>JAIUCV010000133.1:1200000-1800000 GCA_026724425.1 Erythrophleum ivorense | reverse complement strand
TCCGTCCCCTTCCCTCTCAGATTCAGCTACTCAGGTGTGTGTTTGATCCTCTATCGATGTTGTTCCTCTCTTCTTCGCTCCCTTAAAATGACAAGACATCAGCTTCTTTCTGGTTTTTATCTTTCTCTTTTTAGAATCGTTCACTGAATTAAAGTAAGTAAGTTTGTTTAGAATCGTTTACTGTATCAAGTTTAGATTTGTTTGAAGTCAATCGAAAGCTCCATCGAATTAAATCACCCATAGTCTCCGACTCTTAAACAGCTAAGTTCAGTTATTTGCTAATCCAATATAGTAAATTTCCAGAAGGTGAAGTAGAAAAAGGATAGATTTTGAAGATTGATTTCTTATTTCTGAAAGAAAGCATCCAAACAAACAACGATATGACAATTCGACAACACTGATTTGTCCGATGAGAATTGAGTGTATTTTTTTTTTTTTTGTGTGTGTGTGGAAGTTCTGTAGCGCAGGGATCGGCGGGTATGGCGTGGCATCTTGTGGGGTTCCATCTTCGTCGACGAGGATTTTGATAAAAGGAGGCACAGTTGTGAATGCACACCATCAACAAGTTGCTGATGTCTATGTGGAAGATGGGATTATCGTCGCGGTGCAGCCAAACATCAAGGTATTAACTAATTCCTTGTTATGTATCCTTCATTTTCATAGTCTAAATTCTCCATTTGTATCAGGTTGGGGATGAAGTCACTGTACTCGATGCTACCGGAAAGTTTGTTATGCCAGGTTAGTCAAATGACAATAGTTGATACACACACATTCATGTGTTTATGGATTCTTGTTTACTTTTCCTCAATGTAAACAGGAGGGATCGATCCACACACGCACCTGGCCATGGAATTTATGGGTACTGAGACCATTGATGATTTCTTCAGTGGTCAGGCAGCAGCATTAGCTGGTGGAACAACTATGCATATAGACTTTGTTATACCGGTTAACGGCGATCTTGTGGCTGGTTTCCAAGCCTATGAAAACAAATCCAGAAACTCGTGCATGGATTACGGTTTTCATGTGGCAATCACAAAGTGGGACCAAGGTGTTTCCAAGGACATGGAGAAATTAGTCAAGGAAAAGGGTAAAATGGTCTCACAGTTTTGTGTGTGTGTTTTTAAGCTATTACTTTCCCTGCTTATGATGAAACTAAGTGTATGTATGTATGTATCTCTTAAACTTATAGGTATCAACTCTTTTAAGTTCTTCATGGCGTATAAAGGATCTCTTATGGTTACTGATGACCTCCTCTTGGAAGGTCTTAAAAGATGTAAATCCCTCGGTGCCTTGGCGATGGTTCACGCTGAAAATGGAGATGCAGTGTTCGAAGGACAGAAAAGAATGATTGAACTTGGCATTACAGGTCCAGAGGGTCATGCTCTTTCTAGGCCTCCTGTGGTAATTTGAGCCTTGAGCATTTTTTTTTTTTCCATTTTATGATACTGACTCTGTAAACTTTATTGAAGCTAAAGATCAAGATCATTGTTTGACAAATGGCAGCTTGAGGGAGAAGCCACTGCTCGGGCGATACGTTTGGCTCGTTTTGTGAACACGCCTCTCTATGTTGTCCATGTGATGAGTGTTGATGCGATGGACGAGATTGCGAAAGCTAGAAAATCAGGGCAGAAGGTTATTGGAGAGCCTGTTGTGTCTGGACTAATCCTCGATGATCACTGGCTTTGGGATCCTGACTTCTCAATTGCATCCAAGTAAGAAATATCCTTCAGGTTTCTTGTTCAAAATGATTCCCATTTCTTCCTTCAGGTTTTGAAATTTTGTTTTTTTTTTCTCAATATATTCAGGTATGTGATGAGTCCACCTATAAGACCAGTAGGACATGGGAAAGCCCTACAAGAAGCCCTTTCAACAGGAATCCTTCAGGTTTCTTTTCCTTGCTCTTCATAAAGTAGAGAAACATCATGACCTATAGCATAAGATCTTGCTAACATTCTTTATCTCCTTTTCTTGGTGCAGCTTGTAGGAACCGATCACTGCACTTTCAATTCTACACAAAAAGCTCTAGGACTTGATGATTTCCGCAAAATACCTAATGGTGTTAATGGTACTAATACGTGACTTGAATCGTTTTCTTGCTTTCTGTGCTCATTTTTCTCTGCTGCTCTGAAACTTGTCTGTATATTTAGGCCTTGAAGAACGGATGCACCTAATATGGGACACGATGGTGGTAAGCACTTGTGGACTAAAAATCTTCTTTCTTTACACTTTACAGAAGTTTTAACAGTCTCTGTATCATAATCCAGGGGTCTGGCCAAATCTCTGCCACTGATTTTGTTCGAATAACCAGCACCGAATGGTAAGTACATGCCCTTTTTTGAATACTAATGAGCGTCAACTAGAAAGTTATGTGTTTTGTGATTGAAAGAAAGGGTTGAAATTATCAAGTGCTAGAATTTTCAACATATATCCACGGAAAGGAGCTATCCTTGCTGGCTCGGATGCAGACATTATAATACTAAACCCAAACTCAACCTACGAGATTAGCTCAAAGTCTCATCATTCCAGATCCGACACAAACGTTTATGAAGGAAGAAGAGGAAAGGTAGTATGCATTTGACAAAGCCTCTCTTCTCTTGACTGATATGTATAAAGTATAATGTCCATTGACTGACTTTGATTGTTAAATCTCTAGGGAAAAGTTGAAGTGACGATAGCAGGAGGACGAATCGTATGGGAAAATGATGAGCTTAAAGTTGTTCCAGGGAGTGGCAAGTATATACAGATGCCTCCTTTCAGTTACCTTTTCGATGGCATTCAGAAATCTGATGCTAATTATCTCTCTTCTCTTCGAGCTCCTGTTAAGCGTCTCAGATCTCAAGCTACATCATAAAATGCACTTTTACGTAACCAAAACCTTGTGAAAACTTGTAATCTGTATTTTACTTATAAATCGACAATAACAACATATATATTTTGACAAAACAATTGAAAATCAGTAATGGAATAGCACAAATAAATTTGCTATCAAACCGGATACAAAGATCGGTTTGGTACGTTAGTTTGGTTTTAACTAAATGGTTTAACATAACACCGCCAATAAATTTCCATTTCTGCGTATCGCAAAGACGATATTACCCTTTCTCTGTCCATCTGTGGAAATAAATTAAACACACACCGCAACTATCGAAATCGGACTAGAATTTTCTTTTCCGATACAAGGAAGATTTTCTCGGCGACGGTATAAGAAAATCTACGGCTACAGAAGGAGAAGGAGAAGGAGATAAGCTATGGCTATGATAACAAACAATAATCGCAACAAAAACACCAGGCTCCCACCGGAGGTCAATCGAGTGCTCTACGTTCGGAACCTTCCGTTCAACATAACGAGCGAGGAGATGTACGATATATTCGGCAAGTACGGCGGGATTCGCCAGATTCGGATCGGCTGCAACAAGGACACCAAAGGCACGGCCTTCGTCGTTTACGAGGATATCTACGACGCGAAGAACGCCGTCGACCATCTCTCCGGCTTCAACGTCGCGAATCGCTACCTCATCGTCTTGTATTACCAGCACGCGAAGATGAGCAAGAAGTTCGACCAGAAGAAGAGCGAAGAAGAGATTGCCAAGTTGCAGGAGAAGTATGGTGTCTCTACCAAAGATAAGTAAAACAGTCTTCGATTCGAATGTTCTCATGGTCGTCCTGCGATTTAGGGTTTAAATTGGGGGAGAATGTGAAACTTTTTCTATCTGTATGAAATCTAGTGTGTTTGAAACCTTGTTTGCTCTTTTTTTTTTTTGTCTTTTACATCGACCAAGCAATGAAAGATACCTCTTTTCACTCCAAATAGCTATTGCTGTTATGAAATTCTGTGCTTGTTGATCTTTGGAGTCATGTCAATTTTCTTAGATTTTGCTTCAGCACTAAAGTTTCTGTATGAGGATCTCTTATAGTCTTGGTTTTGGGTTTAAACTGCGTTTGCCATTGTTGATCTTGTGCGTTTAGCTTTGTATCTTTTCAGGACTGGTTTCAAGTGGTTTTGCTAGGAAGTAAGAACAAATATGACTAACACATACAAAGAGAATTGAGAAAAAGAATTGAAGTACATTGAGAAACGCATGGCACTTTAAGCAGTAGTAGACAACCAGAAAAGATAATGTACGTAAATCAAACACCTCCCCAAATCCCCCAGTTAATGTTTTTTCTTTTTCTTTTTCCTTCTTGAGCCTTTGTCCTCCAGTTCAATCACTAGCAATCCGAGCAATAACCTTTTTCTATTGATATTTGCTTTGCCTTATATTCATTGTGAAAAGGAAGATGAGTTTCTCGACTCATGTTTCTGCTCTCTTTCCATCTTCTCTCTTCCTCTAACTCCAACAATTGTTTCATTTAAATGAAAGTTCGCGCCTCTTCTTTGGGATGGGATCTGGGTTTCCTTTTCTCATCATTGCTACAAATTCATCATAGTTTATCCGACCATCCTGCAAATGTTTTTAGTCATTAGATATTTGGTTAGTGGATAATGAGATTGTGTTAGGTGCTTGTTACATTTGAAGGGACTGTTGTTTCCTTACATTGTCTCCATCAACCTCAGAAATGATCTCTTTAATGTCTCTGCCATCATTCATGCCAAACTCCCGGAGAGCTTGCTCCAACTCTTCCATTGTGATATATCTGGGAACAGCAACCATTGTTTGAGCTTCATATTGTTTCTTTCCGTTTTTGGTGTTTAAAGTCTTTAAGGATCAATTATATAAGAAAGTGCTAAGTACTTACCCGCTGTTGTCTTTGTCAAAGTGTTGGAAGGCTGAGTAGAGATGTTCTTCTCTGTCAAGTCTGTTAATATGCATTGTGGCTGCGATAAACTCACCATAGTCTATTGTTCCATTACCATCAGCATCAGCCTGTAAATTAGTGGTGAGTCTCCTTTCGTGTTGCTCAGCATTTGACCAAAGCTAAAAACTCTTTTAAGTAAAAAAAAAAAGGACTTACAGCTTCCATTAACTGCTGGACTTCGTATTCTGACAACCTTGTACCTTGCTTAGCAAGTCCCTGTCTTAGCTCCTCGAGTGTGATTGTTCCACTGCTATCAGTGTCCATACCTTTAAACATCTCCTTCAACCCCATGATCTCTTCCTCTGATAAGCAACCTGCTATCACCTGTTCAGAGGTTTCAGGTTTTGAGGTTAAGATACTCTGCTGAGAGCCATATTCAAAACTCATATTTTCTATTGGAAAGATTAGGTAAAGGTCAATGATTCATTACCCGTAATGCAACTTTCTTGAAATTGTTCATTGCTTTGAATTGCTTGAGCCTGGACATAACCGCATTGTCAAGAGGAACATCTGGTGCCTCTCCATCCTCCTTGATCCATGGATGGTCTTAACAATGGCAAAAAAAAAAAAGATAATTAAAAACATTATTTTGCATTGATAGATCGTTATGCTTTTGTTTGTAGATGGCTTACTGAGAACTTGAGCAGCAGTTAGTCTTTGCTTGGGATCAGAGTTAAGCATCTTCTTAACAAGATCCTTCGCTTGCGGTGAAATGGATGGCCATGGATCACTTGAGAAATCAACATGTCCCCTTAGGATAGCGTTGAATATCCCGTTCTCCGACTCTATGATCAGGTATATACAACAACACATTAATATCACAAAAAAACATATTTATAATCCAAAAACAAGAAAATGAAATATGTTTACCAGCCCAGAATGGTGGGACACCACATAGGAGGATATACAACATGACACCAATACTCCAAATATCAGCCTCTGGTCCATACTTCCTTTTCAAAACCTCTGGTGCGATGTAATAAGCACTCCCCACTATATCCTTGAACACCTCTCCTGTAACACACAGGAAACAGATTTTCTCTCTTTTGAGTATTCGTTTCTTATTTGTTATTTAACAATCATATGCTGATTCGAAATTGCAGGAACCAACCTGACTTGTAGAAAACCGACAACCCAAAGTCGGTGGCTTTGAGAGGAGAATTCTCTTCTTTGTTGAGCAACAGAAAGTTTTCAGGCTTCAAATCCCTGTGAATAACTCCCATGGAATGGCAAGTATGCACAATCTGAACAATCGTTCTCAGCAAAGAAGCAGCTGCTCTCTCCGAGTAATGTCCTTTAGCGATGATCCTATCGAACAGCTCTCCACCCGCGCAAAGCTCCATGACCAAATGCACAGAATGCTTATCCTCATAAGCTCCTTTAAGCTCCACAATGTTTGGCTGACCAGTAAGGTGATGCATTATCTGCACTTCCCTTCTCACGTCTTCAATGTCTTCTTTGTTCACAAGCTTCCTTTTCGCGATCGTCTTGCAAGCAAATTGCTGACCTGTTGCCTTGTGCGTGCAGAGATGCGTCACACCAAACTGGCCTCGGCCTAGCTCTTTCCCTAAAGAATATGAAGATTTTACATCTTCCATGGGTCGACCTAAGACAGGTCCAATAGGACCTTGCTTTGTTGCAGGAGGAGGAGAAGGAGGGGCGTGTTTGGATTGAGCTACAGAAGGTTCAGCAGTTGGAGTAGTGTGAGCTCCGGCGTTTGTAGCGGTGGCGCCGTTTTCATGGGTGAGACCATCTCCGTTATCGGCTGAGTCACGGCCGTGAGAGCAACAATTTCCCATTGTTGCATGAAAGGGTGAGGGGGAGAAGTAAAAGCTCAAGGAGGAAGAGAAATAAAAAGGTTTTTTACTTGTGTTTTTCTTTCTCTTATCTTTTTTTTTCCATCCTCTGGTTTTTGTTTCTTCTTTAGCAAGGAAAATTTAGGTGTTTTGGTTGTGAATGGCTATGAATAGAATGTTTTCTTGTTTCTCTTCGCTGGCCTTCGGTTCCAAGGATGTATTATAGGGTTTGTTGATAGGGAGGGACTTTAGGACCACATCTTGTCTGTAATTTTGTTATTTAAAGTAAAACAAGATTTATAATTTAGGACAAAGGTTGAGAGCATCCCTGTTAGCAAAAAAACTGTCTGATCTTATCTTCCATATGTCAACTATTTTACATTATGATAAATTTGATATGATCAAGATTAATAACGTTTGCCTTAATCTTTTTATATTTAAAGGATTGAACTCATTTCACAGAAACTAACACGTAGCAGAGTTTTTTAATTCATCATTTCTGATACGTGTTAACTTATTAGTTAAAAGTTTAAAACCATGCAATTTTTTAATATTTTCATTGACTATTCAATGATAGAAACTGTAATCTATAAAATTTTATAATCTCACACAATATAAGGGACGAGTTAACCTGCGCTTACAACATCATTATACTTACGGCTGAACAAAATACAATCACCAAGTACTACAAATCCTGCTAGCAACACAATGTCAACTTTTCAGTTAACATCATCGAAATATTTTCTGATATGATATGCAGATCTTATACTATCTTGTTCCATATCGGTTTTTCATAAACCTCTCCAAACTTATGATAAAATCAAAATCCTCTTCTAAGTGGGAGGAGGTGAAGGAATGACTGTACCAGTATCATGAGAAGGGTTAGGTCCTTGTGGTGTCCAACTGTAAAGAAGCATCCCCAAAACAAGTATCATTGTTCCTCCCATGAACCCTTTTGGAAGTGATGATGCAACTCCAAGGTACGGTAATGGCAATGTGAACAAGAACACTGCAATTGGCACTGACACTGTCGATGCAAGACACGAAACCACCGCCGACGAAATCTTGAGGAGTCGTAAAAGCGCAATGTTGTAGCCAATGTTCACTATCACAAACAATAGAGGCAGAAACGGAGCCCCATCACATCCTTTTGTCATTGTCCCGATGTTGAGAAAGCAAACCGCTCCGTCTTTTACGTAGCTACCGAGTTGGTTAAACGGTATGCCCCAAAGTTTAGAAAGAAATGGAAGAAGCAATGCAATGCAGATGGCCTGAATTGGTCAAAGATGAATTTAGCTTGTGATGCAAGTCAGAGCTGAGAGAGAGAGAGAAAGGGGCTTTCTAAGGGTAAGAGATACCTACTTGGTAAGCTGAACCGTATGAATTTACTATAAACAGATCGAGTGAAGCACCCTGTGATTGCAAGAGCATATGAATTTTCAGTATTTCAAACACACAAGATTACTCTGTTAACGTAAATTGGGGATTTTGGGATGTAATGTACCTTTAATCGTTTTTGGCTATCTATAAAGATGACTTCCTATAAGAAAAAGGAAACTGAGATTAAAGAGAATAATGCTGCTAATTTAAAAAAGCTTGTAATATGGTGGTTAACGGACCTTTAATACTGTATCTGCTCCTTGAAGCAGGAAAGAAAGGACCAATACAAGAATCCAAAATATTCCGGCTTCCTTTAATGAATGAGCAGCACCTGATCCACTACAGATGCAATCAATAATGTTGATTCATGTTGTGTCCTTCGTCTATATATCAAAAGCAAAGCAAAGATAGAAGAAATCCGGTTTAGTGTCGAGCAAGCAGGTCTAACCTAGCCACACTGACGATTACACCAAGGGCTACAAGAGTGCATCCGAGTATTTGATTTATGCTATATCTCCTCCCGAGAAAAATAACGGAGAAGAATATTTGCCAGACAAGAAATGTCTGCAACGAAACAAACGATTGTTTGGTATCACCCATCATGCCTTTATTTGTTAGCAAGAAAGGCAATAAAAAGCTTTCAGCTAGCTTATCACACTTTTAACCAAGAAGTATCACATACATAACCCATGATTAAATTTTTATTTACTTATACAATTTCTAACCTGAGATATAACTGTAGTAGATGGCCCCGAAAGATTTGCTGAGTAAAGAAAAGGAAAAAAAACAATAAGATGAAAATATAGTCGATATGATGAAGGCAAATTCTCATACCCGCATAAACCATCTCGCAAATGAAAAGCATAAGGATACTAAGAAACAAATGTAACTACGGTAACGATCGCGCAGACATTTGCATGAAGAGGGTAATGTTACCTGCGGCTGCCATCCCAGCAGCTGCAGCTAAAGCCTCCAAGACGCCAACAATTAAAAATGGCGTTTTAGGCACTGAGAGCATCGCATCTGTAACAGTTCCAGCACGATATCGAAAATACAAGATAGTATAATATACAGCTACGTACCTACATCAATAAAATACCAAAATTATGCAAATGTTGGATGGATTTCTCTCTTTGGTTTTACTAAATGGAAAAAACAATCGGTTTGGAACGGTTTGGTTTAGCTTAGTTCGGTATATTCAAGCTCACAAAGTACAAGTAGGGCCATCATGAATTCTACTAATCAAGTATGAGGCCAATGGGACCCATAAGAATACTACACTACTTTTAGAGGCTGCTAGAAGATAGAGCGGACTCACAAGGCACGTACCTTTTTTTTTTTTTTTTTTATGCCTTGTAACCAGCCTTACCCTTTCAAAATCTATAAATATTGATTTGTGATTTTTCTTGTATTTACAAGTTAATTGAGGTTATAAGTATTTGCCCGAATTTGGTTGATCTATAAGTACTTATTTTACCTTGTGACCTGCTAATAACCCGTAAGCATTTACATTGCCTTGCTATTTGGACTAATAAACTCCAATCAAATAAAATATATATTGGGTTAAATTAATAATAGATGTTTTGGGTTGTGGCTAATTGGCCATAAACTTATGATACGTTGGGCTTGATTAACCGGGCAAATATTAACACAAGTATTGAGATTAAAACTATGATTTGATAATTGTCATGTACTTTTCTGTCTTATTACATGTTTTATTTAAGATAAGTACTTGTTTAAACAAGACGAGTACAAAGCAAATCACGGGTTTTGAGCGAGGGTTTTGAGCGAGTAACAGAGTACTTATGCCCAGGTTTAGCTAAAGGGGCGGATGATGACATGGACGGACTTTGTTCAATTTGGATCCACCACCTTTTTTTTTCCTTTTTAATAAATTGGTTCCACCAACTTACAAACGTTTGTGTATCTTTCAACGGACTCAACTTGCATGTATATTTGTAAAAACTAAAAAGTGAATTAGTGTTTATCGTTTTGCAAAGTTTCTTTCATATCAAATATTTTCAATTCAAAAGCATCCTGGAGTATCATCTAATGTGCAAATGGTTGGTTAGTATAAGATAAAAGTGCTTTATGAAAACTGAATAAACTGTTAGATGATAAATTTCGACCATTCCTAATCAAACCAAAAATAAACGTGTAGGAAAATGATATGCGCCTCCAATAATGTCACAAGTAGAAGTATCCAACTCGAAATAGACCGCAAGCCAAAGCTGACCCGATTTCCCCAAAGAAAAATATAAAACGAAAATGCATCTAATTTGTTCGTATTCGACTCTACATTTTCAAGAGTTATAACATCACACCTCAAATTTTCGTAAGTTATAATTTTTCCCAAATTTTTTTAAAAACATATACATACATGCAATTTAGACCATCACATTTTCATTTCAGCGGGCGAAGAAACGAAATCCACTATTAATTTTTGAAAAATAAAAACTACAGCTACATTTAATTTAAGTTTTTTCATTCACAATAAAATACCAGATTGATTGATAGTTCCTTTAAAGAACTAAATCTGATAATCAACAAATAAATCCGGACTTAGGAACTATTCTTTAGCATTACTAATCTCTAAATTTATATTACGTTTTGATCGTAATTTTTTTTAATTCGGTTTAATTGTAATACGATCAAATGAAATTAACAATTAACGCAATTTGATCCCGGAGAGTAAGCAAAACAGAAATCAATGAGGCCGGAGATGGTTTTACCCGAAGGTGGAGAGTTGCGCAAGGAAGAAGGGGTAGTGCTTAAGTGGAACTAGTGCGAGCTTGTACATTACGCGGTTTCCGACACCCAACGCCGCCGTAGCCGCCGCCCAAATCACTATCTCCATCGTCTTTGCATGCTCTCCGTCGACCACGTGATCACCGCCGTTTTGGCTGATCGCGTAACCGCACACGCCTGGCTTTTTAATCTCCACCTCGACTCCGTCATCAGATCCATCCCAGGATCTCGACGGTGGAACCGCTTCGATTAACCACCGCGTGGAAGTTGGAGCGATCGACGGTAGACGAGGATTGATGTGGTTTCGACGGGTTAGGGAGATGGATTGAGGTCGATTCGCGGAATGCGATAGGACCGAGCTGATCGACGTGATCAAACCGGTGGTTAAGCGGCCGGAAGTCGTTGCCATGGTGGAATAGGCTCGAATGAAACCGATTCTGTTGGTTTTGAGGGAGAGAGAGAGAGAGAGAGAGAGAGAGAGTGAGTGATGGAAAAAGATGGAAGGGAGGGAGAGAGAGAGAGGCCCATCTTTCTGTTGTTTTTCAATTATTTCATTTTTGAAACAATTTGCATTAACACCCGCTGCCCAACTTTGTTTTACAAAAATAGCACAGTAGAAAGGTATTTGTAAGTATTGCACACTTTACTTTCGAGAATACAATTTTACCCATTTATGATAACGAGGTAAGCATACATTATGTTACCTTAATTACAGTACAACTTGATCATTCAATAATTTACAAATTAACCAAACAATTAGTTGATCTATGATGGTTTGGCGGACGTACTTTCATCAATTGTGGAAAAAACATACATTGTAGTCAATAGAATATTGTTCAACAAATTGTGTTAGTAACTTTGGTTTACGAAGATGTATGTTTGGCATCATATAATCTTATAGTCAATCGATCATTTCTAGAGACTGATACTAATATTGTTTTTTTTTTTTTTTTTTTTTTTTTTTTTTTTTTTTTTTTTTTGACGATACCAAGCTATTCTATTACTCAAGTTTGAGGTGGTATGGTAAGCCACACCGGAATAGAACAACCTACATAGTTGAGATAATATTGTTTTTGTTTTTTTTTCGTTTTTCTATGTAAAATAATAAATACTAACTTGTATGACATCTTAGTTTTAGTGAACAAGTGCTAAAAGAAAACTAACTGAATAAAATCACTACATGTGACAATTAACATAGTGGAAATAAATTAACATAGTGGAAATAAACAATCTTTGCCTTTGGTATATAGATATGTATGTTTCTTGATAGGGCCGGCCCTGAGGCAAACCTAGTGAGCCTTTTGGCTTGGTCCCATATTTTATAGGCCCAATTTTTAAAATAATTTTATTATATATATATATATATATTTATGGCCCAGATAAATAGAAACATAAATATTCAGTAGTCCAATTAATTAAGTGTCACAAAATACTGACCTTCATTTTTAATTTTATTTCAGGCCCCAAAAATTTGAGAGCCTGTTTCCTATATTTGATGTGAAGTTGATAATGGAGTATCGGGTTAGAGAATCAACGATTCCGTTAATGAGACCATCATCGCGCGCTCAAATCGAATGTTATTTTCTTAGCTAAATGTTATTTTAATGGGATTTTGTCAAAAGTATATTTATGTGAAACAAGGACAAAAGCAAAAAAGGGTAAGATATGTCGTTGTCGTGGCGCGTTATCATTGGGCCGATGCATTGAATTAGACTAGACCGTGCTGTGCCTGACTTTTCCCTTTCTCTGTCTTCCCCTTCACTCATCTTCTCTTGTAGGTCAGACCAATTGCTTCTGAAGCGTATTCGCTGGAACGTAAGGGAGGCTTTGCGAGGAAATGGGGTAGAGGAGGCTATCGATTCGGGCTAATGTGTTCAATTTGATTCGTCTGGAAGCGAAAGCAATTCGGTTTTCGGCTTTTTTTTTGGTTGGATGCGTCATTCGTGGTTTGGTTAAGTAGTGTACTTGTGCAATGGCGGCTTCTTTAGCGGCTATGCAGCGGCCACAAGTTGGAGCTTCGAATACGGTGAATTACAGTCTCTAGATCATCTGTTGGCTTTGTGGGAATGTGGAATACTGATGAAATTAAGAAGACTAGTGCGTTTGTTTCCTCTTAGATGGCATTTGTGACACTGAGCTAGAAGTGAATATATATATATATATATGCATATTTATGACAATTTCAAAGTAGAGCAAGCTGATGATAGTCCTTGATTGTATTCCATAATGATTTTGGCAGGTTTATAAGAGCGGCCCTCTCTTCATTTCATCAAAAGGTGAACTTGTATACTTTGCAACGCATTGTGTATCAGTCTCGATTTCTTCCTTAGTGGCAACCATCTTGTTTTTTACTGATATTATTTTTTTTTTTTGATGGCATTCTAATTGGCAGGGATAGGTTGGACATCATGGAAGAAGCGTTGGTTTATCCTTACCCGAACTTCTTTGGTGTTCTTCAAAAACGATCCAGTCAGTATCAAGTCCCAGATTTCTTGAACTATGTTATACCTTGTAGCTTATTGTTTCAACTGTTTGGGCAGAGTGCATTACCACAAAAAGGGGGTGAAGTAAACTTGACTCTTGGAGGCATTGACTTGAATAGTTCGGGGAGGTATAAATTTCATACGAATATCTTTAACTTTCTAGCCTGTGTTAACATCTTTGTTTGCAGTGTCGTGGTGAGAGAGGATAAGAAGTTGTTGACTGTATTATTCCCAGATGGGCGTGATGGACGAGCCTTCACCCTCAAGGTGATTTATAATTTTGAGAAGCTGACTTGGTTCTTCTTCCTTCTCTTTTTTTTTGTTATGGGCTATATGGTATGGTTCCTGGGTTATGCTTCTATGAAATGCTAATTATTTGTCTCACTTAGGCTGAGACATTGGAGGACTTGTATGAGTGGAAGGCCGCCCTTGAGCAAGCCCTTGCACAAGCTCCTACTGCAGCACTGGTGATTGGTCAAAATGGAATATTCCGAACAGAACCAAACAATACAATGGAAGGGTCCTTTAATTCATGTAACTTCTCATTTCTTTTATTATTAGCAGCTTCGTACTCCCTGTGTATATCAATAATACTCTGGCATGCAGGGAGAGATCAGCGTCCATTGAAGTCTTCCGTTGTTGGGAGACCAATTTTGCTTGCTCTAGAGGAAATTGATGGAAGTCCATCGTTTCTTCAGAAAGCACTTCAATTTCTTGAGACATATGGTGAGTAACCTTTTTAAAAGTTTCTTCAGTGCCATTTATATTTTATTGGTTCATTATTAATTCATCATATAGGCTATCATAGAAGTGGTTTTTGTTTCTAATTGCCCATGTAAAGGTTTTCGTTTTGATTGCGCACCTTTTTGTCTGCACAGGAACAAAAGTAGAGGGAATCTTAAGACAGTCTGCAGATGTTGAGGAGGTAGAACGCAGAGTTCAAGAATACGAACAAGGTAGCGATTAGGATATGAGCTCATGTCCTGTACTTCTCCGATTTATTCTCTTATAAATTCATTCTAAAATGGAAGTCTTCCAAATATACTCTTCTAGGCAAGACAGAATTCAGTCCTGAAGAGGATCCACATGTTGTTGGAGACTGTGTTAAGGTACTATATTGTGTGTAACTATGATTTGAATTTCAGTTTTATTTCTTGTGTTGAAAGTTGAAACATTTGGGTCATGTTATTGCATCTGCAGCATGTTCTACGGCAGTTGCCTTCTTCTCCAGTTCCAGCGTCGTGCTGCACTGCTTTGCTGGAAGCTTATAGTAAGTTTTTATTTTTAAATATGGAATCTATGTTTGTACTTTGGCGTTTGTGTGTATCTAACTCGCTTTTTACCTTCGTTTTAAAAGAAATTGATCATAAGGAAGCTCGGGTTAAATCACTGCGCTCTGCTATAACTGAAACATTTCCAGAACCAAACAGACGACTATTACTGCGGTATGCATTCAGATGTTGTTTTTGAAAACTGCTTAGACATTCTATTTAGGCATTGAAGTCTATTGTTTAGTTTACTTCAAACATCTTAGTGTGGGTTGTATTCTGCAGGATTCTAAAGATGATGCATACTATCACCTCTCATTCGTGTGAGAACCGCATGACCTCATCAGCTGTAGCTGCTTGTATGTCCCCACTGCTCTTGCGTCCTCTACTGGCTGGAGAATGTGATCTAGAAGGTTTTGACACTCTAGGAGATAACTCTGCCCAGCTTCTTGCTGCCGCTAATGCTGCCAATAATGCTCAAGCCATTGTCACGGCCCTTTTGGAAGACTACGGGAACATGATCAATGTAAGATGCCATTCAATCATATAATTCATATCATACCTGGTGCCACACAATACTATATGCTCAATTATTTGTTTGCAGGATGAAGATATTAAAAGGTGCTCCATTTCTACTGATTCTCATATTGGCGACAGTGGGCCTGAGAACTCAAGTGATGAGGAGAACATAGAGGTTAAACGTCCTGACTTGCATAATCTGGAAAGAGGAGAAGGGGAATCAGATGATAATAACGATGTTCTGCTGAACAGAAAACCGAGTGAGAGCAGTGATTATGCTGGCAGTGATCTCTATGACTACAAGGTTTGTCTTCCCATTTTATGTGGTCTTTTGGTAGATACGTGTCACATATTAGCAATGTTTGGTGATTGAACTTTAGGTGTTCCGTTTAGTAATTAAAGCTGAAAATCCATCTTTATTGAATCTTTCCTTGAGTCCGTGTTTTCTCAGGGATTTGGTGTTGAAGATTCAGATGCTGAGTCTCCTAGAGACATCCATTGTTCAGTCGAGAGTACAGATCCCACTAGAGTGAAAAGACAAATTGAAGAGCCTATTAAAGATATAGAAATTTCCAGCGTATCACCTACTGTAAAGTGTTATCAATCAGGGAGAGAGGCTACGCCATCAGTCAGTCCCAGTACTCCTCTCACTGCTCCTAGATACACAACATCAGCTGAGAAACCTGCAAATAAGACTTCTGGCTTATCAACAGTCAATGCGAAGCGTTCTTCATCATGGGGAAGGGGAGACGTAAGTTTTCCACTGCTGGCATGAAAAGTGATATTTCTGTTTTCACAGCTCAATTCCTTTCGTTGTTTACTGTGTGCAGGGCAAAAAAACACCTCCTAAAGGATCATTTGATAATTCAGGAAATGACGAGTAAGATGTTTAATCCTGAACGTGTATATTGCTGATTTTATACAACTCGTACTTGCAATCTAGTGTTTTGATTTATACAGTGCTTTTTAATATACTGGCAACAGTATTTAACCACTTCTGCAGCAGTATAATCGTGGACATCTGTTTTTAGAGCTTATTTTCCTAATTAATAGCTTGTGTTTGTTCTTATGTGGTTAGACTTATGCTTCTTCACTGCTTGTAGGCTTCTTATACAGAGGCTCGAGCTCATGAAAGATGAGCTGCGGCAACGAATCGCTAAGGAGGTACTTGTTCTGGCAGTAGAAGTATTATATATGCTAGTTACACAATGTTGTTGTATTGATTGAGTCGACCACTCCAGGCTAAGGGAAATGCAGTATTACAAGCTAGCTTGGAGAGAAGGAAACAGGCTTTGCATGAACGACGGTTGGCACTTGAACAAGATGTATGAACCTTCTCTCAAGATGTGTTTCTTTTCTCCAATATTCGTAAATTATTTTGAGGGAAAATAAAATTCCATTTTGCTGACCAAGCTTGCCATGGAATTGTCAGGTAGGCAGATTACAAGAGCAACTGCAATCTGAGAGAGACCTCCGATCCGCTCTTGAAGTTGGTTTAAGCATTTCTTGTGGACAATTTAGCTCACAAGCTGCAGATACTAAAGTCCGTACACACTTGAGCTTGAGAAATCAGTTTTTCTCTTTCTTTTTATTACGCTTATATCTCTTGCTCTCCTTAGCTCTAACACCACAATAAATGCGTAGACAAGGGCGGAGCTTGAGGAGATTGCTCTTGCTGAAGCTGATGTCGCAAGATTGAAGCAGAAAGTCGCAGAATTACATCACCAGCTTAATCAGCAGCGACAGCATCACTTAAGTTCACTTCCAGATGCTCAAAGCCATCACCAGTTTCTCCAGAATCACAATACTCAACTGTGAGTTTACACTCTGTTTACCTTGTTTTAGCTCTACTCCATGTATGATTCAATATTTTCATATCAAATGTATTTTAACTCAAAAGTAAACTGAACTCGCCAATTTTGTGATTGTATTGCTTACTCTACTTTTACAATGTCGCAGGAAGTCTTTCCAGCAGGACTTTGATTCCATTCTTGCTTTCGTTAATCACGAAAGAAATCAGAGAACGGTACAAATCTTATTTTCTGTTTCCTAACTAATATTTTATTATCATTGAATAACATTCACTTGCATTGTGAATCATGAAGGATGAAACTAGCCTAAGACCAGAATGGAGAAACGGTAGAGGAAATAACAGACAAGTACCTGGCTCACCGGGCTTGAATGAAGCATCATCCTTAGGCATTCCAATGGAAGAGTTTTCTCCTGTTAGTGCTTCTCTTTTGTTGTCTTATTAAAAAAAAAAAAAAAAAACAATTTTTACAATATTCAGAACTCTGATTGTGATTGTGGAAATTTATACTGTCTTGTAGGTAATGGACTATGCAAGATCTCATCATCATAATCGTCCTCCTGCAGCATCTGCAGCTCTCATGGAACTAACCACTCGTCTGGATTTCTTCAAAGAACGACGTTCACAGCTTATGCAACAGATTCATAATCTTGACCTTAACTATGGTTCCTCTTCTTCTTCTGTGCATCGATCCTCTTCTCCGCCGTGGAATTAGGCTTGTTCAAGAAATTAGAAAATGTAAAAAAAAAAGTCTCGTTGTTTGCAGACCCATGCTTGTAAAAACCGGGTTAAGATCAAACCGAATATATTTATAGACAAGACAAGATTGATGAGAAAATGTTTGCTCTTGCTTCTGTGCTAGTATGTGGATTTTAAAGAAGAAGAGGTTTGTAAGAAAATTGTTTCTGTATTGCTCTGTCGTGTTCATAAAAATATATTTTTTTTAAAAACAAGAAGAAGATAGAGAGTCAGTTAGTTATATTCATTTGATAAAAGAATTTATGTAGTTTGCCGACATGAAAAAAAAAGAAGAATTTATAAAGTTTAAAAAGATTCTCTAGTTAGTGCTATGATTGATTAATTTATTGGAGTGAAAAGAAATATTCTCGAAGGGATAGAAAAAACGCGGTATGCGATCCTCTCTCTATATATAACATTACTCTTTACACGGTACAAGAGAAGAAATCAAAAATATATTTGGAGATAATTCAGTAAGAAAGAGGCGATAATGGCGGATCATAAAGAAGGAACAGTCCTCGGCGGAGTTCGCGATATTGATCCAAATGCAAATGATCTTCAAGTCGAGAGTCTCGCACGTTTCGCTGTCGATGAGCATAACAAGAAGGAGGTGCGTTTCTAGCTTCCTTCTTTTTCCTTTGGTCGATCGAAAGTTTCTTTTTAAAAGCAGAGATCTGGTTTTCTCGTCCGATCTTATGGTAAATCGGTCATTGGGAGTAATTTTTGTTTACTTTTCCAAGGGGCAATTTAGGGATTGCGTCATTTGCTTTGGAGTATTGTTTAGTTTTATCTATAAGCCATGGATTATGTCCCCTCTCGTAGTTTGTGATTCCAAGTTTTTGTGCCAGAATGTTTAATAAGACACTATTCTCAATCGGTTTGCTTGTCGTGGTCATTCTTCTCATATGAATTACTGCGCTTTTGTTGATAAAATGAAGACAATTTGTTTCTTATGTATGCAGAACGTGACTCTCGAGTACAAGAGACTCATTGGTGCGAAAACACAGGTTGTGTCAGGAACAATGCACCATCTCACCGTGGAGGTGGCTGATGGTGAGACCAATAAGGTCTATGAGGCCAAGGTTTTGGAGAAAGCCTGGGAGAATCTCAAGCAGTTGGAAGGTTTCACCCACCTTCGTGATGTTTAATCCGAGCTTATCTCTGCGGTAAACACATCACAATATTGCTTAGTCTCTTTCTTATTCAACCGCATTGATCTTAATACACATTATAAGTGGAGACACTTGCGTTTGCTTAGTGTAATTTTTCTTTTTTTTTTCTGCGTTGCTTTCCAGGCAGGAGAGACTAGAGAGTTCCCTGTGTCTCTCAGACCACGTGATAAGAGTCCTTAAGAATAAGTGAACGTGTCCAGTCCATGTGTTTGATGGGTGTGTATGGAGCTGGTATTGTGTGTATCTTCTGACTTTCGTTTGTGTATTTCAAGTTGCAAACTGTCACTTTTATATTTATATGCCATGATTTTACAAAAGGCTATCTCTAGCCCCATAATTAAAGCTAGAGGTGATGAGTATCTCCATGACATTACAAAATCATCTTACAAACATCAGACGTTTAATTTATCTATGTTAGTATTAAGAAATTCGATCCAAGATGTAAACTTTGAATCACAAACTACGAGATCATTGGACCATTGGTTACTTAAGACATTATAAGTACAGGGAAATGTGATCAAAATCTTCTTCACCGCTTCCTCTATCTAGGCTAAAACCAAACAACCTCTATAGTAGGAATTACTCTGTTCACAATACCAGAAGCAGACGTTTCGTATGTTCATCACTCATCATCATGATTCCTGACCAAGTATGATGCACAACACATGTCTGAAGAGAATTTGCGATGAGTGAAGCAATTCAATCAACCACATAGACGCATTTTTAGAGAGTATTGGAGTAATAGAGTTATTAGTTTGATGATCTATTAATGCCTGAGGAACAGCTTGACTGAGCAACCAACGGCACATAGAATGACTTAACGACTCAACTCGTATCAAAACAATCATGGGCCTGGCTCATCAACTCGTTTCAAATTCGGACCAACAAAATCAACATCTTCCAAAAAAATAGATCAAGGGTGGGTTTAAAGATGTAAAATACATCTTGCAAAGCATGCCCTTCCCTGTGTTATATATACAGTAAAACATTTGCGAAAGCGATTTTGTTCTTATCAACTCTTTGATTACATCTGGAATATGTTCCCCATTATTAGTTAGCTGTCGTCGGATTTGTTTGTTAGGCTCAACAATACTCCGGTGCTGAGAGAAAGTGCCACAACACCAAGTGATGCCTCGGTTGATACATGGAAGCCTGCAAGGAGGTAGAAATGTTGACAGAGCTAAGTTTTTGTGGTATTTGTATGCTTTTAGTTCAAGCAGAAATTGCGGATGAATATATATATATATATTATATATACCAAAGAAATCGAGGATCATCTTGCATCCGATGAAGCCAAGAACCACTGCTATTGATGGCTGGTAAAGGCAAATACAAGATTAGATGCAATTCATACTAGTCCACGGGTACATAATGATCCGAGTTAAGGAACTGTCTTATGTATTTGATGCTTAGTTTGTTCGAGCATGGAACAGAGATAAGGCTGAATGAAAAATAATAGAAGTAATGAAAGTTACCTGCAAGTATTCCAGGTCGTCCATTCCTTCTGAAATCAGTGTATACAGAGACCTTAGTCCTGCAGCAGCAAAAGTTGAAAATTTCGATTCAAAGTTCCAAGAGTATATTAAAGAGACGGAATAGACAGTAACAAGATCAAATAGAGGCAACAAGTACCTAGGATTGCAAAGAGATTAGAGGTCAAGACAATAAAAGGATCCCTTGTGACGCCGAAAACAGCTGGTATCGAGTCAACCTAAGAGAATGGGCAAACCAGTATCAGTGCTTTGCTTGGTTTTTTTCTAAGAGCTAAAACAGATTTACAAAGTGGTGATGGAGGATACAGCAAATGCTATGTCACTGAGCTCGATCACTGCTACTGTGAGTAGCAATGGTGTGGCCTGCCCAAAATGTTTTGAGATAAATTAGAACACAATCTATAAAGACACTATGATGAATATTTTGACCATGGAATCCACATGCAAGAAGACTTAACAGTGACGGGTACATGAACCTTAAATATCAATGAAAACTTTGTAATATACTTACTTTCCAAATGCCATCATCCTTTGTGAAAAATCGATTTCCATCATAACTTGCTGCCAACAGTTTGAAACAAAAGAAATGGAGGAAGAGATCAGCTACGGAATCATAGTAAACGATATTAACACTGAAATTTGACGTTCAACTACATATAATCCAGTCAAATAAACTTCGAACATAAATGGCTAGCAGGAAGAGGAAGAAAAAGGGTTATATTACATGTGACAGGAATAAATCTCTGGCATGTCTTTACAATGAAGTTTTCGGATAGATCTGTATCATCTTCTTCACTTGCAAATAACTGTAATAAGACACAACGCACAGAAAAACTAAATCACAGAGCACTCTTTACGTTCCATACCAATAGGTATAAATGCTAAGTTGAGGTAATATGCACCTTGAAAGACGAATACAAGAGTACAGCTGCAAGCAGCAAGTTGACTGCTTCAAATCTCTGAAAGATAGTAGCGAGAATTCAGAATCAAACGATGCAGAAAGACAACTTAAATAAACAACTAAATTCACTAACAAACATTTTGATTCAAACATAGGAAACACCTGAAGAGTAGCTGTTCCTAGTAATATGAGCGTGAAGCGAAAGACAATTGCACCAGCTACACCATATGTAAGCACCCGGTTCTATAGAAAGGCCAAAAAAGGAGATTACTCTATAGTCAAGAGATAAATCTTTGGGCATATACAAGTTTGGTACCTGATACATGAGTGGCACTTTGAAGTACTTGAAAACAAGAACAAAAACAAACAAGTTGTCCACCGACAGGCTTTGCTCCAACAAATAGCTGCAAGAGTTGAAAACGGTTAACACAGTAACTCCCCTTCAGAGCTAAGCGAACTTGTAAATATCATACTTAAGCATTACGCACCCTGCGAAAAACTCTGATGCCTTGCCAACACCCTCGTTCAAACCTATTCCGATTCCAAATGCCACCGCAGCGCTTACCTGTTGAGATGAAAATGGCATTAGGTTTTGTTTATAGAGAAATAAAGTATTAGCAGTTGCAAGAGAATACTAACACACAAGGCAACAGTCTTGAAGGATGTTTTGTATGTCTCTTCTTGTCCATTATCTCTCAAGCCTCCACTGTCTATTGATGACGAAGAGCTAGAGAAGCTTGCACTCTCGCCATCTTTGTGTGGTAGAAGATCTCTTCTCTCCTTCTCTGTACTAACATGCCACAAACAAATTATTGTCACAAAACAAAATCTCTCCTTTTCTCTTTTAGAACAGTTGTGTCTTGTTATCAATCGAAATAAGACTGATAAATAGCACAGAAACTGATCCCCAACAATAATCATTAGAAGTGAATTGGAAAATGTATGAAGAAAAATATTGGAGAAGAAGCATTCACCTGAAGAAGAAGCATCATCTTCCTGATCAATCTCTCTGGAGCAAGCAATAGGAGGAAGATGAGAGAGGCGACGTTTTGCAGCTGAGAGAACCGCAAACCAAAGTAAATTTTAGCATGAATCAGAGAGATGAAGCCGTTCATTTCATTTACACACATAAATGTGTAGACTGAAGAAGGAGAAGTAGACCTGAAACGAGACAAGGATCTAGAAGGAGAGAGAAACGAGACTCAGTCCATCCACGAGCTCGGAAATCCGGCGGAATCACCGGAATGCTAACAAAGATTCGATCCGATTTCGCCGGAGCGAGAATTCCGTGGTGGATAACTGAAGCTAAGCTCATAGCGTTTGCGTCAAATCCAATAATTACAAAGGGTGGTGTGTGACCACTATCATCCGGGGACGACCTTTCAAAACGCGGTCGTTTTCGCTTGGATTAATGGATTCTGCTCCCGGACTTTTTTCACCCGACCCGCCTTTTTGGTTGGGTGATTAAATGGGTTAGTCAAAGTAAAATCTGATTTGGCAGGCACGGTTTTTGTTTTGACTTTTCAGTTTCGTTCTAATCAAGTAAATCATTAAATGTTTCCCTGAAATTATAGTTTTTGATTGACTTTTTTATTTTTTGTGGTTCGGCTTTTGATCCATGCCATGGTTTCAGTCTCATCCTTGAATCGCTAGTTCCAACGGTATTGACGATGACTCATTTAATAGAAAATATTACTCCATCGAAACCTTGTGTTCCTCTCTCATACTTTCAAAGTCTAAAACTTGACGTATAGAGGTTTCTCGAGCTTAATAAAGTCTAAAACCACCCCACAGATCAACAAAACGTTATTTTCCAGTAAAGTGCATTTATTAATAAATATTATTACACGTAATTTTAGTTTAAAAAAAAAATTAAATTGATTACCAAAAGTGCTCGAAATCCTAAACTAGGATAGCTATGTCCGAGTCCTACCCATGTAAATCTATTTTATTATTCAGTTTATGACAACTGAAATCAAACAAGAACAACTGGAAATGAGCTTTGAGAAAGAGAAAATATAACTGAATTGTGTAGAAAATAAATCAATGGCTCAGAATTAATAAAAGGATTTTATCGCGAAGACTTTGGTTTGGTTTTTTGCAAAAAAAATTGGTTTGTTTGTTGGAAAAGAGAAAAAAAAAATTAATCTTTTTTTTTTTTTTTTAACCAAACCCTAATTTTGTTGGGCATTTCGATTAGGGGGATTCGAAACGCCGAGTTTTTTCTTGTTTTGGTTTTTATTCATAACATCGCACTCCTCTCGTTCCTCATCCTCATCGCCCTTGCTCAGCTTCTTCTTCTTTTTTCTCCAGATCTCGCATCTCCGTCAACGACACCGATCAAGCAGGTTCTCTCTCTATTCCCGTCACTGATCTATACTTCGATTTAGATGCCTCGTCAAATTGCATTTCCTTCTACTATCTTTCACGCCTTTAGGTTTTCTTGATTCGCTCGAATTTCGTCCCTCCGTCGCTCAAACTTGAGTTTTCTATTGGTATTAGATTTGATTCAGCTGCTCGGATTTTGTTCCACCCTTGAATTTTTGCGTTTTGACCGTATTTCGATGAATATATCTCCGGGAGAATATTGTTGAGTTAGTTCGCAGATTGTTGTGGCGTGTTTGATTTCGTGATTCGTTCCTTGCAATGGATCTATTCGTTTTGTGACATTTGGTATTAGGTTATGATTTCTTCTCTCTCTATTACTTGTTCATCAACGATTACGATGTAGTCGTCGTCTCTGTAATACTTCTGTTTTTGCATTTCCCATTGAAAATTTCGATTGACCATTTGACGTTCAACAAGAATACGATCAGTGTATCGTCAATATTTCTGGTTTCACGAGAAGATTGTGCTTTGTGAAAATTTCTTAGCTTAAGAAACCTAAGTATTGACTATTCTCTTTTTGGATGAGAAGTGCAGGATAACTTTGTTTTGAGAGAAGATGTCTACCGTATCAAAGACTAAATCAAGAGACAAGAAGGCAATGAATGACTCACAGAAGCTACCTAGTAAAGCCTCGGGATCCATGGTTGCAAGTACTGGGGTTCTTGCTGGTGCTTACAATCCAGTTTTGGGGACATTTCAAACCGTTGAGTCGCTTTCAGCAACTGGTTCCTCATCTCTTCACCATAATGGCCGTTTCAGAAACATTGATGAGTCGGATTCAACTGGAGCCGACTGTGATTCTGCCTCTAATAATGGTAGCTGGTCAGGTGACTCAGAAGATCACAAAGAGAAAGTATCTACTACTGCTGCAAAACAGGAAGTTATTATTCCTGGAGCTGACAATGACAAGCGGGAAAAGATGCGGCTGAAGAATGAAAAAAAGCACCAACGTCAAAAGGAAAAGCGAGCCCAGGAGTTGCATGAGCGGTGCTGTCAGTTTCTCATGTCGAGAAAGCTTGAAGTTCTTGCTCAGCAGCTCATAGCAATGGGGATTTCTCATGAGCGGGCAACTTATGCCCTCATGTTAAACGAAGGGAAAATAGAGGAATCCGTCCATTGGCTGTTTGATGATGGTGGGGCAAAAGTAGTAGATAAGAAACTAGATCCTGCCTCTGGGAACTTGAAACTTGACATATCGCAGGAGTTAAGTAGAATCTTGGAGTTGGAAACTAAATTCAAGTGCTCGAAGCAGGATGTAGAAAGAGCTGTGGTTACAGCAGAGGGGGATATTGAGAAAGCAGAAGAAGCATTAAGAAGACAGAAGCAAGACCAGTCTACTGCTTCTACAAAAGCAGAGGATGTTAGTGATAATACTTCTTCTGCTAAGAATAGCAAAGTCCCTTCTGTGCACACAAGTCAGAACACAGTAGCCCAGTTGCAACCTAACTCAGGTATGTATCCCGCAGGCGGTAATGAAGCAAAGAATCTCGGTTACCCCAGAGGATCCAGTGGAGAACCCGGAAACCAAGGTGTACATTCGTTGGATAGAATCCACATGAAGTTGCAGCGGATGAAAATGCAACAAAATGCTGCCCAGGAAGAGAAGAAACGCATGCCACAGCCGTATCAACAGACACCACTGCCCCGGCCAACAGAAGAAACACATTATGTGGCGGCTCTAGGTGATCAATTCAAAAGACTTCAGCAGCAAGATATGAGGGAACCAGTTATGGTGATGCAGCAGCAACAACAACAACAGCAGCAACGCTCTCAATCCGCTAACACAAGTGTGTTACCTGTCTCTACCATGAACTCATCCTTTACCGTAGCAGCAACAGCATCAGCAGGAGGAGGCAGCAATTGGTACCCTGCAAATAGATCTGAGGCTGCCCAATCTAATGGATACCTGCCCGCAAGAAGTATGACTCCCAATGACCTGAACTCGAACCTGATGTACCAGCAGCTTCAGTATCAACAGCAATATCAAGGGCAAGTGAACAACAGTCACAGAATGGGAGGGGCTTCTTCACCGCTTGCTGTGGCTCCAGCTGCATCTCTTGGGCTGTTCTCGGGGTATGGATCAGTACACTCAGGAGGATCAACTGGGCTGGACTGGAACGCGGATGGGACAGTGGGGCATTTGGATTACAACAACATCGACTGGAGTCTAGACAAAGGCTTAGTTTGTCCGAGAACATCTCAACAACAGTACTTGGGGGCATCGCCATATGAAGCACAGATAAATGGAAGGACAAGAATGATGGGGAATGGGAATGGGATGGGCATGGCAATGGGAGTGCAAGAAGCTGCTTTAGTTGGGAATGGGAGAGAATGGACTTCGCCGTTTGAGGGTAAAGATCTGTTTAGTTTGTCTAGACAGTATGTGCCACCTTCGCTCTGAAGGTGAAAAATGCTTCTAGAATAAGGGAAGAAAAATCCAAGGAAAGAGAGAGAGAGAGATGATGGATGGTATCGAGTTTGTGGTTACTGGTTTTATCAAGTGTTTCTTGCTTCTTTGCTCAAAAACGGATCTTTCAAATTTCCTCATATTTTATCTTAACATGGAGCTACCGCAAAAAGGCTTTTTTAAAATCACACCACAGATGACTTGTTTCTCTGGTTTTTTGTTTACATCCTTAAAACCCGCAATTTGATTCGCACGCTTAATGTTTTCCCACACGTTACCAAGCCCAACATGTATATTATTAACTTGACAGCCAGGAATAAAAGCTTACAAGACCATTAATTAATGACACTAACAACTGGGAACTTTAAATCTTGTTGAAAGCGACAATGTCGACACTTTGGATGTACTCGTTGTTGGGCTCTGAGGTGAGATGGTCTTCAATGAGGTTGTCCACAGAGACAAGGTCATCCACAATCGTCATCATGATTGTTAGTTTCTTAATCCCGTAACCAACCGGTACCAATTTCGCTGCAACAATTTTCCTCACATATCAGACCCAAAAAGAAAAACTTAAAGCTTGCTTTTTTATGTAGAATTAGATTGAAATGTCGTCTTTCTACTTACAAGCTCCCCAGGTAAGACCAGGCATCTGAACACTACGAACAGCTTCTTCCAACTTCTTCATATCGGTTTCATCATCCCATGGCTTTACTTCCAGTAGCACAGAAGACTTCCCACCTAACAAAACAAGGAATGAGAATCAGAATTCAATAGACAATCGCAGGATCTCCATACACAGTTCGTTTATTTCTAGCTCCAAACGCAAACTTCCAGTCCTTAAGTCTCGATTTTACATTAGTCATAGAAAGACATACTCTCTTTAGTCTTGTTGGTGTCCTTCTTCGCAGCTTCCCTTTCCTCTGCAGCTTTTTTTTCATCCTCAGTCTCATCAGCGAAAAGATCAAGATCATCATCATCATTAGCATCACCATCAGCTCCAGCAGCAGCATTAGGTGCCTGCAGAAAATGTTCCGAGAAGAATCTAAACTAAAGCATCCAAAAGAGCAAAAAAAAAAGCCACAATCTTATTATTCAAAAAAATATGCCACAATATATATATATTCCTCACGATATCAAATAACTGTTTAATTCAACGTTTGTCTATATAACGAAGCATCTTCACGTCATTCCAGATTCGGCTGTCTAAGAAACGTAATTGAAGTCAAGAGAGCTTTAGTACCTCAGGTGAAGTAACACTGCCGCCAATTCTCACTCCGACGGCTTTCCCGGGAAAACTGGACCAATATAAAATGAGCAGTCGAAGAACTCGCCGAGATTTCAGAATATCAACAAAAGAAGAAGCAAACGAATGAGAATATGCAAACCTTTTAGCGAGGTGAGAAGCAACTGAATCGTACCACTTGCTAACATTTGGGAACCCATCGCCGGGATTCTCCGATACGGCAGCGTAAACCTTCGCATCATCTACCGAAAGCTGATCGCTGAAAGGCCAAGAGTTAAATAGAAACTGTAGATAATTCAAGCTTATATGAAAATACAATACGAAACAGAGGAAGATGCGAGCTTACCCGGAGATGTAAGCTTTTCCGGTGAGGTGTTCTTCGAGAGTTTTGAGACCCTTCGCGGTGTGCAGATCTGAAAATTTGACTGCCATTGTTGCTAAAATTAAGGTTCTGGAGAGTGTGGAGAGAGTAAAAGCGAAGAAAGAAAATGATCGAATAGGCAGGCGCTTTCTAAAATTTATGAATCTCCTCTAGAAACCTCTAAACCAGGATTCAATATACTCTCGTCTCCATTGCATGATCGGCCCGGTCCCACGTGGAGATAACTTGGTTTAAGATGCTTCCAGTGGGCCCTCCTTTCATTCTAGAGGTTTCCTTTTTTTATGTTTGGGCTTGCTTATTGTGCAGATTTGGGTTGTTGGGCTCCGGACCATGTAATGATCTTTTGGGCTTTTTCGGAACTCATCTTTACATATTTTACAATCACACACTCTTTACATATTTTAGCTCTGTCAACATTTGTTTGAGGAAAACAAATAATGTTACTCTATCAAAACCTAAAGTCGAACCCAAAGTGATTTGTACCTATCTAAATTCTACCCACAACATAGGTCACATTAGAAGAGTCGTGGATTTTTAAGGTCCCAAAAAAGTATCACTCATGATGTCTAGTCTGGTGTGTTAGAAAACACCAAATCAAGCCGAATTGATATTGGTTTCGTTTGGTTAAATAAAAAAGAAGTTGGCTTGAAGAGCACATTATTGATTTTCACAGCTTTTCTGTTGCAGACAGAACCTCGTCCACTGTTACATCATCAAAGCTTGTGACTACTCATTTCAGAAATGACAATCTCTGCCTCCTTTGACCTCCATTCTTCTTTAAGCCCAGTCACTAACTCTTCCCCCATACAAACATCTAACCGCAAACCCTTCTCTTGCATCTCTCTGTACCAAACATATGCTCCCATACAGTCCTTCTCCTCACAATGCCCTTTCACCATTATGTTATATGTATCAGCTTCAGGATCCAATCCTCGTGTTTTCATCTCCTCAAACAAACTTCTAGCCTCACTCTTCTTTCCTACTTTCAGCTGTCCCATAATCAAACTGTTGTAACTCGTCTTATCCAAACCGATTCCCTTCTCCATCATCTCCTGCTGCATTTTAGAAGCCTTCTCCGTATCTCCATGTACGGCGTAGCAATGAAGAACTCCATTGTATGCTGATAAGTCCGGTTCGCACGACATCTCTCCAAATACTTTCTCAGTGAGCTCTACCCCCTCCTTGGAGCACGCACTGATCAAATGATGATATGTGTTCAAATCGGGTTTTATTCCTGATATCTTCATCTCTTCATACAGCGCCATACACCTTTGCAAGATTCCAGCATGTTCATATCCGGATATGAGCGAGTTATACGTGTATATATCTGGTTCAAAACCCTTTCTCGAGATTTCGAGAAGCAGGTCTTCAGCTTCTGCGAATTTTCCGGCCATGGACAACCCGTTAATGAGGGTGTTATATGTCACCAAGTTCATATCTATTCCCCTATTTAGCATCTCCTCAGAATGCCGAAAAGCATCTTCTATCTTCCCCTTTGTGCAACAACCATCAATTAGCATGTTATATATCCTTGCATTCGGTGAAACCCCTCTGTCTTCCATATCCCTCTTAACAATCTCAGCTTCAAGAAGCTTAGAGCCTTTGCACAAACAATGTATCAGATTTCCATAGCTAACTACATTCGGCATAGTCCCAGTGTTTTCCATTTCTTTGAGAATGTCGAAACACTTATCAAATGCGCTCTGTCTTCCATAGCCCCCAATCAAGATGTTATATGTCTCCACGCTAGGAGAACATCCCTTCAGTTTCATTTTGTTAACCTCTTGCTCAGCATTCTCCATTTCCCCTAATTCACAGAATCTCCTAATCAAACAATTGTACGCCAAATGATCTGGCTTCATCCCTTGTTTCTCCATCGCATCGATTTTCATTCGAGCTCCAACCAGATCACCTTTTCGACAGTATCCATCGATCATCGTGTTATAAATAACCTCATTCGGAACAAGCCCCCTACCCATTTCCCTCCCCAAAATCTCTTCAGCCTTCTCTGTCTTTCCTTCTTTGCATAGCGCATTCAACAAAATGCTACACGTATAAGCATTCATTTTCACGCCGGAATCAACTGCTGTCTCATAAACACCCAAAGCAGCCTCAGCTTTTTCGTTACTTGAATAACCATCAAACAGAATACTAAAAGTAAACGCATCTGGTACAAAGCCATGATCTTTCATTTCCTTTAAAACATTCTCTGCATCTTCCACCATTCTTGCTTTAAACATCCCTTTAAGCAAAGTGTTGAATGTAACAAGATTGGGATTGATGTTATCCGCTTCCATCTGTTCTCTCACCTTAAAAGTCTTTTCAGGATGCCCAGCTTTGCAATATCCATCGATCAAAGTGTTATACGTTACCAAAGTGGGTACCAATCTTCTCTTAAGCATTTCGTCGAACAACTCTTCTGCATCCTTTATTCTTCCAGTTTTACACGACCCATCGATAAGGACGTTATAGATAAACACATTGGGAGAGATTCTATCGTGTTTCATGCGGTTAAACAGCTCTAAACCTTTACCTAAATCGCTCAATTTGACGGCGGCTTGAATTGCTTTCCCATACATGAACTTGCTCGGACGAAAATCCGATTCCAGGAGATTCAAAAACACGTTTACAGTCACTCTGAATTGTTTCGCCTTGACGAGATGATCGAGCAAAAGCGTTACGGAATCTGAGCTGGGGAAAATACCTTCATTCCGCAAGGCAAAGAACAAATCAGTGGCTTCGGAGATCATCTTCGATTCAGTTAGCACGGAGAGAAGCAAGTAGGAGAAATCGTTTCTCAACGATGGAGATGATAGCGAGAAGGCAGAGAAGAGATCTTTCGGCGATGTGAAAGGCGCAGAACCCGACCGTACCAGCGAAGTGAGAACTCCACGCGCCGTTTCAATTCGATTCTGCTGGAGAAGAACTCGTAGATTCCGCAGCTTTTCGAGTCGCTCTCCGTCTCCGGTAACGGGATTTACAGGCGGGGCTTGCTCGGGTTGAGAATCGGGTTCAGAATGAGTCGCGTCTGAGGAGGCAGAGAAGAGACGACATGAGCATGCCGGGGTAGACTCAGCCAGCTTGACGGTGGCGTAACGAGAAGATCTCGAAACTAGTCGTAAGCGAGACGCCATCGTTGGCCTGCCGGAGACGCTCGGCAGAGTGAAGACGAGTCAGTTAGTAAAACTTTCTTTAGAGTTTAGACTAAAACATTTGTTTTCTCAAGCCCAAATTGTATTCTTGCAAACTAATTGGGCCTTGAAATTGTGCCTTATTTCTTGCCCCATTTAAACCGGACCTTATGGTTTTCTTTGGAGTTTTCACTTGCCTTTCTTTGAACTTTGAAGAAACTCAAAGATACATCACATGACCTACCCAATCATCACTTTGATACATGCCAACACATGTTCACTTGTAAATTAACAGAATGATTAAAAACAGCTATTAGTAGATCGATCAGATGAAATAATGGAGCTGCACAAGGAAAAAAAAACCGTAACCAAAAAACCCGAATCGAACCGAACCGAACTGAATTTGAAAGTACAGAACCGAACCGAAAATAACACAAAACCCGAATATTTTTCAAATTTTTACACCCGAAAAATCGGAACTGAACCCGAACCGAACCGAAAACCGAATAAATACCCAAAATATAATTATATACAAAAATAATTAGTTATATTTATTTTTAAAATAACCAAGTATCTAAAATTATAATTCTATACTGAATATATTAGTTATATTAAGAATAAAATAACCAAAATAGTTAAAATATCCTAAATTTTTTAATAGTATTTGTTTAAATTCAATATTTTTGCAAAATTTAATATAATTTCATTTAAATTATTTTATCTGATGTTTCGGCACTTGAAACCGATCCGAACACGAACCGATAATAAAAAATAACCAAATGGTTTATATATCTATAGAACCGAATTAACCGAAAACCAAAAAACTCGAACCAAACCGAATATCCGAACGCCTAGATGGTACTAATAACAAGTTTATTAATCTATACATAATTATATATAAACGAAAACAACGAGGTTATTAATCTAACAAAAGATCGCAAAGAGACAACTGGCCAATCATCAATTAGTTGTATAATAATACTACACATGCCAAACATGCTCACGCATAAACTAACGGAATGATTAGAAACAGCTATTCAGCAACAAAGACACAATGGAACTGATGGCGACAGAGTGTGGTATGGTCACTTGTCAGCAGTCAAACAAAATTTCATTTGGTTCATAACACCAACAAAAAGATAAAAACTGTAATTCAGTAAGAAGTTGCAAAAATTTAGTTTATCAGTCTAACTAATTGGTTTCGCCTTAGAGTGTCGGCAGTATCTGAATTTCTAAAATTTGAGAGGTACTTTTTCGAATTTGAAATTTGAAATTTTGATGTCCGTGGAATTTTCACAAGAACCATAGTTTACTTTATTCAGACATTTTAGGACAGAACAGTGTTTTTCTCTGTCAGGTAGTACATAGGAGTTATTAAACGAATTTTAAATAAATAGGACTTAACTAAAAACCACGTTTTGCGCGGGCATTTTTCCCAATACATTTGGTTATGCATTTTCATCCAACTTACTAATAAAAAATTAGTAATTTTGCTGTAGACGACAAATGCTAGGAGTTTAGCAATTATTCTTAAGAGGCTTAAGAATTTAAATGGTGAATTAAACTACTCCACCATCATCTTGGCATCTTCAATATAAAAAAGTTGGTTAATTCCAGTACCCAATTTCGTAATTAGGCTTTAAAAAGTCTTGACATGTTGTCTCTCTCACTCTTTGGACGGATACTTCCCGAGTGTTTTGAATTTGTTCATGTGAGATCTTCTCAATCCTTTTCTCTTTCCACTTTCCATGTTTTGTTTTTTTAATTATTTAGCTTTTCGTATTTGTTGGCTTCTGGGTTTAAGGCATTTTCTCAGGCAAGCTTTTCCACACCGCCTCTCATTTTCAGCTGCTACTATTTATTTGCCTCTTTTATAAGACCATTATCGACTTTACCAAATGTTTGAAGTCTTCCATCTCTCATAATTATTTTCTCTTTAAAACTTGGTCGTGCTGTGTACTATCTCCTAAGATCTTGCACTTTTTTGGGTCTTCTTCTTCAGAAATGAGCTGATTGATACTCACAGAAGAACATTTTCTTATACCTCACTACTGGTAACCTCGTTTCCCCCCCATTTTAACTGTAATTTATAAAAGGTTGCTTTTTCTAGGAAAGTTCAGATCTTTCTTACAGATTTAGTTGGGATAAAGGTGGGTTCTTTTAATAACCTTCCTGTGTAAATCCTTTCACTTTGTTACAAATCTCTGCTTAAAGAATTTAGGGTTTAGATTCCACAAGAGCTAGAGTTTCTTAAACCCTTTGTCCACAAATAATTTTTTGGTTATCTTGCTCTGATAGACGAAATATTATTACTTTATCTTGATGGAGCTAGAAAAATAGGTACTTTATCACCTACACTGTTCTTAATCTTGTTTTGGGGGAAAATTCCAGGTGGTCAAATGGATGCTAATAGCACTGGAATGGCAGAACGAAAGAGTAGTAGCAATGGAGGAAGAGAAGTTGTTATCAATGTTTCAGGGGAGTTAGCTTCAAATGTTTCTTCAAAGATGGCTTCACCAGAGTCCGAGAGAGCAATGCCCATCAATAAAAGCAATTCTCCTGAAATCTCTAAGTCTGTTGGTAGTCCTAACAAGCCTCCTAGAGCTCCAGGTCTTAACAATGCGGGTCTAACTCAGAGGAAATCTTTTGCGAGGTCGGTTTACTCGAAACCCAAGTCCCGGTTTGTGGATCCATCTTGTCCTGTAGACGCAAGTATTATAGAGGAGGAGGTTAGGGAGCAACTTGGTGCTGGCTTCTCCTTTAGCAGAGGCTCACCGAATAACAAATCGACGAGGAGTGTCGGTTCAACAACACCGCTTACTCCAAGTAAAGCTGCTGCTGAGGTGGAGAAAGACGAAGATGAAGAGATCTACAAAAAGGTCAAGCTGAGCAAAGAGATGCGCAGAAAGATAAGTCCATTGACATTGATAGAGATAGCTTTCTTTGTGGCGGTTTTGAGCTCTTTGGTTGCTAGTTTAACCATTGATGCCGTGAAAAAACACAACTTTTGGGGGCTTCAAGTATGGAAATGGTGTGTGGTCGTGATGGTTATTTTCAGTGGAATGTTGGTGACGAATTGGTTCATGCGTGTGGTTGTGTTCCTAATTGAAACAAACTTTCTTCTGAGGAGGAAAGTGCTCTACTTTGTGCACGGCTTGAAGAAGAGCGTCCAAGTCTTCATATGGCTCAGCTTGATTCTTGTTGCTTGGGTGTTTCTCTTCAACCAAGACGTGGATCGATCCAGAGCAGCCACAAAGATCCTCAACGCTATAACAAGGACTCTGATTTCCCTTCTAACGGGATCATTCCTCTGGCTGGTGAAAACACTCTTGTTAAAGATCCTTGCAGCGAACTTCAACGTTGTCAACTTTTTCGATAGGATTCAAGATTCTGTTTTCCACCAGTATGTTCTGCAGACGCTCTCAGGTCCTCCGCTTATCGAAGAGGCAGAGAGGGTCGGGCGTGAGCCAAGAACAGGGCATCTGAGTTTCGCGACCGTGGTGAAGAAAGGAACGGTGAAAGAGAAGAAAGTGATTGATATGGGGAAAGTTCACAAGATGAAGCGTGAGAAAGTCTCCGCTTGGACAATGCGGGTTCTGGTGGAAGCTGTTAGGACTTCAGGCCTCTCTACGATCTCTGACACGTTGGACGAAACAGCACTCGGCGAGGGGAAAGAGCAAGCTGACAGAGGAGAGATTACTAGTGAAATGGAGGCTTTGGCTGCTGCTTACCATGTCTTCAGAAATGTTGCTCAGCCTTGCTTCGGGTGAGATAACAATATTCATATGCTTGTTTTTCCCTTGTCTTTGTGTGCATCCTCTAACGGTTATTTGGCTATATTTTCAGATACATAGAGGAAGAAGACTTGCTTAGGTTCATGATTAAGGAAGAGGTTGATCTTGTATTCCCTTTGTTCGACGGTGCTGCTGAGACCGGCAAAATCACAAGAAAAGCTTTTACAGAATGGGTGGTTAGTCTCTTAAAACACCATTCCATGCTCTTTATTCTTACAGTTGTGGTAATCTGGAGAAGTGAAGAGTTTCAAGATTATTGGTTTTCTTGCTTATGTTTACGAATCAGAGTCTGTGTTTCATGATGTTTAACCACTTGTGTGTTGTGCTGCAATGTGATCAGGTTAAGGTGTACAAGAGCCGGAAAGCCTTAGCGCATTCCTTAAACGACACGAAAACAGCGGTGAAGCAGTTGAACAAACTTGTGACAGCGATCTTGATCGTGATCACCGTTGTCATTTGGCTTCTGCTTCTAGAAGTAGCAACGACCAAGGTTTTGCTCTTCTTCTCCACTCAACTCGTCGCTCTGGCTTTCATAATCGGAAGCACTTGCAAGAATCTCTTTGAATCCATTGTCTTTGTCTTCGTTATGCATCCTTATGACGTCGGTGATCGCTGTGTTGTCGATGGTGTCCCGGTAAAAACTCACCACCAAAAGCTCCATCAAACCCCTTGTGTTTCTCTCTACTTGTTGAAAAGAACTTTAACCTGATTTTTTTTTTTTTTTTTTTTTTTTTTTTTGTGGGTATTTTTCAGATGCTGGTTGAAGAAATGAATCTGCTAACGACGGTGTTCTTGAAGCTTGACAACGAGAAAGTGTATTATCCAAACGCGGTTTTGGCCACGAAACCGATAAGCAACTACTTCAGAAGTCCTGATATGGGAGAAACTGTTGAATTCTCTATCGCATTCTCGACGCCAGTCTCCAAGATCGCTCATCTCAAAGAAAGAATCGCCGAGTAAGTACAATTGATTAGAATCTGTTCTGGTTTTGGTTTGAATGCCTACTTCAAGACCAAATCTTGAAAGAGTTACATTGGTTGGAATCGAAACAGGTACTTGGAGCAGAATCCGCAGCATTGGTCACCGATACACACTGTGGTGCTGAAGGAGATAGAGAACATGAACAAGCTGAAGATGGCTCTATACACCAACCACACCCTCACGTTTCAGGAATACAGAGAGAGGAATCTCAGAAGAACCGAACAATATATGGCGGTTAAGAAAATGTTGGAGGATCTTCACATCGAGTACACTCTCCTTCCTCAACATGTTCATCTCACCAAGTTGGAAAAAAATTAAATTACCGGTTTGGTTTTCTACTTAAACCGTTTGTTTTCAGATATTACCAAATTATTGCGGTACTGTTTTGTTTTAGACTTTTAGAGCGGAAGACAATGGAAATTGAAATCTATTTATTATCCGAGTTTCTCTAAACCGACTCAACTCAAATCCGATATTTTTTCGTTTACTAATGTCGATTGTCGAACATCTATGAACCGGAATATGTACCGTATTTCATTTTCTCTCCAATCTTAACCTGGTATAGCTCGGCTCTTAACCGTAAGAAGGTTACTCTCAGTTTGTTACCCAACCCGCGGGTCCCGGCCCGTTTGACCCGCTGTGGGGCGGGTGCGGGTAAAAAAAATGAAGCGGGTCATGCAGAACGGGTAAATAAAAAATACTGAGCAGATACGAATATAAATATTATATCCTGCAGGTTAGTGGGTTACCCACGATATAAAAAAAAAATTTAATTTAACTTTAAAATTAAGAAAATTTAATATTTATCTAACAATTTTTATCAAAAATTTGAATATTATAAGTAATATTTATAAATTATTAGTTAATAATTTCTTTCAAATTCATAAATTTTTTTATATATTTATGGTTTATCATATAAAATAATTTTTATTAGCATTTTATTTTGTTAAATATATATATATATAATTTTTTTATTATTTATTACGGGTATCCACAAATTTAAGCGGATAAAAAAATATGTTCCAAAATTTAGCAAAGCAGGTAAAAAACAAAAAAAATGATGCCTTATTAACTATCATATATTGTCTTTCCTCCTATGTACATGGAGTCGATCTCTGTATATATACAGAGTTGTATCATTCAGAATACGCAAACATTAATATTTACTCAATAATTACCACTGCAAATATTATTCGTAGAAAAACACTTTGATCTTACAAAAGATAGCACTCACTACAAGAAATTAGGTAGATAGCGTCACTTATATAGTGTCAAAAATTTAAGTGACTCTAATTAGAATCATTTATTAAATATTGACATTTAATTTTTGATTTAACATCACTTAAAATAATTGATATGAATATTAACTTGATTAACATCAATTAAAATAAAATTGATACAAGTGAATATTGATTTACATCAGTTTTAAAAAACTGACACAAATATATGTATTTACATCATTTACATAACTGAAACAATTTCTCAATTTTATTAGCATCAATAATAAATGATGTTAATATTTACTTCAATTATAAAAAGTGATGCAAACAAAATTTTGAGTAAACAACTATTTGTCCCACATCGCTAAAGAAAGATGAAGGATAGTAGTTTGCTCATCTATATAATAGCTTCACCCAAACATAATTTTTAATTTATATAAGTTAAGTCATCAATATGTATATTATTTAGAATAATAATTACAAAAATATTTATAATTTCGAATTTAGTATTGGAAAATAATACGAAAATTAAAATTTACATAATTTCAAATGTAATTATTTATAATTGATATAATTATATTATCAACTAAAATATATGATAACCAAGACACATAATAATATCATTTATATTAACTGATGCAATTATTTACTTCATTATATTAATTGATGCAAATGTTTATTTCATTTGTTATAAATGATACTATGTATTAACATCACTTGCAAAAATGATGAAACTAGTAACATCACTTATTTTTAGCATCATAAAACATTAGCGTCACCACTTCCAGAATCATTTATATAAATGATGCAAATTCATTAATATCAATCAATAAATGATATAAACTAATAAAATAAATGATACTACACACCTTATTTCTTGTAGTGACTTATGAAGAAAACACTAGTTTTTTTTTTTTTGTTAAAGGACCTTCATTAATATAAAGAGTTTGAACATGCGAGGAAACAGAGGAAGAAAACACCAAAACAGAGGTAAAGAAGGAAACAAGAAAAGAAGAGATTACAGCTGGCTCTCAACGTCCACGAGAAAGGTTGCCTGAAGTCCATAAGCGCAGAAGTGGTTGACCTCTGGTTGAGCCGGTGTTCCGTAGAGCCGTACCTTTGTTTATAAGCAAACATAAAATCACTATAAGCAAACATAAAACACTAGTTCATGTGGTGGTTATATCACTATTATTCCAATTGGTATTGTCACAAGTGGAAGATCTTAATGTACATGCTCCTTCATATGAAGGTAACTGGGCTTTTTTTTAAACGACGGTGGAAATTAACAATCGTCTTAGTGGTGGTTTAACATTAATCCTCCATTGTACGTCTGAAGATCACGATCTCGGTGTCAAAACTCTTGCATCGAATTGTTCTTGGTCATTTAAGTTTAGACCGAATATATTTGGAACAACACTCTTTTATTGTTATTTTCGGTGGGGTCAAGAATCACATTGGTTTGATATTTACGATGATTACAGAGATGGTGTTCGTCAGGGTAATCCATGCATCCACTGTGAGTGGAATATAGCCCAAAATAGACCATGCAGATTCAACCAAGAGACCAATGTATTTGACCTATGTTATGACTGGAACAAATAATTTTATTAAATTTGATTGAAATCCAAACCAAGTTCTATGTTGGAACAGAATTTATAAGCTTACTGGGCCATGAATAGAAAATTAAAATCAAACTGTTGACACACAAAAAAAAAAAAAAATCAAACTTTACGGAAATCCAGATTACAATATATAAATATTGACATTTAACCATTTGAAAAATATTTATTTAAATTTTGACTAATCTTTATTTAAATGGTAATAGTAGAATATCAATATATAACTCCTTTTTTTACAATTGATATTCAACCATTACCGTTAATTTTCCTTCTGTTTCAATATATAGATATTCATGTATTCAAAGTTCAAACATAACTGCTTTGGTAACAAAATACAATAACGCCATGTACGTTTCATCAGAGACTTATTATATATACCAATTAATGCAAATTAAACGTTATATAGCATTAAGCAGAAAATACATAATTCGATCTAAAAAAAAAAAAGATGGCGATCATCCAAAAGACACATGTGGTGGTAGTATCTCTACTGATCATCCAAATAGTTCTCTCACAAGTGGAAACTACCATTGCTTCAGATGTTGATGTTAATTGGTCGACTTTAAAATCGCAAGTGAAGATCACAAATCGCCTCGGTGATGGTTCGACATTAAGCCTCCATTGTAAGTCCGTAGATGACGATCTCGGCCTCCATATTCTCGCCCAACATAGCTCTTGGTCGTTTAGGTTTACACCAAATATTTGGGGATCGACAAAATTTTCTTGTCATTTCACATGGCCTGGACGATCAGAACATTTTGATATATACGATGACTACAGAGATGGTGTTCGTATGGGTATTCCATGTATCTACTGTTTCTGGGATATAACCAAAGATGGGCCATGCAGGTTTAACGATGCAACTGATGCCTTTGATATATGTTATTATTGGAACGGGAAGCGAAAGGAATAATTTATCTTTCTAGGTTTAATTATAATGTTTTCAAAAGAAAAAAAGAGAGGGAAATAGTTTGTGTTGGTGCAACGAAAAAAATAAGTTTTTTTTACTTATTTTTTTCTCATTGTAGGGTATTTCTCTTTTAAATATATCATAATGTTTGACTAAATTGAATACTCATTTTTAATTAGGGCTGTGATGCTTCGATTTTAAATGCTTCGACTACAAGTCACGAGACTGAACAAGACCAGCCTGACAACTTGCCTCTGGCTGGAGATGGGTTCGATACCAGATCAACATGGCGAAAGAAGCTAGCCGTAGACGTTAGTGTCGCTTCAAGGTCTCCTGCGCGGACATACTCGCGATTGCTGCACGCGACGTTGTTAGCATGGTATGTCTACACACGGCAATTTCTTGTTGTTGCAACAAAATATTGAGTGTGTAAAAAGGTATATACACATAGAAGTTTGTAGTGACATAAGAATAAGAAGCTCGTTCATACCAAAAAAACAAAAAAAAGAAGCTCGTTTTATCCAAATTCACCTAGTTGAATAGCAGAATTCACTTCTGATCAACATCTATACTTCAACCGTCACACCAACCCTTTGGTTGACAAATTCGCCGGTAACAATCAGCTTTTCAACAAAGCTTTTGCGGAATCAATGGTGAAGTTAGGTCGTATTGGCGTCAAAACGAGCTGTGACGGTAATAATCGTCGGCGTTGTGCCGCATTTAATTGAAAGGATAGCCTTTGCAAAATTAAGATAAAATTTCAACTTTAGTTATCCAATTAAATATTTTTATTTAGTTTATATCAAGACAATGTAATTATTGTAAACCATCAAAGAAGAGCAAATTGACTAAAAGAAACAAAATTAAAGTAAGTAAAACATAAGAGAAACAAAAAACAAAAAAGAAGCAAAAAAATAACTTACAAAGTTTAAAGATAAAATATAAATTTTGATTTGAAAAAATTTGAAAATGAAAGCATTGCTTTTACTTTGAAGTTATTGGCTTTCATTCATTAGGCTTTTTCAATTAAATACTTATTGTATATCAATATTACATATTATATCACTAAAGATTGACGAAAAACTATGAATATATTTAGTGTTCAATTCATTATATATAGCATTGAGCGGAATTAATGTAGTAATTTCATATATTAGATAACCAAAATGATATAAAATTAAGCAAGATGGGAAGAAAATTTATTATTTTATAAAATATTAAATAAATTAATCTTAGAAAGATATTACTTGTTTGTTTGCCTTTCAGGTTTTCCTGTTAATATATACTTATTCAAGTATTTTGTCTTAAAAAACTATTTTTTTTGTAAACAAAACTATTCTTTAATAACGATTTCGTTTAAAATATGAGCTCGAATTCAGATTTGGTTCAAACAACACAATTCTCCAACTAAAACTAATGATTAAAAATTCGATTCACTATAGAAAGTTTATACCATCTGCGGGCGTGATATACATGCAAACTTGTATGCGTGATTGCTGATTACGTATTAAGTAGTAGAAAGTAAGTGATCTTTTGACTTCATATTACATGCTCCAAGAGAGGAGTCGCTTTGGTCCTACAAAACCATATCGTGCTATTCACTTATGGAAACATTATTAGCTCCGTATTTAATTACTCTATTTATTTGTAAGGTTGTTCGTTCCAAAGCTACAAACTAATAGTTAGTAAAAAATTAAAGATTAACGACCCATATAGGCACCTTCTATAACCTTCTACGCATTATATTTTATTTTATATTACATCAACACTATTCAAACATTTAATCAATAATAATTCATCCTCCGCAATTGACGAAACTAACAATCAGCTTTCAAAACATCTGTAACTAAAGATTCCAGTAAGTTGTACACTCGAGCATTTGAATTTCATGGTATAAAAGCAATAATTCTTTCTCAATCACTTAACAAGAGCGTTAACGTCCCCGACATGACATGTCACATGTGATACCAAAACTGCAATATGTGTATCTGTAAATTATTCGCGTATCCTTCATCCAATGATCTTAATACAAACCTAATTACTTAAACCCATTATACGTATTCTGTTCAATCATTAGGAGTTTGAGGCAATGTTGTTGTGCGCAGATACATGGCACGATCTTTGGTTAGAACATTTACTTCGTTAATTATATACTTAGTCGTTGATTTTGATAACAATAAATGAGCTCTCTGCGGAATAATCTAATCAGCCGCATAACTAAACAGAAATAAGTACCGAATGATATATTCATCGAATTATTTCTTTTGTTTGACTAAGTTTTATGGCCAAAGTACACAAAAATTGTGATGGTGTTAGCTTTAAGTTTAAAATTTAGTGTCCACATTACCTTCCAATATTTAAGTGATTTCTATATAAATTCGTAAAATGAAAGACATTATACAATTGACATCTAAAGTTTTATAACTTTTTACTACATTTAATTCAATCCTGGTCCTTAGAAAACCCTTCAAAACTTGGTCGAATGTTCCTCTTTAATTAACGGTTGATTCTCTGATTCGAGAAACTTGCAATAGTTATCACTCGGTTACGCATATCATGACCTTTAATTCCTTTTTCTTTCTTCTTTTTTAGATATGCTTCCTTTAGCTAGTGTGCTGAAAATTCACTTACATTCATTTTTTTGTCAAAGAACGATTCACTCTTACATTAGGATGCACATTTCTAAATACCTAAAGGTAGCAAACTCATTAAAACGCTAATATACTAGGATAGGTAGCAAACTAATTTTATATTTAAAACTTTTTCAGTCCACCAACTGTTTCTAATGTAAGATATTACGCTTTGATATCAGCAAGATATTGTCTAGCTCATTGTACATGATAAAGCTAACATTCCAAAGCAATATTGAAAGTTTAAAACTAAAAGAAAACAATCTCAGTAATTTTAAACAAAAAAAAAAGATGAAAATGACTTGACGTGTACTGAAAATAGGCCATGTGTACGTGCGACCGTGCGTGTAATATATATTTATTTACGTAAATTATTATTTATTTATTGTTGAGAGAGAAGTAATGGAGAAGATTGTAATCGGAACTTTTAAAGATGATCAAAGTGGAAAAGAGAAGTAAAGCAAAAGCTCTCGACTTTCTCTGTTCCCATGGAAGCATCAGTACTTCATGTTCATCCATCGCTACAATCCCTTTTACTTTATTTTAAAATTACTCTTTTTATTTTATATTTCAATTTTATCAAAGCTTTAATATGTCCATTCACGATCCGCTTCAATCACCCTTTGCTTCCCATTTGGATATCGAATTTCTCGATTTTCCCTCTTTCTTTTCTTTTTATATACAAACACACACTTTCGCATATCTTCGGCTTGGTCTCGATGATCTTATATATGTTCGTGTGGTACTTTAGTCTAGTAAACAAAATGTTTTTGTACAAGAAAATACGTAGTTACTTTTGGCAGTAAATACGGGACTACTTGGCCACTTTGGTAGTTTGGTATAGACTTATAGTATTTCTTAGCATTTATAAAGAGCAAAACAATTGTTTTAGGTAAAACTATGCGGACCTCTTGAATGTTTTGCACTATAACCAAACAATTTTTTTATGAGCTTCCTTAGTATAAAATGTTTAAAAAGAGATGAAAACTCAGTTTATATTTGCATTTCAAAAGTGTTTGCATCCATGAAACTTTGGATTAAAAACATGTGAAAGATACATAGAAAAAGAGAAAGTTGGTAGCTTGGGTATTTTTCCTTTGGGATCATCAACCACTTTATTATCCTCCACAAATCATTTTACTTTGCACGTAACGGATCCATCTCAACAATATCATTTCAAAAAAAATATACTATATCATTACAAAAAAAGAATTATATTACGGTTATGTAAACAATATATATATATATATATTACAGTGACTATTCGTTTCAATATGTAGATGTCAAGTTAAGATGTCGTTAAGGTTTTTCAATCTCGATACGAGTGTTTTAATAAAGAAAACATGAATTTTAAATTCTGTTTCATAAGTAATTTAAGATATTAAAAAAAAACTTATGGTGCTAAAACAGTATTATTATACAATGTAGCGTATGATCATTTCAATTTTGGTTAGTAGAAATAGTTAATGTAAGTATGATCATAAACAATATAATTTTGTAATTGGTATATTATTTTATTTTAATAATTAATAGAAAAACTGAAAACCAAGATGATGTTATGAGAAACATGATTGGATCAAATTTTTACAAACTCAAAATTTATAACACGACATATAGTTACAAAATCAAACACAAATGTGGAGAATCACATGCGATTTTTTTCCAACAAATACATGGATTAAAACTAATAAAAAAAACGAAAATCTAAAGAAGAGTAAACAAAAAAAAAAAAAAAAGGGAAAAAGAAAAAGCATCACAAGATCAAACCAGCAAAAGTGGTTTCATACACAGGAAGTTCGTCTCCGTACAGGTTATGATGATTTCCAACTAAATCCAGCTCAAACAAATCCGAACTCGAATCACTTGCATCATCCTCATCCTCATCCTCATCTTCATAATCCTCGAAATCATTATTCTTCACCAAACTGTTCTCATGATTCTTGTGATAATCTTTCAAAAACTCCCTCGCTATCTCCTCCACTGATCTCCTCCCTCCATCCTCCACATTCTTCTTCACCGAGTTTCTTCTTGTGTTACCGAAATAATCCTCTTCTTCTTCTGCGTAGAGCGAAGATTTGTCGGCAAAGGATCTGCTCTCTGGAACGATAACATTAACCGGAGAAAATCTAACGCTTCGTTTGATACGGCCAGATGATTTCTCGGAGCTTTTGTTCATGCACGACCTGGAGAAGGAAGAAGCTGATGAACACGTAGATGGGTGATAATCATTTGGTTTCCCGACGAAAGCGGAATCGTCGTAACTCGTCTTCCTCGGATAACTCTTAACCGCCGTGGATTGTTTAGAATTGTTGCTGAACAACGAATTGATGAAATTAACGATTCGTACTCCAGGTGAAGCTGGAGTTTTGGGCTTCTTTTGATTACTCGAGCTCTTTGCCGATCTTCTAATTCTCTGGTTTTCCCAATTCTCGTCGTATCTGGTAGCGTCGGAGGCGTAATCGTAGTCGTGGGACACTCGGATTGCTCTGTTTTGATGAAACAGAGCTTTATCCTCTGTTTTTCTTGGTTTTGTCTTAGAAGGACCGAAACATAATGGCCTGGAAGAAGTTATCTTCTTACCGTGTGTAAGTTCAGTGTCGGAAGACGAGAAAATGCTGGAGTTTGAATCCGAGGAAGACGATACAGAGCCGAAGAACCGGTCTCTGTGAATTTTCCGGTCAGGAACCGATCTGGTTACGCTAATACTCTGTTTTTTAGAAGTTTTAACAGAGCCGATAAAAGTTTGTGCTTTGTGGGTTTTAGGATCGATGGAATTGTAGATTTGATCGAGGAGAGTGGAGGAGAATGACGGGTTTTTAGATTGGGTTTTGGATCTATGCATGATTTGGTCTGAGATTCTCGACAAAAAAGGGGTTTTGAAAGAGGAAGAGACAAAAGAAAGAAAGAGAGATTATGTCTCTAACCGTTTTGTTATGTGTTTTTTTCTCAGAAGTTGTCTTATTGACGTAAAATTGCAGAGAGAAGAAGGAAGACGACGAATGAGACTAGACGAGAAGGAGATAGAGGACTTATATACAAATGGCGATCTCGGCGCGTGTTGTTCACGCATGCTGATCATGTAGATGGACCACACACACAAGTGCATTCTTCGGTTTTTTCTTTTTTTTATGTATGCATGTACCTAAAATATTTTTGTCTAATTAACCGTTTTATGTCGTTTTCCTCATTATGCGAGGAACTGAGGATTTCGTATTAAATATAGATCATTAGATCTCAATTTAGAATTTTTGATTTTTCCCTGATGAATTCATTGAAGTTCGTAAATTGGACTCAGTTGTGGTTGCACTGAATCATTGAACAATTATAATGACATACTTTAGAAAAATAACATGTGTTTGCGGCGAAACATTCCTTTTTGGGTACCTATTCGCCGAATTCAAATTGTAGCCATACCATAACCATATCAAATTGTCGCAGATTGTTTAGACAGATCTCAAGCGTAGGTGGGTTATTGAAAAGGATGTGATTAGAAATTAGAATCATGCAGGCTCATGAGTCTTGACTAACTAAAGATGGTTTTATGTTTAATACTTTAAATAGCTTTAAAGAAAGTCTCACATTGGTTGTCTCGACAAGGACCGGTTAAGGAATTGTACTTGTTTTGCGTCTTTTTCAGTCTCACATGCTTCCTTCCTTTCTTGTTCCTTCTTTGTTCCTCATTTCATCAACATTTATGTCTTCTTGTTTCCATTCTACATCTTTGTCACACTTCGGCCAATGTTTTTTCATTTTATATGATCTCATCAGCACATCCAGTTTCGAAGAGTCCCCCGTAAATATTGTTCCAAGATGGACCATATATACATGTACAAAACTAGAATACTACACACACAAAAACCTCTGAATCAAACAAGATATATAGTACAAAACACAAAATTACATGAAAATGATCTGTTGCTTGTAAACAAAAACGAAACATCTATGCTTGTCTAATTGTCTCTACGTGTGAAATATTACGTTCATGGTATCAGAAAGGGTACAACAGATTAACTTTTATTCAAACATCATTTACACATCATAGAAACAAACAAAAATATCAACAGATTCAATACATACTTAAAAGCAACAAAACGGTAAATTTATGTTGGACTCATAGATTTTATACCAACACGTGTTTTTTTTTTTGGTAATGTTGTACTTTCGTGTTACAATCCGATCAAAATCTGATAAGAATGCCATGTTGCAGTGGATACAACAAAAAATATAATTTACGAAAAGAAAACTGTTACAATATATTAATACGAAATGGAAGTGAATCTTGCAATGGATACAACTATTGAGTTATAGGGATGTGTGCGGAGAAACAGAAAACTAAAGGCAAAAATAATCGCACGGGCGAGTCAGAGATTGAGCCGGTCAGGGAGAGACAATAAGAGCTGACACAAAGAAAAGAAAGATTCACGCGGTGAAGAGTGAACTGTGTTGTGGGGTCCCACACGTGACCTGCCACGTGAAGCATTGTTGTGTTTTTCCTTTCTCTCCATATGGGACCCTCGCACGTGCGGACGCCTCTCCCACACGCGTACGGCACTCGTTCTTTCACAGATGGGATGGACCACTTAACCTTATGGGATTGGGCCACGAGTCTCCTCCAAAAGACGAAACACACTGTGAATGTTTGCAAGTTTAACTGCATTTTGTCGTCCGGTCATTTATCATTCAACAATCCTCCACGGATCATCAAAATCAAGTTGAGCCTGACAAAGTAGTATGTAATATCGTTTTCAATTCTTTTATCCATCCGTATCCATTTATCGAAATTGTAGGAATATCTAACGCAAAATGGTATAATTCTTTTTCTTCACATCTAAATAACTACATTACGTTTACGTATTACTTGGGTTGAGAGCTATGTGATAAAAAGGTTGAAAACAATCAGAGAAAAAAAAACAATAGTAGCAGCTCCAATTTGCTCTGTTTATTACTAAAAAGCTCAAAATTATGTATTGTCCAAGCAGAATATATTTATTTTGTTCAAATTTACGCAAGTACAGAGTTATTTTTATTTTATTCCATCTTTGCAAAGTTGCAGAGAAATGACCGGTCTGTAGGTAACCAAATTGTGCTCAGCTCACACAGTCTCTCAGAAACAGAGAAGTCAGATTTACACTGCTGCATTCATTTGGAATTTAAACGCTGTACGTCTACAAGCTGGTAAAGATCTCCCCGTCGCTGCTTATTCAACGGAAGGCTTGTCCTGAGATGGTAAAAAGTGGAAATTCACTTAGCGGATTATCCGATCAACAACCGGATTAAAATTATGGTTCTCTCTTGACTACCTTCGTTGTTCAAGGATAGAGTAATCAATCTCTGCTATGATAATGTCCTCCTCATGCTCAGTCGTCGCTAGTACTTCTCCAAACTATCAAATAATTTTCATGTTTATCAATGTAGTGCTCAACTAAGCTTCATTATCAATCAAGTAACAGGGAAAAAGTATAGTGCTTACAGGCCCGACGAGTGTAGAGTGTCCCCAAGCAGTGTAACCAGCTCCTGAATCTCTGGCAGGTGAGCACGTTGCTACATATAACTGGACAAAGTAGAATACATAGTTCTATTAACTGCTCCATAACTTTTGATAGAGTCGTTGCAGTAGAGCAAAAGAATATACGTATCCGTATCTAACTTAGTTTATGTACCTGATTATCCGTAGCCCTGAAATGGAACAAAACAGACCGAATGAGCGTTGTGATTTACCTATGACTAAACTAAGCCAAGCAAGCTTCATAAATTAGTTAGTAGATTGTGAATTGTACCTTGCCCTTTGTAGTAATTCCCAATGCAGCGGTCCAGTTGTCATGTTGAACGCTCCTGGGTAGCACAGCAAATGTGCTCCTGAAATTAATAAAGCAAACATGAAGATGATGAAGTTCTTTAAGACGCTAATGGACCCCGGAAAAGAAAGAGGAAGCAATAAGTCTATTTGGATTATTCATTACAATAGAAAAGACTCACCTCTTGCACCATATATCATAGCTAACTCCTGGAACCGGATATCATAACAGATGCCTATTCCAATACGCCCCACATCTGCAATGACAAACAGAACCATCATTCTCAACCGCTGTAGAGATTTCTCTTAAAGTGTTAGAAAGTGAGAGGTGATGTGAACGGTCCTACTATGGCATCACTACTTAATAAAGACATTTCCGTAGTCGGTGAAATGATTCATTATCATTCTGGCCTAGTGTTTATGAATGATCATGGAGGAGAAAACTTGTCCACCAACAATAATAATAAGCTTTAAAAACCTTGACAACTAGGATCCCAAATCTGAATGGAGAGTTGTATCCTAAATCCTAAGCCAACTATTTTTTTTTTGAAATACTAGAAGGATAAAGTAATGTAAGTTGCATGATTTTTTATGCATAGCCTGGCAAAGATATTTGGGAAAACAAGACTAAAACCTGTGTCAACGATTGTTGGTGTCTCTCCAGCAGTAAGAGTTTTTGATTCCATAAAAGTAATCTTCCCGGGGATGTCTATATCAAATAGATGTATCTGTAGGCACAAGTCCATAGAAAATCAAGTACAAACAATCAAGAACAAATGTTCTGAGAAACTGATAATATAAGCATGCACGCTCAAGGCCATCTCGCCCCATATTAGTCTTTAGACTACTGGAGGAAGAACTCGAGCCAAAACATCATAAACACATCATTCTTATTACAAAATCTTCTCAACCTTGTATGACCATTAAATCTCAAAAAAAGGAATCAAGATATTGGAAGTTTGAGATGAAAGTGTTAAATCTCGGAAAAAATCTAACCTTGCGATGCTTAGCTTTTAGCTCTCCATCAGAACCAAAGACACAGCAAGTGTTATACAAACGATCCCCAAATTTTTCTGGTATGGAGCCACCAATGATTGTAATCTTGAGACGTTTAGAGACTTCGGAAAGCATTGCGGTTGAAGGAGAAGAATCACCACCTGCATCAATGTCCTCCGCATAAACTGGGAAACTATCATTCGAATACGGACTGTTCCAAATTTCCTGAAACAAATCCATCGAGTGTTGAGATAAGCTTATACTGTGAGCTCAGATATTTGTGGTATCAATCTAAGCCAAACTTTTCAGGCACAAACAATCAAATTCACGAGCAAGCAAAACATTTCCAAGATTTGAACAAAATCACTCTGAAATATTGCAGGTTTTAGCGAATTATGCAAAGAAGAAGAACTCACGGGTAAGAGAACAAGCTTAGCTCCTTTGGAAGCAGCTTCTTCGATGGCGTCCTTCGCGTGAGAGATGTTCCTCATTTTGTCAGCCGTCACAGATAGCTGACACAATCCGATGTTGAACTACAAATTTTCCCCATGAAACGATGCTCAATCAAATCACGGAAATGATCGGAAACCTAAGAAAACCGAAAGCGACAAAAGAAGAAGAAGAGAGAGAGCTAACTTTGGTCAACGGAGGCGCTGGTAGGGGAAGAGCAGAGGGAACTCTGGCTTGTTCGGGGTGGAAAGAGGATGCCATGGAGGAGATGGATCTTCGAGCTGACGTTGACGAAGATGGGAGACTGAGAGTGTGATTAGCAATCGATCTGAGAGAGAATTTAGGGAGGAAAACGGATTTGAGAGAGATGAAGCGAGAAAGAGGAAAAGGGTTCAATAAAAAGATCTTCGAATTGAGGAGTGACGATGAAACTGCTGACTTCATTTTACTTTAGCCCACCGTGTGTCTCACGATCAGATCGATGACAACGATAAACCCCAAAGCATAACACGCACGTGTGAATTTTGCGCGGTTGCGGTTCAACCGTTTTTTTAACCGTTTTATCATTTTTGAATGCCCGCCCACCCGCTAGACAAGTTGGGCTAGACACAGGATACCTGTGAATAGCAGCACTAAACCGGATGAAACCATAATGGCCCTGAGAACCTCATCCAAAGCCCACATTGACATAAATCACTAAAGTTAGAGATGGCCCACACTCTGATTCAAAATCGTATTTACAATTTCACAATAGCAGAGAACGATATCAAGACGCTTCTCGAACAATAGTCAATACTGAAACGCTTCAAACTGAAAAAGATCACTGAGACATTCCACTTTTAAAATTTCTCAAGAAAACTCCATCTCCACTCTTATTTATTTCGTTTTAATATACGCAAGGATAGAGTTTTTTAATTTATATTTGCAAAGTTGCAGAGAACTGGCCGGTCAAGAAGTTGTAAATAACCAAATTGTGCTCAGCTCACACAATCTCTCAGAAACAGAGAAGTCAGATGTACATACAGTCCTCTGCTGTATTCACTTGGAATTCAAACGCTGTACGTCCACAAGCTGGTAAAGATCTCCCCGCCGCTGCTTATTCAACGGAAGGCTTGTCCTGAGATGCCAAAAATGGAGATTCACTTAGCGGATTATCCGATCAAGAACCGGAGTTAAAATTATGGTTCTCTCTTGATTACCTTCGTTGTTCAAGGATAGAGTAATCAATCTCTGCTATGATAATGTCCTCCTCGTGCTCAGTCGTCGCTAGTACTTCCCCAAACTGTCAAATAAGTTTTATGTTTACGAGTTTAGTGCTCAACTAAAGCTTTCATTATCAATCAAGTAGCAGGGAAAACGTTTAGTGCTTACAGGCCCGACGAGTGTAGAGTGTCCCCAAGCTATGTAGCCAGCTCCTAAATTTCTAGCAGGTGAGCATGTTGCTACATATAACTGGACAAAGCAGCATATCCATGACTTTTGATAGAGTCAATACAGTAGAGCAGAAGAAAATACTACTTTCAATCACCCCAACGAGATATGCTAGTTTTCAGTTGATATATCAAGATATCTGTCAAAACTTGTATTTCTTTCTCATTGTGTTATCAAATACAAGTTGTTAACTTGGTTCATGTACCTGATTATCCGTAGCCCTGAAATGGAACAAAACAGACCGAGTTAGCGTTGTCATTTACCCATGATTAACTAAGCCAAGCAAGATTTAAAAAGTAGTCAGTAGATTGTGAATTGTACCTTGCCCTTTGTAGTAATTCCCAATGCAGTGGTCCAGTTGTCATGTTGAAAGCTCCTGGGTAGCACAGCAAATGAGCTCCTGAAATTCATAGAGCAAACATGAAGATGATGAGAAGACGCTAATGGACCCGAAAAAAAAGGGAGGAAGCAATAAGTCCATTTAGATTATTCATATACCGTAATATAAGACTCACCTCTTGCGGCATATATCATAGCCAACTCCTGGAACCGGATATCATAGCAGATGCCTATTCCAATACGCCCCACATCTGCAACGACCAACAAAACCATCATTCTCAAGGGCTGCAACACATTAGAGATTTCTCTTTAGGTAGAAAGTGAGAGGTGATGTGAACGATCCTACATGCTGGCCTAGTGTTTGAATGATGATGGAGAAGAAAACTTGTTCACCAACAATAATAGTGAGCCTTTAAAGACCTTGACAACTAGGATCCCGAATCTGATTGGAGATTTATATCCTAAGTCCTAAGCGAGTAATTTGTTTAGATACAAGAAGAATAAGTTTATGCAAAAAATACATGATTTTTCTTGCTAGCCTGGCAAAGATATTTGTTAAAACCAGATTGAAACCTGTGTCAACGATTGTTGGTGTCTCTCCAGCAGTAACAGTTTTTGATTCCATAAAGGTAATCTTCCCGGGAATGTTTATATCAAATAAATGTAACTGTAGAGAAAATCAAGTACAAACAATCAAGAACAAGAGGTTCTGAGAAAACTGATAATATAAGCATGCACGCTCAAGGCCATCTCGCCCTGTATTAGTCTTTAGCCAGAATATAGTTAACAACTCATTCTTATTACTGATTAAGTCTTTTAAATCCCAACAACTGATAAACAGTACCTACAAATTTCCTCAATCTTGGGCACGGTACGACCTTTAAATCTCAAAAGATGAGTCAAGATTTTAGAAGTTGGATGAAAGTGTTTAGTCTCGGAAAAAATCTAACCTTGCGATGCTTAGCTTTAAGCTCTCCGTCAGAACCAAAGACACAGCAAGTGTTATAAAAACGATCCCCAGATCTTTCTGGTATGGAGCCACCAATGATTGTAATCTTGAGACGTTTACAGACTTCAGAAAGCATTGCGGTTGAAGGAGAAGCATCACCACCTGCATCAATGTCCTCCGCATAAACTGGGACAATATCATTTGAATACTGACAGTTCCAAATTTCCTGAAACAAATCCAACGAGTGTTGAGATGAGACGCTAAGCTTATATACTTCTTGTTTGTTGTACACATTTGAGCAACAAAAATATTAGCACTAAACTCACAACGAACTGTGAACTAAGATATTGGTGGTATCGTTTTACAGTATAAGAGGAAGCTAGAATTTCAGGCAAAAACATATCCAAATTTAACAAAATCAGTGTGATTTAAAATACTGCAGGATTTGGCGAATGAAGCAAAGAAGAAGAACTAACAGGTAAGAGAACAAGCTTAGCTCCCTTGGAAGCAGCTTCTTCGATGGCGTTCTTCGCGTGAGAGATGTTCCTCTTTTTGTCAGCCGTCACAGATAGTTGACACAATCCGATGTTGAACTACAATTTTCCCCGGGAAACGATGATTAGTCAAATCACGGAAATGATCGGAAACCTAATAAAACCGAAAGAAGAGAGAGAGAGAGAGCTAACTTTGGTCAACGGAGGCGCCGGGAGGGGAAGAGCAGAGGGAACTCTGGCTTGTTCGGGGTTGAAAGAGGATGCCATTGAAGAGATGGATCTTAGAGCTGACGGGGAGATTCAGAGTGTGATTAGCGATCGATCTAAGAGAGAAATTAGGGAGGAAAACGGATTTGAGGAAGATGAAGCGAGAAAGAGCAATAGCGTTTAATAGAAAGATCTTCGAATTGAGGAGTGAGAGTGACGATGAAACTGCTGACTTCATTTCACTTTGCCCCGTGTCTGACGATCAGATCGATGACAACGATATATCCAAAGCATCAACACGCTCGTCTGAATTTTGCGCGGTTACGGTTCAACCGTTTTGTTAAACCGTTTTATCATTTTGATTTTGAATCCCCACCCGCTAGACAAGTTTGGGCTTACTAAACCGTATTAATCCAAAACAAGAGGACTGGGCCTGAGTACGCTCGTCCAAAGCCCATATTGACAAAAACATTAAAGTTAGAGATGGCCCACGCTTTAGATTCAAAGTCGTATATACTATATATAAACAGAACCAATGAAGACGCTTCTGGAACAATACCGAAGCACTTGAAACTGAAAAGATCAGACCGAGTTCCACTCTCTCTACATTTCTCTAGAAAACTCCATCTTCACTCCTATTTAAATCCCATCAATCTCAAACAATCTCCATCCAATCAAAGGCAAAAAAAAAAAAAAAAATCAAAGAAGAAGAATCAAGAATTTCAAAGCACAGCAAGAGAATTACAATGGATTTGGGAAGGTTTCCGATAATCTCGATCCTCGAAGACATGCTCGAAGTCCCAGAAGAGCACAGCGACAAGAGCGGTAACAATCCGTCAAGAGTTTATGTGCGCGACGCAAAGGCAATGGCGGCTACACCTGCCGACGTCATGGAGCACCCGAACGCGTACGCCTTCGTCGTGGACATGCCTGGGATCAAAGGAGACGAGATCAAGGTGCAGATCGAGAACGACAATGTGCTTGTGGTGAGTGGAGAGAGGCAGAGAGAGAACAAGGAGAACGAAGGTGTCAAGTATGTGAGGATGGAGAGGAGAATGGGAAAGTTTATGAGGAAGTTTCAGTTGCCTGAGAATGCTGATTTGGAGAAGATCTCTGCCGTTTGTCATGATGGTGTCTTGAAGGTGACTGTTCAGAAACTTCCTCCTCCTGAGCCCAAGAAACCGAAGACTATTCAGGTCCAAGTTGCTTGAGCTTGAGTTTCTGGATTTCTCTGTTTTGTTATATCTATATGTTTTTGTGATTTTCGGGTTTGAGTGTGATCCGAGTGCTGTCATGCGTGTGTTCTAAGATGGAATAAAAGTTGTTCCTTTGTGTTACCCTTTCTAATTCCTCCATCTTCAGATTAATGATTTTGGTTCTAGAAATTTCTGATGCGTAAAGGGTAACATATGGCCTACATTTTATTTTGATCTGATTATCCGTTTGGGTTCGTTCCCAGTAACAGTAGATATCCACTGGACTGCTAGTGTAACACTTATCTAGAGAACTTAAAATATAAATTAGAGAACGTAAGTATTATAAAATTTTCGAATTTAGCTGAAAGACCAATTAGTGGTTGGTTACTCTGTTTCTGCAGAGCCCAACATTCAATGGCTTTCCTATTTGTTGCTTTGGTGCTACTTCTCTTTGAAGTGATCAGCTGAGCTGGCATAAAACGTTGAGCCAACTTAACCCAAATATGCATCTCACCATCACCTGTGGAGTCCAAAATAAAATATGTATATATGCACTTACCAACTACAGATGAAGAATTAATTGATGCGAGTTCACTCTTTTCTGGTTGAGCGAAAATCTCACATAACGATTGTAGGCTGATAAGACTAGTTTATGAAAGAAAAGGTGAAAATTGACCTCTAATTTTCTGATTAAACAAAAAAATAACGTGAATCTAGGTGTGGAAGAGGCCATTATGTCAGTTATGAAAAATATTTAAATATTAGAAGATCCCCGAATGACCAGTGCCTTAATTTAGCGACTCGAGTATATACACAAAAAAAGAGAAAAGGAAAAAAGAAACAATGCGTGGGACCAAAAGTCTCCATCCGCAACCTAACTTTTCACACCGCCAAAAATATATAGACTACTAGTGTCCGATACTTCCTTGACGTGTTCACACGCCTATCTCTTAACTTCTGGGTACAATCATTTGAGATCTTATATTATTAATAGCATTATTCGGTTCGTATATAAGATATGTGTGTGAACACACTCACTCCACAAGTGTATAACAATTAACAACGTTTACAAAATGTTGTTGACAAAAAATAAAAGAGTGGTGGAGATACATGTCCATATCTAATCCCATCTGAAGAGAGATAACCATACGTGTATCGTTTTAGCTCTTGTTCCTCTCAATATCGATTATTAAATGAAGAAAAAAAAACTACAAATATCACAAAATATTTGAATATTTTTTTCGAATACAGTATACAATATTAAATAGTATGTAAAAAAAACTAATCTAGTAACAAGCATACGGTGTCACATGACACCCTTTAAATTTGATAAAATAGTAAAATGTGACACCCTTTAAATTTGATAAAATGGTAAATTGTACATGAAAATGCTATAAAATTTTTAGCTCAGTTGGTAAAGTTAGCTTAATAAACCCATTTAATTTGAGTTTAATCTTCAAGTTGACCTCTTTTACAATTATTATTTTCTTTAAATTATATCTTGACTCCTGTTTAATTAAATTATGGATTCGCGAAACTAGCATTTAAACTTTCTTCACATACAAACTTGATATTCGTCATTAAGCAACTCCACGCAGAATCTAGTACAGTTTGAATGCTTATTTTTTCAACCACAATGTTCAAAATATGTTGCCATTAGAAATTGCTAATAAATTCGACAAACAATAACTAGGAAATCGATAAGTATTGGAATAGGAGTTTATCAGACATGCTTAATATAGTGACAAAAAATAGTAAAACGTTGGTCAATAAATTGATCTGAATAAAAGCACGCAACACGCAAATTAAAAAGAAAATATATTGTTGGCTCGACTATAATCAAAGAAGTTTGCTTCCAAGTTTAGTTTAATTAAGAAAGAGAAATGGTATTCACATAGTTAGCTTCCAAATTTGGATCTCTTAAGTAGCATAAACTTGGTTCTGCCTTTTCTGTACTGTCTGTATAAAAGCCAAAAGAAAACTAAAGAATGTAAACAAGAATAAAATGAGTAATGAATAAACGATAAGAAAGAATTAAAATAAAAATACATATTGGAAAAGAAAAAGAGGAGCCCTACTAAAGTCAACTTGCGTGTTCACACTCATCCCACAAGGTTCGTCTCATCCCAAAATTTATTCAGATTTCTATTTCTATTTATGAACCCAGAAAAAGATATCTTCATGTCCAATACAAAATTGAAGGCCTTTCTCGAAGCAAACTCACAGAGAAACGTGTAAGAACACTACTTCGATGAAAGCCTCCTCCGCCGCCGTTTTCCTGAAAGGAATCGACGGAGACGGAGACGAGGAGGAAGAGGAAGTCTGTAATGTCTTCGACGGCGAGGTAGAGAGCCAGACGACGTCCAAGAGAAGCAACGACACCAAAAACCTCAAGGGATTTTTCACTTCCTTGCTTTTGATGGAGGAGCACGAGAAGCAGGACCAGGAAGCTCGGAACGCTGCTTCCCGCCGAGAAATGTCAGATTTTCAATCTAATTACCGAAAAAGAGCGAGAACCATGTCCGATTACTACTCCGATCTCACCGATTACTACGCCGATGCCGAGGAAAGCGTAGACATCAACCGGAAGAAGTCACGCGTCTCACGCGCCGTCGCTTCCGTCTCTGCTGCTGCGACGGAGTGCTCGGAAATGGAGGCGGAGAGTGGCGAAGTCACCGGATCCGGATCGGTTCGAGGTGCGGGTACGGGTCAGCAAAGGCGGTTATGGGTGAAGGATCGGAGCCGAGCGTGGTGGGAAGAGTGTAGCCGATTGGATTATCCAGAAGAGGATTTCAAAAAAGCGTTTCGAATGTCCAAATCGACGTTTGAGTTAATCTGCGAGGAGCTTAATTCGGCGGTGGCGAAAGAAGACACCGCACTGAGAAACGCGATTCCAGTGCGGCAGCGAGTGGCGGTGTGCATATGGAGATTAGCAACCGGAGAGCCACTCCGTCTCGTCTCCAAGAAGTTCGGTTTAGGAATCTCCACTTGCCACAAGCTCGTTCTGGAGGTATGTAAAGCGATAAAAGATGTTCTAATGCCCAAGTACCTTCAATGGCCAGATGATGAATCTCTGAGAAACATTAGAGAAAGATTCGAGTCGATTTCGGGTATTCCAAACATCGTCGGTTCCATGTATACCACTCACATTCCAATTATAGCACCTAAGATCAGTGTAGCTGCTTATTTCAACAAACGGCATACAGAGAGGAACCAGAAGACTTCGTATTCGATCACAATTCAAGCCGTTGTGAATCCAAAAGGCGTTTTTACTGACTTGTGCATCGGATGGCCCGGGTCAATGCCTGATGATCAGGTGTTAGAGAAGTCGTTGTTATACCAAAGAGCTAACAATGGAGGTCTTTTGAAAGGTTTGTGGGTCGCTGGTGGACCCGGTCACCCGCTATTGGACTGGGTATTGGTTCCATACACGCAACAGAACTTGACATGGACGCAGCACGCGTTCAATGAGAAGATGAGCGATGTGCAGAGAGTGGCTAAAGAAGCGTTTGGGAGGTTAAAAGGACGGTGGGCGTGTCTGCAGAAACGGACTGAAGTGAAGCTGCTTGATTTGCCGACGGTTTTGGGAGCTTGCTGTGTGCTTCACAACATATGCGAAATCAGAGATGACAAGATGGATCAGGAGCTGATGGTTGATGTGGTGGATGATGAGGTTTTGCCTGAGAACGCGTTGAGATCGGTTAATGCGATGAAGGCAAGAGATACTATCTCGCATAATCTATTGCATCATGGACTCGCTGGTACTTCTTTCATATAAAAAGACTCTGGAAATGTTCTTTTTTTTACTTTCTCATCCTATATATATATATATGATAAACTAAACTCACTTTGATTCTTTGGTTTACGCATATTGTATTATTTGTACCTTTAGATCACAGATGTTATATGAGGCAATAGAAGAAACTTAAATTATATATATATATACACAATAGTGAAGATCTGTATTGTACTGTGAGAGTACTATACAAATTTTAGTCTCTTTTGATGAGTATTAAACATGAATGTATCATGAGATTTCATCTTCGGGTGGTTCAATTGTAAATTTGTATGGAATGTGAACTCACCAAGGTTGGTTTCTTTAGTATTGGTGGCGCAGAAACAACATGTTTTGATGCTATTTCAGAGAGAAAAAAAACGAGACGCATTTCATGTTATTCGTAGTCTTAACTCTTCAGGGTACGTCACTCGTTTGTCTAGTGGCTCTTACTTAGCGAGCGGCTCACCAATGACAGCCACTCTTTTTGGCCCGATCAGGTGCAAACCGACAAGCGAGATATATTATGTCGATTTTATTTGTATTTTTAATCAGTTTTTTTTATTTCTCGACCGGAAATGACCAATCCGTTTTATGTTTTGATTTCTGGATAATAATTTTATACTATGAATGATCCGAAACGACCGAAACCAATCCGAACCCAAAATGAAGAGTCATGTCCATTTTATAGCAATGCAACTGAAAACAAGTAACAAAAAAAAAAAAAAAAATATTTTTGAAACCCCACAAAAAGAAAAGAGAAGAGGAAGAAACAGAGAACCTCCTTAAAAAGAGCAGTTTTGAAAACAATGGTTGATATAAATCTTTGACTCCCGGTATTTTCTCTGATTTTGTTCTAAGGAAAAAGTTTGTTAATCGTCTTCCCCAGCATCACCCATTGAAACCAGGAAGAAGAGAGGAGAGAAAGTTAGACCAGAGAAGGAAACTTACCATCTTTCTTTCTTTCTCTCTCCTCCTCTCTTCTTGTTCCCAGACACGACTAGGTCTGGGTAACACCTGATTATCATTATTGAATCTCGTTGGGGTTTTCAGAGTTTCTCTGTATAGGTCGATTGATAAATGGCTCGTCACACATCGGACGATGGGCACACGCCAGTGAACTCGACGGTGGTCGCCATTGACAAAGACAAGAACAGTCACTACGCTGTTCGTTGGGCCGTCGACCATCTCTTCAATATCATCAATAATCCCAACATGATTCTTGTCCATGTTCGTCTTAAAAATACATACCGTAGGTATCTTCTCCTCTGTTTTTTATTTATTTATTTATTTTTATTCACATTCTCTATTAACAATTATATATTTCATATTGGATAACAAAACAAGAAATGTTGTTGCAGATGGAGGAAATGATAGCGATGACTTAAATCAGCTTTTTGTTCCTTACAGAGGATATTGCGCGCGAAAAGGGGTATGATTCTTTTTTTCTTTAGCTCATTCAAGATTTTGTTATGCATAAAAGAACTATTAAGGCTATAATGTTTCTTTTGTGTTGCATTGTTTAGATTACAATGATGGAGGTTGTTCTGGAAGATACCGACGTTGCGAAAGCAGTCTTGGATTACGTTAACAACAACCTTGTGAACAACATCGTGTTGGGATCATCATCTTCAAAGAATCCGTTCGCAAGATCTCTCAAGCTCAGTAAATCCCATGATGTTGCAGCTTCAATCCTCAAATCAACCCCTGAGTTTTGCTCCATCTACGTCATCTCTAAAGGCAAAGTTCAGTCTTCGAGAACAGCTCAAAGACCTATCACCAATACACTTGTCCCACCACGTGCACCATCATCAACATTTCATCTCCAAAACACATCTGACATTGACCAAGATCCTTTACATAGGTATGTAAAAAAAATAACATATATAGTTTCTTCTCTAATTTTTGGTCCATCAACAAGGCTTTTTCTGAGACATTGTAGGAGCCAGCGTAATTCAAGAAACTCAGCTCCAGAGAGGTATCCTAATCATGATAACGGCTTCAAAGCAGTGAGAGAAAGGCACAAAAGTCCTAAAAATGGATCAATGGACTTTCATCATGATTTTCAGCAGCCAAAGGGTCAAAGGAACTCTGGGGGTCGTAGTTCGTTTTCTGATGAATCTGATGGTGGATCTCACATGATGGGTTCCATTGATCTAAGTGCTCATAATTTTGATATTGGATCTGGTTCTTCTGACGAGTCACTTCCACACTCAACTGTATGTTAACAGTAGAACGTTAAGTTTATGATGTGATTGAGTTAAAGAAATGTAAAATAAATGGTTGGTTGGATGCTTATTTGCAGAGAGATGTTGAAGCTGAGATGAAAAGGTTAAAGATTGAGCTCAAACAAACCATGGATATGTACAGCTCAGCTTGCAAAGAAGCACTTGATGCAAAAAAGAAGGTAAAGAAAAATGAGCTAGTTGATAGAGAGGATGTTTTCTTGCTCTGTCTAATACTTTCTTGGCTCTTACGTTTTCTCTAGGCAAATGAGCTTAATCAGTGGAAAATGGAAGAAGCTAGAAGATTTGAGGAAGCTAGGAGTTCTGAAGAGGCGGCTCTGGCTGTTGCGGAGATGGAGATGGCTAAGTGCAGAGCTGCATTGGAAGCAGCAGAGAAAGCGCAGAGAATGGCGGAATTGGAAGGACAAAGAAGGAAGCAAGCAGAGATGAAAGCAAGAAGAGAATCTCAGGAGAAAGACCGTGCCATTAGCGCTTTGGTACAGAACGATGTCCGGTACAGAAAATACTCCATAGAAGATATCGAAGAAGCTACTGACAATTTTGCAAACAACAGAAAGATAGGAGAAGGTGGTTACGGACCGGTTTATAAAGGCACGCTTGATCACACGCCTGTGGCCATTAAAGTCTTGAGACCTGATGCTGCTCAAGGGAAGAAGCAGTTTCAACAAGAAGTCGAGGTTCTAAGTTGCATAAGACATCCTCACATGGTTCTTCTACTTGGTGCTTGTCCGGAATATGGTTGCCTTGTGTACGAGTTTATGGAGAATGGGAGCTTAGAGGATAGACTCTTCCGTAGAGGAAACTCGCCGCCTCTTTCTTGGAGGAAAAGGTTTCAGATTGCAGCAGAGATAGCTATGGCGCTATCTTTCCTTCACCAAACGAAGCCAGAGCCTCTTGTTCACCGTGACCTAAAACCTGCTAATATACTAATAGATAGAAACTATGTGAGCAAGATCAGTGACGTTGGATTAGCTCGGTTAGTCCCTGCGTCGGTGGCGAATACCGTCACGCAATACCACATGACATCTGCAGCAGGAACGTTCTGTTACATAGACCCTGAGTACCAGCAAACGGGGAAGTTAACGACGAAATCAGATATATACTCGTTAGGGATAATGCTGCTTCAGATCATCACTGCCAAGAGTCCAATGGGTTTGGCTCATCATGTGTCGAGGGCAATCGAAAAAGGAACTTTCAAGGATATGCTTGACCCGGTTGTGACTGATTGGCCTGTCGAAGAAGCTATAACATTCGCTAAGCTGTGTTTACAATGTGCAGAGCTAAGGAAGAAAGATAGACCAGATCTTGGAAAGGATATAGTACCAGAGCTTCTCCGGCTAAGAAGCTTGGGGATGGACAACAACGAGTCAGGTATTTTACATATAAAACCCTAAACAAATTAATTCTTGAATTTTTTACTAAGTAAATTCCCACAATCTGCTTACACTGTCAATATGCTATTTTCTTTATTAGGCCAGAAGTAACAACAACTGGGGTGTGAAGTTCATATATTTTCTTAAATTTTTTTCATGACTTTTGTGAGGAATTCAATAGAGAGATGGCTTGCTTCTCAAGAAAGAAAGTAAGAAAGTGGTAAGTGAAGTGGCCATGAAGAGATGACCTAAACTTAAATCTAACCCCTTTGTCAATATTATATCTCTGTAACATAATACTTCCACCTTTTCTGGCTTTCCCATGGAAAAGTATTGAACAAAAAGAAATGGCTTATGTGTTATGTCCTCGTAGCCTAACTGAGACAAAGCTATTGATTTATTCAAACATTGTCGTCTTTAGTTCTTGGTTGATCGTGGTTACTGATTTACTGAAAAACAACATTAATTTGGGCTTCGATATTAAAAAAACACCCGGTTACAAGTTACAACTAAAATACCATTTGGTTCCCAAAGAACAGAGAAATTAAAAAACAAGAAAAAAACATCTAAGAAAAATGTTAAAGGTGAGAGAATCATTACAATGCCGACCTTTTAACAATGAATGAGAATGATACAAAGCCAACTTCAAAAGCAAAGTATAAAAGAACAATGACAGAAGAAAAATTTGGAGAGTGTGACACTTTTTGGTTCTTGAATTACTTATCTCATAAAATGGATTCTTTTGAGTATGAATTGAGAAAGGAATACTCTAACTCAATAACATAAAATAAAAATAAAATAGGCAGTTCTTTTTTAAACAGTTTAGGAGTGCATTGACATCCCACTCTTACCTCCAACCCTAAGAAAAAGAAAAGGAGTATGTTAGCAAAATTAACCATCCAAATCATAAACGTTGTCTTTATAATATTCTCAAATTTAATGTTAGCTTTCCAACAAAACACAGTCCATCAAGAAAGCATCTTTGTATTAAACCACCCCTAATGATTTATATATCCTCGACCACAACTAACTAAGCAATGAACATCTTACTTCGAACTAACAATTTTTAGCTCATAAAAAATGGGACTCATCGTCACGAGCATCATCATGATGGTCATGGTCATACTAGTTGCATCATCACCGTCCGACCAAACAGATGTCCTCACTCCTCTTTGCATCAGCGAATGCTCCACGTGTCCCGCCATTTGCTCGCCTCCACCCTCCACGCCTTCTCCCTCCACGTCACCACCTCCGTCTCCCACACTGTCGTCATCGTCTCCGCCACCCCCACACAAACGCTCCTCACCACCGCTTTCACCGCCGCAGCCGTTAATTACCGTCATCCATCCGCCACCACCACGTTTTTACTATTTTGAGTCCACACCACCGCCTCCACCGCTTTCTTCCGATGAAAAAGGCTCGCCACCATCACCTCCACAGCCGCCGCCACCGCCAAAAGGGCAGTCACAGGGACAGCAAACTCCTTACCCGTTTCCTTATTTCTATTTCTACACGGCATCAAATGCCAATCTTCTCTTTTCTTCTTCCTTATTGATTTGTCTTTTTATTTTTTCACTATCTATTTTTCTTAACAGTTCGTTGGTGTAAAAGACTCCTGTATTTGTTACTGCATACTACTAATAGAGAGAAATACTATTGTTTATTCAATTTTTGGATGTAAATAAAAGATTGTTTTTTCATCAATGCGACATCGAAAATCAAAGGCTCAAAGTAGACGCCACAAATCAAAACAACATCAAAGTATTCGATTTAGGCATGTGTTAATCTAGCTTGATTTTGTCCATGACCAGGGGTAAGAAGTAAGAACCAAACGGAATTAAACCAGCCGAATCAAATCGAACCAAACCGAACCAAAATTATTAAATAACGTTTTAATCGTTAATGAACAAAGGAAAAAAATAAAATTGAAAGAGTGAATTCAGATCCAAACAGAGAAAGGCAGGAAACAAATCAAATCAGCTGAATTTACAGAAACATTTGATCGTGAAAAATCTCCTCTATTGTTTCTGGATCTGTCTACAGTCTTCTGGGAGATTTTGATAGGATCATCCACAGGAGGAAGATCCGGAATGGTTGCGGAGGTTGGGACGATGTCTCCGCCGGAGGAGACGGCGAGTCTTCTCTCTCTCACTTCCGCCTCTCAGCAACCTTACGTCTCCGAGCTCCTCTCCTTCACTCTTGATCGTCTCCACAAGGTTTCTCTCTCTCTCTCTCTCTCTCTTCTATTCTCTTGACATTTCTGCGCGTGTGGATTTCTGAATCATGTCGGTTACTGAATTCGAAAGGAGCCGGAGCTGCTTCGAGTGGACGCAGAGCGGATTCAGAGGCAAATGCAAGAGGTGGCAGTTGGAAATTACCGCGCGTTTATCACAGCTGCAGATGCTTTGCTTGCGATCCGGCAGGAAGTATCTTCAATTGATAAGCATCTCGAGTCTCTGGTAAATTATACCTCTTTCGTTCCATTTCATATTGGGTTCTGAATCCTGGTCGATAGATTACGATTAGTGACAGTGCTGTGATAATTTTGTGGTTGTGGTTGGACAAGTACTAGGCATCGTGTTTGAAGCCTTCCATAGTCTAAAATGGAGTTAGATAGTTATAAATTGATTGGAATCAAATCAAGTTGCAGAACCATGTTGTTTCAGGTTCTTAGTTTTGTAGATTCTTTCTATGCAAAAAACTCGGGGGATTGATCTTGTTGTGTTGTAGTCTAGCAGACTGCTAACTTCTTGAGAATAGGTTAATGAATCATTGCATTAGGAATGTAGCTTGAGCTTCATTGTTTAACAGTTGCCTCCTTGGAGATGTTTGTTTCTTTCAAATATTTTGATGTCAGAATTTGTCCTTTTCACCTTTTGCAGATTGGCGAAGTCCCAGTACTAACGTCTGGTTGCACAGAATTTATCGATTCTGCTGAGAATATTCTGGAGAAGAGGAAGATGAACCAAGCTTTGCTGGCAAATCACAGCACTCTTCTTGACTTGCTTGAGATTCCTCAGCTTATGGACACGTAAGCTACTAGACCTCATGCCAAAAACTTGAATCTCATTTCTCGTCAATCTCTTCTTATGCCTTTCATGAGAGTAAAGTGAAGACGTTAAGCGCTCTTCAAAATGAAATATATCTTTATCAGATGCGTGAGAAACGGAAATTTTGACGAGGCTCTTGACTTGGAAGCATTTGTATCGAAACTTGCAACCATGCATCCCAAGTGAGTTTTTTGTTATCTTTCTCCTGGTTTTTTTTTCATTTGGTTACTTAAGGCATACAAATTCAAGCTTTAGCTCTTAAGAATTAACCATCTCTCATTGTCAAGATTGCCTGTTATCCAAGCACTTGCGGTGGAGGTTAGACAAACAACTCAGTCACTGCTCTCGCAGCTTCTCCAGAAACTACGCTCAAATATACAGGTTCCATGTGAATATCTTTTGTTTGTATTCAGTCAACTTGGTTAGGCTGCTTAGCAATCTAAGAGGCTCAATATTTTGTTTCTGCTCTCTGTTTCAGTTGCCAGAATGTCTCCGGATTATTGGATACTTACGCAGAATAGGAGTCTTTGGCGAGTATGAAATGCGATTACAGGTTAACTAATTTGAAATATAACCATCTGAATTTATCCTTCCATTGCATTGTATTCCTTTTTTTAAAGAGTTGTGTTCATTCTGTAATCTATTCCTTCACTTCTAAATGATTCTTCTTGTATGTGCAGTTCTTAAGATGCCGAGAGGCTTGGCTCACTGGAATTCTTGAGGATCTAGACCAGAAAAATGCCTATGAGTATTTAAAAGGCATGATAAATTGTCACAGAATGCACCTATTTGATGTAGTAAATCAATATCGAGCTATTTTTGCTGATGATACATCGGGGAGTGAGGAAAATTATGATGGTGGACTTCTGTTTAGCTGGGCCATGCATCAAATAACATCGCACCTGAAGACTCTGAAAATTATGCTCCCAAAGATTACTGAAGGAGGATCTTTATCAAATATTTTGGATCAGTGCATGGTTGAGTTCTCTTGCATCTCATATATTCCCTTTTGAAAACTCTGTGCAACTCTGATTGACATTTACCTTCTTCTCGTGATTTCACAGTACTGTGCTATGGGGCTTGGCTGGGTTGGGCTAGACTTTCGGGGTTTGCTTCCTCCACTTTTTGAAGAGTAACAATTCTTTTTTCTATATTTTATGTTTCTGTCATAATCTTCACAAGCTCAGTATTGAACTCACATACTTTCTACAGGGCGGTTCTGAACTTATTCTCCAAGAACATGAGCACAGCAGTTGAGAATTTTCAGGTGGGTAAATACAAAAGTTCAACTTTTGCTACGGCATGAAACTCAACTCAGACATAAATTACATGATTTAACCACAATGTTTTTACTTGCAGTTAGTCTTGGATTCACATCGATGGGTTCCACTACCATCTGTTGGCTTCCCATCAAGTGGTATTAATGATGATAGCAAAGATGATGTCACACCTCCATCATACTTGATGGAGCACCCGCCTCTTGCAGTTTTCATAAACGGTGAGACAATCATACAGTATTGATTTCTAATACTGTGGAGAGTGTTCTTACTATTACAAATGTTGCAGATATAAAGTGTAGCTCTTTTTGTTTTGCATTTTGATTGTTATTGATAATCCCGGCTTTGTACGCAGGTGTATCTGCCGCTTTAAACGAACTACGTCCTTGTGCCCCGCTAAGTCTGAAGAATGTTATTGCTCACGAATTGATCAAGGGACTTCAGGCTGTGTCTGACTCCTTGCTAAGATACAACACAACTCGGATGCTTCGACTCAGTGAATCCAATCTCTTCCTCTCGCTTTGCCGAGCTTTTGTCGAGGTTCATTTTTCATCTCATCTCAATTTCGTATCAACAAGTAAAGAGTCCGTAGCCACAGTTTACTTTTCCATCTGGGAGCGTTCAGTCCAGTTTTTAGAATCATCTTTTTATTGTCCGGTTCGTTTTTCCAGATAGAAACACCTCTATGTCTAACTCGCATTACCTCTTTATCTTTTTGGTTTCATTGTGTTTACAGGTGGTTTTTCCACATTGCGCCACTTGCTTTGGCCGGTGTTATCCAGGTGGTGCCACCATGGTAATGGATGCCAAGAGCGCATACGACGGCCTCAGTCGCATCTTAGCCGCCTCATCGTCTCCAGAGCCATCCAACAAACCAGCAAGGACTATCAGCACCGATACAACGAATGCATCAGAGAACGGTGTAACTTCCCAAGTCGATGAAAAACAAGTGGAGAGTCCGAACGAGAAAGAAGATAACAGTCCCATTCCCTTGCAGATGCCTGAGACAACACCACCACCACCCGAGTCTTGAGAGATTTTCTTAATTCTTTCTTATCAAAGAATGAAAAAAAAAAAAAAAAAGCATATGACGAGAGGTAGACAACAAAGTAAAGCTTTCAAAAGCAAGGGAAAACATCAATTTGATTATCTCTGTGGTATAAATTTGATAGGATTGATTTGAGACTTTATCCCAATCGCTTTATATATGTATTGGTCCAAGAGGAATCTTTTTAAAAAGAACAAAAATTCTCTTAAACAGAAGTTTGTCTATGTAACTTTAATTTTGTAAACATTTGAATACATGTCATTCATTCTCTCATATATATTTTTGACGATTTTTCTAATAATCTTTATTATAGTAAAACAGAAGCAAAAGAAAGGCTGTGGATTCCAATACTCTATATACATAACTTACAATACTCTATATACATAACTTACAGTGGTTAAATATTACATTCACGCAGGCATATAATTATACTTTTTTGTTTCATGTGGTTTTCTAAATTAAAAACCACTATATATGCATTTTTTGAGTAAAGACTAAACAAAAATTTATAATATATACAATTACTTAAAAACAATTAAGAAGTAGTTTGATTAAAATTGTTTTGTATATGATATCCATAATTAAAATTCAAACATAGTTATTTAACACATTTATATTCCCACCGAACACGAAAAATATATAATGATTCGTTTTACATACAAGCTATACACTATATCTCATATTTTGATCACTTAGCTAATCCGAAATGTCTCTGTGTCTTGTAAAAAAAGACGAAGTATAACTTTGGAGTCGTTTTAATGGCTAGATATTGCCGATCGTTTATTCGTCACACAAGGTTCTCAGACTTTCCAGAGTCCTCTCTTTCTTTTTTGTACTAGTGGAGTGTATATCCGAGTTGATTGGCCGCAATCCACATATAGTCAATAAATCGAACACAGTATGTCTAACTGCAGCATTTTTTATATTATAAATGGAAAATTCTCCATGTACAATCATGAAACATAAATTATGTTTGTCCAAGGTATATAAGTATTAGCAATTCAATTATGTGCGAATGAATAATGATCTATTTTCTTCTTTGTCCATATCTCCGCTTGCCCCCCTTTTGTTGACAGTAGTAGCATATATATCTGTTTTCTCTAAAATTCTACTGTTTTTAAACGCTGCATATATTATGTACACAAGTACGAGCGCTGCAAACTGCAGTCAGTATCTAATGCCAGTATCTCTATACCGTATAATTCGAAAAACAAATCTAAACATACTCGATTGAAGAACAACATATATATTGGTATATCATATTTTAATCAAAATCCATATATAGGTTACGTTTACCGTTCAAATTGTTTTTTTTTGTATACATAACAAAATAGTCTATTTTAACATAACTGTTTAGTTTAACAATGAAAATCAGAGTTGCGTATACCGGTCATACCTCAAAGAATCAAACTGCTTTGATATATCCATTTGATGATAAACCATATCAGAGATCCTTATCAGCTATAATTAACCTTGCTAGAGAGAGAGAGAGAGAGTGAGAGAGTGAAGGGGTGACAGAGAGAGAGTAAGCACACATAGCTTCAAGCATGAAACCCTAACTTAAAAAAAGCATGCAAGAAAGCCACTATGTGTGCTCACTCTCTTCTGTCACCTCCTCTTACCTTCGATACTCTGCGCATGCGACCATACTCGAAAACCAGCGACCGATTTCATCCTGCATTAATCTATCTACTTTTATTTGCATATTAATTATATAACTGGTTTATAGGGAATTAAGAACAGGACGCTAGACCTTATTTCTTTCTATCTTTGGATGTGGGAAGAAACTGAGACCTGTCGGGGCTTTTATAGCCAAGACGAGAGAGAAAATGGGATTTATAGAAAGAAAAAAAAAGAGAGAGAGATAAACTCAAACCTCTCTCATGAATTATTGATAAAGATTGTTCCGTTTCTTACCACGTGAATTGCGATCGGTCCATTATAACTCCCGACTTACTATTTGATTTTTCTAAGTCATCGTTTGCTTTTGCTAATCAAATAAAAACACAAACAACTTCAAAACCTACTTTTTTATCAAACATATTTTACTAGTTATAAATTATAATCAAAACAGAAATCATCAAAATGGTTTTTTTTTTTTCCATTTGCATTCACGTTTGTATATATAATCAACATATTACATTTAGCATATCTTTTCTATATATCTATCCATATTAAACATACACTTATATAATCATATATAGGACCACAAATATGCTCTTCTGGTGGCAAGTTACTAACGGAATACCCCATTAGTAGATGTTAATGCTAATTGACTAATTTATAACAAAGGAACACGATGGTTTAACAAACAGAAACAAAAAAGAGTAAATTATAACTAATGGTCCAGAAACTGTGGAACAGAATATGGATGAAGATTATCAAATGGAAAAACAACACATTAAATAAGAATATAAAACAACACATTAAAATTTTAGAGGAAAGCATATAAATGACTTTATAATTTAGTGGAATAAAAATTTAGACCACCAATTACAAATCAACAGAGCCTCATCATGAAAAAGTACAGCCACACCCACACATTCAATACGGCGCTAAAGCATCTTAAAGCATGCATGCTTTTAAAAAAAAAAAACATTTTTAAAACTGTATGCGATATATGCTATTTGACAATAAAATTGCATCCATCAAATTCGTCTTTAGCACCATCACAAATGATAATATAATTTCACAAACGATTTCATCATATTTATGTAAATAACGTGTAATTCAGTTTTAACGTAACAAATCAATGAAACAAAAGACCTTTAGAAAAGTTTTTATAGATTTCTTTTGGTTTTTAATTATTTATTTCCTTTTCTTAGCTAATCGTTTTTTTACAATCTTCACCTAATCCGTACCCCGTCTCTACGTTTTCTTTTTAAATCTCCAAATTCAGGGTGAGATGAGATATGCTGAGAATGCGAATATGTAATGATGACACCTGGTGCATTTGCAGCATTGGTGCGTACAATCAAATTAGATTTTCTTTTTCCCTGTGAAGACCACAGCCAATAATTCCGAATATGGAAGTGCGCTCCTTGACAACTTTCCTTTTTGGGCAAAACACACATAATAGCACCATAACCTATAAATTATCTTTGGGTGAGTTTTGGTTGTGCTTTTTTGGGTTTTATTATGCATTTTTCATATTTATTTTTATATTTTGTCTTTGTCACCTAGCGACTAGACTTGCGATCGCCAGTGCACTTTAAAATCGTTGGCCAACCAAATCTATGTAATCTCTAGATAGATTTAACGATAAGGGAATCGACTTTTGAGGAATGAGGGACATACCATTTTGACTTCTAATTTGGATCCATTATGGATTCGGTGTTGCTTCAAGTCGAAGCCTCAAGCTCAACAAAAGGTGAAAAAAGAAGCAAAGGTAATAGAGAGTTAAAAAAAAGGCAATGCATTTCGACACTTCAACTAACAAGTATAGTTATATAAAACCATGTTAACATATATTGCAATTACTTCATCAATTTAATCTATGTATTGAATCATATAGATTATAGATACTGCGTTGGTGTTGGTGTTAGAGATCCAGAAGGCATGTTCGTAAGACTAATGACGGTACTAATGATGTGTGGTGAGAGAGCAGACGTATGTTAGCCTTTCTTTTGTCAGATTGGGGAGTTGTGTATAAGAGTGTGACCACACAAACATTATATTTTAAAATTCGTATTAAGATTCTCCTCCGATACTCAAATTGGGTTATTTATTTCCCACTTTCGGCGCGTGGACAGCCCCTGAAGGAACACGTGTCGAATGGAATTTGCCGACCAAACCCCACCACATCATCAAGTGGACATCCTCACATCAGAACCACGCTGTCGCTGGTCACTTTATCCCTTCTTCTAGATTTAAATTCGATTCGCTTTAGATTTTGTTGATTCTCGGTATATGGCGGCTAATCCCTTCCCGGTTAAGTAGTCGACCGAATATGTCAAAGAAGCCTATGGGCTTGGTCTTGGGCTTCGGCTTAGGTTACTGAGGTGAAAGCCCAAGCATAAGAGAGAAGTTAATTAGCTTGGCAGTGGCATTGCCGATTTTTAACTAAAGGAGGTCCCGTTCGCTGCATAATCTGTCGCCATCCAGATGTTTTGATAGTTAATTTTGTCTCAGGTTATGGACCTTATGAAATTAAATGATTCATATTAGCTTCTAGTATAAATTAGTGATTCATACTAGCTTCTGTCAGCTCACTTTCTGATACTTAACTTTTTCTTTAAATTAAAATTTTACTTTTTATGTGGGAAAATTATAGCTCGTGGAAAATTAAGCCATTGATTAAAGGTATTGATTATTTGTTGGCAGTCACGTTCCCACGAATATGTACATGAATCACGCCAATTAAAATTTGGATTTCTGAACATTATTATTATTATTATACACAAGTTGCCATTGGCCGTTCTTCACATCACCGGTCAAGGTTCAACAGTCAATTAAAAATATCTTCATATTTCCATTTTTGATTTTTCTTAAACACGTCTGATACCTTTTATTATTTTTTGGGTTAAAAATCTCGTATGAAACTTGGTAGAGTTAGCAAATTCATTCAGAAAATCTTTTTTTTTCCCTAAATCAAATGCGCAATTTTCAATAGGAGTATAATTTTTCTTTTATTTTTGTTTTGCTTTAAAACAGTCAGAAAATAAATAAAAATATGAATATGAGTGTCAAATTGAGACCAGCTCAAAAGACGCGGCTTTGCGTTACTATTATTCTCCTCCCTTTTGTCTCTGCAATTATTCTCTGAGCTGTGACCAGAACAAAAGATTCTCTCGACCCCGCCGGTTTCCATGGAAGAATACGGCCGTCAACGACCGTACGGAGACAGAGGGATGCAGATCCAGCCTTACCAAGGTGGTCCGGGAGCCGGCGATTTCAGGAGCTATAGCGCATCGTACGCGACGACGGAGAGCGATCTGAAAAAGGAGAAATCGATAGCGAGGTCGAAATCGTGGGGAATAACCGACCCGGAGCTCCAGAGGAAGAAACGGGTCGCGAGTTACAAGATGTATAGTGTTGAAGGCAAAGTCAAAGGCTCTTTTAGAAAAAGCTTCAGATGGCTCAAGCACAGATACACACAGGTCGTCTATGGTTGGTGGTGAAATATTCCCCTTTTTTCCCCTCTTCTTGAGCTTTGTTATTTTCTTTTGATTTTCTCAAGTAATTATGATTCTGTTTTTTTTGTTTCTCCCTCTATTTCTCTCTTATATATCTCTTGTGTGTTGTAATCTTGAATGTAACTGTGATGGCTGCATCGCCATAAATTATATATGATCATAGTTTACATATTGTCCTGAGTGTTCAGGTTTTTTTGCCCATAGATTCGTCAAGATGAAACTTCTTGTAGAACTTTAATGCCCATTTACTTAGATTATTAGTTTTACTTTGATACCGTTGAAAGTACTGTAGATTGCGAAAGGTCTCTTGTTGCCCCAAGTTCATGAGATATATGATCCATTCTTGTTTTATCATTTATATAATCTTGTTTACCATTAGATTTTGATATGGTTGGGTTTTTTGTGTTTGTGTTTGACTGATTACATCTGGTATTGAATCAATCTTTCACTCACTAGTTTCATTAGTTATGTTGACATGATCATCCATTTGCGTAACTCTCTATCAAAAAGCTCTGCTTTTATTCAAAAATATCAATCAATTTGGCGTGTTTGAATGATTCTTAGGTAGTAGCACCTTTTAAAGGTTATGCATTATTTCCACTTCAATACAAAGCTTGTCAATAAAATGCATCATCTCGGATGCTATCAAAAATGCAATTCACTAGACTACAAGAGTGAGCCAATTTAAGAAATTTTTAATGTTTGGACATGACAAAGTTTTGTTTTTAGAAACGTGAAAATAATAACGTGGACATGTAAACGCAATTAACCTTTTGAAAAATTGGAGGCTTAGCAATCTTGCACCGGTTTACCAACTAAAACAAAAAAAAATTAATTATTCAGAAAAGAAGTCAGTGAAATTAATTTTGTTGCCATACTATTTATTACAGAAAGAATAGAATTAAAATTGCTAAAAAGTGGAAATTTACTATTTCGACGGCCTGTCAACAATAGAAAATCGGAGGGGGCATGTAATAACGTAAAAGAAAAGCATTCCATTAAATTTCGGATTCGCTTTCGTTTCTCGTCGGCGTTTTGAGAGATGTGGGAATCCATTTGCCTGACGCTTGCGGCCACCGCCGGTAACAATATCGGCAAGGTTCTGCAGAAGAAGGGCACTATTATCCTCCCTCCTCTCTCCCTCAAGCTTAAGGTCTCTCTCTCTCTCTCTCTCTCCCTCTGCTGCTTTCTTTTTCGATTGCATGCTATTTCCGAGTTTCAATTTCCTTTTGATTCCTCGGATCTCTTGCGTTTAGAAGTTATCCCAAACTTTCGGACCCGAATTCGATTTCGTGCCAGATACATGACATGGTTGTGTGAATTGGATCGGAGTCAAACTTTCGTTTCTCCAATTATTGTGACTCTGGCTTGCTTAGTTCTATAGCAATTTGAGCCGTATTGTGATTCAAACCATTGGTGATGCTCAATGCTTCTTGGGTATTCCATGTCAATCATGGCGAGGTGGTGGTCAATTTTCTGTGGGAAGCTCACATTTTGATCATAATATATGGATTTCAGGTGATAAGGGCATATGCTGTCAACAAACCTTGGGCGTTAGGTTTTCTGATGGACATTTTTGGGGCTTTGTTAATGCTAAGAGCGCTTTCACTTGCGCCTGTAAGTCAAGTTTCCCAAACTTCTATTTGGATGCCAAGATAGCTGCCTTTGAGATTTATGGTATGATAGTTAGATTTGCAGATGAACCTTAGACCCTGATTGTGAACTTTTTGGATTTCTGCTTTCAGGTGTCTGTTGTTCAACCAGTCTCGGGATGTGGACTTGCCATTCTTTCCGTCTTTTCGCATTTTTATTTGAAGGAAGTCATGAATGTCTTTGACTGGATTGGGATTACCGTGGCTGGCATTGGCACCATAGGTATTATCAATCATGTTCAATAATTTGAACGGTGTTTGCTATCATCTTTCTGCATACTGCTAGCTGTATAAGATATTATGATACTTGAGAAAATCACCTGATATATCGAGGCTTTGTCTATGCGTTGTAGGAGTCGGTGCCGGTGGTGAGGAGCAAGAAGCATCACTGATATCTGTCTTCCAGTTGTTGTGGCTAGCATTTGTTGTTGCCATCTTGTTTGTAGGTACCTTTCATCCATGGTATTTCATAAGAAAGTATTTTTGACCTCTATATATCGTTTTCAAGTCTGACCATTACAACAATTGGGTTTATATCTTCTTTTTCATCACTTAACTGGTGTGGTAATGGCAATGTTTCTGATAAATGGTGTGTTGAATTTTGGGGATAAAGGTACTACTAAATGCGTGGCTTCATATCTTCAAACGCCAACGCAGGGAGCAGGAGTTGGTATGTTGTCCTCTTCACTGTCTAATTGTTTAGATTTTTGAGCTATAAGAGCTAGTACCACCTCTAATGTTACTGTCTTTTATTTCTCACTTAGCCTCATGTTTGTTTGCAGGGGGAATATGAAGTGGTGGAAGAAATTATATATGGCTTGGAATCTGGGATTTTATTCGGGTATCTTTCGCGACCCATAAAGATCAAGTAACATACATTTTGGTCTACGTTATGAGCCTCTGATATTTACTCATCATATCTAATATTTCCATTACAATGTGTTGTTGATTCTAGAAACATATAAGAGCCAATGTGCTGGTGTGCCTGCTGTAACATCTCCAAAGAGACTTAAACTATATTGAAACTGTAGTTATAGCTGACAACATTTTATAACTCATTTGATGACAGGATGGCATCTGTAGTATCAAAGATGGGTTTCGTATTTGTGGAGCAGGGGTTTTCTGCAATGTTCATTCCCATGTGTATTTCCATTAGTATATGCTGTAGTGGAACTGGATTTTTCTACCAGGTACTTTGTCCCTGCTTCTCCTTTTCCATTTCCTCATAGTCTTATCTGCATAGTACTACTAGTGTGGAATGCACCGTGTCGTGTATAACATACATGATTCTCTACCTGTAGTAATTTGTAGGTTAAAATACAGGTATAGTATATCTCCATGATTCTAGTCTTCTTTTTTGTTTCTACTTTACCAGACTCGGGGACTTAAACACGGGAGAGCAATTGTAGTATCCACTTGCGCTGCTGTGGCATCGATTGTAACAGGTGTGGTTGCAGGAATGTTTGCTCTGGGTGAGAAATTGCCCACTTCGCCATCTGGACGGCTTTTACTTCTCTTGGGATGGTAAGTTCTACTCGCCCCACTTTCTTATATGGTCAGTATGCTAGTTGAAACAAATTCTATCAGAGTCGTTGGAGATGAAACTTACGAAGCGAAAAATCTCTCTAAAGAGATCCTGCAATGTAGCACATTATGAACATAGAAACGACTGCACAACTTGAGAGAGGTTTTGGATGATTGGAGAGTCTTGAAACTTTTTTGCAGGTTACTGATCATGTTGGGTGTTGTATTACTCGTTACTTCATCACGGCTTGTCAGACATCTTCCACGGTCATTCCGGCGTTCGAGACAGAGCAGTGGAGAAAGAGGTTTCAGCTTAAGGCGAACAGCTTCTCACACACCAAAGGATACAAACCCAAGTGCGGTTATCCAAGCAGCTACATTGCACCATCTGTTATCAGCCCCATCAAAAGAGAAAGACTAAGGGATTCATAAACTGATAAACACCAAAGAGTATGACTTGGTGCGTTGCAACTACTCAGGTGTCAAACTTTTCAGATTTCGTGGTGTCTCTCATTGATATCAGTTTATATGACGTAATTTGGTGTCTGGAATGTGAAATATGAGTTCCCTTTGTTATATTGCTCTAAATGTTCGAACTATGAATTTTGGGATATACAAAATGAAGCCTAATTTGGTGTTTATGTTTATGTTTTTTCTTTGGCTCAAATCCCAGACACTAGAATCGTCACAAAGACGACGCATCATTTATTAAAAAACAAAATCAGACGTCATCATTACTTCAATAGGCTCTGATGTCGATCAGTATCGCCATAGGACAGGCCCATTAGTTAGTTGAGTGGAGCTGGGCAATAGGCCTAATTAGGTTCTGGTTGTGTGGCTGAGTGAAGTAAAACCAAATTAGGTTCTAAACCACTGCTTAAGTTTCTCTTTTTAGTATTTGTTCTTGCATGGTCTTGTCTTGTACATGTCCCCTTAAATTAATATCTTGAGAGAAGAAACTAAAAGATATGGATGGGCAAGTAGGCTGTGGGTACTGAGAGTGAAAAAGACCGGTTAACCAATTTTAGGGACAAAAGATGGAACAAAGTGTGAGATGCATAATGCAAGAGAAACCAACATCAAATTAGGTTGGGGCTTATCCTATATTGGTACCAATTCTAGACATACATCACAACTGTGGGAGACAAATATGTTTGACAATGAAGTGACACACTCACACATATTACTATTTTAGTATTATTATTATTTTAGTAATTTTCTTTTAAATACCTTCACGAGAATCCCCCCCACACCCCAATTCAGCTTTTTCTTCTTCTTTTGGTCCCGTTGACAGAAAAGAGAAAACTCAAGTTTCACTTGTAAATGATTAGAGTTTTAAATATGTAGTGGTAAATAATCTTTTAACTAACGTTCTCAAATAATCTTTTAACTAACATTACCATGAAGGTCATCATCATCACTTTAAACTAGTCAATGACTTGATCAAAATGATGCAACGTAGAGGAAAGAAGAAAACATATCCAATCATTCCCCACCACAAAAGGGCACTTGGCGAAAAGAAGAAACCCATCGATCTCCAACTTGGTCACACATCATTTATATTTTTGTGCTTTTCTATCGAAGCCATCGAATGAAACAAACAAAAGGGACCACACTCCTATTCTAATGGACATTCACTACAATACGACACTTAGTGGGACTTTTCTGCATCACCCACAATCAAAAAAGACTCCTCCTTTCTTTCTTTGGGGGAAACCAAAATTAACAAGCCAACTTTCATTTTTTGGTTCTTTATAAAAAAAAAAACCCAAACTTAACTAACATAATCAGCTACACTTTTTCAATTTGGGGACCAAATGTGCTGTTTCAAATTGCCACAAGATTTGAGTTTTTCTTATACACGTTGTGGATTCTGCAAATAAAATCAGACTAAAACTTGAAATGGAAGTAGCATATGCTAGAAATATTATAATTTTTATTTATTTATTGCGGCTTGTTTTCTTGTCCCGGGTAAGCTCCGAGTTCTTCAGCTTTCCAGCTTTCGTGTGATGCAACATGCTTGTGTGAAGGTGTATATTCCTGCCAAGGACATGAACAAAAATGGTGGATTCTACAATCAAAACACAAACTCTAAACAAAACCAAACCGCATTTGTATGAGATTACTATTGAAGTTAATGTACCTCCATCTTTTCCATAAGCTCTTTGGCTGTTGGTGCAGAAACCACAATATCTCTTGCGCCTGGCTTGATAAAGCCTTCTTCGACGCCGGTGTCAAATAAAGCAAGCAAATTGTTATAGTACCCATCAACATTCAGTAGACCAACCTGCAGAAACAATCACAAAAACGAATCATACATAAGAATCATTAATAGCCTCTTACTTCTTCTCCGACCGAGTCATAGGAAATGTTAGGATACCGTCTTCTTATGGATACCAAGTTGTGACCATGTTATCATCTCCAGCAGTTCCTCCATTGTTCCATAACCTCCTGAAAACATATATCAAAACTTTAAACTTTATACAAACCTGCAAGAAGTCAGTATCAAAGACGTTTTCCTCACCAGGGAGTGCAATGAAGGCTTCAGCTTCTTGTGCCATTGCAGCCTTTCTCTCGTGCATGTCTGCAACTATTCTTACTTCTCCAACTGTCTCACCAGATATCTGATGAAACCATACAATCCTCAAATTAAACTAAAACACAAATGCATAACTTTTCTTTTACTTCAAATCACATGAATAAAGTTCAAAACTTTGGCCAAGTTTGATAACTCCTGGGAGGAAAAATTTGAGCTTTAAGAAGAAGCTACATACCTCAATTGGCATCAAAGCTTTGGGGATGATCCTGCAGTTACAGAGAATCCAATCAGAAACCCTTTAGAGAAGTTTGGAAATGAAGGAGACTGAAAGAGTTATAAAGATGTTTTGGAGACTCTTAAGACTAACCCGAGAACATGGAAACCACCTTCGTAGACTCTCCTGGATATTAGACCCATCAACCCAACACTTCCTCCACCATAAACCAAGTCTATCTTCCTCTTCACCTACAAATTTCCAGCAATTCCAATCATACAAACGAAGCCAAAACAGAGCAAGACCCAGTCTTGACACTTTGAAATCTTGACGAAATTTTTCACAGTTTTGCAAATGACAACATCCCTAGATTCAAATAATCAACAAACAAAATCACAAACCCATTTTAGTGTCATGTGAAGGGAACAAGTAAACTTAAAAGTTCGTATTAGGTATTTTAGAAATAGAGAGAAAGCTCGGATTTTTCCGTTCTGTATCCGGAGTAGTTGACTTCTTGTCTTTTATGTTTTCAAAAGTTGATGTTTTTTCAATCACAAAACCAAACGATAAGCAATCAAAAGAAGACGAGAGAGAGAGAGAGCAAACGAGTTCATTGCCGAGTTCAATGGCAGCATCACTGAAGACCTCTCTGTGACCAGAGTGGCTTCCGCAAAAAACACAAATTTTCCTGAATCTGCTTGTCTGGTTGTTTTCCATTAATGGATACAATCTACAAAATCGAGGTTTTCGCAAAAGCCGTTATAGATAGAATCAGGGGCGGGGGGGATAAACGGAGAAAGTACTCAGGAGCGAAATAAAATGACAAAGACGAAACCTTTGCGTGACGATATTATATATGCAAACAGATTGAATATCGATGAGGAACAAATGAAAAAAACAAAACTTAAAGACGGTAATGGAGAACTCTAATCCGGATTGGAAGAATCGGTAGCGAGCCTGTATTTAAAAATGTTTTTTTAATATTTAATTTTTTTTTACAAAAAATATTTTAAAATTATTTGGCGAAACAATTAATTATCTACTTGACTGAATAACTGAAAAATACCAAAATATACTAGAGAAGTTATGAAAAAATGGGACTTTGAAAATGGTAAAAAACATTCAAATATAAATAGTTGTCTGTGATTTTTGTTTTATTTTTTATTTTTCACATGGAGAATTTTCCAAGCATAATAAGAGTAATATGTTGAATTGTGAGTTTAAGGTTTGGAACTTTTTGCTTATCATCAAAAATTCAACGTATTTACGTGTTTTGTCCTCTCAAAACCAAACTTTAACTGATTACAGTAAAATCTCATAAACATGTTTATTTTTTAGTCTATAATCCTAAGAAATAAAGAATCTTTAGTTGAATTCGTTTAATTATCACGTTCAAAAAAAAACTTCTATTTTTTAAAAAAATTATAGGTACATGGAAATTACTTATGTGCGTAGATGTGGCGAACAGAGGAAGCCCCCACATGAGCCTCTCAACAGCTCCTTCCCTCGTCCAACGCCAATCTGTCGCCTTTTGTATTTTTATAACTACACTATAGTATTATGTATATATAAATATCCAATTCATTACCGTGTTTTATTTGTTTTTCAAATCAGTAGAGGCTAGTTAATGTTTTTCTGAAACCATGAGAGGCTAGTTCCTAGGCACGGAAATAAATTAAACAGGACTACCTTGTTCTATTCGTGGTTTTATAAAAACATAATATTCCACTCGATGAGTCATGCGTGACTAAAAGTCACCGGCGGCCTAAATTTATCGTATTTGTTTTCAGTTACCAGCTTTTTCAGCATTTTTTGTTGTTGTTCATAAACTTAATTAGATAGTTTTAGGTATCTAAAAGCATTTTATATATATTATGCGTCTTTGTTAACATTGACCGTAGCAATTTTGTATATATAAACAGCATTGCAAGCACGCAAATGCACGCACCTAGAAGGATATATCGTTGTATTTATTTTTATTTTATTTTCTTCGTACATGGCCGTATCTTTGCTCACGATATCCAAAATTCGATTGATATTCCTTGAGATTATTTAAATAGAAGTACCATGAATGATTCATTTCTGTTCCAATTATATAATTATAGCACCCAGAACAAGATCAAATATTTGGTTGATGATGATGTTACATAGAAAAAAAAAATTTAATATTTGAATTGATTTTCCAAAAGACATTTGCAAAGAGATGTTCCCAACATGGCTTACCCAAAACTGATTGTCCTCTCTGTACCAGTGGCCACTTGATTGAGACTCGAAAAGATTATAAACTAATAAAATCAGCAATTTTAACATTCTCGACTCTTCTTCTTCCTCCAAGAAGAATAGGTTTAACAAATAATGGTGTTCCTTCAAAAATATTTTTTTTTTTTGCTCTGAAACCCTAGTAGTCACTTTACGTACTTGCCCACTAATTAATTGGGGTTTATTTTTCTCTACATCACATATTTTACGAAAGATGATTCTACAATCGGTTTTTTTATAGTATCGGTCAAATTAAACGTGGATTAAGTAAAACCATAAGACTTGATAGAATTATGAGGCCGAAGTTACAAATAGTTCAAAGTATACACCATACCTGTTCAATTACATGGGAACACCCTAGATTCTACTTCCAAATGTCGGATGAACCATTAGTTTTGCGTAAGTAAGCAAATAATAATGTCTCTTGCTCTTTCTCATCTTTTATCTATCTAATCTAATAGTACAGATTTAATATTCCCTTAAGGATTAGCAGATAACACTAATAGACTATATGAACGCAGACTCTAAAAAGTCTTCTTTAATTAATGCTTTCACATTAAAATTTGCATTAATGTGGTACGTTTCATAACTTCCCATTTATAACAAAAACGTTGATCAGTACATTAACTATTTTGTAACTTAATTACAAAACCATATAAATAGGACACTGATTAATCTTATTGACTTCACAAAACAAACTCAAAATAATTAGTAAGAGAAAAAAAGTTGAAAAATATCAAAATTTCGAAAAACAAATGAAAACAGTTTTCTTTTTCATTTTGCTTATTATTGCTTCATCATGTACGTAAGTTTACTCTATTGTTAGTATTTTTTTTAATACTTTTTAATATTATACTAATTGAATTATCGATTTTATTTATTTATAGGTGAACATGATGACAACTCTATGTTATCCTTTCAAACTCCAGAGGATTTTTGTGATGAGTGTGCACACTATTGTCGTTCAGTGAACAGACGTGAAGAAGGTTGTCATAATCGTACCTGCCTTTGCTCAGCCAAAAATTCCTCTTCCAATTTGGCAGAGAGTCCCCAAATTGAGATCCAGAGAATCGATGTTAGAGTATATGAGTATGAGGGTAACTATAGAGATCCAATTGGTTTTTGTAGTGAGTGTGGACACCTTTGCGCTAGAATGAAGAAACGGGGACAAAGTTGTCGTAATTATATTTGCCTTTGTTCATCCATACATCCTTCTTCCAATTTGGCAGAGAGACTCCAAATTGATTTTCAGAGAAAACATCAGATCACATATGAAGACTCTCGCAACAGAGATCCAGCTGATTTTGTTTTGGAGTGCAAAGACCAATGTGCTAGAACGAACAAACGTACACAAAACTTCCGTAGTTATATTTGCCTGTGTGCAGCCAAGAATCTTGACTTAAGCCTTGCAATTCTTTCTGTAAACGGTTTATAAAATAATAACTAATAATATATTATACTATAAAAGTAAAATGATGTTTTGGGATTTTAGCAAAGCGCCTTAAGGGAACTCGATAGCCAAATTTGTTCCAACAAAAAAAAAAAACGAACTCCAAAGTTAATGACGCGGTTCATGACAATGGATCACGGTGCTTTAATTAGTAGTTAGACAAATTTACGTTGGTTTATGATTATATGTTTAATAGTGAAGTGAGCAGAGTCAGGGTTACTGCTTTGAAGGTGTGTTTGATAAAAATATTGTCTTATTAATATTGATGAAACACTTCCATACACACAAAACACTTAAGAGTCAATAAGATATGGACTGAGAAACAAATAATTTCAAACTTAGTAGTTGTCGAAATTAATGAGCCTCTGTGTCCTGACAGATAATGGGATGGTGACGTTGACATTGCGACGGTGATCATTCCAGGTCAAGCTCCCAAAATAGTACATGGTGTTGGCTCTGTGAGTTGTGTGGAAAGTGACGCTGTAGCTGAGTTTCTTGACAGTGGCGTTAAAGTGAAGCTTCTTAGGGAAGACGGATACTTTGATACCGAGAGGAGAGTCAAGGATGAGTCTGAAGCTGGAGTTGACAGGTCCGACGTTGGTGACGGTTCTGGTGACAGTAACGTTCTCGTTGAGGAAGGGGAGGGTGATGGAAGGCAGATTGAGCTCGAGCAAGGAAGGCCTTGGGTTGGGGCATTTGTACAGAGCGTCTCCCAATGAGATCCTAGTGATTTGTTCCTCGTCGTAGTTGGAAGCACATAGGAAATGTCTGTAGTCTTCCATGTTTGCGTCGTAGACAAGACCAGGGTCTGCTGCTCTGGTAGGGTTCATCAGTCCACCTCCATAGTCAAACGGGGTAGCGAATCTCCGTGATGCACCTTCAGAGAAGATAGGGGCTCCGTAGGGATCGGTAGTGGAAGCTTAACCAAGAAACAAGGTGATGATGCTAATGATAAGAAACAATAAAGAATAAAAATGTAGAGATGATATATGAGTTTACCAGAAGTGACGAGAGCTGATTTAATGGCGGCAGGAGACCAGTCAGGATGGACAGCTTTGAGGAGAGCAACAACACTGGCAACGATAGGTGTTGCCATTGAAGTTCCGGACTGCGCGAGATATCCCTTTTCTGCGCCCAATTTCTCGGGGGTAATAGCTGCCACAATGCCCATACCTGGTGCTGTGATATCGGGCTGCATCCAAATATTTTATTATTATTATTATATTATGATGGAAAAAATACAAAAGAATTAAGGACAAGTTGTTGGGTATGAAAAACACAAAATTATAAACCTTGAGAACGTATGGACTAACGGAATTGGGTCCTCTGCCTGAGAACTTAGCAATCCTAGTGGATATCATTGGCCCATTGAGTTCCTTTGAATTGCTTATTTTGATGGTGGGGGAGCTGTGTAATTATGCAAATAAATATAAATATATATAAAATAAGAGAAGATCAAGTATACAAACAAAAAAGATAAAAAATAAATAAATATACCTGGTGGCCTTGATGTACTTGTAAATAGTAGTTCCAAGTTCAAAGTCGAGCATGATTGTGGGTCGGTCTTCAAATTCGTTTAAGAGAACATCGTTATTTGGCATAGCAAGGAGTAAAGCCTTGGCGCCACTATTACCGTAAGAAAAACTCGTGATATATTGCCCAGGATCTCCACCAGGAGCCAAGAAAGCTAGCAACACTTTGCCCCTTAGTTTTTCCGTTATTTCCTCAGGTTCATCTACGTACACTAGATCCCCTTGGATTTCCCCGCGATTGAATGGAGTCCGACCCTATAAATTAAGGGAGTAGATGATTATGCTTATGAGGTCACATGTGTAGAAAAAAAAAAAGAGTCAGCTAGTTTTTACCATAATGGTCACACCGTTGCCTAGTGTCACAGGTGTGGGAAACCACCGGTCCATGCTGCTGGCACCCACGGTTATGATCCATGGAGAAATGTTCTGGACTGAGTTAGCTTGTGGCCCGAAGTTTCCACCCGCACTGACAACTGTAATGCCCTTTGAGACCGCGTAGAAGGCTCCAAACGAGATCTGATTGTAATCATCGACTTCACTCATAATTGGGTTCGGCCTTCCTATTGATATGGATATCACGTCCACGCCGTCCGCCACCGCATCGTCAAAGGCTTTCAATATGTCCCCGGCCCCGCATGACTGGTCTGTTCTCATCCAGCACACTTTGTAGACCGCCAGACGAGCATTCGGCGCTCCTCCTCTCACTGTTCCAGCTCCCAACCCGTTGTCACTTGCATTTGCCACGAACCTCCCCGCCGCTGTTGAGGCCACGTGTGACCCGTGTGGCAGTCTTTCCCTCGCTGACATGTACTCTTCCTCCGCTATATGTGTGTCTGTTTTGTTCGTCTTTAACAGACTGTCCATGTAATAATACCTTGCTCCTATCAGCTTTTTGTTGCAAAGCTTCTTCGAGTCCCATTCTTGTCCGTCCACGCACTGCCCTTTCCATTTTGCCGGGATCGGTCCTAACCCTCTATCGTTGAACGACTCCGACTCTGGCCACACACCTGTCACCACGTACGTAAATATTCATTTATTAATCGTGGTGTCAAACTATATATATCCCTAGCTATATACATATGCAAACCTAATTAATTACCTGAGTCCAAGATACCGATGATGATGTCCTCACCCATCTTGGCATCATTAAGAAGCCCTTTTGGTAAGCTTTGAGAAAGCCCAATGAAATCAAATGCCCTTGTTGTTTGCAGCTCGTAGTAAGTATTGGGGGACATATGAAGTACGTCCGGATGCTCTATACATAGTTACCATGATATATTTCATTGATTAGACTCTTATATATACACTTCGCTTTGTATATGCTAAGCATGTTTCTTCATATGTACGTACCTGCCATCTTTTTAGCTTGGGCATCCGTAAGATGGGCAGCAAAGCCGGAAAAACTATGACGGTAACTATGGACAAGGGACTCAGTTGCACCTTGTTTGCTGCAACCATATATATATATATATATATATATATATCCACAAGCCCGTTAGTTAGTGGTGTTTATTTTACTTCCAAGTATACTTTTTTTCTTGTAGTACATATATATATATATATATATATATATATCTAAGAATTTGGGTTTGTTGGTACCTTCCGACTAAGGATTCCAATATCCTGAGATGTGAGGCCGTTACAAGCTCCGGATCACTATGCTCTACGTCACCAAGTAATACTATGTGGACCTATATATATGTATATGTAATGCACATTAACAATCATTTACCCAATCGGTTTTCTTTCACCTTACACAATCATTATTAATTACGTAATGGTTATTACCTTAGTCTCTTCCGCAATGATAAACTCCACGTTAAGAATCAACACAGCTATAGTCATCACCAAAAAAAGCCTCCATGAGACTTGAGAACCCATTTTTTTCCTTCGAGGGAAAAAACTACAAGAGATCCTTCAAGTTCTCACGGTTTATTGGTTTGGTGATGATTTTTTACCAAGAGATTGGTCCTGTATTTATAACAACGTTCTGTCTATATTTGGAAACCACTTATTTAGCTTCTATTGATATTATTAGGTTGTGAAACTCAAACCACTCTATTTTCTATTTTTTCTCCGATTCACCGTTATTGTAGCTTCATAATAACGACTTACTTTGCTTCCGCTGACCTATTTAGGCTGTAAGACTCAGTAATATTGTCTAGTTTTCTAAATTTCATCACTGTAGCTAATAATAGAGGTTTGTGAGTTTGTGATGCCGTTTTTTTGTTGTGTAACCAAACCTCTTGATTCAGATAATATTTTATAATATTAATTGAGAAGTACATTGTAATTTAATTGTAATGTTAATATTAATTGAGAAGTACGCTGTAATGTTTGGATATAAAAAGTAGGAAAAAAAACTGTTTAAATACAAGAATAAGAGAGAAAAACTGTTTAAATACAAAAATAATAACTTAAAACAAACTGACGAATAGTTCACTCAAACCAAAAATCAAATCTATTAATTAATTGATCGGGTCGGAAACTTAAAATAAATCGGCAGATGGTTCAGTTAAATTATAAATTGAATCTGTTAATAAATCAGGTTATATACCAAAACAAAACTAAACTGAAAAAATATAAATGTAACTTCGCAAAATCAAATCAAAAATCGAATATGTTAATTGATATTGGGTAATAAAACAAAACTAAACTAAGATAAAAAAAAATAACTAGCCACGGTAGCGCGAGTCAGCGCTTTCGGAATCCAGTGTAAAACTCGTGTCCCCTCAAATTCGAGCCTCTTTTAAAACAAATTTAGAATTGAGTTTCGGCCCAATCGTATATTTGGTGGGCTAAGCTTTTCCAATCAGGCTGCTTTTAGAAAATATTACATCTCCGTTTATGCATTATTATGCTAAGCAAAAACTCTTATTAGTTTCCTTATGTATAGTTTTGATTTTAATACTAGCCAAAAGAAAAGAAAAAATTGTGTTTTCGTTGTATATGAAAAAATATACAAACTACAAGATCTTAAAATCATAGATATGTAATATTTTTCTGTATTTTAATTGAAACCGTTAAAAATATATATATATATGTATTGGAATGGCAAAATGGAAAACAATTTATTGGTCGGTATTTAACAACGAAACATGATTATTAGTGCTTTCGACATTCATAATTCAACCAACGTGACGCAGACGTTGAAAAAAAAAACACCGACGTGACGCAATCAAAATTTGACAGTTCTTTATCGTTGAAATAAACAGAAAAATTACGAGCACAAACGGTCCATGACATCATGAACTGAATCTGTCGAGCCATTAATGCTTCTTATGCATTTATCATAACTTAATTGTCTAATGTATTATACTGTAGATGTTAGAACAAAAAATGTTTATACCGTAAAATATTTATTTTATGCGTTGATATTGATATATCTTTGGATCGGAAGAGGAAAGTGAAGAAAAGTTGGCTGATCGAGAGGATTTAAGTTTATTTTGTTCTTTTTTTTTTTTTGAACAATGAGAGGATTTAAGTTGATCACTATATTTTAAATTACACGAGAAAGAAAAAAGCCGGAAAAATAACCTAGATCGATGTTTAGTGAAAAAGAACTAATTGTTTTATATTTTAGTTATTTTTCATGAACCTAGGTAAAAGAACCTAGATGTTTTATTACACGAACCTACAAAAAAGTCCAAATTAGTTGTTGAAAAATACAAAACCACATAGATGCTAGTTAAAAAAAAAGTAGCTATAGTGCTATACTATAAGAAAGAAACAGTAAATGGATCCCTGTATTTTTTTAAAAATATTTTATTAATGGGCCAGTGGACTTTTTTTCTCAAAACTTTGAGGAAAATAGAATCAAACTCTAGTATTCAAAGATTTTGTATAAATAGGAATAGCAACGCCGGCCACTTGCACCAACTGATCCTATACTCAAGAGTGTAGCAAAACCGTTACATATATTGTGAAGTTTATGAGGTTATAAAACTAAGTTTTACAGAAGCAAAATATGATGAAACTATATCGAAGCTTCCGATTTATTACTCGTATTAACATCGATGATGATTCTTTTCTCTCTTTGGGTTCCATTTAAAGTATGCAGAATGGTCTTCTTTTTAGTCGTGATCACGATGAAATCACCCCAACGAAATCTATATAACTGTTCCCATTCAACTAACATGTTACTTACCATATCATATATTTATCGAATTTTATAAATAGATAGTCAAAAATATGCCGGTTGATTTCTATACCAATCCACAGAGCAAAACTGCTATCCCAAAATAGTTTTAACTACTTTTAACTTATGTCACTGCAACATACTTACGGTGTTGATGCCAAGAGTCAAACTGCAGATTTTTCACTAGATAGATAATTTTGTTTGTAATTTGATAGATGGATATTACTCTTGCATAAAATAGATAATCTGAGGAGTAGTTTGTATTTTTTTTCTAAAATATAATAAAAAGGTAGAAAAAAGTATGAGAAAAAGATCTGGCTACATCTTTCAACTATACAATGAGTCAATGACAATTTAAAATACATAATATTAAGATTCACATCTGGTTGGTTCATATCCTTTGGGAATATTCTCGTTTGTTCATTGCCCAATTGCACATTTTGTCACTCATTTCAAACCTCGTTAAAGTCGCACCAATAATCACGTTAAATTGTTTTCCGCTAGAAAGAAAGTGCTACAGATTTCTTTTACATACCAAATCAAAGGTCTCAAATAGATAGCTACCGACGTACCAAAAGAAAAAACCTACAAAATCTAGTAATAGTTTTTTTTATTGAGTTATTCATTTTTATTTTATGTTTAATTTTGTTCCTGGGTCAAATTGTTTAACTATTTTAAACTATATAAAAGAATTATAATATACTTATTAGGAATTAAAAGCAATATAGAGGATAAGAGCCAGAAAAGTTCAGTTACATATGTGTTTGTAAATTTGGTAGATAAGCACATGTTCATGTTTAACAAAATTTTCCTATTATAATATTCATAAATAATCTATCAATGAACGTTAATAAATCAATCGGCAAAATAATGGTAAACTAGATCTTGACCCGTGCTGCTACAGCACGGGTTGTTGCATCTTATGAATAAACATTAAAGTATGCTAATTAAATGAATATGATAATTATTCAGTCATATATTTAATTTAGGGTTAAAATAATTATTGAATTATTATTATATGATAAAATTAGATATTTATAGACATGTAAGTTTAATTTAGGGAGACATACTAAAACCCTAATCTTTTTAGCCAGTAATGAATTGAACGATGATGTGCCTGTTTATTTGAGCACAACTTTGGTTAGATCTGGACATTGCATGTCTGGCCTGTTCGCTGTTTTTTTTTTTTTTTTTATGGTAACATTAACTAATAAACAAAAAGAACATATTGAATTGTAATTTTTCGATTTATGGCGTAAAATCCATTTCTCTGATCCTGTGTGATAAGCTCGTGATCTTCAATTCGGTGAAGATGAAAAGTTATTGGCGTCAGAGTTTCGAGTTACCGGCGTCGCATATTCATCACTTCAATGAAAGTTTTTGAGGTAAGCGATTTCTCATTTCCTTTCCTTCAAATCACTTAATTTAGCATTTGATAATGAGGAAAAAATTAAAGGCTCATCATACAGCTGTTGAATTGGCTCTTTCCTTTCTCTTTAAAATCACTTAATTTTACTTGATTCTCATGTCCCTTTTGATTTCCAGTAACTTGAAATCCATTGACTACAAAATATTGCACAAAAAACTGATCACATAATATCTACATGATAGCCTATAATATTTTTGTGTGTGGATGAGTTACTCTCTCCTGTTTAGATAACAATGTTTCAAACTTGGGTCCAAACTTTATTAGTTTAATTATTAACATTAGAAAGATAGTTTGTAATATTAATATTAATCCTAGTCGTGTATGCATTTTAGGTAATTTTCTGTTTTTATTTTCTATAAGAAACCAATTTTTATTGGATAAATCCCCATTTATTTTATTTGGTCCAAATTGCATTTCATTTCATTAAACTCAAAATGGGTCTTCTCCCCTCTCTCTTGTCTATAGATCCAATATTCTTCATTTCTCTTTATTTGTAAATTTGTCCATGATATATGCTAAAGTCAAGATTACAAACTTTCACCTTTGATCAGATCCATTCTTTCTTTATGTGTCTCTGAAAAGACCTTAATCTAAAAAAATGTTGGTTCTGACCCGTGATGTTGCTAACCTTTAAGTTAATTAAATTTGTGAATAACCGTAGGCTTTTTATGCAAATTACTAATTACTTATTTTCATATTATTATAAATCATCCTTAATTATAAATCTAATAATATCTAAAGAGTTTGGTCAGTGATGCAAACAATGACGGTGGTTAATTGACAACATATTCTTATGTTTCTTAGAAAATATTTTTGGACAAATATTTCGTTGGGTAATTTTTTGGTTTTGTTTTTTATTTTTTGCTAAAATGTTTTCAATTTAAATTGCAGAAGAAATAAAATAAATACATGCCTAGTCCATAGTTTGTTTTTAATCTAGCCCATAATATAACTAAACGGTTAGTAAGCCCATAAACATAATAAAATCAGCAAAGAATAATTAAACCACGAGACATCTCTTTTACGGAGTAGTCGGTCGGATAGACATTCGAGAAGCGATCCATTCATGCAGAGTGATTTGAGGAGGCGAACCAGAACTGAAGCATTAAAGTAGCCATCGATGGATTTGAATCTCTGAAACTTGAAGCCAGATTGCGTAGAATTCCATCTATGGAGGTGATGATTGAGTCTGCTTTGAAAGTGATACGGTGGAATCGATCATTCCACTCTATCCAGATCAAGTAGATTGTGCATTGGCAGTCCATCAAGGTCGTTTTTTATTTTCCTTTGATCCCAATAGTGATTGCATAGCTTTGAATGTATCTTCCCAGTTCCTGGTCGGTGTAAATTGACATGTACTGCATATTCTTCTCCAGATTGACCAGGTGAATAGGCAGTCTAAGAAGAGATGGTCTCTAGTTTCATGCGAGTTGCTACAGAGGAGGCAGTTCGAATCTGATCTAAGGCCCCAATTGATGATTTGATCTCTTGTAGGACACCTATTGAGCACAAGTAACCAAGTTAGGAAGCTATGCTTAGGGATTCCTCCCGAGTTCCAGACCGTTTTTTTTCCCAGGTACTGTTGGTCTGTTTCCCTGTAGAATTTTGTCACCGAAGAAGGTTTAGATCTTGCTCTTACATCACATAAGTTCTAATTTGGATGGAACTGATTATAGTACATTTGCTGAAGTTGGTTTTCATCGAATGTTAAGAAAAGCTTATTTGTGTTTGTTTATGCGCAAGATTTGTATTATTCTTTTTTTTTTCAAAACGGATAAGGTATGCTTCGTTATAGTTGCTTGCATAAGCCTGTGTTTTCATACCCTGCAAGACATATTGAGATGAAAACCAAACGAACATGTATAGCTTGTGTTCTCTAAGATGACGTTGACTTGCATTTCATTCTTCTAGAATCAGCTCCATTTGTCCAGATGCGGACGTGTATAGCTTCCAAACGAACCTTAGGTTTGCCATCATAAAGGTATGTGAAACGATATCTTCTTTCTTGACCCGTGTTCTCATATGTGAAAGAGACAAATCTCCACCCGCATAGACATTTCCAACCTTATTTCTATCATCATTATTCAAAACTTACAAATCTCCACCCGCATAGACATTTCCAATTCTTATAACGATTTAGTAATAGAAATCTAAAATAAGAATTTATGATTAATAATGATGAGAATTAAAACTAAGTTTTGAATTACAAAAAAAAAAAATTACCCCTAAACATACTTTGGAATCAATTTTACTGGCGGCTGGAGCATCTAAAACTCATCGCGTATCCTACTTAATCTACTTCAGTTAGTATATGATGAATTATTTGATTGATGTGAGCTTTTCCCGATATCTTTTTGGTAATCTGTATACAAATTCTCACATGTTCTTTTGGTAATCTGTTTGGTGTGAGCTTTTCTCGATAAACAAATTCTCACATGTTCTTTTGGTAATCGGTTTGTTGTGAGCTTTTCTCGATATCATGAATATTCTTTGTTCATTAATCATGAGTCATGATGTTATTATGCAGTCTGCTTTTGTTTCTCTTTTTATTTGCTTTTGTCATGTGTTATGTTTCTCATTTCTTTTGAGTTTGGTCTTCTCCAATTTTGGACGCAGTTTGTGAACAGCAATGAAATCAATGACAAAGTTATCTTGTTAACATGCAAAGTTGGTATGTATTGTCCTCATCATATTCTAGTCACAATCAAAGAAAAAAAAAACAAAAACACGTTGTTAGTAAGTAGTTTGGAACCCACAATAACCAACTTTAACATAATATAGTTTATAAAGAGATTTAGCATGTATTCCTTTATTTTATTATAACTTAATCTTACATTTTTGTCTGTCAGATTCATCTCCAATGTATGTCCAGCCGCTGCCGTGTATTGCTTCCAAATATGAAGAAGCTTGACTTGGATTCACCAACCTGAAAAGAAAGGCATCAAGGTATATCAAGGTATGTTAAACAGAAAGGAGCCGCCATTAAAATTCACCTAAAATTTTCTTGAACGATTGCTTGTGCTTCTGTGACTGAGTTTTTTGTTGCGTGTTTTTTCGGTGATCCTGTTAGTTATATTTATAGTGTTGGACCATGAGATGTAGGTTAGGGTTTACGAATTCCTCACCACGCAAATGATATCCTAACACGCCTATGATATCCTGATGACGCCTATGATTTTGCAATTTAGTTCCTTTTGTTTTTATTTTTGAACTTTCGAATATTCAAGTTTCCATAGATAATTTCACAGCTATTATTTAGGGATATTTTCACCTATTTACTACCAATTACTCATATCATCTTCTTTCCCGTTTTTGAATTGAGTTTAGCGTAATATAAGGTTTGTTTAATGTGTTTCCGATTTTATTGCCTAATATATAGTTTCCTTGAAATCTGCTTGCTAATGCTCTTTATTTTTCTCGTTTGATACGCAGGAAGGAATCGGTTTGATTTCTGATAACCAATTAACCTACCGGCCGGTCTGATTTAAGTATGTCGAAGATCCGCGCGTTGTTTCATTCCATCGAGTCGGGTTTATTATCAAGTGTTAATTTCGGGTTTTCAGCCTGTTTGGCTACAGGGATAACACTTTTTTAAGGTTGTTTTCTTAAGTTGTGTCTCTACTTTAATAGTATAGATTATCGCTAACCTTTTCAGTAATGGCGTTAGATATGTGTATGTCATCACTAAAATTTTGTTTTTTTTAAAGTCCTTCACCAATATTTATGTACGATCGATCTGTCCTTTATGGTATATTAAAGAAAAATATTTTGGTAAGATACCGTTGTCGACGTTAGCTGAAACATGGTCTGATGATCTGATTCTGATGACGTCAAGTGGCTCCAATTACCCCGAGTTAATGCAAATAAAAAACGTCAGCATCACTTTTTTACTTTTTGAGTGATGACCGATGCCCAATCCCATATCTCCATGTGACCACTTCATTGTCCTCTAATTCTTCAACTCTCTCAACCCTACCTTTTTTTTCCCTCTACGTGTGCTACACGCTCCATTTTCATGTCCCCACTTAACGTGCGATTTTCACAAATATTAATTATTTTTAAACTAGATTAACTAAACCTGCAACTTGTTTAAGAAAAAATCAGGAGTGTTAACAACATTCAAAAACTAACATAACTTTTGAAATTTGACAGTACTACCCTTATGTATTTAATTAAGTTTACATGATTTTCATGTAAGGTAGATAATAGCATCTAATTAAATGGATTGTACAACGCGCATATAATGTTGTACTCCCTCTGTTTCATAATATAGGAGGTTTAAGGTATTTGCACATAGATTAAGAACTATTTAATTATTATACTTTTTGAAATAAAATATATTTTATTATCAATTCCAAAACATTTAAACCAATAACAAAATAATATGAAAAATATAAATAATCAAAAGTAACAAAAACATATTTAATTTTGCCTAGAAACTCTAAAACTCCTTATATTATGAAACAAAAAAAAACTTTAAAACCCCTTATATTATGAAACAGAGGGAGTATTAAATGTGGCAAGGTGTTGAGCTAATGTACCTAATGAAATCCTGAGTGTTAGCAGTTGGTTAAGTAGTTTATAGACCATAAATGTTTTTTTGGTGTTTAAACAATAGTTCGAATGATGTAATTAAACATGTTCGCACATGTGCCAACCAAATTTTTGAATAAGAAAAATATACAAATTTGTGCTGCCAGCAGAGAATCATAGTCAATTTCTGTGTGTTTTGTCCTTATTAGCGTTTGATAAAAACAATTTTAACATTCATGGGATTCAAACAATAATTAACAGCAAGAAGTCGTAAGACTGACGATGATGCTGCCGTATAGCGTATATACCAAGCTACATCTCGTCCACCACCACGTACGCCAGATCTTATGGAAAACTCAAAAATAAAACGTGTTCCTTTTTTTTAGGTTTCTATTCCTATTTATTTAGGGAAAATTGCATTTTAAACCATGAAGTTGGCACATGATAACACTTTAAACCTCAGAGGTCTATCACTAGCACTTTAAACCTTCAAACTATTTTCTATAACACTTTTAACCACGAAAGTGGCAGATTTGGTCGCGCCGCCAAAAAAATGACCGGCACTGTTCACAAAACGATGACGTGTCAGTTTTTTTTTTTTTTTTTTTTTTTTTTTTTTTTTTTCAATCAATTGTTATTTATATATTTAATAACTAAAAATACAAAAAAAAAATAAAAAAAATAAACAGAAAAGGAAAATCTCATCTCTTCCGACCTATCTCATCTCTTCTGCCCAAAATCGCGGATTTGACAAATTCTCCCGCCCAACATATGTTTTTGCAAAAATTTTCGTCCAAATCGCGTTTTCACAAATTTTCGCGTCCAAAACGCGTTTTCACAAATTTTCCCGCCCAAAACGTGTTTTCACAAATTTTCCGTTCAAAATCGCATTTTCACAAATTTTCCCGTTCAAAATCGCGTTTTAACAAATTTTCCCGTCCAAAACATGTTTTCACATTTTTTCCCGCCCAAAATGCGTTTTCACAAATTTTCCGTTAAAAATCGCGTTTTCACCAATTTTCCCGCCCAAAACGCGTTTTCGAAAATTTTCCGTTCAAAATCGCGTTTTCACAAATTTTTCCGCCCAAAACGCGTTTTCACAAATTTTCCGTTAAAATCACGTTTTCACAAATTTTCGCGTTCAAAACGTGTTTGCACATATTTTTCCGTCAAAAACGCGTTTTCACCAATTTTTCCGCCCAAAATGGGTTTTCACAAATTTTTTGTTCAAAATCGCGTTTTCACAAGTTTCCCGCCCAAAACGCGTTTTCACAAATTTTCCGCCCAAAATCGGGGATTTGACAAATTTTCCCGCCTAAAATGCGTTTTCGTAAATTTTCCCGCCCAAAACGCGATTTTAAACGAAATATTTGTGAAAACGCGTTTTAGACGGGAAAATTTACGAAAACGCATTTTAGGCGGGAAAATTTGTCAAATCTGCGATTTTGGGCGGAAAATTTGTGAAAACGCGTTTTGGGCGAGAAACTTGTGAAAACGCGATTTTGAACAAAAAATTTGTGAAAACCCATTTTGGGCGGGAAAATTGGTGAAAACGCGATTTTTAACAAAAAATTTGTGAAAACGCGTTTTGGGCAGGAAAATTTGTAAAAACGCGATTTAAAATGAAAAATTTGTGAAAACGCGATTTTGAACGGAAAAATTGATGAACACGCGTTTTGGGCGGAAAAAAATGTGAAAACGCGATTTGGACGAAAAAATTTGCGAAAACATATGTTGGGCGGGAGAATTTGTCAAATCCGCGATTTTGGGCGGAAGAGATGAGATAGGTCGGAAGAGATGAGATTTTCCTTTTCTGTTTATTTTTTTATTTTTTTTTTTGTATTTTTAGTTATTAAATATATAAATAATAATTGAAAAAAAAAAAAAAAAAAAAACTAACTGACACGTCATCGTTTTGTGAACAGTGCCGGTTATTTTTTTGGCGGCGCGACCAAATCTGCCACTTTCGTGGTTAAAAGTGCTATAAAAAATAGTTTGAAGGTTTAAAGTGCTAGTGCTAGACCTCTGAGGTTTAAAGTGCTATCATGTGCCAACTTCATGGTTTAAAATGCAATTTTCTCTATTTATTTATAATACATAGCTGTAACACTGTACATATGTCGTATATGAACTATATATAATCTCAGACTGTATATTTCGAAAACCCATATCTTTCAAATAAATTAAGTATGTAAACCTCGTTTCTGGTTTTTATTTGAGAAAGCTTTTGGTTAGTATTTAATCATTGCCTATTGGCAAACCCTTTTAAATGACTTTACCTGGGTTACATTTTCTTATTTTCTTTGTGCTAGTTTCTTTTGGAATATTTTTTTTTTTAAACCAAAAATTTATATAAATAATAGTCGAACACAACGTATGGCTTCTAAAGAGTGGACATAATTTATTTTCTCTGAAGTATATTCGAATATTTATTAGTTTATTTGAAGTGACCAAGCTGACCTCATGAAGAAAAAAAAGTGACAACTAAACAAATAAAATAAATTATTATCTAATGGTTACGTCATTACAGTGACACCCAATCTCCCCATTTATGGTCGTTCTCATATCGCGTTGACATCAACAAACTCGCACTCTTTCTCTTTCTCTCGCGCTCTCTCTCTCTCTCTCTCTCTCTCTAATGAAGACGATGCGAGGTTTACGGAACTGCTCCAACGACGCCGTTTCACTGGACCTGGCGGTTCCTCCTCCACCACCACCACCGGTCTCCTCGACGAGTCTATCATTCGACGAAGAGGAGACGTCAGAGTCGAAGATCGAACGGCTGATATCAGAGCACCCGGTCATCATATTCACACGATCTTCCTCTTGCTGCATGTGCCACGTCATGAAAAAGCTTCTATCGACAGTAGGAGTCCACCCAACAGTGATCGAGATCGACGACGGAGAGATTGCTTGTCTCGCCGTTCAAGCCCCCCCGGTGCTCTTCATCGGTGGTTCTTGCGTCGGCGGGATCGAGTCTCTTGTCGCACTTCACCTTAGTGGTCATCTTATTCCTAAACTCGTCGAGGTTGGAGCCTTATGGGCTTAATTGTAAAATTCCTGATCCCGCTCTTTCTAAGTATTTCTTAATTGTATTAGCTTGGTCGCTGCTGTTTAGATTATCTCTCGTGTGTGATTTATTTCTTCAAAAATTATATATTTTGTAAATTATTTCTGTTTCTTTAATTTCCGTATTGAATTGTAATGTTGATGTGTGAAAAAAGAAAGAATTATGTTGGTGTTAGACATGCGAAATATAATTTTACTTCTGAAAAAAAATTGAAAGAATTTCTGGTCACTAATTAAAAGATGAGATAAAGTACTGATTTGGCCATTTTTCTTGGTTAATTTGGGGGAAAGCAAACTGAAAAATCGTCATTAGTACAATGGGTCATCGATGACCTGTCTCTATTAAATATTGACCTCGAAGTTATGAATATAGAATCCGTTGATTACCACGGAATCTGACTACTATCTTTTCCTTGGACAATTTAGGTTTTTGAGTTAATGAGATCTTTCTCTTTTATTTTATTTCTGTGTTGTAAGAGATTTTTGAACCAAGAATCTTTAAAGTAGGTATCCATCGCAATTATTGCACAATCACTGCCGTCGGATTCGTCAATATATACGTTAGAATCTCTCTATATTATTTTATGATTTTTATTGATAAACGTTGTATTTATCATTCATTACTACCCTGATTTTGGATTTAAAAAATAAAATATAATTCATAAAATAAAATAAAAATTGATAATGGGTTCAAAGTAAAATTCATGAAATTTAATAATTATCTCTCAACCATCAAAATGTGAAATTTGTTGTACTTATCCCCACACGCACATAGATTATATATATTCACGCAGTTTGGGAGCTCCTCAGTGGTGGGGCTTGGTTAGCTTTTAGGGATAACAACTTCTTTCTCTTTTGAAACATAGAGATCGACAATTTTATGAGTTTATTATCATCACTATTCTCTGCTTTGTTTAACATAAGCACATAAAATAAAATAGTTGTATCAAATGGAAATAACCATGCAGTTAATTACTCTATGTTTTTAACCGTAGCAACGGGTTGTCAGCATTCAAAGTATGCAGAAAGATTAATAAATAAAGGGATCAACTTGAATAACCTTCTGATTTAGTTTGATGCGTTTATAATCATTGAAAAAGCAGGGTAGCAATAACCAATGAGAGTTGAATGATGTAATATGCACAAACAGTATATATAACGAGTAACGACAATATTATAGAAAGTGAGATTCCGAAAGACACGAAATGATTAAAGGCAACATAAATGAAGGTGAGTTACAATGGCCACAGTTTAAAGGATACAGAAAAGACAAGTGTATAAATAATCAATGGATGCAGTTTAACTTTTTAAAGAAATCTTGGGACATCTCCACCACAATTCTAAGAAGAGACACTGGTTAAAATCCGAAATTCCACTTAGATAACAACAACAGCTTTAGAATAAAATTTTAATAAACAGACCAATAACTTTGATTTAAAAAACAAGAAAAAAAAACACACACCAATAACTTTAGGGCAGTCCAAAGATTTTAATTAAATTGCGTTGGAGTTGATATCGGCATTTCTCATGCTCCAAGCTTCCAGAGAGGACATGTTCACACTCCTTGTTCCATCATTGAACAGGTAAAGCTTAGCTGCTTCACCTATTGCCAATTTGGGATAAACCCGAGACGTTATCACATTTCTTCCTCCCGCTCCATAGCTCTCGATAATCGAGTGATCGATCTATGCAACAAAACAAAAAAATGTTATTCACTTTCAGGGTTAAACTGTTTGAGAAAAAAAAAAAAAAAAAAAAAACAAGAATAAAAGAAGTGAGATTGCAAAAAAGGCTGAATTCAACTCACCAAACATCTTAATGAGATCTTGTTCTGTCTTGGATCAATGTCTAGGACTGTTCCATGAGAAGATTTCTTTACGTTGTCTCTCAGCGAAGACCTATACATTTCCATTTGTTAAAATGAAACATCAGATTTAAATAAGAGAAATAAACATTTGATTTCTTGTTTTAGGTTAAAGTAGAAATCTTACTTTTTCTCATCGCTACCCATTATAACCGAATATCCGTTTCCGCGACGAATAATTTTGAAGAAGATTGCGGTTTGTTCCGTTAAGTCGCTGCTAGCCAATGCTAGCAGCCCAAAAGGCCCATAAACGCATCTAACCATGCTGTCACGGTCGAACAAAACCGCATCATCAACTTGGTCAGAATCCAGTATTTGGGGATTGTCTTCCCAGATAGGCAGATCAAAGCTCACTTCTACGTCGGCCTTTAACAACAACAAGAGAAAAATTCATAAATTGTTAAAACAGAATAAAATACATATACAAAAACATACCTGCGAAGCAGTGATGCCTGCGATTTCAAGAATCGAGCCGCCTGGGAGTTGCCTGCTATCCAAGTTAACTTGTCTAGTACGGAGATTGTTGATTTCTTCGATTGGCCATTGTATCAGTCTCTTTCCACTTGTGTCCAGCCACATTTCCCTGGGAAGAGACTAACTCCAAAAATAAACCAAATCATTAAATTTTCTTGACAAGATCTCTATAACTACTACACTTTTAAACTTAAAAAAGATATATATTTACCAGAAGGCCAGCCCATCCTTTCTGAATATCATCTTCCTTGCTATCAGTCTCAATGACCCATCCCCAGTTGATCCTCCGATTCTTAACGCTATCAAAGAAGGCCTTCGAGGCGTAAAACGTTCCATGATCATATCTCAGATCCGCAGTCGTGTTAGTGAACTCTGAATCCGCGGAAAATTCCTCAGTCTCGGAAGAGTACGTACCAATGACATAGCAATCATGGCCCCCAAAACTCGACTTCAATACATGCCTTACACTAGCATTATTCACCGAAGTTTCAACACCTTCTTGGCCCGTGATGGAAACAGGGAAAAAATCAGGGCACTCCCACATTCCGGTGACGTCTGATGCAAGTAAAGGAACTGGATACCTTGTCCACTGGACAAAATCATCGCTGTGGTACAAGATCGCCATTCCTTTTTCAGTATCTCTCTGCTTAGCTCCTACGAGAACTCTCCATCTCCCATCTTGCCCTAGCCACGCGGTCGTAGGGTCACGGAAACAGTCGAAAGGGACGTCATTTGGCGGAACCATGACAGGATTGCCCTTTGGCTTTACCCACTCACGAAGCAAAGGGTCTGAAACATCCTTTGGTTCGGCAAGAACTGTAACCTGATGTCTGTTGGGCTCATGGAGTCCGGTGTACAAAATTACAGGTTTGCCATCAGGAAGGATCGTGGCGGATCCAGACCAGCAGCTGTTTCTGTCAAAGGGCTCAGAAGGAAAAAGGGCTGGTTCGAGTTGGATCCAGTTGACCATGTCTTGTGAAACAGAGTGTCCCCATATGATGCTCTTACTGAATTCGGGAGCCAAAGGATTGTGCTGGTAAAACATATGGTAGAATCCTTTGTAATACATTGGCGCTGAAACAACATTTATAACATAAATATTTCATCATGTACAAATTTTATCGTGGGTTTCTTGAGTCACAAGTTAAAAGTTTGTAGAATTACTATTTACCGTTTGGATCTTCAGAGATTCCAAGATGCATCCAAGTGACATAAAAAAAACATGACGACCGTTAATCGTAGATAGATAGATAATCATAATTACTAAAATGTAAGCTCGTCAAGGTATCATCATCTAGTTTTAACCCCAAAAAAAAAAAAAAAATTATCTACAAGTTTCCTTGTATGTTTTTATCAAACCGTACAATAATGTAGACCTTAATCTAACTATATTAAGTAGTAACTTTAGTTTTTCTTAGAAAACATTCCGAAAGATTATCTTAATTGTTACTTCACAAATAGCTATCCAAACTAATAGTTTCCCATTCAATGATCAATTGTATAAAGTATAGCAGAAACTAACCACAAATTGGTTTATGATAAATGAAGATAAGTAAGAGGAAAAAAAGAAAGAAATAGAACCGTTGATCCAGTTTCTCTGAGGTTGGAAATGGAAGGAAGTCCGGTTAAGCACGTCGTTTTGAACACGATTCTGGACGTTTCCATGGTCAGCCATTGATGATCTTACTCCGTAACAAGAATTGATCCTCCGGGATTACGAAAATATAATGTCTTGTGTATATATGTGTGGCTGTTTATATGTAATCTTGAGAGCTTGCCAAGAAACTGATTGTAGAGTCGTCATGAAACTTCACCCTACTTATATTACCATAGGCGTTGACATTGACAACTTCTTCTTATTTTCTCTTAAGCTAGAAGTATCGTGGAAGAAACTCTCAAGATAGTTGTTAATTGCGTATCTTAATATATTAAGATTATTAGGCTTTTTAGTCATTGGTCTTTGTTTATAATGTAAGGTTTTTGGCTTATTCATCATTAATTGTCTTCTGTATGGTTGAGGAAACTTCGGCAGGCGGGGTTAGTATATTTTTTTAATCAATTTGGTCGTTGGTCTTTATTTATGTATTAAGAGAAAATGAAACCTATTTCTTTAGTTGAATTTTTGTATTTCATCAAAATTTCAGATTATAAATTAAATAAAAATAACAACTAATATAAATTGATATGTATTAAATGAGTATTATAATTATAATTTAATGTCAAAATTGCTGATGTGGATAGGATAGATATAGAAAACTCTCATCCTTTATATAATAAATCACAAGTCACATGAGCAATAAAAAGTTGACATGTGGAAAATCATTCAAAATTAAAAAAATGAATTAAAAAATAGTTTCATGGAAAAAAAAAAAAATACCTTGATCCAAGCTTGAAAACTGCCTCCTTATTTTCCTTATATTACGCATCTATTTTTTATTTTTTAAAAATTGATTATCCATAACATTACCAATAAAATTTATTAAATTTATATTAAGTTAATCTAATTACTTGTTATCCCGTACGTAGTACTACTACGGGGAAATACTAGTATTATATATTCTATAAACATTCTACATCTATACTAAAAGAAGAAGCCGGCGTCATTTTCTATTTATATCAGTATATGGCTTAAGCCTTAACTCATCGAAAACATCAAGCAATCGCACCAATGAGAGTACAGCGTTTGGGATTTAAGAGCGGGTCGATTGTGGTTGTAACTAGTAAATAAGAAATATGATGTTAAACCTGATTTTTAATATATATAACTCAAAAAAATATTCACATATTAAATAGAGAAATATAATTCTGAAAATGAGAAAGACTTGCAGTAGTTTACCCAAGGAAATTATCTATAATACATTAAAATAGCTTTTTGGGGCTTCTCAGGCCACCCACCTAGGATTTCTGAGAAGGGCTCCCGTACTGACACGTCATCTATTTCGGTCCCGCATTGCCATGTCAGCAGATATTCACTGATTTTCAAAAAATATATATAATTGCATCTCACATTTAATTTTAATAGCAGACGAATCGATTTATAACCACACCATTTGATTCATTATCTAACCAAAACCGCTTCCTCATCTCCATTTCAATCTCAAATTTGACCATCCTTCGTCTTCCTCGCTCCTGTCCGCCGCCTTCCCATTCTCTTTCAAGATTCAACCTCCGCCCTCACACCCTCCCAATCCGCTTCTTCCGTCTGCCAAAATAGCGTCTTCCCCGGCGATTCATTCCTCCCACGGATCACCTCCGCCGCGTTCAACAGATCTCTGCGCAGCGTCCCACCTCTGCCCTCACACCCTCCCAATCCGCTTCTTCCGTCTGCCAAAATAGCGTCTTCCCCGGCGATTCATTCCTCCCACGGATCACCTCCGCCGCGTTCAACAGATCTCTGCGCAGCGTCCCGGCCAGTAATTCCCAAGCGAGATTCTCGAGCAATTGGAAGCTCTCGCCGAAGGAGGCATGAACGTCGCAAGGCTAAACATGTCACGGCACTCGCGAATGGCACCGCGGTGTTATCCGTACCGTCCGAAGGCTTAACGAGGAGAAAGGATTTGCGGTTGCTATCATGATGGATACTGAAGTAGTGAGATTCACATAGGAGACTTTGGTGGTGAATCATCAGCTAAATCGGATGTTTGTCTTCTCTTCTCCATCTCAATTCCGATCAATTCGAGCTTCGTGATGCAGATATTGTTGTGTATATAACATTTGCAGGATGGTGAGATTTGGACATTCACTGTTAGAGCTTTTCAATCTTCTCGCCCTGAACGTACCATTAGTGTGAGCTATGATGGTTTCGCTTTATGTTTTTGGAATCAAGAAGCTCTTAAAGAGGTTCTCTTTTTTTTTTTTGGTATTAACAGAAGGTTTCAATATCCTCGAATTCAGCTTTTCTTGCTGCCTGAGTCCTACTCGGGTATTCTATGGAACCTTTTGTTTTGTTTCCAGTTGATTCTCTGTTCTCGCTTCATCATTTTTGGCTCATGAAGATATCTATCTTCTGCAGACGGTTCTTGAAAAGGTGGTTAAGGTCAAAGTTGCGAAACCGGCTACAGCAGGTAACTTGCCGTTTTACAGCAGCTTGGATTATAAAACCGCATTGATGTATTTGCATTTGCAAGATCAGCAAATTTTCCTCTTGACTCAGGAACAAACAAGACTATATTTGATTTTTGTGTCGGGAGATCCCGCCATAATTCTGAGAGTATGGTAAGCGATTGACTGTTTTTTTCTTCCTATTAAAATTCTTTTTTTGTTCTATTCTTCTCTTCTTGGCAAGTTTCTTGAGGTTATGTCGTAAGTGGAGCAGATTAGTGTGGAAAGTGAGATTATTATAAAGGCTGAGTGAAAAGGCTGAAAAGCATATTATAAGGCTGAGTGAAACATAAGTTTACTATAAGGTTTCATCACTTTGACGGACAATGATGTATTAGGTCATTTATGGAGACACGGATTCAGTCATGGTGCAGTTTGGAGTATCGGATGTAGAAGCTGCAATGAACTTGGGGAGGGAAGCTGCAGAATACATCAGCAGAACTTTTATCAAAGTGAGTGATTTGTTTTGCGAGGAGTATATGCCAGATTACATGATATCTTGAAAATAAATTATGAGGGGCTGAGTCGTTCTCTGTTTCTTGATTGTGTATGATGTCATAAAGCCCATTAAATTGGAGTTTGAGAAAGTCTATTTCCCATATCTGCTGATTAACAAGAAGAGATTTTGGTTTGTTGTGGACAAATCCTCAAAAGTTTGACAAAATGGACACCAAAGGTAAATCTCCGTAATCTCACAGTTTCTAACTTGTTCATTTCTGGACTAAGTATCAATATGACTGGCTATGGCAGGAATCGAGACAGTGCGAAGGGATAATTGTTTACTGGTTAAGAACCTTGTGACTGAGAGTCTTCACAAGATACTTATTGATAGAGATGTTCCAGGCGCAGCTGAGTATGTTAAGAATACAATTTCAGATCTTCTCATGAACCGAATTGACTTATATCACTTTTGGTGATTACTAAGGTAATGTGTTTTGCTTGATTACTTATCTTGTGAAGTGTACGGTCATGATAAGAACCATCTGTGAAATCCTAAATATAACGCTATTCAAAACCTAACCTTGATATGGTTTTAAACTTCTCAAATAATAGGGTCTAACTAAGACAGGAGATGATTATGAAGTTAAATCAGCTCATGGTGAACTTGCTGAACGCATGCGTAAGGTTTGTGGTACTCTTTATCTTTATCTCTTGACTGTTTGATTCCGTTTGTATACATTGTACAAAACGTGTCTGGAGGGAAATTCATTTCTTTACTTACTCTAGGAGTTTGAGATGCAGTCAAAAGGATATGGCCCTATCTGATAACTTCTTGGCCTTGAATTAACTATCAACTCATATTCTTTCTCTTGATGCTCTCCTTTTTCTTCTCGTGTTAAGGTTCGACGTCTTTTGTGCTCTGCACGACCTGTGGTAATTCAAACGGCTGCTAATCCTACTATATCTGACCAGGAGCAGCAGCAGGTACAAATTCAGATATGTTCATTTTTATTGCTACTTTCTAAATCTTAACTACTACTAAAAGCAAAGTTAGGATAGAGAATAAGAGAACCTGTAATCCAACCAGATCTCTACATATCATCTAAATCATTCTTTTTGTCAACGTATTTATTTCTTTTTTATTGTTCTTAAAATCTTTGGTGCTACTAAAAAATATGCTAAGAGAGAGAGAAACTGATATGCTTTCACTTCACATTCTGTAACTAAGTTTCCAAATTTAATCAATTCTTAATTACTATTAGAAACCGAAGTAAGATGCATTTCTTGACACGGAAGAAGCCAATGGTTTAGTTATTGCTGAACTCACTGTTCTAGATCTTCATGGTTATAAGACTGTCTTTGATATTTATAATATTGTTTTATTTTTCATTGGTGTAGGACCAGCTTTGGCGCATAGCACAGAGGACTGCTTCGGTAGTTAGGTATAATAATTATTAATTTGATCACCTATTGGTATTACTTATAATGCGAACTCAAGACGGCTAATTAAGAATTGAAACTCTAAAGAGAGAGTGTAGACGGTCAGCAATCATGAAGTTTGTCACATGCAGATGTAGCCATGTAGGTGGACCAATCGAAAAGCCTTTGAAGCTGAAAACCAATCCATATGGTTCAAATAATATAAAATGGTTTTGATGAGATTTGTATATGTTCAAAACTCGCAATTTGATGATGTTCAAATGGTTTTTTTTTTGTTACTTTGTTTGCTCAGTATGCAAAGATACATGAGCTGCAACGGCTCCTGTTTAGCAAGTTTCGGGGCCGACCAACCTGCTGAAGTTGTCGATGATGCGCCTCGAGATTTGGTATTCCATCTTTTATCTTCTCTTATGCGTGCTTTAAGTTCTTCAATCCTCAGTGAAACATCTCATTCACATTACTTCTCCTGGCTTAAATTCTTAATCATGATCATAAACTGAGTGACTCGATATGTGTGATTTTTACCTTCTTGGTTTTCAGGTACTGTTGTTCACTATTTTCCTTCAATCTTTGACTGAGTTTACAGAGACTAACCTTGGAGGTTTGTGTTGCAGATGATGAGTTGGACATTGAGAGCACATCTCTTCTCGAAAAAGAAGGTTTGTTTTTCCTTTCCCAAACATGTTTTCTCTTATTCTATTATAACTGAAGATGGAAAATTCTCTCAAAATTTTTGTATAATGTTTTTAGAATTCCGGGATTTGAAACATGTATCTCTATGTTGTTACTCCTTAGCTTGCTGTTTTTAAATGAATCAAAACACATATGTCTCTTATATTTGTCTTTCTAGAGCTGGAAGAGATGTTATGTACATATATATGTTCTTAATAGATTCCGCACATGTTTTGATAATACTAATGTCAATTTGAGTTGCATTGAGCGAAGTTAATAATGCATTTTGGCGAAAAGCGAGTAAATACACAACTAAGTTGTGAAGTCCTTAATTCATTGTTTTCTTAGTAATCTTCTTAATAATATCCTCCTCGCTCTTATAATTGCTATTATGTGTTGTGCAGGGGATTTAAATCATGCAACTTTGCATATTTATTGCAGGGATTTGCCAGAGAAGCGGCTGATTTACTCTGGTAAAACTGCTCCAAAGAAAAAGAATAAGTCCAGAAGTGTCATAAAAAAGTGTAAACAGAGTTAGTAAAACTTATGAAGGCTGGAAAAGTCGTTAACACTGCCGGAGAGCTTCCTTTCACTTGGAAAGAGTTCACTGTTAAGATCTTTGATGAAGACGATGGAATCATCAATGGCCCTAGGTAAATGCCCCTTTTTTGGTGATTTAGTTTGACTTGTGTCTGATTTGTCTTTTTTAAGGTGATTAAGTTTTATATGTGCCAGAATTTTAGTTTGCTACATTTTGTCTGTTTCTTTTGGTAGAAGGGAGAGTTCGCTTTTGGTAGAGCTGGTTGTTTAGTCACTTGAAAGAGTAGTATATCTTATCCACATGTCAATCAAAACTGTCTCAAAGTCTTATTATATTACTTACACTTGAGACTACACAGAAGCTGTTGTATTTATCACCAGTATATATATATATATATATATATATATATATATATATATATAGATGTTGTAAAGATTCAAAACTTTGTAAAAAACATGTTCTTAAAGTTGCTACAAAATTTGAAGCCACCGCAAAGCTAAAGGAGATCACAGTAGACCTTAAACGTTTAATTCTATATACATTCTAATTCCAAAATATAATTAAAAAGTCTTGAACTCGATTTCAAAAATCTCAAGTACAGCCGTTATAGCCATTATCTTTGACCCCTTAGCAACTCCTTATAAAATAAGTCATTATAATTTGAATAGCTATATATCCTTCACTATGGACGTTATAATGTAAAATACAATAGCTATATACCCTTCACTATGCAGTCAACGTACGTGTCGAAAGGAACAATATAAAATACAATATAATTGGAATTTAGAAGAAAGAACATGTTAATGAGAACAAAAATAAACATGTTATAAAGAATTGATTAACGATGAAATAATGAAAACAAATATGCCAAAGAAATATATTAGAACAGTAAGACATTGTTAAGAAATACCGAATTTAACATATGTTTAGCTATAGTGTTCTTTAGAACCACTCATTTTTTCCATCGCTGAGGTTAAAAAACTTAAGAAATCTTTAGTAAGAAATCTAACTAAAGGATATAGATTGACCATAACATTATTGATATGTAGAAAATATTATGTTGGAAAATTCTGGAATTAGAAAAATTATTGAAGCAATATAACAAAAACATTCTTTTTGAAAAGTTAGATGATCGTCAAATTTCTAGGTATATTGTATTTAGATAATTGTAAAGAGGCAAACTTTATACTTAATGTTTTTAAATTTTAGCAAAACAGAGTGCAAATTTTATAACATGAAACCCGCGCGTAGCGCGGGATAACACCTAGTGATAGTAATTAAACACACCAATAACTTAAAACAATTCAGCAGTTAATGACAAGACAGGAAACATCTTTAGGCTAGTCCAAATTTGATTATCATTATCCTACAATATATTAAATTGGAAGATGTTTTGCTGACATGGCGAGCCCACAGCTTTTTGGAACATTTTTTATTTAATTAATTTAATTATTTTTTCAGAACCGGTAAAAGACGCGGACTCTGCTCTATGGGTCGGGTATTTTTTATTCCGCCATTTATGAAAACACAGGAAGCTTTCGTATAATTTCGGTTGATTTCGCCATATGTGAGCTTTCGTATAATTTCGGTTGATTTCGTCGTTTGTTGGTATAATTTACAATCTGTAAACTCACTCAAATTGAGAAAGTTGTTTATAGCCGTGAGGTCCTGATGGAAAACTCTTAAAACAGTTCTCTCTTTCGATTCCTCATCTTTGACCCCTAAAATTTACATTATTCTTCAGAGTTCTTCGATTTCTCTCAGGTGCACTCTTCGATTTCTCTCAGGTACAATCATCTCCATCGTTTTTTGAGTTATTAGATTTCTCGGGTTTTAGATGAATCTATGATTCCGTTTCGCTATTCACGCTTGGATTTGTTAGATTTTCTACCTTTCATGGGTTTTTCCCCCAATTTTCGGTCCACAATTTAGCGATTTTAAGCTTTGTTCCTCTATGCGTCGAAGGTTTAATCATCATGATTTCGTCGTTTCAAAACAACCAACCTGGTAAACCCAAGGTGACATTTGAAGGCAGTAGCGAGGACTACAAAGAGAACGACGCCGTGCTGTTTTTCGATGGGGAGAAGTTCCGTCTGGAGAGATTGCATAGGGCTGTGAAGCAGCTGCGACACCGTAGGACACCCGACGAATCTGTTGCATCTTCTCAGTCTGGTGCAGTGCCTGTGGAGCATCGGTTATCTCCCGTTGGCCGTGCTGCCAAATCTCCACACGTGAATAGAAGTTTGCCTCCAGAAGTGCCTGTGAGAATTTGAATGGTGTTTTGTTGATTGCTCGGTGGTATAAGGTGTTGCTACTACTGGTTTACTTTCTCACTTTCTGTATTACCTCTCTGCAGGTTGAGGTGGAAATAATCGAAATCGGGAAGTCAGAGAACTCAGGTTAGTAATTTGATTAACTCTTGCAACTGTTCTTTGGTTTCTTGATTCTTTGTTTTTTATTCTGACTTTCATGGTTAGTGATTTAAACCCTTTCGTTACTTGTGTATCCTCTGGATTTTGGCATTTCTGTGTGTTCTCATTGGGAATTTTAACATTAATGTTGAACTCATAAATTTTCTCTGCTTCAAAAAGTCTAGAGTTTTGCCATTAGTTTCAACGAACTTTTAAAGTTGTCTTGAGTAGACCAAGCAAATTATGATAAACTGTGCGAAATGGGGCCACAGAGAGATTATCATGAAACTACTCTCCAACTGTATGGCTATGTGAAAGTCAACTGAAAAAAAGAAAAGGAGATTGGAAAATATGAAGGGTCGTGATTTCATATGATTGTATATGTGGAGATTTCTGATATATACAGTAGCTTTATTGTCCTTCCCCATAGTATAATCTTTGGATCATTCATATATGGTTACAGTGTCTGCAGCGAGTGATGAATAATGATTTCTTTTAACTCTTGCAACTGTTCTTTGGTTTCTTGATTCTTTGCTTTTTATTCTGACTTTCATGGTTAGTGATTTAAAAAAATTGCGCTACTTGTGTATCCTCTGGATTTTGGCATTTCTGTGTGTTCTCATTGGGAATGTCTAGAGTTTTGAATTAATTCTTCTCCCTGGCTAAAGTTGGATTTTTTCGTCTTAGAGATTTCGCAATCATGCTGTTAGGATTTTCAAATATGGAACGAGAAACTGAATTGTGGATCATATTTAGGAAATATTTATTAATGGAAAATTTAATAATTAATGGATATTGCAGGATCAATGAGTTCATTGTTATTTTTACCATTAATAAACATTTCCTAAATCTTTACAATCAATCTAATGGAATATATATTATTGATTGCCTCATATTTTGTTTCTAAACGTGATGAAAAACTCCTTCATCAAGGAATTTACATGTTTCCATTTATGTTCTTGAAATTATTGTTCTACTTTATTAGAGTATATAGTCTGGGCAAATTATCTACTCCAGAGTTGCTCTGTTCATTAAGTTTCAATAAACAGAGAGAGACGATGTGTATATCTGCTGGTTTTGTTTACTAAACTTGACTCCAAAGTCAAATATAATATTAACTCGAGAGTAATGAGCCGTAATGAACACGCAGCGCAGAACTCTTAACTACTCTATATGCGTTGTGTTTTCGTGAACATTTATGTTCTTGATACGAATCGATCTATCCTACATTTGATCATTATTTACTTTTGTATTAAGATAATATGAGGTTAACCTAAAGTTTACAATACACCCGCGCATTAGGCGCGGGCAATCATCTAGTTTATGATAAATTAAATTGCGTTTGAATTGATTTGGGTATTTCTCATGCTCCAAGCTTCGAAAGACGACATGGTCACACCGTATATTCCATCATTGAACACATACAGCTTAGCTGCTTCACGAATTGCCAATTTGGGATAAACCCTAGACGTTATCACATTTCTTCCTCCTGCTCGGAAAAAATAAAAAGTGTTAGTCAATGGTTCAATTTTTTTTCTTAGACAGATAAAAAGTCTTTGGGTGAAAACAAAACAAATCACATTGCAAAAAAAAAGGCCAATTCTATATCTCACCAAACATCTCAATGAGATCTTCTCATGTCTTGGATCAATGTCTAGGAATGTTCCATGCGTAAATTTATGTACGTTGTCTCTCAGCGAAGACCTACATTACCATTTTTTAGAATAGAACATCAGGTTTACAAAATAGTAAAAAAAAAAAAAGTAGAAATATTCTTACTTCTTCTCATCGCTGCCCATCATAACCGAATATCCATTTCCGCGACGAATAACCTTAAAGAAGATTGCAGTTTGTTCCGATAAATCATCGGTAGCTACTGCTAGCAACCCAAAAGGACCGTAAACACATTCATTTGTGATGTCACGATTGAACAAAACCGCATCATCAAGATGCTCAAAATTCGGTATTTGGAGGTTATCATCCAGAACTGGCAGGTCAAAAGTCACTTCTACGTCGGCCTTTAACAAGAACAAGAGAAATCTATATTAGTTCTTCTTGCGTGGCTAATTTTTGGATATGTTATTAAATTAGAAATACCAACATGCTCAAATATATGCGAGAACTTACTTGTGCAGCAGTAATGCCAAAGATTTCAAAATTCGAGCCGCCATTGAGTTGCCTGTTATTCAAGCTATCATGTCTGGTCCGGAGATTGTTGATTTCTTTGATTGGCCATTGCATCAGCCTCTTTCCACTTGTGTCCAGCCACATTTCCCTTGGAAGAGACTAAACCAAAGATAAATAAAAATTCCTTGACAAATAACCTAATATAAATTACTTTAAACATATAGGCTATAAACTACATATTACCATATTTACCAGAAGGCCAGCCCATCCTTTATGAAAATGATCTTCCTTGCTATCTGTCTCTACAATCCATCCCCAATTGATCCTCCGCTTCTTAACGCTATCAAAGAAGGACTTTGAGGCGTAAAACGTTCCATGATCATATCTCAAATCCGCAATCGTGTTAGTGAACTCTGAATCTGGGGCATATCTATCAGTCTCAGAAGAATATGTACCAATAACATAACAATCTTTGCCTCCTATTCTCTCCTCGAAACTGACCTTCAAGATATGCCTCACACTATCATTGTTCACCGAAGTCTCCACACCTTCTTTACCCGTGAGCGAAACCGGGAAGAAATCAACGCATTCCCACATTTCGGTGACTTGTGACGAAAGTAAAGGAACTGGATGCCTTGTCCACTGGACAAAATCATCACTGTGGTACAAAATCGCCATTCCTATTCCAGAATCTATCTGCTTAGCTCCTATGAGAACTCTCCATTTCCCATCTTGCCCTAGCCACGCGGTCGTAGGGTCAGGGAAACAATTGTGAGGGACGTCATTTGGCGGAACCATTACAGGGTTGTGCTTTGGCTTTACCCACTCACGGAGCAAAGGGTCTGAAACATCCTTAGGTTCAGCAAGAATTGTGACCTGGTGCCTGTTGGGCACGTCGAGTTCGGTGTAGAAAATTACAGGTTTGCCATCAGGGAGGATCGTGGCGGATCCAGACCAGCAGCTGTTTCTGTCAAAGGGCTCAAAAGGAAAAAGGGCTGGTTCGAGTTGGATCCAGTTGACCATGTGTATGGGATGGAATGAGCACATTCCTATTATGAAACTTCCCACGTTAAAGATTAGCCCATCATAATAATCAAGGTCCACTTCGTCACTGACCTGAAGAGAAAAGGCAAAGTTCAATAGATAAGATAAAGACCGAGAAAAAAAGAAAGGATAACAACAAAGAGGAAGATTTCCTAAACCAATAAGGAATGGAGATTGAAAGAACCGACTGACCATTCATTATATAACGAGAGCTCCTCACAACCAAAGGATCATCCAAGAATTCTCATAGAGAGCTAGAGAGCAAATCACAATTTTAATACTTTTTAGCTTTCTCTTTGTTGTTCTTAACCTAAAAACCATCTCGGCAACTCTCTTTTGTACTCTCTTGAGTTTTGACTTGATCAATAAAAAAAATATATTATCCTCTGAACCCTAAACCTAATTTTCATAATTAGGTTGTGTGATACATTGGATCATACACCATGTCTTGTGAAACAGAGTGTCCCCATATGATTCTCCTACTGAATTCGGGAGCTAATGGGTTGTGCTGGTAGAACATATGGTAGAATCCTTTGTAATACATTGGCGCTGAAACAACATAAACTATATATTATCTTCATGCAAAATTTTATCGTGGGTTTCTTGAATCACAAGTTAAAAGTTTGTAGAGGTTTTATTACCGTTTGGATCTTCAGATGGATCCAAGGATTAGAAGCGCACAAAAAAATAGTTAGTTACCTTAAGAAATCCCACACTGGAAGTTATGTAAAATGTAATGCATATTGCGTAATAGGAGGCAAAAAAAAAGAAAGACATATAACCGTTGAGCCAGTGTTTTGAAAACCGGACCGACCCGGTGGTCGGACCGGGTTCGACCGTGAACCGGACATGTGACCGGGTTGGATTTCCGGTCTGGTTTATAAACAATTAACATGATCAATTAACTAATTATATGTTATATTAGAAGTTATTCCACAAAATTAAGTTTAGTTTAATTTTTCTAATACTATTATATTTATATTTATACTTTTATATCAACTCTTAACTATTTATAATATGTATTTTAAAATTTCTATATTTAAAAATAAATAAACATAAATTATTATGAGCTGGATTTAACCCGATCGAACGAAATTGAATCATGACCTGGATGCTTATCCGGTTCGTCTCTGGTCCGGTTTTAAAAACATTGCGTTGAGCCAATTTCTCTGAGGTTGAAAATGGAAGGAAGTCCGGCTAAGCACGTAGTTTTGAACAAGATTCTGAAGGTTTCCATGTTCAGCCATTGATTGACGATCTTACTCTGTAAAAGGATTAATCGGTCCGAAAATTTGATGTGTGGATGTTTATAAGCGCTCTTGGAATCTTGTCAAGAAAGTTGATTATATAGTCGTCATAAAACTCCATTGTAATTATAAATGCCATTATTAGCGTTGACATTGACAACAACTTGTTTTGTGTTAGGCTCGAAGTACCGTGGAAGAAACTGTCAAGATAGTTGTTAATTATGATATTAAATATATCGTGATTATTATAGGCTTTGTAGTCCTTGATTCTTTGATATAAAGAATTTGCCGTGAAAGGTCTTTGGATTATTTATCAGTTGTCATATGATTGAGGAAACTTCAGCAGGTGGGGTTAATATAATTTTTAATTAATAAACTTTTGGTCCATGGTCTTTGTTTATGTATTAAAAGAATTCTCCTCGATTAGGCCTTAAAGTTTGTGATTAAAACAAGGTGAAGGAGACAGCATTTTGTATGTACTCCTTTTCTTAATGATTGATGTTCTGGAGAAACAATTGTTTCATGAAAGATAGATTTTTAATAGTTTCTGCGCAAAATTTGTAAACCATTTCCTCTTGTTAAACAGAGTTGAAATACATGTGGCACAGCTAATGATTAATTTGTAAACCAACGGGTTTATCACAAACAACGTAAAATAATAAAAATGAAAAAAAAAAATATTTGGAATATTTTGTAAATATATTGTTCATTTGTACGGATTAGTTTAGCGTAATACTGTATTTACAAACTAGACGGTTAAAAGTTAAAACATTAGTTGCATTCGCCGTGCGGCTTCTGATTGTACGGACACGGGCCAAAGATTCCAGATTTCTCCTCCGAGCGACGATGTCGGAGACTCGCCGGAGTCAATCTAGCCATGAACGAATCGACCACTCTGGTATCTTCATCTCCTTTCTCAATCCATGACCATTGATCCGTACGCTTAGACCATTCGCTATCATTTGGGTTTTAGTCTCGAATAGGAGAGCTTTGTGATTAGGACTGCGATTTTGATGTGTGAGGTTCTGTTCAATTGTTAATTCGATTGTATTGAACTAATTCTATGTTCGATTTAGAGTCACTTTTTTGATTGATCATAGAAATCTCCAAAACAAGCTTTGATTCTCTATCGGATTTGTAGCAGAGATTCAGCACCGAAGAGTTGTAATTGAGAACAGTCATGGTGAGAAACTCGTGGGAATTTTGCATGATACGGGCTCAACCGAGACTGTTGTCATCTGCCATGGATTTCAGTCATCAAAGGTTTTTTTTTTTTTTTTTGCAACTTTCTCTCGTTTGAGTTTCAGATTCCATGAAAAATGATTTGTATTGTTTTCCATCTAATACTATAAATCTTCTAGGATCGGATTCCCATGGTGACAATTGCTAATGTCTTTGAAAGAGCAATGATCACTTCTTTCCGGTTTGATTTCGCTGGCAACGGGTGATTCCATCTTTACTATAACTCAAAAATGTTCAAGTAAGTGTTTGTTGCTTACTCATGTTTGTGGTCTTCAGGGAGAGCCAAGGATCATTTCAGTATGGTAACTACCGCCGTGAAGCTGAAGATCTTCGCTCTGTTCTGCAACACTTGCGTGGAGAAAACCGTGAAATCTCGGCAATAATCGGACACAGTAAAGGTCTCAAAACGTAAAACTAAGGTGGATTTGGATTTCAAGAAAAAGGTAATATGAAGACTGAAACATTGTTGTTGTTGTTGTTGTTGTTGTTATCAGGTGGAAATGTGGTGCTTTTGTATGCAGCAAAGTACAAGGATGTGGAGACTGTTGTGAACATCTCAGGACGGTTTTTTCTAGAGAGAGGAATACAAGGACGGCTTGGTGAAGACTACTTGAGAAGAATCAAAGAGAATGGTTTCATCGATGTTAGGAATAGAAAAGGTACATTAATCTCTTGAGCTTTTTGGTTTTGTGATTGTAAAAGAAACATGGTGTTTGGCATTTACCGGTTAAGAGACAACTCATGGCCCCTTTTTTCGCTTTGCAGCAAAGTTTGAATATCGGGTAACAGAAGAGAGTCTAATGGACCGTCTCACAACCAATACTCATGAAGCATGTCTCTCACTTCATGAAAATTGCAGGTGTTATAGTCTGTTAAGGATTTTGTCTCCTTCTGGTTTCAGTCTGATAAGAGCAACTTATGATTCTGTTTTTATGTTTTCAGGGTGTTAACAGTTCATGGGACAAATGACAGAATCGTGTCAGCAACAGAAGCATCCGAATTCGACAAATACATAAAGAATCATAAACTGTGTCTTATTGAAGGAGCTGATCACGAGTTCACTTCTCACCAGTACCAGCTTGCTTCTACTGTTTTATCATTCTGCGTATTGGATCCTGAGATAGATGATGGTTGTTCTGCTGTTCCGATTACGTCGAGGATTTAAATAACTTTGTTCAATAAAGGCCGCTAAGTCGATTAACGTCTCAGTTGAACAGTTTTAAAAACCGTATCATGCGTACTTATCAGTTATCAAGATTCAAGATAGCTGAAAATGGGGCAATAATTAAGAAAGCATTCATCATTTTTTTTTTTTAACAAAAACAGTCATGTTAAATGGAGAAACCTGTTCTGGAATTATGGAAAACCGAATCAGAAAATAGTATTATGATAATCCAAACTATACGTTATGTTGAAAGCTATTATCGCGACGCGATTTCCTCCAAACACAGGGGAGGAAACGAAAACTAAGTTCGTCTACATGAACGTGCCATGCCAAAAACTCATGACAAAGGTGAGATCATCAACCAGCCTGAACCTTCTTCCCATCTTCAATGAAGAAAATGGATTTCTTAGGTACCTGGCAAACAGGGCAATGCAACAGTCAGGAGTTTATAGGTAGGATTCTGAAACAGTCATTATTCACACGAATGGATGCAGAGGAAAGGAAGAACAGAAAGGGGATAAGCTATGTTACGTCGGGCCAAGTGGCTGTAATGAATGCAACGATGTCATAGATTATATCTCCTTGAATATCAATTTGCTCCTTTTCAGTTGGTCCCTGAAACGCAGAAATATAGAAAAACCAGCCTATTAAGCACAAGAGGAAGAACAGGAAAATCAAACAGAGCATCTTTGTATATAGAGACTTAGATTTTCATACTTTTCTCTGGACCCCCAAAGTTTTAAATTCGAGACCAAAGGTCAAAAGCAACTACAAACTCTACAAAACCATAAGCTTCTCAACCCATGTCATATTTGTTGCCATTGGCCACAATATCAGCTGGACCAAAACTCAATATCACATAACCTATTATTTCATATTCGATTTAATAATCCATCTTCTACATACCTTGACAACTGATGCTCCAGTGGCAAACTTCTTCCCAAGCTTTTTAGACGCGTCACTGAGTTTTATCCCTGATGAACAAATTATAAAGGTCAAAAAGAGTGAGGTTTGGTTCCAGCTATTCTAAGATGTATTATCACAAAAGAAGCAAATAACCCACCAAAGAGTTCAAGTCCTTTGACGATGGTGATACACTTGCGCTTGTTGCGCACAACCTTTTCAACGATAACTTCTTGTCTATCCTATTTAGGATACGTAAGCATTAGTCAACCGGACAAACAAATTGACTAAGTTACGCTGATGCTAAGTCGATTGAAATGTGTAGGGTAATGTTCAAGCATGTCTGTTTTGTACGTTTCCATGGGGAGGAAAGTCAAACAAAAAATACTTACTTTCTTTTTTAGTTTTCCGCCAGGTAGGCGTTTCACTTCCTCCTTCTTGGATGTCCCTCCTATATATATTGAAAAATCCAGTTGCTTAATAAAAATTCAATAAAAAGCTGAATCCTTTCAACATAGGCATAAACTCCAATTAGTAACTCTAGACATATTTCTTATTCATGTTTAACACTTCGATTGCAGATGGTTCCCAAGTGAGGAAATTTATAAATCAATTCACAGTAACAAATACGTCTTCATGTACTAAGTACATCATTTCACAGCCCTATTAAGAAAGCAAGTAAGCTTGCAAATATATATATGGACACGCATGCAGAGTTACATACCAGCCTGAGATGAAGACACTGCCCCATCAGCAGCACCAGAAGAGATTCCCACCGACTGGAGTTGATCGGCAACCTTATCTGTCGCCTTCTCGTTAGCTTCTGCATACGAAGTTCATGTTGAGGCCAAATATTAGCAAGTCTTCAAGGGCAAATGGTTTCACGAGTAGTGATAAAGTTTTACAGATTACTACTGACAATTCAGCATTATATAATCAATCATATACGAACATTATTATTCCATATACGCACATATATCTTTTTAACAAAAGGTTCACCAAATTGATAAATATGTCATAAATATATGAATCAATATCAAATAAAGAGTTTCATCTCTTGGTTGTATGAATTACTAAGCTTTTCAAAGAATCGAGAATACGAGGCAATACAACCTAAATCAAACGAGTTACGAGAAAGAACTGGTCGAAACTGTTAAAATTACGGTTTGATCTTTTTTAGGGTACCTTTGAGGAGATCAGGATAGAGATCCGGGGCGTTTTCGACGAGCCAAGGCTTACATCTACCGAAATCGGGACCGAATTCGCAGTATTCCGCAGGAAGTGAGCAAACTCCGCAGTACAAAACCGTCGCAGGCTCGAGCTTCTCCGCCATAGATAATATTCTCAACTTCTTCCCTTTCGAGAATCGGAAAATGAGATTCTTTTGTAGCGAAGTAAAAGCTTAGTATAGGCTTTCTACGGCGGAATAAATCCTCTCTCTTTTTTTTTAATTTAACTTCTCTCTTCTTCGCTGCCCCCACGAAGCCGAGTTATGTCGGAAACCAGCCTTAGAAGAAAACTGAAAACATATGACCTGTGTTGGGCTTTAAATTTTCATTGCTAATCGATAAAATCGTATGGTTCGATTTGGGCCTCATTTTTTCTTCGGTTTCAAACATAATTTTCTATTTCTTCAATTTATTGTTTTCCTGAAAATATAATAAAAAAACAAATTAAATATATATATATATATCTACACCAAGCAAATTTCTGTTAAAAAATATATATAAATATTGACCTTTCTAGAAAATACACAAATTCAATATGTTGTTTTCATTTTAATTTTCATACAGCCTATGTAAGTGGGAAAAAAAAGAGTCTATTATTCATATTTGATCACATACACTTTTGATGCATGTTCATGATTATGAATTTAGATCATGTATTCATTTATCGATCGTGTAAGAAAAATGCAATCATATATCAATCGAGATAAATATTAAATGAGAAATGTGGCAGCTTGCATGTCCTAATCTCACTCAAAGTCAGCATAAGGTTTTCGGAGATTTTGGCGTCGATCACGATCCCGAACCCGCGCTTGACCCTTTTTCACATCTCCAATCCCTTGATCCAATTCTTTTTAATGTTTTCCTCATTTGTATGTGAGTATGTGACACACCAACATTTTTAGAACAACATGGCCGGTAATTGGTAAACTTGTCTTTTAGCAAAAAAAAAAGTATAACATTTTTAGAACAACATGGCCGGTAAACTTGTCTTTTATGAGATTTTGATGTGTATATCAAACCACATAACATTCATGAACGGGGGGGGAGTCTATGTTGATAATACAACAAGCACTCCCCATCTTCGAATACACATTATTTTCTTCTAATCTTGTGTTTGTGTACAACATCATGATTCATGGGGACGAAGAAAAAAAAGGAGAGACCATCCACGTTCTCTTAAATGGTGATGTATAATGCGATACCAGATGGTTCAACATCTAACATTTAACGCATCTCTTGCATTGTATTCTTCAATATTGTCTCTTTCCTTTTGCATTTTTAAGGTTCTATTCATGTTTGTATCTAATGATCTTTACTTTAATGCTCACTATTAGTTGTTCTCAATCTCAACAAACGCAATCACTGCCATCTCCAGCTTTTTAGTACTCTCTCCATTCCTTATACTATATTACATATATATATATATATTTGTATCCATTTTCATTTAAAATAAGAAACTCCCAAAAGGAAAAACAAAAATCCAAGAAACTTTTTTAGAAGCCGTGAATTCTCCTCTGGCCTTCCCTACTAACAACAATATCTTATCTCTCTGACTCCTTCTCTGCAAATTTGGTAACTAAAAACTGAGAAATCTTCTTTTGGATCATTCCAAAAGTTTTACAAATCCAGAAAGAAAAAATAAATTAAAAAGATTTATAAAAAAGACCCGGAAATTTCAATTGTGAAATTGTCAACTCTTCTGTTTCCTTTAAAGACTCCATTTCCAGACCTTCAAGCTCAGATCAGACTTACACTTAGTTTTTTTGGAGGTTGCTACGATTGGAGTTTTACCTTTGGGTATTGTTCCTTCGAATCCTTCGCATGTCACTTTGATCTCTACTCCTTCGCTCTTCAGCTTCCCCATTTGCATTTTCACCTTCGTTCGCATCTCGATCTCGAATCCCACACGCGTGCGCGTCAGATCTGTTTTCAGATGCCGAGCTTCTTCCGGATCCAGCTCACGCGCAGAAGTCGACGTCGCGATCACGCCGCGAAACGACGTCTTGTTGTGGTTGTCGCTGAAGAACGCCGGGACGGTACCGTTGGCGAGCATCTCGCCGGATTTCGCGGATTTGACGGTGACTGTGAAGGGATTGTAGGAGAAGGCGAGGTGCTGGTTGGGATTCTCGGATAGTAGAGTGAAGTTGAAAAAGGAGGAGAGATGTGAGACGGATGAATCGGACGCGGTGGTTAGATTCACGCGGCCGACTCGAAGCGACGGGACGGAGAACGACGGCGGACGCGGGTGGTAGATCACGTACATGGCAGTGGCGGCGATTGCTGCCATCAGAGCCAAGATCAGAAATATCAGAATCGACCAGAAACAGCAGCAGCAGCAAATTCGCCGGCAGCTTGGCCGAGATTGGTGATGATGATGGCGACTGTAAGGTTGTGGACGGTAAATCGGACGGTTAGCCGGAATGTAGACTTGAGGTTTCTGATTAGCCATTCCGTTGGCTGTTCCGTTACCAGTAACAGCCGCCGGAGCTGGAGGAGGTGCTAAGGCACCATTTGATGGAACTCCATTAGTTGCTGGCTTGGAAGCTGGGAAGACGCGGTCAGTCATCTTCTTCTCCGATTCTTTCACCTCTGGTCAGATCTGAGCGCACAAAAGTGTGAGAGAGAGAGAGAGAGAGATAGAGTGAAGGAGAGAGAGACCACACTGAGTTTTTTTCTGGAATCTTAATAGCTTTAAATTGTGATAATTTTTAATCATTAATTTAAAATTATTATTTATTTCTTTTTTGAAAATTTGTTTTCGGTTTTCAGTTTTTCTTATAATGTTGTGAATGTTCATGACTTCCATGCCAAGTCTGTGGAATCTTTATTGGGTGGTAAAATAGTTAATGATTGCGTATTTACAAAGTCGCCCCAAGTGTCAAGTGATATAGTATAAATTAATTTTCTGGAAATAAATACACAAGTAAATATTAAGCTAACGAAGAGTAGTAACTCTAAAGTTCTTAACTCGTACTGAATTTTTCAAGTTTTTTTTTGTGTTTTCATGCCGAATTTTCCAAGTCCTAGTATAAGCTATGTTCAAGATTTTGCTAATCGCTAACCAGGCGGTTGGTCACCGATTAGCGATTTTTCAAAAATCGGTGATAAATCGGGGATTAATCGGGGTAGAATTTTTACTATATTTTAATATATTTTAAAAATTATATATATAAAACATTAATACCAAAATCATAAATTCATACAAAAGATTATATTAAGCATTTTTATCAATTCACATATAATAACAAAGGTAAAAATAGTCTTGATCATATAGAGAACATACAAAAAAATAACTAAAGGATGGTAATTTAATAATTTTTCATCTTTATATTCCTCAATGATCAAGTTGTCCATAAATGTGGACTAAAAATGGTAATTTCCTAATTGTTCATCTTATTTTGGGTCCGTTTCATTTTTTTTTTAACACATGGCAAAGCAAAATAAAGTAAATGGGCTTCAATTTTTTAATGGCCCCAAAAAATTTCTGATTAATCGGTCAATTTTTTGCAATTAATTGGTCAAACCAGTCAAACCACGGTTGACCGGTTTGTGATAACGATTAGGGGAAATCGACTCGGTCAGCACCCGATTAGCGATTAAACGGCCGATTAATCGTTAAATCGGCCGGTTTTTTGAACAGAGAGTATAAGTGGTTAGGGGTGGGCACGAAGATATCCGCGATCCGCTCCGCTCCGTCCGGATATTTGGTTTTGTGATCCGTATCCGCTCCGTTGCTAACCGGATATCCGTGAAATTCGAATATTTTACCGGATATCCTATCCGCTCCGTAAATATTAAAAAAAAAAAATTTAATTTTTTTCAGAAAAATAAAATTTTAACACAAAAAAATTACAATTTTAATATAAAAAAATATTTACTTTAGATTTTTAAAATTTTTAGTGTTTAAATAGTCAATTTTATGAATATAAATTTATAAAACATATATATAGATATAATAATTATCCAATTTATATATATAACTCTTTACATATATAGACATATATACGTATAATATATAGATATATATGTATAATGGATCGGAGCGGATATCCGGCCTTAAAAATTTTAGTATTTGTGATTTGCTTCGTTTTTAACAGATACTGATTTTTAGTATTTGTTTTGATTCGAAGAGTTACGGTTATCCGGATTTTTCGAATCGAATCGAAGCGGATAACAGATCAAAGCAAATATAACGGATAATTTGCCCAGGCCTATAAGTGGTAACTCAAAAAGGACTATGAAAGAGATATCGTAATTGTTATGAGATATCAGATATGTTTAGGAAAAAAATTGTATCCTCTTGTTAAAACGAGGAAGAATGGAAAAAAAGAAGAAGAAATAGTAACATTGTAGACGTAATAAAAAAAAGTCAAAATATGAAAACAAAGTGACGGAAATAATAATCCACCGACAGATAGTGGTAGCAGTTCACCTTTTTAATTATAAAATAAAAGGAGTGCACGCAATTGAACAAGTTTGAATTTAAGTCAGTGCACGTTAAAAAATAGAAAAAAAAGTCAGTGCACGTTAAAAAATAGAAAAAAAAAATTTTTTTTAGTAAATGCAGATACTGGAGTAATAAATTAGATTAGGGATCCGAGTGTTAAAGATAATTAGAATAACCCCTTTTGTTCAGAGTAAATCCCAAGTCAATAGTAATTAATTTCATCAGCAATGCTGCTCTGCTTTTAATTTTGTTAATCCTTAGTTTCCGAGCTCTCAATTCCCAAGATTAGAGTGATAAAATAATTCAATAGCTTTAAGACTTTACCAACTATCACCCGTCCAGTGTGTCCACCAAATGTTATGTTTTGAGAACGCTTATGTTTTTCCCTTACAAACACAAGAGCTTAATGCGTCACGAAGAATTTCTTAAATTACACTTGTCACTTATAGCCATTAAACTAATTATCACAAAAAATTATATCCATCGATACACAGATGATTGTATTGTCATTTGTCAATGATCATATATATATATTTATCAGAACCGACTTTGAAGTAAAGCTACATGCCATTTTTGAAAGTAGCGTCATTCTCAAAATACCAGAGTTAGTCTAAACTCTCGATGTCATGTAATGTAAAGCAACAAATACGTCTTTCAAAACAATACGAATGTCATTATTACCGTGACTTTCTAGGCATTCTTGATATAGCAACGTGTTATAGAACTACTACTTGCGACGAATCTATATATCATGTAGCTTCATTGGCAGATCGATAAGTGGTCGGATCCATACCTTAAGGTTCGGCTATTCTGTATCCAGAATAAAAAGGTACTGTAGCATTTATAAATATACACTTTTAAATCAAGGCTAAAATATCCAAATCTGCGTTCTGAATAATTTGACCCCGAAAATTGAAAATTATACTAAATTAACAGTTGTTGAAATATTAATTGTTGCTTAAAAAGAAACTACACATTACGCTAAATTATTCATCCAAAATTTTGGAAATAAATAATAAAATTCGGGATGACTACTCATCAATGTCATCATCACTCACCTTTCGATTAAAAATTTTAAACTATCGGTTTACTGAGGGATCTATCCAAACCGGATCCGACAGGAGCCACACGTGCCCACGTGTAACTCAAATTCTTTGACTCTTTTAGAAAACCTAATTTCAGTGCCCACACTGTACACAGTCGCACCACCACACCTTCAGAATTGTTCAGCCATGGCGGCAGCTACTCATTTCCTCTCCCAACCCTCATCTCTCCGCGGAACCCTAAACCAATACCAATTGAACCAAGCCTCGCTCTCCAGAATCCCGATTTTGTCTCTCAAGTCCGCATTGAAGCCACTTAGACGCCTCTCCGTGAAAGCCGCCGTATCCCAAAACTCAGCGAAAACGCTGACGAAGGAGTCCGGAGACGAGGCTGCGTTCAAGCACTGTTTCAAGAAATCATCAGATGGGTTCCTCTACTGCGAGGGAACCAAGGTTGAGGATATCATGGAGAGCGTCGAGAGAAGACCTTTTTACTTGTACAGCAAACCGCAGATCACAAGGAACGTCGAGGCCTACAAAGAGGCCTTGGAAGGTGTGAGATCATCCGTCATTGGCTACGCTATTAAAGCCAACAACAATCTCAAGATTTTGGAGCATTTGAGGAGTTTGGGCTGTGGTGCTGTGCTCGTCAGTGGAAATGAGCTCAGGCTTGCGCTTCGTGCTGGTTTCGATCCCACAAAGTAATTATCCTTCTTTCACCCATTGCCCTTTATCTATCCAGCTTGATTCATATCAAATGCCAATTTAGAGAGCTTTGATAGGAGAAGATTGATACGGATTGTTTGATTTGGTCTCACTGTGCTGTGATATTTCTTGACTATATGTCTTTGGTGTATAAAATGAATAGGTGCATTTTCAATGGAAATGGGAAGCTGTTGGAAGATTTAGTACTAGCTGCTCAAGAAGGTGTTTTCGTAAATGTTGATAGTGAGTTTGACTTGGATAATATTGTGGAAGCTTCAAGAATTTCTGGTAAAAAGGTCAATGTTCTGCTGCGTATCAATCCTGATGTCGATCCTCAGGTATGGTTGAATTTACAATGTTTTAGCATCATGTCCTAGTTTTTTCTTACATCATTGTTTTGCATCAATTGGATATGAGTGAGTTTTTTTTGTTTATTACAATTTTTTCAGGTGCATCCATATGTGGCTACCGGGAACAAGAACTCAAAGTTTGGTATCAGGAACGAGAAGCTTCAGTGGTTTCTAGACGAGGTGAAAGCACATCCCAATGAGCTGAAGCTTGTTGGAGCTCATTGCCATCTAGGCTCTACCATTACAAAGGTACCTCCAATTATAGTACTTTGTACTCTTGCCTGAAGCTGTGTTCTGATGTAATCAGATGAATGTGGTTTGCTCTCATAAATCTCGACTCTTGAGCTCTACATATGTTTTGTTTATTCCAGGTGGATATATTCAGGGATGCTGCGGTTCTCATGGTGGAATACATTGATGAAATCAGGCGTCAGGGCTTTGAAGTTAGTTACTTGAACATTGGTGGTGGTTTAGGGATAGATTATTACCATACCGGAGCTGTCCTTCCTACACCCATGGATCTCATCAACACCGTAAGAAGAACATCTCAAGACTCTTTCCTTCTGGTATTGGTAGAATCTTTACTATCCTTGACGTTTTCCAGGTAAAAGAGCTTGTTCTTTCACGAGACCTGAATCTAATAATCGAGCCAGGGAGGTCGCTGATTGCAAACACATGCTGTTTCGTCAACCATGTAACTGGTGTGAAGACGAATGGAACTAAAAACTTCATAGTCATCGATGGAAGTATGGCTGAGCTTATCCGTCCTAGTCTTTATGATGCCTATCAGGTAAATCAAATATGCTTCTCATAATAGTATCAAATATGCCTATCAGGTGTTATATAGCTAAACATTGTCTTGCTGTTGTTTCTATACACAAAAGCACATTGAGTTGGTCTCTCCTACACCACCTGAAGCAGAGGTTTCCAAATTCGACGTAGTGGGTCCTGTTTGTGAATCTGCTGATTTCTTGGGAAAAGACAGAGAGCTTCCCACTCCTCCAAAGGTGAGATAAGAATCTGATTCTGCTTGGCGCCTCCTCAAGTAATGTGCAATCTTATGAGTTTATGGTATTCATTTACAGGGAGCTGGTCTAGTGGTTCATGACGCTGGTGCATACTGTATGAGCATGGCTTCAACTTACAATCTCAAGATGCGTCCTCCGGAATACTGGGTACCAACACATTTTCTTGTTCTTGGTTTCTGGGCACAGGAGAATCAAGATCCTGATAATTTTAACCACTTGAGTGCTTTCGATTTCATGAGGAAGTGGAAAGATTGATGGATTTGTCTTCTTTTTGTGTTTGCAGGTTGAAGAAGATGGGTCGATCACTAAGATCAGGCATGCTGAGACATTCGATGACCACTTGCGTTTCTTCGAAGGTCTATGATGAACTTTGAGATTTCACTCATCATTGTCGCTATTTTTGTTGAAATTGTATGTGGATTATTCGGAATCAGGACCGTAATGCTATTGCTGTCTTGGATTTTCATTTTCAAAGTTCTTAAGGTGATCGTAGGAATAATAAAAAATGACACAATTCAAGACGAAAAAAGAGTGAATTTTCTTGGGGTGTCTTGGTTCTTCTAACTTCAGTTTTAGTTTTGACCAAACACGACTTGAAGGTTGAAACTAAACTTGAAGCCAAATCAATACAAAAGCCGTTTCAAGTTTTTCACGGAACAAATGATGTCACGTAAGAGAACAAACACAGTTCGTAAGTGTGAAAAACTGTATAGTAACCCAGCAAATTCTGTAAAAAGCATCCGAATACAAAACAAAACTAGAGGGTAGGAGTCACTAATTGGATGTCAAGGATGGCCTTTGAGATCACCTAATCTGTTTTGTGTCATCACACACACACACACACACACACACACACAAGAAGAACGAAGAATCAATCCTCTCAGGTTTTTTTAAGGAACTCAAAGATGAGAAAGACAGAGACAGGTGAAAAAGATTTACCTATGAAACCGAATGCTTCGATTCAAAAGCATTACGGTAAGTAAAAGCGTAGCCAAGGCTGTACACAAATGCCCTAGCGAATGCCCGCTGATGATATATCTATTCGCATTGTATATTTTGTTGTCTGCAAGTCCTTCAATCTCTGCAATAGCATAAGCCGCTGCATCCATAACAAAATCAGAAATCAGAAGAGTGAATGGATTCAAACCGCGAAAAAGTGGTTTTTCGAGTCCAAGAACCTGTTGCGCATAGCCAGAACTTAGAGTGAGTATACTTGGGAGGTAACAAAACCGCCAAGACGGGGATCGCAAGGCACGGAATCAACTGGAACGTCATGCATAACCGGAGATCATTAAACACTCTGCCATCAACTAAGGCGCATATAATTTCAATCCGAAACCTGACTAAATAATCATCAAAGTATAGAATATAGATGGAGGAGGTTAGGTAATGGTTTTTTCGGTTTTTAGTGTTACCTGGCGTAAGCAACGCTGAGAAATGATATGAACAGAAGCAAGACGAGGCAACTTAGTCCCACTGTCTCCCCCGCTCTCTCAACCAAAAAACTAGAGAAAAGCGACGAATATGCAATCAATATCTGCAATTTTACCGCCATTGAATCAACAAAAACAGCTATTCATAAGTCATAACCAACCATTTACACATGATGAGCAAAAATAACATTCGCCATTCAATAAAACAAGATTCATCCATAGCTACAATTACAATAATTAATCAAGAAACAGCTCTGGAAAACTAAATGAAGATTCATCTAAAGCTTTTTCTTTTCCATAGTAAACACAAAAAGAAAGATTATTTCCAAGAGATGGTGAGAGAACGAACAGGCAAAGTGTCCCAGACGATTCTGTTGTCATCAGGTTTGAGATGATAATAAGCAGAGCCAAAGGCCAAGCTTGCAATGCCTGCGTAGAACAGTGTCCATCCCCAGATCTCACCTTTCAAACTGCATTGCATACATAAATTGAGCTATCATAAGCAATCGAAAACTCAGATGTTTAATACTAATTGAAACTCAAGTTGTAAAAGAGAATAGAGAGGGAGAGAGAGAAGCACCTTATGTTGAAGAAGCTTCCTCCAATGCAAAGAACGAAACCAAGAACACCAATAATGAGAAAGGGGAAGTTGGTCATTACATTCAATGTATTTGGCACTCCTGTTCATCAAACACCTGTCGTTATTGCACACATGCAGAGAGACAGAGATAAAGAAGCATAGAGAGAGAGAGAGAGAGAGAGAGAGAGAGAGAGAGAAAGAGAGAGTGTGTCTGTGTCTGACATACCCATGAAATTGCGCTTATCGGCGAAGACATGATGCCGGAAGGAACTAAGAGGAACTTTGGGAGTGATGAACATAAGGATTAGCCAACAGAGGAACGATCCGACCAAAATTCGTTTACTTTTCCATCTCCCGATCTGTTGATTCGTCAACCACACCATTAAAATCTCTCTCTCTCTCTCTCTCTCTCTTTCAGAAAAGGTCCACGCTTTTGTTTCTGAAATGGTTATATACAACTATCTTCCTCTGTTTCTCTTTTTGGGTATGATTAATCTTCCAGCCAGGTTAACCAAAAGGGCAGATTTATTGCGTGTCGCTTTTTTCGATTTGAACAACGTGCGGCGGAATCTCTTTTTTTTTTTTCCCTTGAGTCTGACGGGTTTGAGTTTGACGACCATCAATTTCTTTTGTTTCTCGCCGTTGACGGGGACAATCAAACGCCGTCGTTTCTACATTTTTTTAGGTTTAATTTGCAATCTAAACCCTTACGTTTCGACTATGTTGTTATATGCACTCTATATTTGTGAAACCAATCTTCTTACACTGGAAATGATAGAAACATGCTTTTTCATTTTTTTGTTTTCCCATTTTTGACTGTTACTAACGGACGACTTTCACAAGGTTATTGTCTTATTGATACAGGAACTCGACTAGATTTTTGAGACCTTACTTTCCTTATCTTTATGTGTTTAGTAATAAATCTGCGAAATGATGACACGATGCAAAATTTCATAATTCTACGGCAATCCAATTAGTACTTTAGTAGTATCAATGGAAAAAAAAAAATCATCCTCTATATATAGGAATTCTAAACTGAAATTATACTTGACGAATTATTTAGCGATATACTAACATCTGCACAGCTCGTGAGTGAGCTAAAAAGTTTGTAAGGAATACGACGTCATATCATTTCCCGGTCCACACTCGAAGTGCATGGGTTTTGTTTTGATTTTGAATACTTTTGAGGTTACTAATGAAATATTTATAAAGTACGAGGGCATTTTAATTGCAAAAATTTCATCCCCAATGTAGACAGTAGACTCTATAGTCGACTCTCTTTCTTCTCCAGATTTTTTTTTAATCTTATTTTGAAGAGAGAGAGAAGCCGCAGAAAGAAAATCGTTTTGATCGGAGGTACTTTTTTCTTTCCGACGAGTTTGTTGTCTCTAGGGTTATCTATTTCCCTTCTCTCCGTTTTGCTGATCTCAGCTCCGTTGGAAAATTTCCAGTCTCTTTGCTTCGTTGCCGAGAAATTTCCGGAGAAAGCGGAAAAGATTAGATTTTAAATCGTCTTTTTCCAGTCAAAGCTTTGTTTTTTGAACAGAAAATTAAACTGGTTTTGGTTGTTTCTGTCCTTGTAAGAAAACCCCTGTATCCACAAACACACAAAAATTGAAAGGTATCTGAATTCGATTTCGTGGGTTTTCGTTTCCGGTTCGGTTCTCTCGATAAAAATATTGATTTCTGTCACTTTCCTCGAGGAGGGAGATTTCGAATTTTTGGGCTCCAAAGTTTTCACCTGTCAGATATTTTGAAATCTCGGTGCTTTTTAAATTTGGTTCCTACTTGTGTTATCATCTAGGGCTTTCTCCTTTTCTAATCCAAGCTCTGTTTTTTATCCTCTCTCTCCAGATTTATCCTTTGTGTTTGAGCTGCTGGTTTTCACAATTTGACGGACTCTGGATCTCAAATCTCCCGCTTGTCGGTAGCTACAGGGTGAAAGAGAGCTCCTTCAAGGTAAAATCGAAAACTTTAATCTCTAGCTGTGAAAGTTTGGATTTTGTCAGAACTTTGATTGCTATAGATTGGTTTAGTCAATTGAAACTGTGGAGTAATTACATCTGGCTCTGAGTCCCGTCTTTTGTACACTTACTTATACAGTTACCAAGTTGATGTGAATAGGCTATTTAATGGAAGACGCTTCTTCTCGGGATTTGGATGCACAGAACCCTTATGATCGATTGCTTGCTCTAGATACAAGTTCCGTAGCTTCAAATTGTAACTTGGATTCAGTTTCTGCCATTTATCTAGCGATGAAGAACTCAAAGCTGGAATGTGTCGACGAACGCGGCCAAGACTCCTTGATAACCTCTGTATGCATGGAGGATGAAGGAGAGGATGAGGAGGAAATCGATGAGTTTGATCCTTATCTGTTTATCAAGAACTTGCCCAACTTGTCCTCTGTTGTCCCGACTTTCAGGCCGGTCCTGCTTCCTAAACAGACCCGAAGCTGCCCTCCTATCTCTCTAGTCCTAGACCTCGACGGTAAGGATGGTCCATTAAAGAGTTTGGTTTGCTTATTTCTGTTATCTCTCTATAACGTATATATGTTTACTCGTCGCAGAAACTCTTGTGCACTCGTCTCTAGAGCCCTGTGATGAGGTGGATTTTACATTCCCTGTACATTTTAATGAAGAAGAGCATATGGTTTATGTGCGGTGTCGTCCTCACCTCAAGGAGTTTATGGAGAGAGTGTCTCGTCTTTTTGAGATTATTATATTCACAGCTAGCCAAAGTATTTACGCCGAGCAACTTCTGAATGTGCTTGACCCTAAGAGGAAGCTCTTTCGCCATCGAGTGTACCGTGACTCTTGTGTTTTCTTTGACGGTAACTACTTAAAGGATTTGTCTGTCCTCGGGCGTGATTTGTCTCGTGTTATCATCGTCGATAACTCCCCACAGGTAAATCTACTCTTGTCTTCCCCCTACACAATGAGTATACACATATTGTTTCTCCATTCTTATGTTTTGTACCAAAGCCAACCAGTAGATTATTTATCAGCTATAATTGTAAATCATCTAAAACTATGAAAGTTGTGTGGTGTGGATTGAAAGAATTCTCTAAGCTCTCTATCTCAAGGCTGTTGCATAATCTCATTGGCATAGAGTATTTGACAAGCCTTCTCTCAGCTTTTTCTTCTTCTTTTTTTTGTTGGTGAAATGTTGTAGGCATTTGGGTTTCAAGTGGAGAATGGGGTGCCAATAGAGAGCTGGTTTAATGACCCTGCAGATAAAGAGCTTCTCCACTTGCTCCCGTTTCTTGAAAGCTTAATCGGAGCTGAAGATGTAAGGCCGATGATCGCCAAGAAATTCAATCTCAAGGAAAAGGTTGATGCAGCTGTGGCTGCACCTGAGTATCCTGCAGAGGCCGGAGATCCTTTCGAAAGGTAGAAAAGTTTTAAGCTTTGAAGGCAGAGTCTGGACTAAGAGCAGAGCCTGCGTGCGGGTTACAACTTCTAAAAAGGAGAAGAAGACTTTGCTCTTTAAGAGGATGCTTTGGGAAGCTTAATGGAAGCTTTTTTTCCTGTTAGGTTTGGAAGTTGCAGATATATATATTATATTATATATATATCAAATGTTGTTTTCTTAGTTTAAAGAACTTGGTATACAGACAAAAACAAACAGGATAGCCTGTAAACAGTTTTAACTGCAGAATAATTGTAATTCTCTCATCTCTTCTTTTTATATGGTTTATTTCAAACTCGTATACATACATTTAGCCAAATTTCTTTGAAAGTCAGAGACTCAAAGCCTCAGAAAACGAGTTTAAAGGTCTAATAGTCTCAATCTAATCACTTTTCGTACTAGTATAGTATATGACTTTTAGGTGGACTTTACATTTGTAACAATTTTTTAATTAGTATGAATTTTGTTTTGTGATCTCTGGAAAATATGATTTTAATAACGAGTAAAAATAGTCAAAGCTATTCTTACCAAGTGGAGGTGGCTTGATGAAGAAGAGTGCGCATTTTAATCGAATCTACTTTCGAAGATGTCGGCGCAGGTTAAGCTGTATTTATCCACTAAACTGTGGAAGTATTTATTTGTTTCCTTCTCTAATTCTTCATTTTACAGTTAAATATCTTTTGACAATTATTTTTTTTCAAGAAAAATAGCGGAAAAAAAAACTAGCGAAAGGAAGCTTCAATTTTTAGAGAGATAAACTGGAGATTTTTAGAGAGAGAAAGTGAGATCAGTTCGTCGTTGACGATCGATGTCGAAGATGAAGCATCTTCTGCGGAAGCTCCACATCGGTGGAAGTAGTGGCGTCAGCGGCGGATTTGGAGACCATCACAGGTTAGACGAGACGACTAGACCGATGATCGATCCTAGCCCTATTCCCAGTTCTAGCCCTAGCCCCGCTTCGACTTCTTCTGTCTCTTCGTCCGGTTTTGGTTACGCCTCCGCGACAATGCCGAGACTGGAAACATTTGAGCCGGTAGGCCGTGATCTGGCGGCTGTGGATGGTGCTGATTTCAATTTGATGGAGGAGGAGTATCAAGTCCAGTTAGCTATGGCGATCAGCGTGTCTGATCCTGATCCGCGAGAGAATGCAGATACAGCTCAGATTGATGCCGCCAAGCGGATTAGCCTTGGGGTTTCGTCTCCGGTCACCGATGCAGATTCCGCCGTTGACTTTTTGTCGCTCCGTTATTGGGTATACACTCTATATTGACTGACGACTAGGTTAATTTCTCTAATTCATCTGGAAATTGAGGGGTTTAAGGATTCTGATCGTTCAACTAGCGGGGGTTTAGAGGAATTAGGATCTTTCTGTAATTAGTCAATGCCACTGCTTGCAGTCTTCTCTTGGTTGCGAATTTTCCTAAATCCTGATTGTAACATTTTTTCATTTCTGGGTTGGAGTTATCGTCGTCTATTCAATGTGGGTGGTCTCTGCCATTGATTATGACAATGGGACTTTAGCTGATCATACTCATTTTTCTTGTAGGGACATAAGGTCATTAACTATGACCAAAAAGTCAGAGATGGATTTTACGATGTGTATGGGATTACATCCAATACTCTTTCACAAGGGAAGATGCCACTTCTCGTGGATCTTCAAGCGATCTCCATATCAGACAATGTTGAATATGAGGTCATTTTGGTTAACCGATTGATTGATCCTGAACTTCAAGAGCTAGAGAGGAGAGCATCCGCTTTGTCTTTAGAATGTCCAGACTTTGCTCATGGTCAGGTGTCACGTGATTTAACTCAGAAAATTGCAAATATAGTTGTAGAGCAGATGGGTGGCCCCGTTGAAAATGCTGATGAAGCATTGAGAAGGTGGATGCTTCGAAGCTATGAACTAAGGAATTCTTTGAACACTACTATTCTTCCACTTGGACGCGTTAATGTTGGTCTTGCACGTCACAGGGCTTTGCTTTTCAAGGTTATAACATGTACTCTTACTTGTTTCTAGCTTTGGTCTTGGACCTCTTGGTTATCTTATTTTGGGCTTATAGTAGCAACACGCATTATATCTTTTCTCATCGCTGAGCTCCCTGTTTGGTCACTGTTAGAAGATGTAGGGTGAATCTAACTACTTCCCTCCTTTTCTTGTTTCTAGGTACTTGCTGATAGGATTAGTCTCCCATGTATGCTGGTAAAAGGCAGCTACTACACCGGAACTGATGATGGGGCTGTGAATTTGATTAAACTAGATGATAAAAGGTATCCTTTGATTGCTGTAATCATCTGTCTTGTTGATAGTAGATTTTCTGATTCTGGGTTCAGTTTGTATGTGATGATAGTGATTTTTTTCAGAGTCCTAATTCATTCTTCACATGCAGTGAATACATTATTGATTTAATGGGTGCTCCGGGTGCCCTGATCCCTGCGGAGGTTCCAAGCAGTTTTCTTCCAGTTTCTTGCACAGATACAAGAGTATTTCCTTATGATTTGGACACATTGCAACATCCATGCCCTGTACTTGAGAAGGAGATTGAAACGCCAGCATTTTCAGTTTTGGGGGAAACAGATTCCAGACCTGGTATGGTGGCGAACTCCAGACCTGGTATGGTGGCGAACTCCAGACCTGGTATGGTGGCGAACTTCTTCACTGGAAATCATGAAGAAAACCGTGACAGATATGCTGTTGTAAAACATCAAACGGAGAGGTTTGAGCATGATTTTGGAAAGCTAATGCAATCACAGCAGATGTCTGGTGAAAACTTGCCGCCATTTTCTGGGAAACCAACATGTGCACAGAAAGTTAAAGTTAAGAATGTCTCAAAGTATGTCATAAGTGCAGCAAAGAACCCTGAATTTGCTCAGAAGTTACATGCCGTCTTATTAGAAAGTGGTGCATCACCTCCCCCAGATTTGTTTATGGATGTCAACCCACAGAACTTGGGGGAGAAGAATATGATTCAAGAATTTCGCCAAGAAAGTAGCAATTCTTCGAATTCGGGTGTTCCTTGCTACCCAGAGAAGGTATTCTTCGGATACACATCTTATCACTAGTGTTCTTGCACACTTTTTTTTTTTTTTTTAAATTCTTTCCCACATGCCCAGTTAATCTATCTTAATCTATCTGAAGATTCTTGAAGTCTTTAATTACTTCCATCTGCACTGAACAGGTCGCAGATCCACTAGCTGAACAGCTGAGAGAATCTGAAAGGAACCCCGCAGGATTGCAACTGTCAGCTCTTTGTTCCCCAGGTGAGAGTCAACCATCTAATTGATGTCTGCCACATAGTTTTATTTTCTCTGGTTACTGTTAGTGCATTTAGGCAACTCTACAATGACAACAAATTGGTGAATTTTTCTCACTTTTGACAGCTGAGACTTACCAACAACCACTAGAGGTCGATTTGTCAATGAAGAGAAACTTTGATGTGGATAATATCGGTAAAGCCTCTACATCGGAAAAGATGGAGGTTGGCACTGCTGATGGGGAGCTTCCTGCTTGTGATAGTAATGACCAAGGAATTAATCCATTTCTTGGTGAGGCTGCAAAATGGGAAATTATGTGGGAAGATCTTCAGATTGGCGAGCGGATTGGTATTGGTAAGGTTTGGTCTATTAAATACTAAATTCCATAGAAGCTAGAATTTTTTTTTATAAACTAAAGTAGTATCCGTGAGAGACTTTTGATGAGATCTAAACATCCATGATTTTCAGTTTGATTAACCAGACTAGCCCCTTATAATCCGAATTACAAGATCTCATGTGCTCTTTCTCTGCACTGTTTTTGTTGCAGGTTCATATGGAGAAGTTTACCGTGCAGAGTGGAATGGAACTGTGAGTTATGTTTTGGAGTCTCAATGCACTGATCTTGAATTTGCAGTTTATAAAATCCTCTCTCCCGTTTTCTTCCAATGGAGGGGATTGTTATTTTATACATGGCTTTCTTGGACTGATTGTGTTTTTCCCTTCAGGAAGTGGCTGTTAAGAAGTTTCTGGATCAAGATTTCTCTGGCGATGCATTGACACAATTCAAATCAGAAGTAACTCCACATCATTCAATCAAAGACATCTCCTTTTCTATAGAATTACTTGCACTGTTTTACCATATTATAATTTTTTTTTTTTGTTCTGATAGATTGAAATAATGTTGAGGTTGCGGCATCCAAACGTTGTTCTTTTCATGGGAGCAGTTACTCGGCCGCCAAATTTCTCCATTCTGACCGAGTTCTTACCCAGGTTAATTCTCATATTCTGCTTTACAGAATTTGGACTGGACCATGATGTTCTCTCGTATTTGTCTTCTTCTTGACTCAATGAATTAGAATTTCATGATACTATGCAGGGGGAGTTTGTATAGATTACTCCATCGACCAAATCATCAGCTTGATGAGAAGAGACGAATGCGGATGGCGCTTGATGTGGTATACATGAGTTTCATTAGTTAAACAGAAGGCTTTACAAGTCACTGCTATATTGCCAAAAAATCATCTGACACTTGCTCTCTATCTGATGGTATTGCAGGCAAAGGGGATGAACTACTTGCACACCAGCCACCCGACCGTTGTACATAGGGATTTAAAATCTCCAAACCTTCTTGTTGATAAAAATTGGGTTGTGAAGGTTTGTGATTTTGGACTGTCCCGCATGAAACACCACACTTATTTGTCCTCGAAATCAACAGCAGGAACGGTTAGTTTTTTATTTTATTTTTGTATCTTAAGTAGTTTGATATTTCTCAATCATGGAATCTCTTTGGCAAAGATAAACAGAGCAACTTACTTTGATAAAATGTGCTGCCAATGTCTCTTCAGCCTGAGTGGATGGCTCCAGAAGTGTTGAGGAATGAACCAGCTAATGAGAAGTGAGTGAAGTTTTAACACTAATGAGAAATTTGTAATTATATATATATATATATATAAGTGGAGAAATATTGATTGGTGTGCTTGCGCAGATGTGACGTGTACAGTTTTGGTGTTATATTGTGGGAACTAGCTACTTCATGCATCCCCTGGAAAGGTTTAAACCCGATGCAAGTTGTTGGAGCTGTGGGATTCCAGAATCGCCGCCTTGAAATCCCAGATGATATTGATCCAACTGTTGCACAGATAATCCGTGAATGTTGGCAAACGTAAGTCCATTTCATTTCGATTTTTTTGGGTTTTCAACTGGAATCACTATCTGTGAAGCGAAGCTAAGATTAAAAATTTGTGTGGGCTAAGCTAAGCTAAGCTAAGCGGTGAGATTATATTTGTGTGCAGGGAACCGCATTTACGGCCATCGTTTACACAACTGATGCGGAGTCTAAAGAAGCTTCAGGGGCTAAACATAAGCAACAGATCGAGCACGAGTGAAAGTTTGATGTAAGATATTGTAGAGAGAAGCTGTTTGCTTCACCTGGTCTGGTTCAAAGAGCCAATTGGTGGGGATTTCCATTTGCTTTTTTTTTTTTTTTTTTTGTTTCATTACGGTCAGATGAGATGAAAAGAAAGATTGTCGGGTTAGGGAAAAGCTTGTGGAGTTCAATCGAAGTGGGAGCTCAACAACAACAAAAGAAAAGCCCTTTTATAAACCCTTTGTAACTATTACTACTATTATTATCACTATTGCTACTTGTAACCACAAAATTAGGTAAATGAAAAAAAAAAAAAAAGGAGATGAAAAGAATAATCCCATCGAGTTCTGTTTTCTGTTTGGGATTTGCCCCCAAAATCTGCTAAGTGTAAACATATGGGGATTGCTGTAACTTGTAAGAGCGCATAAGCTGCTAATTCTTGTAAAGGCTACGATAAAAAGAAAGAAATATATGACTACTGACATTCAAAGGGAAACATAGAAACGTTTTCATCTGTTTATTATGTATTCTTCTTAATCTCACGAGTCACGATGACTGAGACTCTGAGAGAGTGACAAAAGAAAATGTTTGTCGTAGATTAGCAGTGACGAAGGATACACCTATACATGTGTTGTTCAAGTGTAAACATGAGATGAAATTGACAATGACATGACTTCAGTGTTCAAGAAAGCGCTAGGCGCTAAGCGGGCGGTGGGTCAGTGCCTAGCGCCTAGAACGCCTAATCGGAGCCTAAGCGATTTTTAGACGTTTTTAAAGTTTACGAAATAAACTTATATATTAATATATTATACATATTTTAAATATATTAAGTTCAAAATACACTCAAAAATTAAAAAAGTATTAAAACTAAACTATAAAAGTATAATATTTTCATATTAGATAATAGATCCATAAAAAAATGAATTTTGTTAAACTATAACTAAAAATTTAGATCAAATCATGGTTTATAAATGCCTAGGCGCCGAGAAAGTAATCGCTACAGTTTATGACCGCCTAGACCGCCTTTTAGAACACTGCATGATTTGCAGTATTTTAAGTGCATTTAAAAAATTGAAATTGGAAAACAATTTTTTCAACAAAACACAAAAAAAAAAAAAAAAAACGGCAGCTGCGATGGCTACTGTAGTCGGCCATTTCGCTCCAGTCTCATCCTCCCTTAAACCGCCGTCTAGCCACCGCCGATTCCTACACCACAAAATATTTCCCAAAATACCTTTACCCTCTTCCCCGTCTCTTCTCAAATTCGGCGCCGGAAACTCCGAACCCCAGCCTCCACCGTCGTTGCCGGAGGCCGATTGCCCGGTTCCGCCGGAACAACAGCCAATCAACGAGTACAAATCTCTCTCCTCCTCTTTCCCTTTCTCCTGGGCTTCAGGAGATCTAGTCGAGTACTCGTCGAGGCTCTTCGTCACCGGCGCTTCTTTTGCATTTTTCGTCGGGTTACCCGTTTCCTGGTTCGGATCCGTCGGACCCGAATACGAACCCGTCAAGCGGATTCTCGCCGCCAGCTCTAGCGGGATCTTCGTTGTCACGCTTGCTGTCGTAAGGATGTATCTCGGTTGGGCTTATGTCGGAAATCGTCTTCTTAGCGCCACCGTCGAGTGTATGTTTACTCTTCTCTTTTTTTAAAACGCTTACTAATCATCGGAAGAACATGATTCTATGTTTTCCATTTCTTGGAGTTCGTGAGCTTCCATCACATTTATATAACTCAAATTCGGTTCTGTAATAATCGAATTTGGTCTTGATTTCTTGCCCTCTTGTTCTTAATCGTAGTGATTGCGAAACATGTTTGACACATTATCTGAATAGATAGCTCCAGAACCAATTTTGCGATTGGGTTCTTTATTATTTATTATGATCGAATCTGGCTCTTAACGTTTTTGCTCTTTTTGTTTTCCTTCTTCTCTTCTTCTCTCGTTGCAGATGAAGAAACTGGGTGGTATGATGGTCAGGTTAAGATTCTTCAGTCTCTCATATATATATATATATGTTGGCTAAGCTCTGTCGAAGAAAACATTTGTGTTAGTAAATTCTGAACTTTAAACTCTGGATTCTTGAAAACAGGTTTGGGTGAAAACACCTGAAGTCTTGGCAAGAGACCGTCTTCTTGGATCTTTCTCGGTAAAGCTCTGATCACCTTAAGTCGATTAATTTGGTTTTTGACGGTCCACTGTATGTTCTACATCATATTTCAGGGATTCTTGTAAAGGTTTATGTTGTTTCAGGTAAAACCAGTCCTTGCGAGATTGAAAAACACGCTAGTTATTCTCGGATTGTCGCTGATTCTTGTCGTAAACCTTAGCAATTCCCCGATTGCATCGTCTTATAGAACATATAAGGATCCTAGGGACAGATCCTCGATGCCGATCCCAGGAGCGTACAATGATGAAACCGCAAGAACCTTCGAACCAGAAGCTTTCTGCGGGGAACCTTCTTCAGATCTTCTTTGAAAGCTCTTCATCTCACAACACAGATACAACAGACAGTTTCTTGTAGCAAATATATCTGTACATTCTTGTATCATTTCTCAGTAACCAATCTTGAAAGATTTCACATTGATACTCTTTCATCTCTGAAACTATCTTTGCTTGCCAGCAGAGTATCCACCAAGAAACTGACTTTGTTGCCTCATATTCCTATTGGAAAGTATCATAAATCATGATTACACTTTTTTAACTCATCTACTTCATCGATTTGATCCTACCAAAATATTTTCCATTATTTACAAATTACTAATTTAAGCATATATTAGCAATGCATTTTTGTGCTTCTGGAAGGAACTTTGGTGATCAAATCCGATAACTAAAAATAAAAACTGATGATAAGGTCAGGTGATAGAAACGTCCGAGTCAAAACACAAAATTAGTATTATAACAAACATAATATATTTTAGCTTATAGAACACAATCATATTCATGGACTTTCTATTATTGTCCAATAGTATCAATAAAATCTTGATATCAAACACCCGAGAGAGCAGGGAGGATCAAAACAAGAAACAACAGCTGAGAAAATGAAAACCCTAGTAACATGGTGCCTTGTTTTGCAAGTAATCATCCTACACGGAAACTCAGCTGAAACAGGAGATGTTGATTTTACGCTACTCATAAAAAACGAAATGTACAATTTCAAAAAGCCAGCGGTTTTCTACCATTGCCAATCGTCAAAGAAAGACATCGGATGGCACAAATCGGTTCCATCCTCCGAGTTTAGTTGGAATTTCCAAGTTCCTCAGTTTGGTAACGGCGTGATGATCCACAACTGTGAGTTCCGGTCGCGCATAGGAACAGCAAACATTGAGATCAATACGTTGTCTACTACAGCGATTCTATGCGACGGGCAAATATGTAAATACGCGATTAGACGTAACGGGATATATTTCATTGGATACGAGTTGTATTATCCTTTCGGAATATTTTTTGAATTGTCGAGGCCCGTCGAGAAACTAGTTGAGCCGTGGAAGCCTTGGTCACCGCATCAATTGAAAGCTTTGCGCCAAAGAAAGCACGGTGGTGCTTGATTCGATCAAATTTTGAACGATCGATCGATTGAGAGACGACCCTTGGACTATTGACTATATGAATATATTATTTAATTTTTTTTTACAAGTGATTCATTAGCTGAAGTCTTCGAGGAAGATGTGGACTTTATATACATTTGAGGAGCTTTGGTTTGTGAAAATAGTCTAGTTTGGGTATTTTTGTGGGCAGAAGGAGAATGAATTGTTCCTGTTTGTTCCTCGCATACCGTTAATTATTCATTGTTGAAGTCCTTGAGGACACATTTATGGACATGGTGATCATCATCTTTGTTCGTTATATTTTTTTAATAAGCTTTATTAATGGTGAAATAGACATGTATTTATATTACAAGTGCCATATCATTCGTCTTATTCTCTTATATAACACTTGTGTAGTGTAGTGTTAAATATGATGATGATGGCACATGTTTTGCTTTCTCACCAACCTAATTTATTTGATCGACTGATCGTTTGATGTATAAAGGATGGTTGCGAAATGTGAATACTTTACGTGCAACCGGAATATAAAAAAAAATTGTTTAACATTAATATCTAGAAAGTTAGAAACCAAAAGGCAGCCGAAAACCAAAAAGAGTGTAGCAAATCTAAATCAAAACCTGGATTGCAGTCCCTTACGTACAAAATGTAACCGAAATGCCAATATTTCGAACCTATGGAGGAAACATCTTCTTAAAGAAAATTACTGGAGTTTTGTTAGACTTCTAAAAACAACTACAAAGGGACGAAAAGGGAAAAACAAAACTCATCAAACATAAAACGTCCAAAACCACTTTTCTGTTGTTGATATAAAAGGTTTCTCCAACCACATTTTGATTAAACTTCCAAAAACAAAACTGTTCAAGAAAGAGCAAAATGAAGTTTGTGTTCAAGAACGGATCAAGGTTTCGATTACCCACCGCATTCACGTGGTGCCTTCTCATCGCATCAACCTGTCTTCCATCCGCCACATTAGCAGCACGGTTCGAGATAAGAAACGAGATCGCCAGATACCCAGGACGAGACCGCCGCCTCTCGGTACAATGTTGGTCGTCAAACAACCAATTAGGCAAGCATGACCTCAAACCGGGCCAATCTAAAAGCTGGTCCTTCACACCAATATTTATCTAGATACCGTTCCTCTACACATACTTTCAGTGCACCTTCTTCACCGCTTTCGGCTCGCCTTATGGTCAGACCGCAACGGTTTTCGCCGGGGAGAGAAGTTTCAGGTGGCAATGCGATAACATAGAGGAGGAAGAGTGCATTTGGGTGGTGAAGAGAGAAGGTCTATATCTAAGGAAGATCTCAAAAGACAATCAAGGCCAAAGGCTCTATGGAGACGATTTGAGACTGTCTTGGATCGGCGGTACTAACTACCACCCGGTGGAAGAGGAACCATAATCTTTAACACTTAATCATGTCCGATTCAGAATATATATTAGCAAATATCAAACTAGTTAAAAAAAAACAACTTTTGTTACTTCTTGTTCTGTAAAGTTAGCAAATATGAGATCAAACCACAACCCACAGTCAATTCCAACAGAGGAACGAGGATCAAACCACAATCCACAATCTCGTTTTTGTTTTAAGCTCCATATTTTGGGGCCTTCCAAAGTTTGAAAGCAACTTCGTGTATGAACCGATCAGCTGGTATAACAAGATTTCCACATAGCTACATTGAGAAAAGAAAAGAAACCTTGAGACAAGCCATGCGGTGATATTACACTGTAACTTGCATTGAACAGAAACTTATACCTTTTTGAGAGCTTCAAATGATAATGTATCAACCAAGTCTTTCCGGGTCACCGCATGCTGCCACTGAGCTACCAACATAGGACAATAGTCCCTGTAGGTTTGCAAGAAAGACCAAACCCGTCAAGAACGCAATGATAGCTTCAGCAAAGTTTTAATCAGATTCATCTGGTAAGAAATTGAATCTCTTACCGAACATCATCCCGAGTCTTTTCACCTCGCATGGTGTAGCTCTGACGGGGGACAAGTCCTGCAAATGCCGGGTTAATGCCTTCTTCCTGTGGAGTCTTGACAGGGAAGACTGAAACATCTTTGTCTGTGACAGAACCGTAGCTAAGAACAAGAGAGAGATGCAAGCGAGATACAATCTCTGAACCTGGTTGAGCCATTCTCATAATACTACCAATCAAAGAGTCGATATCACGCAAGTCTTTATGTTCATCATCAACCCCTATATGCACAAAAACCGAGTCGTATGGGCTCACATCCAAGCACTTTCCTCCCTCAAATCCAAGCAGCCTTAGCAATTCAGATGCTGTGGCATCAGAAGGAACTGAATCACTCTTTTGGCATATTTCACTAAGTTGTAATACATGTAGGCCAATCAGTTTTCCAAAAGAAGTCAGAGCAGAACTGTCTGTTACTAAAGCAGCCTTGAGTCCCATAAACCTGCACCATAATAGTTGCGTCAGTGACACTAATGTAAAAACTGCAAGCTACTGATTACTGAAAAGAGTATAAAACTATACAGAAGATAGAAATTGCAAACCTTTGAGCCAAAGTCGAGATTTCAATTTCACCTGCCTTAGCTTTTAGTCCACTCTGTTACAAACCCAAAGGAAACAGAAAAGGAAATCATGGAGTGTTAATATCTAACTATGTAAACACATTTATCAAAATACACTCAGATTTTTTATTTTATTTGTGAGTGTGTGTGTGTGAAGTATCTCACAGCTAGTTTATAAGCTTCTGATGCATCCAGCAAGTGGGCGAATTCTCGAACTACCCTTTCGTTCTCAGTTTCTGCGAAGTGAAAAACAAACAGAGTGAATATCCCAGTAGCAGAATGTCAAATGCAACACAAAATTGTATTTCATAATCTTCGATTCTTAAGAAATTGGGTCAGATTCGATAGAGAGAAAGCATGACACTGAACATGGATTCTATGTTGACCAGTTAGATAAATTCAAGTGAACTTAAAAAAAAAGTCACAAACGAATCAGCAGGGAACAAAGTATTACTTAAATCCAAATGCACTTTCGCAATCTTAATCGGAATGTTTCGGTATCTAATCCAACGGATCCAAAGTGCCTCGCGAATTCAATTGATCTCAGGCCTAACCCGGCTCAATTACGATCAACACTAGTCCCAAACACGAATTCCCACTAAAGGAGAAGAAATAAACTGGCGACGATGATCGGAGTTATTGACGAATCAACGAAAGTAACCCAATTTATGAAGAGAGAGAGAGAGAGTAAGAGAAGGACCTGGAGGTGCATGAGGAAGGCTCAAGAAGCCACAGTTAGCAACGGAAGCGAGAGAATGGATGTGGCTATTCGACGGGTCGACGAATCGGGCCAACCCGTCACCGTACAAAACCAGTGCTCTGCTTGGTTTGTCCGCCATTCTTCTCAAAGGAGGAGGATTGAGAGAGAGAGAGAGAGAGAGAGAGAGAGAGGGAGGGAGATGAGAATATGTACTTTTTGGCTAAATTCTGTTGTTGTCACGATCGATCTTTTTGGTTGTGTTAGGGGTACTAAACATAAGCTACCTTATTAAGAAAGATAATAATTTCGTTTACAAACCTCATCTTGTATATAATTTTAATATTAGAGTTTTGGTGTCCACATCAGCATTTTTAATATTAAATTATAATTAAAATAATCATTTAATATATATCAATTTATATTTATTTTTATTTTTATTTAACATATATTAAAAATTTAATCAGATACAAAAATCTAACTAAATAAATAAGAAAAAATTATTTGTTTAAAATTTTATGTTCATTAGATAAAAAAAATATATTTTTATGAAAGGATAATATAGTTATTTTAACCAAAAAATGTATTTATATTTGTTCTATTTAAAATTTTAAATGTATTTGCATTTATGTATTATAATATACAAAAATAAATAATTTACATTATTTGCAAGTTAAAAATATATATCTTTTTGTAAGATAAATTTAGAAATTGAAAATATGTAAATTAAGTACAAAGATAAAAGTAAATAAATAACATTATTTATAAATAACGGTAAAACAAAAATAAAAATAAAACATAGAAACAAAATTATCGTAAATAGCCAGAAAAATAGTGTTAGGAGACTGAAAGTTTGAAAAAAGAACAATAATAACTAAGTTATCATGAATTTTTTTACAAATTTGTTATAAAAAGTATGAAGTTTAAATATATATTTTGATCTTCTACCTATATATACAATAGCTCGGAATCAAACTGTTACACATAAGTTTTACAGCTATTTATTTGATTTGTCTATGAATAAAATATTGAATCAACTAGTAATACTAAAAATTAATTATAATTTAAAAAATATTATAGTTTTAATCCTGCGCAATGCACATGGTTCAAAAGGTGACTGAGACGGTGGTTGAGTGTGGTTAAGAGGCGGACATGGCTCGGGATAATGTTAATAAGAACTTTTACGAGTTGTTAAAAAATCAGAAAGTCGATGATGATTATAGGAAGTTCTAAATTCACTAAACAACAATTTTTTGTACTAGAAAGATAATAACTATTTATGCAAATACTAACAAATCATAAAAATAGTTGTCAAATCTTTGAAAAATTAGAACTAAAACATTTTAAAATAAACACAACAGCATCATCTATTATAAAATTCAGTATTACACAGAACAACAAAGGAAAAACAATATAAACATATTTTTAAAAATATATAAATGATGATTAACCGGAAAAAAAATCTCTAGTATCAACCAAAAATATAATGATGTGTCTACAAATCTCATAAAAAAAAATAATACAATGTGTAGGTAGATTATGTTAAGTCGATTTCCTAAAAAAAAAATGAAGATATGTAAGATGTTTGTTTGTTGTCCTAAACGAAAAAAGAAAAAAAAAAACCATTATTCATGATGAGCCACATGGTGCACTTGTTTGTATATAGAAAAGAAACAACACAAACATCCGATATTAACTTATTTTAATACAAAGAGGGATAATAGTTAGGATTAATCCCATCTTCTTCTTGTGCATATAATATAGTATGGACTAGTTTGTTGACCATTCGATTCGTACAATCTTCTCTTCCCACTGTCCCTCTCATCTCACTTGTTGCGCCACTCGTGACGGTGTTTTAACCGGTTCCGGTTCTGCTTTCCCTGCGTTAGACTGACCGGTTTATCCCAGATTCAGTTCGATCTGCCATGGTGGAAGGAGGAGGAGGAAGAAGAAGAAGATCCTTACTCTCCTTTCAACTCGCTCTCCTCTTACTCTCCCTCTTCCTCTGTTTCTCCCTCGCGTCTCCCCGCGCTCTCTCTGATTCGGATCTGTTAGACGAAACCGCCGGCAACTCCTCCTCCGACGCATCTCTGAATGCTTCTTCACTTGTTAAGCCCAAGGAAGGTAGCTTCGCGGACATCATCGATCGCGCTCTCGAAAAGGAGTTTAACGAAAGCGACCAGATTGAAGGTAGTGTGTGTGTGTCTCTCTCTCTCTCTCTGTATCTGAGAATTAGGAAGTTGAAATGGCTCATGGAAACTCGAATTGGTCCAAGCTATTCATTACGTTTTTTTCAATTAGTGTATCACTTTTTCCCCACTTAATTCATCTAATTCTTGGATCCGTGATCTATGGAGGATTCGGAGATTAGATTGATCACAATGTAGGTAATGGTATGCTTCTTCTGGATCGAGAATAACCGCATAACGAGATTTGTTTCCTGAAATGGTCTTCTTAGATTTCACTTTTACTGACAATTTTTGTTTTTTATCTAATTTTGTGGTTATACTTTTGATGACAGTGGCTGATCCTGGAAGCTTTAACAACAGTGTAGCTGGACAACAGGTTGGTATCATCAGTGGCTGATGTGTCATTTCCTCATTATATTGTAAAGGCTTGCTTCTGAGTATCTGAATGTGAACTTGGTTGTTTGTACCTTGTGGCGATCAGGCTGTTCTGGAAACTGTAGCCAGAGTAAAGTCAACAAAGAAAAATGAGACAAAAGAGGACAAGTACGCTATTCATTTCTAGTTATATGACCTTCTTCTATAATGTTGTGGAATTGAAGATCGATTAAGTCGTTATTCTAATTTTCCTTTTAGGCGGTTTCAACTCCATGATGTTTTCAACTTGGACAATGATAACAGAGCTGAGGACACTCCAACTCTGATTGATCGAAAAGTAAGCTTTTGGCACAGGAAGTCAGAGTTTGGATTTGTTGTGTATTCGTTCTTACATGGCAGTTTTGGTGTTGTGTCAGGACAATGTCTTCATCATATCCAATTTCAAATCCAAGTATCCAGTATTGCAGCTAGACTTGAGGCAAGATCCTTAATCCTTAATCCTTAATCCTTAATTCATAGTTTCTTTTCGGCATGAAATTATGAGCTAGTCATCTGATTTGTGCTTCTTATGGCATGTAGACTGATATCAGACCTGGTGGTTGTGATTGTATCTGCAACTTGCGGTGGTATCGCCTTTGCTTGTGCTGGACAGCCGGTCTGATTTCCGTGCTACTCTTAGTCTCTTGTCATTATACATTTAGGTTACAGTATGACGTCTCGGTCTTCTGATTGTTGTGACTCATTATGTGCGTATGCAGGTGATAACTGGATATTTGCTAGCTGGATCTATCATTGGGCCTGGAGGATTTAACTTCATCAGTGAGATGGTCCAGGTATGCTATAGGTTTGAAAGATTCCTCTTAAGGTCTCGAATGTTTAGTTAGATCAGCATTAGTTTAAGAGCTAACTGAGATAGTACACACAGCAAGACATGACTAATGGTTTGTCTTTGACTAGGACCTCTTTCTTTTTCTGTGGGTCACAAAAACAAATTGAGGAGAAACTTTTTTTTAATATACATTTTTATGTGATCTTACATGTGGTTTTTGCGCTTATATTTTGATATGGGTATTCATGTAGGTTGAAACAGTTGCTCAGTTTGGTGTGGTATTTCTGCTCTTCGCATTAGGTTTAGAGTTCTCCACTGCTAAGGTGAGATCAACGTCTTTGATTTGCGTAGTGTTGAATTGAAATGTTAATATAAAAACTCTTGAGCACCTTTCCTTTTACTATGTAGCTTCGAGTTGTTAGATCAGTTGCTGTTCTGGGAGGCCTTCTACAAATTCTTCTTTTTATGTTCTTGTGCGGAATCACAGTGTCGGTGCGTCATCCTTTCATCAGTGGTTCTGGAAACTTTTCTCTGCTTTCTTTTTTACTCGTGGACAAATGGATCATGCTGTCTCGTTTATTCTATAAGCGACATTTAGTTTATTTAACTTAATGTGTCGTGTCTTTGAAAGTTAAACACTTGTATTAGAAGTATACTATACACCCTAAATCTTCTGCAGTTATAGTGTCTCTGTGACATGTTTACAATTGGTCTTGTTTACAGTTATGTGGTGGTAAACATTCGGAAGGGGTATTTGTAGGAGCATTTTTGTCAATGTCATCAACTGCGGTGGTAATTTCAGTGAACTCTATAATTCTTTTCTAACCATTTCAATTAGCAGGCTTCTTTTTACTATTGTTGATTTTATGTTTCTCATGCGTTTCTGCTTACAAACTGTAGGTGCTGAAGTTTCTCATGGAAAAAAATTCAACTAATTCTCTTCATGGCCAAGTCACAATTGGAACCCTTATTCTTCAGGTATCTGATTGTACTTTTCATCAACATATGATATTCATTATCTTTCTAGATTGTACAGTATAGTGTATGTAAATGTCAGTCAAACAGTGTCCTTTAATTGTAGGATTCCTTTTCAAATAATTTGGAGTTTTGATTTAGCTTATGTTTTCTAGGACTGTGCTGTGGGTTTGCTGTTTGCTTTGCTTCCAGTTCTTGGGGGAAATTCTGGCATTGTTGACGGAATGTTGTCAATGGCAAAAGTGTAAGCAAAGACTGATAGAGTTTTTGTTCCTAAGACGCATTCTATTGAATTAATGTAAATCATGCCTTTTTTTTCTTCCCCTTTTTGTAGAGCGGTTGTGTTACTTTCGTTTTTGGCTGTTTTGACAATATTATCACGGACATGTATTCCTTGGTTGTTGAAGCTAATGGTCAGCTTATCGTCACAGGTACATGATTTTCATCTCAAGGTTATTTTCCTATCCTCTGGTCCAACGAAATTGATCTTGTATATTAACCTGTATTATTCTCTTCGTTGATCAGACAAATGAACTTTATCAGTTAGCCACTGTTGCGTTTTGTCTACTTGTTGCCTGGGTGAGTCCTACTTTTCCTTCCTCTTCCTCGTGTTCTTCCTTATTACTATCCATCTTACATTATGTGTTCATCAAAACTATCATATGTGGATTACTTCCCCTGTCTGGTGCTATATGAGAACTGTTCTGTAAGCATGCTATTCTGACTGGTCTTTTTATGTTTCCAGTGTAGTGATAAGCTGGGATTAAGTCTTGAACTGGGTTCTTTTGCCGCAGGGGTCATGATATCGACTACTGATCTCGCTGAACATACATTGGAGCAAGTAGGTTTTGCCACTTACTACCGAATAGCTTCCCCTGTTTATGCTAATTGAAGCCGGAATATATCCATCTCACTGATTTATGAGGAGAAATTAGATCATAGTCTGGTTGCTAGTAGAGAGTGAATGTGATGGTTAGGAAGTAATGAGTTTTGACGAGTATCCGATCGTAACCCCTTAACGATTTCATAATCTGACTAAAATCACTTTCATTTTTATTGCAGATCGAACCCATCCGTAATTTATTTGCTGCTCTATTCCTAGCCAGCATTGGGATGTTGATTAATGTCCATTTTCTGTGGACTCATGTGGATATACTGTTAGCCTCGGTGATACTAGTAATTATCATAAAGACAACTATAGTCACAACAGTTGTCAAGGGATTTGGATACAACAACAAAACGGCCCTTCTGGTAAAAGACTGTTATTCATAAAATTGCGTGTGATCATGTTTGAAATATTATGTGCATTACCATTCCTAGTTAAATTGATTTGCAGGTTGGAATATCTCTGGCTCAGATAGGGGAGTTTGCTTTTGTACTACTTAGTCGTGCCTCCAATCTTCACCTCATCGAAGTAAGTAACACAACAAAGTAGGATTTAAGATTAATAAGGTGTTATCTGAAGAAAGAAACCTAAAATTTATGGAAATTCTCAGGGGAAACTCTACTTGCTTCTCCTAGGGACAACCGCTCTTAGCCTGGTATGATCAAGATCATTTCGCTTCCTCCTCTTATATGGGCTCAAAGCAGCTGAGTTTGTTTTGTTTTGGTTTTGGTTTGGGCAGGTCACAACGCCTCTTGTTTTCAAAGTGATACCTGCAGTTGTGCATCTTGGAGTACTGTTAAGGTGGTTTTCTCCGGAGACTTCTGTAGAGGTAAAATTTGATTATGCTTTTGGTTGGTCTCTGAGGTTCTTTCTTCATTTTTGTTATCACTAAAGAAACAGAAAAAACTTTGGTATTGGGCAGATGGGTATGAAAGGAGAAGTTGTAAGATCAGATAGCGGTAAACAGCGGATGATTCTAATGTCACGCCAATCCCACAACTCCTAAAACTACAATGGTTCTTAATCAAGTGAATTTTGGACCAAAATGTGGAAGAAGAACGAAGAAGGATGAAGAGCAAGATTTTTTAACACTAACATTGTTTGTTTGTTTCCTGGGAGTAACTAACACCTCTGCCCTTCTCCCACAAACCCATTTGTTTCCCTTGTAATTAGTTCTCTTTTTGTTTCTCTCTCTTTCATTGATGTAATTTGCAATTATATTTTAATTCATATTTCTGTCATGAAACAAGTTTTGATTTTTTCTTTTGTAATCAGATATTCAACCTATATATACAGTGATATCATAACATAATATTTGGCATTTTTTGTGTAATGGTCGTTGCTTCAACAGTTTAACTCCAGAACTCAAATCAACGTTGCGGGTGTGGTGTTGTTGAATATCATCGTACACTTCAAAATAAACACACACTTTTGCCTTTCTTTCCTTAGATTACTTTTTTTTTACTATATATACAAATGCTTTGTTATTACCTTGTACATACAACAATATAAGCTTCTCACAAAACACACATCTCGCCAATGTTTGACCTGCCTTGATCACTCTTGGCTCAGACCACAACTAATATGTGAGTTAATATCTAACATAATGGGAATTTATTTTCATTAAATAATAATTCAACCGAATGTACAAACCAACAACAGCTACCAGTAGCACAAAAAAAGACAATTTCAAAGAATCAAAATATAAAATCTGTATTCTCTCTACCATATATCAAATCCCTTCCCCATCCCATGTTTCCACTCTTCTTCTTTTACCACTCTCTATCTCTCTCTATATATATATAGATGATCGATCAATATATCTGTATATATCTACAGCTTGAATCATAGCAGAAGAGCACCTCCAGCTCCGACAATGGCGATTTTAGAAGGTAATGCTATAGGGCGAGACGTGTCTTAATGGGCTTCAACTTGAGGCCCATGTTTTCCGGTGAGAGAAGCTCAGGGGATATCCGGGTTGGGCTCAAAGGACTTCTTGGACTTACGTTCTGTGTAGGACGATATAATCCATATCCCATCAAAAAGTATTCCATTGGTATTACCATTGCCTGTGGCTGTTCTTCACTCACCAACGACCCACTTCCCTGCACCTGTTTTGTTTAATAATTCCACCATTTTATCACACACATCATTAGTTAAAAAAAAAAAACTGAAAACGGAATAAAACTTGTTTGTGTCAGAGAAAAGAGAGAGAGTTTATATAATGGTGGTACCTCGACTAATGCGCCGTATCGTCGGTCTAGTTTGGTGGTCATGTGAACGGCCTCCGAGTGGTAGGCAGAATTTTCGCCAATGAATATTAAAGTTCTGCATTGCAATTTTCTTAACCCTTCGCTAAGATCCACTCTCCTGTTTCCACCCAAAACCGCAATACGTTAATACTGTAAAGTGGAAACACATCCATAGTCGTCTGGGAATGAAATCAAACAGAGTTACTTACCCGTTGATTGCCTCAAGGAATCTCCATACATTTGTACTCTGCCGCTCACAAAGTAACTGGATAGGGAAAAAGATTAAAGAACATATAACATGTAAGTTTGACTCAACCAGAAACGTCCGAGTATCAGAGAGTTGAAAGAAAAGAGAAGAAATTTGTTTTTTTTACTAACTCTTCTGCACTCTTGAACAATATCTGATTCTGGGAATTGAGCATTACCACGAACTTCCTACGATTACAGATGTCAAAACTTATCATTTGTCTAATAATGCTGAAGAAATACGAATACGCTTTGAAACCAAAACCACAACTGTTAAGCGGCACACGAGAATTGAGAGAGCATACCTTGCTGAAGTACCGTTTTAGTAACAATTCCTTAACCACTCCACACATGCCATAGTAGTAAAGTAAATTAGACATAACCTGCATAGATTAATATGAGAATTAAATAACCAAAAGTAAGAAAAACCAAAGAAGATATATTTGTGAGAAAAAAACCTTATTGCATAACCATTCTGACCAAGAAGGCGCTTGGCACAGTGGAGTGACGAGTATTAAACCCAGAACTCTCTGCCTGTACTTCATCTGGAACAATTTAAGTTTCAAGCAAAAGTGAATAATCAAGTTGGATGAAGTGTAAGAGAGGTATTGTTACTGTTAGATCACAAATGCTTACAGCAAATAAGGTCAGAATGTATGCTCCTGCTGTGACACCCATACACATAACTGCACCAAGTCTGGATAAGAGCCAATAAGCCATAAAGAAATTGGTAAGACAACGGCATAACAAGAATATAGGCAGCTTAATGGAATGAATCCTTACCCGAAAAAGTTAAGAACCTCGACTATCTGGTCTGCTAAGTCATCAGCTGAGAGCAAAGGAGCATCAACACTGATCAATGGAGCTCCCAACTGCAACGATTCTTGAAGAAAACGATGTAATAAGGGATATGAATTGCATTGTCAACAAGGGAATGTCATAGCGGTTAATAGTAGAATACAAGAAACCCTACAAAGTTTTGTAAGATGATCAGAGACTTCAGTTACCAACCTCATGGCCAATAGGACTGATGTGATATATGCAAAAGTTGTGGAGCAACAAGGAACTAGCTTCTGGACAAAACAACAATCCTTGGAAACAGAACATATCTGCACAATACCAAATGTCAAATATTGCAAACAAGCATTGCGTTTTCAAATCATTTTACCAAACCACTGAAAGAAGATGGTTACAGTTAAGAGCAACATCAGGATAAGTGATCAGAGCTGGTTTATCTGGATCTCCACAAACGGCAACACAAACAGGGCCATAAGTAGTCTCCACAAGGTGTTCCTGTTATACAAAACAAACAAAGTAGAATTTAATTCAGTAACCAATTATTACACTATGAAATAAATGAAAAGGTGGTAAAAAGAACATGCATAGATTAGGACCACACCTAAAACTTTCACTTCCCTTGTGAGAAATATAAAAAAAAAAAAAAAAAAAAAAAAAGAGTACCAAAGTTTCCCAATAAAATCATATACGAATAATGAGTAAACAAGAAACAGTCAAACAAAAGGGATCAATAAATTTTAGCCATTATCAGAAGAACCAAAAACTTCATTACGAGAGTAACGAAAAGAAAAGATCCTTAGAAGAATGAGAAAACGAATGCGAGTAAAATTCAAGAGTTATATACTTGCAATGATCAAGAATTGAATGAAAATACACATGTTCCAGATTTAAGGTGCCAATTTTTTAGCCATGAATTGGGGAAGATTATGGAAAAACAGAACGTAAAACTCTCAGGAACCTCCCAAGAATCAACCGCAAAGCAGAATCGACAACACATTTTCGTAATTTTGGATATATTACCGACACGAAAGCATCATTCCAATTTCATAGCAACACGAAAAAAATTCCAGCATTGTTTTATTACAAACGATTACAGAAATTGCTAAGACCACTAATCATCATAATCATGCTACAGCAGAAAGAAAAAAATCATAAAGAGCAGATTCCAGATAAAGAATGAATATAATCATGAATAAAGCAGCTCGAAGAAGAATGCAGAAAGCGAAAAACAAAATCAATAAAGTACCATTTCTCGTATCTTGTTCTTCCCGAAAATTCTTACAAAAAACAAACAAAATCCTTAAAACTCTTACGATAATTTACCTGTCCTCCAAGAGACAATGCCTCCATATCAATGGAGACAGAATCGCTCGAATCCGCCATCTCTTTCTCTCTCCTCTAATATATATTTTCAAAAAAAGAGCAGCAGAGTATTATCTTTCCATGGCCTTCTTCTCTCTCTCTCTCTCTCTCTCCCTCTCACAAGACGATGACTATCTTCGTTTTTTTCTGTTTATAAATAGAAGACTTGTGACTTTTAAAAAAGAAAAATGAAACCAGCTCGACTCGTTTACGCGACCCGTACTGAGTCACCGACGGTCGACTCGGTTTTATGTAGGACCTGCAAAAAATAATCACAAGGCTTAACTATATACTCTGATCAAACTTAACCTTGGTTAAGGTACCGACAGTTTTTTATTTTTTTAACCTTTACATCCTCAACCCCCTTGCTTTCTTAATAATTTCCAATTGATGCCACGTTCTTTATACTCGGTTAATGCATTACCCAAAACGTGTCGGCAATCTCACGTTTCCTCTGTTTTTTTATAAATTTTGTATACAAGGTTCTTAATTTTATACATATAATAGCGCTACTTCATTCTTATTCTCTGTTATCTTTTATATAAATAAGATATTAAAAAACCTGAAACAAAAATTTAAATCAATAATTTCTATTTAAATTCCTAGTTATATACTCCCTCCGTTTCCTTAAGATAGATTTTTTAGCTATTTTTTGTTGTTTCTTAAAGATAAATTTTATAGGTTTTCAATGTACTTTTTCTTGATTAAAGTAAAAAAAAACAGATTCCAATGTATTTCTTGCATTATTATTGGTTTAAAGTTGATTTGTTTAGAAAATTTATTGAACTTTTACTTTTTCTTAATATGTGTGAAAAACCTAGAAAATTTATCTTAAAGAAACGGAGGGAGTATCTTATTATATAAAACTGGATGCATGCGACGTGGTTGCGACACGTATGATTTTTATCATTCATAGGATCGTGACAAGTGTATATTTTTAATCTTACAAATATTAAGATCTTGACATATATTTTGGAAAAAGAAAAGGAAAAAACAACAAATTAAAAAGATGTTAAAAAAAGGAAAAAAATATATTTTCCATATTCTAACGGTTTTTTTTTAATATTCTAACGTAAAAATGAAAAAAAAAATATTTTTGCATACCTCATATTATAAGAGAAAAAAAATTTATATTCTAACAGAAAAAAAACTAATTAAAATGTGTTAAAAAGGGGAAAATATATTTTTCATATTTTAAAGGGAAAAAAAAAATACTTTTGCATACTTCTAAGATAAAAAGGTTATATATTCTAACGGAAAAATAAAAAAAAAATTATTTTTGCATGCCATATATCCAAAGAGAAAAAAGTTCCATAATCTAAAGGAAAAAGGAAAACAAATTGGAAAAAAAAACTAATTAAAAATGTGTTAAAAATATATATATATTTTTCATATTCTAGCCGAAAAAAAAATTTGTATGCCTCATTTTCTTAGATAAAAATGTTACATATTCTAACAGAAAAAAGAAAAAAAATATTTTTGCATACTTTATATTCAAAGATAAAAAGGTTTCATATTCTAACGAAAAAGAAAAAAAGTATCTTCTATGTTTTACCAAACCCTATATAATAAGTTATAACTTTCAAAATTTAATTGTGTGCTTTTATTTTTTTTCTAAATATATATATAAGAATCAATTCGTTAAAATTTTCTAAAATATATATATATATAATTAGATAAATAATAATAAATTAATTTAATTCAAAAAAAGAAAAAAAAATAATATATTGGCGATTAAGTAACCAAACATAATTAAAAAAAAAAAGGAATAATTATTAATATGTTAGGCTTTTCAATCCGCTAAAGTTTTCCTAACAACATTTCTCAATATGACTTTGTTTATTTTTAAGAATGATTAATTTGTTTAGATTATTTGGTTTTGTATTATATTTTTTTTTTTCACTAATTCTAAAATCTCTTTATTATTTTACTATTAATTGAGAAGTACATCTCTTTTTTTGGACCAAAAAACTATCTCTCTTTGTGAAGATAATCTGTTTGGAAACAGGTTTAGTGAGGGTTAATTTAGTAATATAAAAAATCACTTAAATCAAACCAATGTTTGGTTTAATTAAACCAACAATCAATTTCTTTTAGAATAGATAATACCATAATCAAAGATTTCCATTTTATGCATTCTCTAGATAATACCATAATCTAAGATTTCCGTTTTCAAAGATTTCCGTTTTATACATTCTCTATTAAAAATCTCCAAAAAGAATAATAAAAAAAAACTAGCGATAATATCAAATCGAAGCAACTTTGATACTAAATAAAATAAAACAAAAAAACCAATACTTTTGTAATGAAAGTCACAAACAAATTAAACCCATAATACTTAATACAAAAATTTAGATTCAAATCAACAATATACTTAGATACAATATAAATTTAGTCACAGACAAATCACTTAATACAAAAATTTAGATTCAAATTAACAATATAATTGACAATTTTAACATAAAAAAACATATAACTCTTAAATTAACACTAAAATTAAAACATATTACAAAAAGAATAAAAAAAGCAAAAAAACAAAAACATAATCTCGCACTGCACTACTGTGCGGGTCATATACTAGTATTATGTTATTAATTCCGCATATACTGGACATTAGTTTATGTATAAATATACAAAATCTTGCTCATTATAATTTTAAATATGATACTGGGAGAATAGTGATACATAAAATAGAACAGGGGCCAAAATGAAGAATTATCTTTTTCGAAAAGGAAAGAAAGTCCGCGCGTACTGTTGACTTTAAGACCAAATGGTTTATACGGGACACGGAGAATCCTCAGCCGTCCGATGTAACTTATTTTGTCGTCTTCCCAATTATGCTTAGTCTTCTCCCCGTTCTAAACATATGAACACCGTGTGGTTTCGTATAGCAAAAAACGGGGCCCATTACATGTAGAGTGAGAACACACATGTCGTTTTCTTGTCGAGTTGGTATGTGTCATCGGCACCCAACAACAAGAGCGTAAAAACCATAAGTCCCTTTTGCTTAATTATAAATCCCTCCAAAACTTTCATTTTAAAAATATAACTCACTTTATTATATGCTCCATATCTGAGCCTCGTAATTGAATTGACCGTGACATCAAACTAGAAACAAAAAAAGACACTGATATCAGTTTTTAATCATTAGAAATATTTTACATCTAAAATTTATGGTGTTTCCAGCTTTTCTAAGAACGGGTATTATTTTTCGTCAACAAAATAGATTAGCTTTCTTCGAAACTTAGGACATGGTTTGATTAATTACGTGTTCATGATATTTATTAGCAATATTCTAACTTTGTAATCATGGTAGTTAAAGTTCCTTGATTTATCAAACGTGTATTGACTTGTATGGTTGAATAAGTAATGACAAACTCAATGGAATATTCTCAATCATATATGCAATATTATGTTGTGCTTATTAGATCTTATATATTCATACTTTTCAGATTGTATATGAATATATGATTGGTTACAATGCAACAAGCCAACAACGCATTTAACAAACGAAAGATGAATTCAAAAGGAAAACTCACTAGTCAGCGAATAATTAAATTGTACCAATATAATATTTTGTTGAGTACTACCAAAGTAATAATTACACGATAGTACCACAACACTCTTAGCGTCTTCACCAGCTTTTGTTTTTAGTTTTTTTTTTTTATCCTATGTTTTTCATGGAAATATTTTAATGATTAACCACCAACCACGTTTCTTAATCTTTACATTTAGGATACGGTTTCTAATATGAATGCCTCATGATTCTCGGAATTTAAGTTGATTATTTATAGAGTTTTGCTTTCCATCGATCGGTCACGCTGTGATAATGTGATTACAAACTATATATGTTATTTTATATTCTTTGTAATATGGGAGGCAGTTTCCTTGCATATGAATCATATGATACAATTTTTTGAGAAACAATTTTTTTTTTTAAAGAATTAAAATTGTGGGGAGACTCCCGATTTCATTTAAGGCTATTTGTATTTTATCAAAAATGATAATCCATGCGGTGGTTGTTTGATGATCAATTAAGTGATAACAGCCCTAATGTCTGAATAAATGAGGGCACGTGTGACGCCATTACCCAGCTTTAAAGCTTAGCCTTTGGTCAATATAAATAAGAAACTTATGAAAATAAAATATTTATTTGCTGTCTCCATCTCGCCACCATCACTCATCAATCTAATATACGAATCTTCTCATTATATAGATATGCCTATACACGAATCTTCGCCGACAATATTTATGTAGTAAATAGGAGTAGAAAGAAGCAAACTGTTTTGTAGTGTAAAATATATAGCACCAAAAGCATATAAAACAGTATCAATATTGAAAAGTTACATTTGGTTTGTTTCTTACATAATATAGTGACATTTCTTTGCTTTTAATCCAATTCATTACATCACGTCTATTGCCTTACATGGAAGTTGTTGCAAAGACTACGTGTCCATCTATGGAAACTTCCATTACTCCAAGTATAAACTATAAAGTAAACGAATTTTGAATCATCCATGCTCTAGTTCGAATTGAATCCAACAATCGAGCCCTTTAGAACATTCCTCGGATAGAAAACAAACCAATGAAGTTGAATATAACTGTTGGGGTAAAAATATCCATAAAAAGGTTCTCATAAAAGGGATCAAACGAAGGCCCATTAATGCTTTAACAGAGCAATGATGAAATAACAAAACTCATGAATAAAACTCTTTGTCCAAACCACAACAAAATCTGGTTTTTTTATGAAGTTTCTAGCAGAAGTCCATATATTAACACTTATTTCTATCTTTCTTTGTTAAAGAACCTCTCATTTGATACAGATTGCTCAAATCCCATCAGCCAAACATCACTATTAACTTTTTAATGCTGGAGATGGACGAGGACTTTCAAGAGTTTCAAGATGCCACTGATCTTGAAGGACTTTCAAGAGTTTACTTTACGATAAGAAGATTCTAAATAGTTACAACGTGGAACTTGTTATAATCTCTAGAGTCTAGACAACAATTACTTTAGAAGCATTCTTACATTTTAAGATTTTCAACAAGTGGATCAGTGCTCATAGCTCCATGTCTGAAACTTCAACCTCAGTCCCATTCACCAAACTATCCGAGAAGACAAAAGGTTGGAACTTGGTGTTGTGCCTATATTTGTAGAGCTTCCCTCTCGTTTCTCCCTCCTTATTATGCCTCTCTTCTTTGCGCTTTCTTGTGCCGCTGCTGAGAATTGAGATAGATGACACAATCTGACCATCAGCCATGTCTGCATCTTGATCAAACTCCTCTTGTTGTTCCACTAATGTGGCTTCGAGACTGAGATCTGGTCTTGACCTGTGAATCACAGTTTTGGCATAGTTCTTGGAATGGTCACAGTCGAAAACCTTTAGTCCTTGCTCTTCAAGGGCTACAAGCCATTCTGAAGATCATGTTTTGTACAATGGGTTAGTCAAGAGAGACATTACAAGTTCAAAGAACAGAGAACATGGCCAAATATATATTTAGAGATAAAGGAAGCAGTTTACCAATGAAGGATGCGGAAGTCGAGTTCAACAGTGTGTCTGCATCACTAATCACTTCACCTTGACTAATCACCCAATTGATCAGGTGATAAGGAATACGTGAACCAGAGAACATTTTCATGTGCCTGCTGATTTCCTCTTCATCTTTATTTCTCCTGTGTCATTGTTTGGAGTATCAGGCAAAAACAATTTTAAGTAACTGAAGCAATTACTTTTTACAGCCAATACACTATAAGCATATTACCTTAGATAAGCCATAACATTGTCAAAAAGAAATAGCCAGTTAATAGCAATGGTCTTCAAGTGTAAACTTTTTCGCAAAGTTCCATTTCCAGAGTTGAGGAATAGCTTCTCCACCGATTCAATCACAGCTTCTGTTACGATTTCTGTTAGAAGAGCTTCATCTTCTTGACCCTGAAAGATAACGCAAACCATTAAGCGTGCCATTGCAGTCTACTTAGATGTAGTATGATTCATTGATAAATGAGGAACACTAATTCATGTGTCCCAGAGAGAGAGAGAACACTAAACAGTGGAAGCGAAGTTTAGCTAAAGAACCAACCAGTAGTGAATTTAGATGCAGACATGGCTCCAGCAACAACATCTTGAGAGTGACATCTATATCAAGATCAAGAAAGCATCACATGATTGAAAACTAAAAAAAAAAAAAATATATATCCGGAAAACTTATTGCTTCTCACCAAAAAAGTAGCAACTGTGGAACTCAGAAATCAACTGAAGCACAGTTTCACGGAGATCCTTTTTGAGCTCGGATCTACTTAACTCCGAATCAAATCTCAAACATAAACTGAGCAATAAAACCTGAGAAGCTACGATTCCAGCTAAGTAACCAACGCTACAGGACTCGGAATCCATTTCCTGACGCAATCTTTCACTAACAAATGGCATGAAGATCTCCAAACAATCCTCCACTCTACAATTCTCTTCCACTTCTTCGTCCACAACCCAAACTCGAGCCAAATCAGCAAAACTAAACCCTGAGACCATTAACAAATCATCTTCATCTCCTTGTTCCTCGACACAGTACATGCTAACGTAGCTTACGATATCTTCTAACAAGCTCAATGCGTCTCTCCTCCTAGAATTATCTAAACGACTCAATTGGTAAACGAGAGGAGATAACAGAGCTACCCTCTTTGCGCCGGAAAAAGAATCGGAAAAGGAAACGGGGAAAGAGAGTAGCAGCTGGAAGAAGCTCGAAGTTAACCCAACGAAATCGTCTTGAAAATCCAGCTTCGAAGAGTGGAATCTGATCGCGGAGTAGAACCATATGAGCTCAAGAGGTGGCTCGGGGAAATCGTGAAGAACGCGAGTGAAGATGGCGTCGAAATCGGAGAAATGGGTTCGTCCGCTCCGATACTGCACCAGGAGCTGCTTGATCGAGTCGTTGAGAAGCGGTTTCAGAAATTCAAGGTTACTCTGAGACCTGGGTTTGCAAATCGGAGGTTGCATTATCCTTTTCTGATGTCAGAGAAGAAGGAATTTTGAATTTGGGAAGTTGGAGGAAATAGAGAAACCCTATTCAAAATTTCAAAGAAAAGGGACGAATAAAGAGAGGGAATCGGAAATCTAAACTGTGTAGTACATTTACAATTTCAAATTATAAATCTTAACTCCCAAAAATTCTTGATTAATGATTTTAATCCAAAATTTGTTGCAAATTTATTAATAATAATATATAAATAGTTCTCCCCCTGTTTTTGGTAAATGTGTTTAAGAGTCGCCTGGTTATCTCAACTCCACGAAGAGAAGAAAAAAAACTCGAGAGACGCAATCAAATGGCCATGATAACGCGCAACGCCGCCACGCGCCTCCCTCTCCTCCTCCAAGCTCAACGCGCCGCCGCGATCTCTCACCTCCACACATCCCTACCCGCTCTGTCCGCATCGACATCGCCGGCTTCCTACACCAGACCAGGTCCTCCTTCGACCTCGGCTCCACCGCCAGGTCTATCCAAGGCGGCGGAGTTCGTGATCTCCAAGGTTGATGATCTCATGAACTGGGCTCGTAGGGGATCGATCTGGCCTATGACCTTCGGGCTCGCCTGCTGCGCCGTCGAAATGATGCATACCGGTGCTGCTCGATACGATCTCGACCGATTCGGTATCATCTTCAGGCCTAGTCCTCGTCAGTCCGATTGTATGATTGTCGCCGGGACGCTTACCAACAAGATGGCCCCGGCTCTTCGCAAGTACGCCTCTCTACTTTTCCCGTGGAATAAACGGCTGATTTATATCCTCGGATCTCAGATATACTTTCCTCTTGATTTAGGTTTAGGAGATTATTACTAGGGATTTCGGTTGGAAATTTCTCTTTCTCGGCGATTTAGGGTTCATGTATTCTGATCTCTTGCTAGGTCTGTGTCAAATTGAGAAAAAAATTGAGAATTTCTGTATGTATTCAGTGTATAGCGCAGATTCATTGGAAATTTTGGTTGGAATTCATGAACTTGGGAGAAATATTGTATTCAGGAATGACGAGTAGGTATACTATGCAGGAGAGAAATCTCTTTACATGTAACATCTGTGCTTGTCTTTTGTGAGGGAGATGAGTATTTGAGCTTATCTGCTTCGTGTTTATTAGGGAAACATGTGTTAGTATCCTTCTAAGCTATCATGCTTGGATTTATCAAACTTGGTCTTTCTTATATCCTTAGAGGTTAGAGACATCATTGTTCCAATGTTTTCTTGTAGCTCCTTCTGCCGACTGATTAGGATCTTGCATCATGACTTTGCTTCATTGTCCTTGAGTCCGGATGTCCAGTTTTTGCAAGGGTTGTTTTCCTATGGGACACATTGATACCTGACGCACATAAAAGATTCATGTTTTCCTAAGTGAATTGAATTTTTCTGGTTTGATGTATGAAGGCATTTCTTCAAGTACAGAGCTCTTGATAAACTAGTATTTAGATATATGTTCTGAAATCAGTCTTGATCTGGTAGGATTGACTGAAGTTGTATATATGCGGATCAACTCAATTGATTTAAGCTTCTGTTCTTGATTATCCTGTTTAAAGTTCAAACTTCTAATCTCGAAATTTATGAACCAAATGGCAGGGTTTACGACCAAATGCCTGAACCAAGGTGGGTGATTTCAATGGGAAGCTGTGCCAATGGAGGTGGATACTATCACTACTCCTACTCGGTGGTTCGAGGCTGTGACAGAATTGTGCCCGTCGACATTTATGTCCCTGGGTGCCCTCCAACCGCTGAGGCCTTGCTCTATGGACTCCTCCAGCTTCAGAAGAAAATCAACAGGCGCAAGGATTTCTTGCATTGGTGGAACAAGTGAAGCTTTCAAAAACATCCTTCCAAGGGAGTCTTTTCAGACATTTTTACCAAAAGTTTGGGGATAATAAAAATGTGGACGTTTCATTGCATGTTTCTTTGTGATGGAGATGCCATGTAAAGGAGTGTTTTTCTTTCAAGTTTGTTTGTGGAAACTTAGTAAACTTAAAAAGATTGTTTTGTATGAAGTTATTCAGCCAGATGCTGACTATTGCTATATACAGTATTTGTTTTTCAAATTGTATGAAACCAAGGTCCAGGATAACAAAGTTCGTGTGTAGAAATCTAATTCATCAAACCAGGAGCAACTGGCTAGAAAGAAAAATAAAAGTATTTTCTCTCGATAAACATGAATAACAAAGACAATAACAGAATCTGGCTCATTCATCCTTCAAAACTGGTTAAAAGAAAAAAGAAGAGATCTAGAAGCAACAATCGCAGTCAAAGGGACAAAGAGGAGTACCACCAGCGTAAGCCTTGTTGAAGCCAAGTTCATCTTCCGTGTACACTGGTAACCCGTCTTCGGTTCTCTTCCTGACTCGGGTTTTCGGGTTCTTGTTGAGCCCGCCGTTCTCCTTCCTCTTCCTCTTCCTATTCTTCTTTGCTATCTCTACTTTGGTCTCTTCCTTGTTGGTGTCTTGGAGCTCTGGCTTCTTCTTCTTTCTCCCACCAAAGATGTCATCGATCTCTTTCCCTAGTTTACCAGGTTTCTGAACTGGTTTAGCTTCTTCTACAGCTGGTTTGTCTACTTTTTTTGATGGCTTCTTCAATAAAGCACTACTGCTCTTCTTCTTAGGCATTTTGAACACTCCCATCAATTGCCCAACTATACAGAAAATATAAAACGATCAACAATTCCATTGCAAAATAACTGACCTTTGGAAACCTAAAGTAACTTGAGCTATTATCAAAAACAAGAGAATGGTAATAACACTGTAATTCGAAATTCAATATTGAATGCATACTTTGCTATCCAATTAACCTGAGAAATTCGGTGTTCATACTGTGCGACTGCACAGAGCCTCCAAAAAAACTAGTGAATGCAACGATTTCCGTATCTGGATTTTGCTACGATACAATTAGGTTCATCAATCTCTTTAACTTTGAGATCAAAACAAACCTTAGAGAAAAGGAATCAGAAGAAAACTTACAATTAGAAACGAAACCACACGAACACGATCGAAGAAGCTTGCCTTGGAGATATTGATAGACGTCCTAAGTTAATCGAGGCTCGAGAGAGATAGACGAAAACCGGGTCGGGTTCGGAAGCTCCGAACTCCACCACAACATAAACATAACCTAAAAAATGACACATGAGTTAATCGAGGCTCGAGAGAGATAGACGAAAACCGGGTCGGGTTCGGAAGCTCCGAACTCCACCACAACATAAAGATAACCTAAACAATGACACAAGTTTATATATTTTTATTTATTTATTTAAATCATATAATAATTATCATTTATTATAATTTATATATTTTTTATTTATTTATTTATTTAAATCATATAATAATTATCATTTATTATCATAATAAGCTTAACGAAAAGTCATAATAAAATTAGAAAATTTATGTATAAATCTACAAAAACTATTATTTAGTAAATTTAATTTTTTCATATTATATAATTTATCTTCAAATAAATATATCAGTTAATATCAATATATTATTGAAAATATACTAATTATTTTGAATATTATGGGATGAAGTGAAACGAGACCGAACATGACGGGACGAGAAAAAAACAGAATGAGATGAGAGGAAAATTTTGTCTACCTCTTATTATATTAAGTGATGAGACGTGATATAAAAGAACATAAAGAGACGAGATAGGATGGAACATAAATTTTGCCTACCCGTAATTATATTTAGAGACGGGACAGGAAGAAAAAAAAAGAAACGGGATGGGACAGGATAAGACGAAAAGGAACATAATGGGATAGGATGAGACTGGAAGTGGACAAAAAATAACGGGACGGAAAAGAATGGGATGTGAATTTCGTCTACCCTAATTATATTTAAGGACAAGATAGGAAAAAACGGAAGAAATGAGATGGGACAAGACAAGACGGTAAATAATATAATGTGATAGGATGAGACTGGAAGGGACGGGACAGGATAGGATGAAAATGAATAGAATGCGATGGGACGAGATGAAAAAGGACATAATGGGACGGGAAAGAACGGGACGAGAATTTTGCCTACCCCTAATTATATTTAGGGACAGGGCGAGACAAGACAAAATGGAAAGGAACATAATAAGATAGGATGGGACTGGAAGGGCGGATAGAAAGCACGGGACGGGAAAGAGTGGGACAAGATGAAAAGAAATAAAATGCGACGGGATAAGACTGGAGAGTACGAGAATTTTGTCTAACCCTAATTATATTTAATAAATATATGTATAATATTTTGAAACAGTAATAAATCATAAAAATAAATTAAATTTGTGAAAAAACAACAAAATTAACACAATAATATAAATTTTATTATAAATTTCCGTGCGAAGCGAGTTCGAACCTCAATTTTTTTTTCTACGTTTTGGTTTTTTGTGTTGTAGGATTGATAGGAAATCGATATGCTAACGAACTTATAACCAAGGTGGAGATAACTCATCATAGTGATAAGATAACAAACTTGTTGAAACAGCTAGAGGAAAAAATAGTTTGAAGGGATCCATCATTACATTACATAATCAAATATGTGACTTGAGCCAAATCGTCACTAAAAACCCGACAGAGAGTAGAGTGGTTTTTATTACTGTTAAAGGTGCTAATACTTCTTGAGAGCATTCATCTTGTCCCTGAGGTAATAAAGTTTCGCTCTTCTTACTTTCTTCTTGTCCAACACCTTAATCTCCCTCAGGTTTGGTGAATACCTGTCACCAAACAACCCCAAACTCACATCAGTGTTATCTCATAACCTATATGAGTCTCTAATAATGTAAATCAGTCTTTGCCTTTAGCCCAAAGAGAGAGAGCACAAAGGGTTCAAAGGAACTTACAAGGGGAACATGGATTCGACGCCGACTCCAGCCACAAGTCTTCTAATCCTAAAGGTAGAGTTAAGACCAGCATTACGCCTTGCTATGACAATGCCTTTTACGGTCGAAACACGCCTCTTGTTCTCAGGCACTTCCTGTTCAAAACAAAGGGAAGATCTAACTAAGTAAATGAAAAGCCTATGAAAGGTACCAATCCAAGCCAACTTGAAATAGTATTTACCACTTTAAGCTGAACAATGTAACCGGGCCTTATATCTGGTATCTCTCTACGAGTTCTCACTTCCTCAACTGCCTCCTTGTCTACAATCTGCACAAAGATGGTCGCATAGGTAAACAAGATATAAACTATCCACGGCTTTCGATTGTCGAAAGTTCGACTAGTACCTGCATTATATGCTTGGCGGTTTTATCAAGCCTCTTGAACTTGATTCTCGGAGGCCCATCAGAAGCTGACTCAGGGGTACACTGAACGGAATCTCCGATGGTGGAAAAGCATCTCGATGAATACGTAACGTTTTGTTTCTGCCAAACAATCACCATTAAAAGTCAAGAGAGTGTCTAAAAACACGAACAAGCCTAATCTAGATGTCTCACTGTGACCCAAACGTCCACTAAATACCTATAAAGCAGAACAATTTGTGAAAGCATATAAAACTGTGCCAAAGCCGAGCACGAAATTGCCATAGTGATCAAAAGCCCCCACGCAGAAAGACATCTAGCGGCTATGAGACTGACTCTCTACTCATGAGGAACTACCCAAGAGCAATTGCGATTGCGATTTCACACCAATTTGAAATTAGATCTCTATTGGTAACTAATCATCCTCTACATTTCTAAACCAGTGGCTTACAGGTAGTGCGGAAGATGAAGAAACCGCCTTCGTCAACGAGCTAATGAGATATGTCGCAGCTGAGCCAAAAGCTCGGGTAGACGGGAGAGAATCAAATCCTAGCCTCCTCGATTCATTATCAGACCAGCTTGCCGGAGACGAAGTGAAACGAAGAGCGTTGGAGATGGCGAAACGTTGCCTCTGAAGCAACCTTGTGCTGCCACGAATCGATTGCATTTCTATGCAAGAGGATTCGATCTAATGCCCTGAAATATCCAAATCTGTTTTAGTTCGAAAGTTTTACAGGGCGATTGGGCGGAGGTTGAGCCAAAAATGTAAAACCTACAAAACCCTCGCTTTTTTTTTTTTTTTTTTTAATTTGCTTAAGAACCCCTGATGTTTTGTGATTTGTCAAATGAACCCTTTCATTTTATTTTTTCTTCGTTAACAGTTTTTATAGAATGAGATTCTGGTACAACTGTTTTTCTTGTTTCTCATATCTTCTGAGAAACTTGCAGAATTACTAACCGATATAGAACCTTTGCTGAAAAACAAAAAAAAAAACCATGAAAGAAAAATTTATGCGTCTTCTCTCCAAGCATAGCCAAATAAGAAAACCGAAAGTGATGTTTCATTTGCAATAAGGGCTGATCTTATATGAGACTGGACAAAACAAATTCACTAGTGGTCTATTTCCTTTACAGTAGTATACAACACTCTGCCGCATAATCCGAGAAGACTGTCATAGAAGCGACTCTTTTGCATGTTTCCTTGTGTATTTTCCTACCTTGCTTTAGTTATTAGTTATGACGTCAAAGACCGTTTTAAAAAAAAAAAAAATTAACAGATGGCCAACAAAACAAAAGAACCAATCATGAGCGAAATATACTAAAGCGGGTGTTATTCAATCATGTATTTAAAATCAATTCTATAGATTTTATAATCCTTCAAATTTAAAGTTTTGATTTTATTTTAAAGAATCCATAGGAGTTGATTCTAAAATCTCTGCAATGTAGCTTAGATTCTATTTTAAATAATTTACTCATGAAACTCTGTTGGAATTCATTTCAAATAACTCAATAAACAAAGATTTTAAAAGTTATTTACCTTTTGAATAACACTGGATTTGAAAACCAGATTTGAAATCTTGATTGAATAACACTGAATTTGAGAATCTATTAATGATAGATTACAAATCAGATATTAAATAACACTGGATTTTAAAATCGGATTTGAAATCTTGATTGAATAACACTAAATTATAATTCAATTTCAATTCTTTTCAAATACAACATCCAATAACACCCCTAAAAGTCTAAAACCTCAAAAACCAAACGGTGAATCATATGGACATAGAATTGCATTTAAATTGAAGTTATTGTCTTCAAGATCCGATAAGCCGACCCGACAGGTGTCGAGATTACGATGATGCGTTAGTGGAAGTAAATACGTACGTAGTTAACCTAAATCGAATCAATAGGCACTTGTGTGGATTTGTTAAGCTACACAAAATCACATACGCTACACATCCTTTTATTATCTCGAGACCAATCAACAGTTGATTATTCTTCAACGTTTGAACAGAGCTTGAACTTTTAATTTCTGCCACAAAAGTCTTCAACTTTTCCTATCATCAAATAAATTCCCAGCTATTTTCCTCATTTTTGACCAAAACCGGCTTCCATTAAGGAAACTTGGACTCCGTTGATAACAGTCTTCTTTGCCGTTTATGATTAGAAATTTAGAAGATGGACGCGTTCTGAAGCCAAAAATGAAAAATCTCCACCAAATTATTGGAAAAGTTATACTTCGTGACAGAAGAAACTGAATTTCCTTCAGGGATTACTTGAAACGAAACCTCGAGCTTTTCTAAGCGCTTTTCTCATTCTTCAATTGATTTTACACGCAAACGTGCTTTCTTACACAAGTCGACCGCAATCTTCAAAACAACATCTTGGTTCTCTACATTACTTTGGAAATGAGTTTCACTTGTTAATTCTCACTTCTACTGGAAATGAGTTTCACTTGTTCAATAACGACCAGCTCAGTTTAGATTCAGATTTCGCAACATTAAGTAAAATTCAGGGTGGAATGATTCGATTTGAAACGCGTTGGATAATAATCTGATGTTTGAACAAGCTCGTGTCGATGAAGAATCAGTATGATAAACGATTTCGCAAAGAAAGAGAAGAGAAATCTGAGAAACATCCATAAATAAATAGAATCATATAATATCAAAAACCATGTCGCATACTAAAATCGTCTAGAGAAATGACAGACCACAATACTCTAAAGATATATATCTTCATATAGATATGAAGGTAGGTAGAAAAGAAGAGATGCAAATAGAAAGAGATCTATAGCTTCCGAATACACACGAACATCATGAATGCTATACCGGATAAAACTTTCAAAAAACAATCTCTGTACGAATCTCCATCACCAAAGACTTAGATCCGAAGAGCGGAGCCGAAAACAAGAGCCGCGACGGCTGCAACACCAGCTGACACGACGGACGCGGAGATCGCAGCAGATCCAGAAGTTGGGCTAGGAGCCGGAGCCTCAACCTGAGCGGAAGCGACCGTAGCAACAACGGAGACAATCACCGCGACGAGAGCAACAATGGAAGACTTAGAGATCGCCATTTCAGAGAATGTGATGAGCGAGAGAGAGAGAGAGAGAGAGAGAAGAGGCGCTAGGGTTTTTGTTGATGATTCGAATTTGCTTAAAGCTTAAGGGTTTTCTCGAAATGACAGAGTGATTGATTATTGAGAAGAAAAATGTGGCGAGGCTCTATATAAAGAGGTCGGGCAAACGCGGAGCTGCCCGGTTTAGCTGACCGGATTTTCCAGCTTAAGAATACTGCAATTTACAGCTGGTCCCGCGAGTCAAGATAATCGACGGCTGACATTCCACCGCGTGTCAACTGAGATATCGACAGGTCATCCCTCCGTTACGGCGCCGTGACATAAGATATTTATCATGGAACCAATATGCGTTTTTTTGTTAACGCTCACCGAGGCGCGTGCATCTTACTCGTCACCCGAAAAAAGGCACAACGTTCGGTGAGAAATTGTTGTTTGGCGCGTGGAGAATGAGGATGAGCTGTCGATGGTCACGCGGTTCCGTGAAGGAAACGGCCAAAGTGCGCAGACTTGTATTTGGTGAGGAAGTGGGAACCACCTTGCACATGGGTCGTGTAACGGCTAAATGCTAAAAGAACTTTTATAATACGTCGACATGTGTAGTAGAGGAAAAGGCAGTCCTTAATTTCTTGAAGCAATGTGTTGATTTTGATGACTTTTAAGGGAATGGAATCAAAACTTGTTGAACATATTCTGTTTTTGTTTGGTAAACAAACAATTGTGACTAAAGGTAATGGATTTTTTTTTTTTTTTTCCATTAAATGATGTTGAAAATAGAAAGCGTAAAAATAATGAAAATCAAAATGATTAATTTGACATGATTTGGATATTAATGCATACTTAGTTTACTTTAATTGTTAAGGTATTAGATGGATTTAAGATAACATTTTTTGTTAAGCTAAAACAGCATCTAATACTATATAGATTTTAGTTATTCAACATTTTGAACAAAATGGGAAAATTATTCAGCAGAATTGATGGAATATTTATACTTTGGTTATGTTGTTGTTAAAAGCAGTTTAAGAAATAAAAACTACTTTCATTATTAGTTTTCAGCAATTTGGTGGATTCTGTAGAATTTCTTTCTATATTAGTAAACATAAATTATATATAGAAAAACTAGTTACTTTCATTATTTTAGTTTTCAATAATTTGGTGGATTCTGTGGAATTTCTTTCTATTCTCATAACATAAATTATATAGAAAAACTACTTTAATTATTATAGTTTTTAATAATTCGGTGGATTCTGTGGAATTTCTTTCTATTCTACGAAGCAAATATTATATGTGGTAAACTATAACAAATAAATAACTATGAAATTACTTTAAAGTAAAAATAAAACATAAGCCAGACCAAAATTATAAGAACCTTTTAAAAGTACTTTTAACGAATTTTTTGCCCATAAAGAATAAACTTCACTAATTTTTTTTTAAGAAAAAAGACAGATGGTAGACGTTGGCAGGGTCTTGAGGGATTCGAGAAGTTTCGATTAGTTGTAAAAGTGTATCTCCACCTGGCTGTGTTTTGTTCCCATTATCATATAGTTATGCTTTCGCATTCAAAGCGAAAACTTGGTCGGTAAGACTAGGTTACTAATAAGTTATACTAGCTTATTAGAATTAAGGAAAACGAGTAAGAGACGATAATCAGAATTGAGACAAATGGTGAGTCAGATTCACTAATTCAGACTTTAGAATTATCAATTACCATATGTTGTTTAGTTAGATAACTATGAACTCTTTTGCCAGCAGATGAATAGAAATGTGCCATGATTAACACATAAATACTGTTTACACACAAAGGTCAAACGAATTAAGCAATCGATACTCCGGAGAAAACAAAATACTGTGATTCGAATAACATAGTTGTATACAGAGTTTTCGAATGTAAAGCTTATTTAACTGTATATGATTGGATCATGTTGTGCAACGGTCTCTATATTCAACTACATAAAAACAAACAAAATTAGTGTCAAATCTCCCACAGAATCCATATCAAATCCATATCGCGATCTCTATTTAATTTCAGAGAGGTTCAGAGACACTACTAACTAACTCAAAATCCTAGAATCTTGGGAGCTATGTGAAGCAAAGGCTCCAAAGTACTTGGAGCAAACTTCCTGGCAAAGAGATAACACATGGAAGTGTTGCGACCATTGTAAAGACAGTTTCTTCCATCAAAGACCTTTTCAAAGAACTTCTCAGTAATGTCCGATCCCCCAAACGTGGCCGGGTGGGGCCCGCCCCTAGACCAGTCCACCCACGTCAAGCTCCGGTTAGCCAAAACCGCTGGTTTCTCAATTGTCAACATCGTTGGGAAGTAATGCTCATCCACATAGCACGCAGGCCTGCAATACTCTTTGAATTTCGGGTAATACAACGTGTCTTCCACAATGGTAGCAGCGAGCTCCCGGTTAACCTCAAACCATTGAGACCCTTTTCGCCATTTGGTGACGGGAACTTCAGGTTCCATGTTCTGGTTGTAGCGGCCGCGCCCAAACGGTCCGGGGTCATCAAAAGCACCCACGAAGCTGTGTTTTGATTGGCTCAAGTAGCTGTAGATTGTTGTGAAGTTGTAGAGCGGAATACATGACTCCGAGACCAGGACGAACCTTTCGTTTGAAATGTCCAGCAGCGCGTTGGCGAGAAGCCGCTTCTCGGCATCACACATGGACATTCTCCCCCATTCTGCAACCTGCACAATGATGTAAATGTCCAAAATATAACCAAATCAAATACATAGTCGACTAGCTCATAAGTGATGAGAAGAAGCAAGTCTAGAAGAGAAACCAAGTCTGATTCAATAGTAACATTTCTGATACTTTCTGTAAATAGTAATCCTAACTAATCACTCAATCAACAGCTATATACTTGAAGAGAAATGGCTACATAGCATTCACAAAAGGCCTCTAAAGAAACCAGGCAAATCTAAAAGCTCCATTTTCTTACTAAATGAAAGAGAAAGAGGGTTTAGAAGAACCGAACCTGGCTTGGTATCTGCCTGCCGTGGAAAACAGAGTTAGTAGGAAACTTGGCTGTGAAAGAAGGATGCGGATGAATGTAAACCGAGTAAAGCCCTTTGTGACCTTTGAAAAACCTCTCCCAAAGCAAAGCAAGTGGCAAGGGACCTTTAGTCAAGAACATAAACGCAATCTTTGGAACCCTTTTAAACGGATACTCTTTCCTCCGAGGCGAGAAAGACGCACGCCACAGAAGCTCTTCATCGCTCATGTTATGCATCAGAAGAGAAGGAGGCTGTATCCATTTACTCAAACCGTTCGATTCCTCCTCACGGCATGGCACGAAGCTAGAAGTGACTGTGGTTACTACACTTTGTATTCCAGTATACTTGATCGTAGATACACTAATGATGAAGACGGTAACAGCGAAAGCAAGAAAGAGACCTAGCACAAGAAGCAGTTTCGGTGGAAATGCTTTATACTGCCCTGTTCTAACCGAGATTCCATTTTCTTTCCCTTCTTCTAACCTAGTCTGCATCTTTATCAATCTCTAGTATCAATTCTAAACGATTTGCAGATTCTGATACTGCTTCCTAACTTGATCTACAGGTATGCTCTGAATCACACTAATCAAGTAGCGTAAATCCACTTGAATCCCAAGTAAAATGATCCACTCGTAAGATCCTAAAACTAAAACTCCGCCAATCAAGCAAGTCAAGGAAGCAGCTTGACTACTTCACCAGCAAAAAAGATTGAACAACGTCGACCCAAGTTTTCGATCTAAATCAACGAAATCGATAACCACCTAGCAAACGGAATCTCCAAAGGAAATGGTATTCTAGTTGATTCAACCACTTATTTCTTCACCAGACCAGTAAATCGGAACTCGGAGCAATCAACTTTGCGACCGTGTTAAAAAGTTGATTCGATACGTAACCGGATCCAAGAGCTATAGCTGTGAGAATGAGCAGAGGATAATCCACGTGTCGAGCTTACAGGCAAAAAAAGCAAGAATCAGTTAGTGCGAAGATAACAGGAGAACACAGAGGATCGAAACTTGGAGAGAGAGAGAGATGATGATGATGATGACGATGACGATGATGAATCGAGAAGACGGGTTTGAAAAGTAAAGTGAGGAAGACGCCGAAACGGTCTGGTCTATTCTCGCGTAGACTTTGGCGTATTTCGGAATCGGTTCATGTCGTTATTTGTTTCTGATTTTGTTTTTTCTTTTTTAAATACATTAATTTTATACGGATTTTTAGCAGATTTTGAAATTCAAGCAATAATAGAAGTTTGAGCAGTTAAAATTAATGGAAAAGATTTGTGGCGATATGAATGCAATAAAATAATGGAAAAAAATAAAAAAATACAAATATGCTGCTAATCTTATGTGAAGAAGCTATCACTTGATCTCTGTATACAAAAGGAAATTGATTGATATATTTACAATACAAAAAGGAAAGTTGCGGTGTAAAATATGTATAAATAAAACCTATATCTTAAAAAGTAAGACTTGTATAAGTACAAGGACTCTCTTAAAATATACCATGTTTTGATTAGAATAGAACCCTACTTGGCACAGCGAAAAGAAAACGGAAGAGGAGGAGACAGTAAATAGATGAAGTGGTGTGGAATAGAACCCTACTTCAAGCCTATAAAGAGGAGGAAGAGAGCAGAAGTTTCTCTTGAGATTTCGCCGACCATGGACCTCTATGATATTGATATGGAATCCGGCGAGGATGATTATTACAGCGACGGGACCGACCATTACAACGCCGACGACAGTGATGATGACAATCACGATGAGTTGGTTGATGATGACTCGAACCGACGATCTCAGGTAAATTATGTTGTTCTCAAGGAAGTAGATATCCGCAGGAATCAGAAAGATGATATTGGACGAGTTTCAGTCCTGTCCATAAGCGAGGTCGAAGCGAGCGTTTTGCTTCTTCACTATAATTGGAACGTTAGTAAAGTTAATGACGAATGGTTTGCGGACGAGGAGAGAGTTCGAAAAACTGTTGGCATATTGAAGGAAGGACGAAGACCGTCGATTCCTAGAGGCAGAAAAGTGAAGTGTGGAATATGCTTTGACTTGTATCGTCCTAAAGAAATTGTATCTATCGTTTGTGGTCATTCTTTCTGCTCTGCGTGCTGGACTGGCTACATGAGGACATCGATCAACGATGGACCAGGATGCTTGATGCTTAAATGTCCCCAACCGTCTTGTCCTGTTGCTGTTGGTGGAGATATGGTGGAGAAACTTGCTGGTAAAGAAGACAAGGACAAGTACGAGAGGTATTTTCTTAGGTCGTATGTGGAAGCCAGTAAAAAGATGAAGTGGTGTCCTGCACCAGGATGCGAGCACGCGATCGAGTTTTCTGCAGCCGGGAGTGGGAGTTACAATTACGATGTTACATGCTTGTGTTTGCATACCTTTTGCTGGAAGTGCACTGAGGATGCTCACAGTCCTGTGGACTGCCACACGGTTGCACAGTGGATACTTAAGAACAGCGCGGAATCGGAGAACACGATGTGGATACTTGCCAACTCAAAGGCTTGTCCCAAGTGTAAGAGGCCTATTGAGAAGAACCACGGATGCATGCACATGACATGCTCAGCTCCTTGTAGGTTTGAGTTTTGTTGGCTTTGTCTTAATGACTGGAAACAACACGGGGCCACCACTGGTGGGTATTATGCCTGCAACAGGTATGAAGCGGACAAGCTAGAAGGGAAGTATGATGAGGATGTTAAGAAGCGAGAGATGGCAAAGTCTTTGCTACAGAGATACGCTCATTACTATGAACGCTGGGCAGGCAATTTGAAGTCGAGGAAAAATGCTATGGAGGATCTGGAGAGATTTCAATCGGTAAAGATTAAGAATCTTAGTGACACGCAGAAGAAACCAGAGACTCAGCTCAAGTTTATAGCAGATGCGTGGCGTCAGATTATTGAATGCAGAAGGGTACTGCAATGGACATTTGCGTATGGCTACTATCTACCTAAAACTGGTTTACATGAGCGACAGTTATTTTTCGAATTTTTGCAAGGGGAGGCTGAGTCTGCTCTGGAGAGGCTCCACAAATGCGTAGAGAAGGACCTTGTGGTGTTTGAAACTGATGAACCGGTGGTCTTGCAAGAAAACTTCAATAGTTACCGGACCAGACTAACGGGTTTGACCAGCGTAACCGAAACCTACTTTGCAAATCTGGTCAAGGGTTTGGAGAATGGTCTTGCTGATGATTCGAAAGCGTTCTAGTCTAGTCCTACTAATTAATTTGCTTGTACTAACTAACGGTATCGCATTGCTTTTTGAGATTTTTACTCTTTATTCCTTAAGCATCCACAATTTTTTATCATCATTTTGGGTTTATATACTTGTTTTTAACTCAACTTCAATCGCATCTCCAACTTCTTCCCAACGAGCAACGACAGTCTAGAAACCTCCACGCTCATAAACTTGGGATTATCATCATCGTCCAAGACCGTCTTAAGAAGAGAGATTCTCGGACTCCTTAATCTCCCGCTTGTCCTGACCTCGTACGTTTTCACACTCTCCACGTTCTCGAACCCAACAAACGTCACTTTCCCGATGCTCCATTTCATTCTCGACGCATACTCTGGATTCACCACTTCCGATCTCAGCACCACTGATTTATTCTCTGTCACATAGCACCGGAACTTCACGAGGCTCCAATCACGGTTCCCTCCTTCCTCTCCCATCCTTACGTTTTCCCCGTCGTCGAGAAACAGTTCGCCGGAGATGTTCTCAAGCTTGCTGGCTACAACTAGAAGCTCAAACGGTGTCGTTCTGGCTTCTCTAGTTGTCATTGCTTCTCCTTGCATAGCCACAATGCTACCTATTCACAAAGTTAAACTCAGCTTCGGTTATCAAACCGGAAAATTAGCAAGTATATTTAGGAATGGGCAGACGGAAGATTCATTACCTTCCCGAACATGAACGTTGACGTGATCGGCGGGAGTATCAAGCCTAACTTTCTTGCCGGAATCTCCACCGACAGCAAACGAATAGTTGAACATATCGAACCAGTTTCCGGCAGGGAAATATGCATCGACGGCCACCGAGCCTTTCTCCAGCGCTGGAGATACCATTATGCTTTTACCGATCAAGAACTGTGAATTGATATCATAGGTTTTAGCGTCTTGAGGGAACGAGAAGAAGAGAGGCCGCGCGATCGGAATGCCACTAACGTGCGCTTTATACATCAATGTGTAGAGATGTGGGAGCAGTTTCATACGGAGGCCGAGAACCTTTCTTGCAGAAGAAGCCACCGAATCCCAGAGGTATAGTTCTTGCCTAGCAGTACCTTTGGACGAATGGTCTCTCGCAAAAGGGTAAAAAGCTCCGAGCTGATAATCTAAGAGCCAAAGTTAGAACATGAACTCAGGAAACAAATCTACAGTTTATGTCTGAGAATTAATCACTCTACCTGGATCCATCGACGACATAACTCCTCGGTGGTATCATATGAGAAACCACAAATATCAGCTCCAACCATTGGAATCCCAAACAGGCCAAAGTTGAGAATCCCAGGGATTGAGTAAGCCAAATCCTCCCATTTCGCAGCGTTATCGCCAGTCCAGTGAGCAGTGTATTTCCCGGAGCTTACAAACGTGGATCTTGACAAAATAAACGGTCTCTTGCTCGTTATATCCACTATCGCTTGGTGAGTGGCTTTAGCTTCCAAGAGTCCATACAAGTTATGCGCATTGTATTCACTAACGTTTCCAAAATGGATAGCTGTTGCGGGTACTGTCTTAACGTTTATCGACGATTTGCCCCCTAAGTTGTTGATCTTGTAAGGGGGATCGTCGAGTGAAGATCCAGGGGACAGAGGTGAAGTTATGAAATTTGATAACTCATTCATGTCAAGCCACACACCATCCACTGGGAGAATCTCCTGGAACATCTTGATTTCATTGCTCCAGAAAGTTTCAGCAGCTGGATTCAAGAAGTCAGGGTAGTATACTTTTCCAGGCCAAACCTCACCGAGGTAAGGCTCACCATTTCGTTTTATGAAAACGTCCGCTTTCATTCCTCTATTATATGTCCCGTAAGAGCTATCCACAGCAATACCTACAAGTAAACCCAAAACATGTTCATTTCTTGACTCATTTTCTAGAGACTTTTAGAGATAGTGTTTGGGGTTTTACCAGGATCCAAGATCAGCACGTATTTCTGATCGCTCTTGTGAAGTTTATCCACAAATGATTTCATCTTGTCTTCCGGGAAATTCACCGGATCCAAAGTGAAGTCTTTATAGCCCTTCATGTAGTCAATGTCTGTCCACATAACCTCAAGAGGTATTCCAGCTTTTGCATATCCATCGACTACAGATTCAAGGTCTGATACATTGTTGTATCCATACCTACACTGGTGAAATCCTTCAAGAACAACAAACAAGTGTTATCTTCTTATGCTACGGACTAACTTTTGATCATACTTAAAGAAAATAAAATAAAAAGAGAAATGTCTCTTACCAAATGACCAGTAAGGCATAGGGGCAGGTCTTCCGATGAACTCTGTATACTGATTCATCACCATCTCCGGCGATGGTCCGGCGAACACATAGAGATCGATGACGCCACCGATCACATTGTAAGTAATCTTGCTTCCATCATACTTCACGTCCATTCCGTTGCTGTTGAGCAAGAGAACGCCGTGAGTCGTCCCTGCTTCCACGTGGCCATTTGATCCTCTTACATCCATGTAGAACGGGTGAGATCCGTAGAGGTTAACATTCGGATTCTCGCTGCCGATGTCGGCGTTCCACAGAGTCATGGTGTCGCCGGGAATTAGCTTGAACGATCGCTTCGTGTGCTCTCCGAGACCGTACAGATTCGATCGGTTTACCGGTAACGAGGAAGATAGTTGAAGAAATTGGTCTTTGAAGAGGAAGTAAGTGTTTGGATCTGATGGATTCGGTGATGTGTCGAAGAGGACATCGCCGGAGGATCGTCGGGAGACGGAGAAACCAAACGGCGTGGTGTTGTGGAGGGTGAAAACTAAGTCCGATGATTGATTTTCCAGGACATTTTTCTCCGACGGGTTTCCACCGTCCTCTTCCGATAAGAAACGGCGAGGAGAGTTGTTCCCGGCGCGAGGAATGACGGTTTCCGGTATCTCCCATCTTGGTTGACTAGAATCTGTGAGTCTGATTCTCAAACGCTCACTTGTCTCCAAACTACATATACATCATACAATGGCGGAAGTTTCCTAAATTATCGCAGATTTAAAATCTAAGTTGAAGAACTTCAGAAAAATAGCCAAAATCAATATTTCAGGAGATTGATTAGAGAGAGAAGATTATTAATTTACCTAACATGAAGGTTAAGCTTTTGAACATCTGGTGCGTAAACGGAGGACCGTTTAATCAGATCAAGCTTCGCCGTCAAAACCTTCTGGTTGGAGTCAACGTCCACTGATGTAACGACGTAGCCGTATCCAACGACTGTGGCTTCTTCTGCTACAGCTTGTGAGCTTCCATGTGATGGTAAAGCTGAGCTCCAGAAGAAGAAGACGGCAACGATGAGGATAGTAGGAATCCACTGAAGCGATGATGACATTTTGATTTTTATTTCAGACTGTTTTTCTGTTGTCTCTTTATCAAAGTACTCTCTTATATTTGGGTCTAAAGTAAACGTTTCTCTTATTTTCGGGTCTAAAGTAGACGTTTTCTTTGTAGATAAGATTAAATTAACCTATACTTTATGAAACTGGTGTTGACCAGTGAATGAGCGAACCAGACTGTGAAAGATAAGATTAATGTTCTTATAATCATTAAGAATGAAGTTGGTCAGTGTGATATACTTACTATTCTTTATTAGATAAAAGTAGAAACATAAAACAAAACCAAGAAGAAAGTTGGGAGTCTCTGTTGATTTAGAATCACACACAATAAATTCTCGTAGAGTCGGACGAAATATGAACAAAACAAAACTTAAAACCAATAATCATACCACTCTTATCCAAAACTATAAGCCAATTCTCTCTCATTTAAACCCAAAGTAAATGCCACAACAACAATGGCACATCAGCCACCGACCAGATTGTCTCATGAATAATCCCTTAAAAACAAAACATAGATTTCCAATATTGAATGTAGAATTCAAACCTGATATGCTTTTTCCATCTCAACACCATTTCTTAGACAAATTCACTGCTGAAACCCTCCAGATTGGTACCTTTGGTTACTGAGGCTGGAGAAGAAATCATCTGAGATTTCAGGTGCTTGTTGTTGTTGTTGTTGTTGCTGCTGCTGTGCACTGTATAGTCCGGTTTTACCGAGCCCGGATCCTGCACCCATGGACCACCCTGAGTAGTAGGTAGCAGCAGATGCCTTGTTCCCTTCCTCATTGCCCAGACCACCCACAACCCCAACATCAGCAAGAGAAGCTTTTTTGGCTGATTACAGGGAAGATAAATTAGTAAGTTCTAAAAAGGACTTCAAAAGCAAAATTGGACAACACACATTATTTGTCTTGACACAATGTGAACTCAACTATGCCTTTTGGGTTTGATCTGCATCTAATTCGGGTCATGAGAAAACAAACTAAAATCTTATATAGTTTGCTATCACATACTAGTTCACAGCACCAGATAGAGTTCTTGGTGAAAAATACAAAGACGAAGTTTTGACTTACGAGCAGTTATATTGAGATCAATCAGTCCACGGGTAAGCGAATCTGCCCAGATTCCAGATTTCACTTGGAAAGGATCCTTCTTTTGCAACTGTTGTGGCTTTGAGTCTGCTAAAGACAGTGGGCTTGTAGTGCTTGTTGCACTCCCATGTACAGCGGGAGCCTGTGGACCTGTAGAGACTGAAGTCGAGTGAGAAGTGAAGGCACCAAAAGGATCAGATCCTTCAAAATTGTCCATAGGAAGTGCAGCAAATGGGTCAACAATGGTTGGACTGCTCATAGGCTCAGGTTTAGGAATCTTGGCCTCTGGGCTTGCAACTGATTCATTAGATGCAAAAAGATCAACCGTTGAAGGAGCTGAAGAAACTGTGACAGAAGGTTCGGACGCAGAGAAAAGATCAACTTCTTTCTGTAGAAATAGACATGCGGAAACATATCAGTCTACAATTCAACCGCACATGCACTGTGAGTTAGACTTCAGCAGCGAAAACTAGACATTTTGTCAAGCAGCGCGAAAATGCATCACATGAATTATTGTTAAAAGCTGTATACCAACTTGGAAGAAAGAAGTCACCTACCTGTGTCTGCGACCCAAATTCTGTTCCCTGAGCCGTGGCTGATACAAAAGTTGCATCAGCAAACAAGTCAGCCTCTTGAAACTTCCCGTTGTTGTTGGTGGAAGATGTTTCGGTTGGCCCAGAATCCATGAGGTCACCAATCAGATCTCCTCCAAAAAGGTCCACTTGGTTGGCACTGCCTGTGGAAGGCTCTGTAGAAAAGGGAAAACCATTCAAATAAGACATGGACATACGTCTATTGATATACAGTATACATGTTGTGCGCTATAATTTACTAAGCAAACTTTCACTCCAATGAATGATATACAATCTGCAAGTTCAGCAGTTCTAAGAGAGGAAGAACATACTATTGCTGGAAGTTCCACGTGGATCAAAATCATCAAAATCATCATCATCGTTTGAAGGAGCTGCAGTTGCATGTGAAGGTATGGAACTATGTTTGCCAGAGTCAGGTGACCTTTTTCCACTAGATAGATTATCATGGTCCGTGCTGCACAAACATTCAGAATTGAAACCGACTGAGCAAGGATGCAACATTAATTTGCTAGACATCCGAAAAGAACACAAGCAAAATGAGTCGAAAACAAACAAAAGAAGCATACGAGCATCCTCAACTGGAAAACAAACCCTCTCAAATCAGTATACCCAAAATCCGTAACAAATATAATATTATCAGCAAATCAATGGGGTTGAGACAAAACCTGCCATAGCGTGAAAAACTTTTCTTCGAACTGTAGCTTTGCTCTTCACTTTTAACACCGCGCCTTGACTTTTGAAAAGACTCATAGTCATTCTTGTCTTCTTCTTTGGAATCCCTGTAGCTGTCATAATTGCTTGAACCACTTTGAAAACTACCACCAAACGAAGCTGAAGCTGAACCAGATTTATATGTTATTCCCGTTGATGAGAGGCCGACATACCTAATTGGAGGCAGCATAACTGATCAAGGCAATGTATAAAGAAGAAGGGGCAAAGTAATTATATTCACTTGTATAAAAACTAACTTGTTACGATTAACTGTTGCCTTGTCTCTGATTTCTGAGATTTTCTCCTTATTATTCAAGAGAGCTACTATGTTTTCAGCCTTCTTTCTCACGTTGATTCCCATATCTTTTCCATTTGGTTCAACATACTCAAAACTCGTGAGTGACTACATGGATGACAAATCACAAACAAAGATCATGTCAGTAGAAAAAACCACAACGTTTCTCACAAGAGAAGTACCAACCAATGTTTAAGAGATATATACTGACAGATATTTGGTAAGTATGCTCAATGATCTCATCAACTGCTCGTTCTGATCCGTTTGAAATCAGATAATCAATAACAGCCAGTGCCTGGCAGAAAAACAAAAAAACAGCCTCGGGTTACACCAAATCACAATCTCTAACTTCCAAATATTGCAGGAAAATATCAAGAAGATTCCCACCTTGTAGACATATCGCCAATCCTTTCCTGTCTCACCCAGTCTAGTCCACAAAACACTCATAACCATCTGACACTCCGAGCTAAACATATTGGAAACGTACAAGGTAAGCAATATATGATCAAAATCCTTTCCAAGCCAAATGAGATGTAAAACTGAAATTTTTTTGGAAGAACAAAAAAAAAAAAGAAAGAAAGTGAAAAACTCAAGAGATTACAATTTCTTCGTGGCCTGTGCTATCTCTGCCAATGCAGTACCATGTGGACCCCAAGGTTCATTATCTGTAGCATCCAATACCTGTACTAAACACTTACCAAAATTATCACAGCACTCGATGTGATCAAATAGAAAATCTGGAAACTAGAATGATACTACACATTGGCGTTCATCCTAAACTTTGCAAAACCAATACAAACATCAAGGCTCGAGCTTAAATTATCATCCATTAAACTGAAACTAAAGATTTATGAGTCAGGAAGATAGATCTAATCAGAAAACAACAACTAAGGATACGTTCAGCATCAGAACACCGAATCATAACAAATTCAGCTCAACTGCTCAGGATTAGTGTCATTTCGTGCAGTCGCTAGCCCTATAGAAGGTTCTCAAATCATTTTCCCAGCAACCAACCAAGCTAACATGAAAACACTTGGCAAATATAGATACGAATCAAATAAATTCACCTTTTGCTCCATCTCAGGGACCTTCAAAACTTTCAGATTCACCTCCCTCTTTCTGTAAGTGGAAAAATCAATCGAAGATATTCAAACAAGGATCAACGGATTTGAATCGAAAAAGAACGGTTAGACAAAACGGCAAACCCACATCTCTCGAACCGTTTGATCGAAGACCTTCATGAAATCCATTTCGAATTCGCGAAAATGTTATGAACAAACAAAGGAACGAACTCTGGCAAAATTTGGTGCGAGGAGAAGTGTAGATCTGATCAGGGATGGCTCGTTTATGTTTTTTATGGTTTTCTTTTTTTTAAGCAACAAAAAAAAAAAAAAGGTAGCACCTAAAAAGTAAAAAATCGATTTTATGAGGTAAACTAATTTTTTAAGGCGTCAAATAACTGTGACTTTCGGGTAATTCGACCTGACCCGTCCAAAACTCACCAATCACCATGGCCTGATGGGTGGTTTAAATTACTTGTTTGGATCATCATCACATAAATTGATTATGTTTTTCTAAATGTAATGAAGATATATAAATGCGACACTACGGTATGATCTTTTCTTTTTACTGCTTTGTGTTTAATTTCTTTCAAACCGACAATCACTTCACTTAATGAGTTAATGGCATGCACCTTTACGGATCTAACACTCGTATAATTTTCCTTCCATTTCAATAATACAACGAGAATTTATACATAAGGTTTGTTTTGTACTGTTTGAACTGGGGAGTTCACGTTTGTGACATTATAGCGAACAACATTTGTATCCAAATATGACTATTCGAACAAAATATTCCGGCTGGATGTTGGTCAAAATAAGATTAAGCCAGTGACATTATAGCCAACGACTTACTATAAACAAACATATTGTTATTGAATAAGTCATCGAGATGAGTCATTTTTGTTTTGAAGGCAAAGCCTAATGAGTCATAAATAAGTCAAATTGCATTTGTTATTAATCTGGTACCAATAAAACAAACCACATAGTATCAAATTATACATCACGTACCCCACTAATTTAAATTGGTATTGTTGACCACAACCTCTTACTTGAACATATAGTGTCCATAAGCCATGCATGTCCCATGTAATAAAGTATTGTCGCTAAAGTTAAATTTTGTGTGTTTTCATATATTTTGAAGGTGTAGGATGTTTAGCTATCACAGCAGTTCTTTTCATTTTTGCTAAAGCATAAGTTAAAAGTCATATAAGGACCATTTTCCATTTTCAACTAATGGGACAATATGATCGAGAACGTAAATATCTACTTAGATAGGTTTGATGGTATTGATAATGCTGCTAGTTTTCTATTGGGCCAGCCAGATTTGTTTAACTTTTGTTTTTACTTCGTCCAGGTCACACGCCTTTCTTTTCTGTTTCTCAGAATTGAACACTCACGCTCAAAGCTAGGCACGTGTACATCAACCTCCTTCGGAAACAGGGCCCATCAAGCCCAATCTAAACACCGTTTACGTTTACTGTCCGAACGTATGCCCTGACGTTCATTTTAAATCCAGTCATTAACAACCCCTTGAAATGAAACGAAGATTGTTTAAACAGCAAAGAGACTACTTAAACGTAATATGACACATGTCATTAAACCATTCGATGAGAAAATTAAATTAAGATTCTGCTGACATTTCCAGTTCAATGTGTACCACGATGCAGAGTAGTATTACCTTTGGGGAATTCTAGAGAACGACGTGGCGTAATCCGATTAGTTATGAATAGAAACAGCCAAAAGAAGATTTAGCTGAGTCTTCGTGATTACGGTGAAGCCGCACGTACCTGATCGCAACTACTCTCCGTTCCAACCTGTGCCTTCTTCTTGGAAGCTCTCTTCCCTCTCTTTCTCTCTCTTTCCGAGAAAGTAAAAGCAACATTTCTCTCTCTAACAGCCATTTTCGGTGGGGGTTTATGCGCTTTTCTTCAAATCTTCTTGTGCAAGACGACTATACGTATACATGCATACATATACGTGTATGTTGATGTATGCATAGGTGTGTGTGTTGGATTAGAAAGGGAGGGTTTGTTAATTGGGTCTCTAGGTTTTCAGTATCGTCAACCCTATGCTCAATGACCCGAATTGGGGTCGAATCGAAAACCTTACTGGACTTCGTCTGTGATGACTCTTGATACTAGTAGATGGCTCGATTTCATTTCATCTTCTTCCTGGTCGCTGTTGCGGTTTTTGTGGTAAACCCTAGTTCAAGCTATCGATTTGCCATTGTGGAACCGAATTCGGGTTCTGATTCGGATTTGGACGCGGAATCAGAGTCGCTACTTTTCCATCAGGATTACTCGCCGCCGGCTCCGCCACCGCCACCTCCGCATGGACCGTCGGTATCTTGCAACGACGATCTCGGCGGCGTTGGATCTTTGGAGACTACTTGTAAGATTGTCGCCGATTTTAACCTTACACGCGATGTTTATATAGCTGGGAAGGGAAATTTTATCATCCTACCTGGGGTTAAGTTTCACTGCCCGATCCCCGGATGCTGCATAGCTATCAATGTTTCTGGAAACTTCTCTCTGGGCGCGAAATCTACAATTGTCGCCGGGACATTGGAGCTTACAGCTGGTAACGCTAGCTTTGCCAACGGGTCAGCGGTGAACACGACGGGCTTAGCCGGGAACCCTCCGCCACAGACCAGCGGGACGCCGCAGGGGGTCGATGGTGCTGGTGGTGGACATGGTGGCAGAGGCGCTGGCTGTTTAATCGACACTAAAAAGCTTCCCGAAGATGTGTGGGGAGGTGATGCATACTCGTGGTCAACTCTAAATAAGCCGTGGAGTTACGGTAGTAAAGGTGGGTCAACGAGCGAGGAGATTGATTATGGAGGAGGAGGTGGAGGGAGAGTGAAGATGGATATTCTGCAATTGCTGGATGTTAACGGAAGCCTTTTGGCAGACGGAGCGTATGGAGGACCCAAAGGCGGTGGTGGGTCTGGTGGCAGCATCTTCATCAAGGCATATAAGATGTAAGGAACTTTCGTTTCTATGCAGTAGCTGTTAATTTGATTTCCACGGATTTTGAAGTCTTTCTAGTCTACAGAGAAGGAAATACATTTTCTGGTTAAATGTGCTAGAACTGTGCTTCTGGGTTTCTGTTCTCATTTGGAAATATTTGTTGAAGAATTCATCTTATTCATGACATACTTATTTATAAAGATTTTAGATCCTGCTCATAAACTCTCCGACATTTGTTGTTTGTTGTTGTATGGTACACATGAAACGTTGTAAGCTCATTTCGAAGGTTGGTAGTGAGCCTTTCGTCTTCTCAGATTCTTGGTAAATTGATCTCAGCTAGCATCCTCTGTTTTGCTGTTATTTGAAGTGCAGGACTGGAATTGGACAGTTAAGTGCATGTGGTGGAAGTGGTTACGGTGGTGGGGGTGGTGGAAGAGTATCTGTGGATATATTTAGCAGGCATGATGACCCGAAGATCTTTGTGCATGGTTAGATTCTCTTCCTTATGGTCACTGTTTCTTTCTGGCCATCGTAATAATATCCACACCTCCAGATCTTTTAACTGTTGTGGAATTTATTGGGTCTTAAAGTATGAACCAATAAATTTTATGCTATAATTTCATTTTCTTAGATGATGTATCATCACAGCAAAATTCTTCATACCGATCTTTACTTGGTTATTTTGTTTACATCTGCACATTTCATATCTCCTTTATAGTTTTTTGTTTTAGTTTTGAGCGAGTATTTCCATGACGTACTGGCTTATCATTTTCAATCATGTGAACTAAATTTCATTCTCCTACATGCAGGGGGACACAGTATCGGATGTCCAGATAACTCTGGTGCTGCTGGGACGCTATATGATGCTGTTCCCCGAAGCCTTTTCGTTAGCAACTACAATCTGACGACAGATACTTATACGCTTCTCTTAGAATTTCCCTTCCAGCCTCTTTGGACCAATGTTTATATTCAGGATAAAGCGCGAGCAACTTGTCCTCTGCTATGGAGCCGTGTCCAGGTATTTACAAAATGAATTTCCAGTTCATGGGTTTTGTAGGCCAACTGTTTTATCACCTTTAGCAGTGTTAATGCTAAGACTATTTGTGATTTTATATTCAAGGATATAATTTTTTTCCCTGCAATTCTAGTGTCTTTTCTCTACAGTTTTGTGTTGCTTCTATATATGCATTTTTAGGTATTCAGTGGAGTTTCCAGCAGACTATATTGCAAAACTAAAGATGTGTACTCAAAACCGAATTCAATATGTAGGTTCAAGGACAAATTAGTTTGTTGGGCGGTGGTGTTTTGAGCTTTGGATTAGCTCATTATGGTACATCAGTATTTGAGTTGTTGGCTGAAGAACTCTTAATGAGTGATTCCACTATCAAGGTGAGTCTTATCTGGTTCTCCACCTTTTCAGGAAATACAGATGCGGCAGCATTGTGTTTGTTTACGCTAGATATGAATATATCTTTGTTGCTACTATCTGCTTCATTCTTGGTCATGTAAATAATCTCTTCATCATGCTTTATGTTACCAGGTTTATGGAGCATTACGAATGACTGTCAAGATGTTCTTGATGTGGAATTCAGAATTGCATATAGATGGAGGAGAAGGAGATACAAGTGTTTCAACACTCGAGGCTAGCAATTTATTCGTTCTTAGGGTACTCACAGATGCATGTCACTGTTTTTTGCTTCAAGTAATTTGTGACATACCGTTTCATCTAATTAGTTTGTGTAACCTGTCAATCTATATTTAGGAATCATCTGTAATTCGGTCAAAGGCAAATCTTGGAGTCCATGGACAAGGTTTCTTGAATCTAACGGGACCAGGGGATTCGATTGAAGCACAACGGCTTGTTTTGTCACTGTTTTACCGGATTTACGTAAGGGGTTTCCTTGTATTCATTTTGGTGACAATCCTGCATTAGATGACTGTCTTGTGCAGATGCAAAAATGGTTGGTGTGTATAGCTCTGAAAATGCGGTGGATACATGCATAATTTGACAATCGGTCTCTTTTGAAGGCTATATTGGCTTTTAAATAAATAATTTTTGTAAGGTACTTGATTTGGTATCATGATTTTTTTTTAATTTTTTTTTTCTGGCAATTGAAGGTTGGGCCCGGATCTATTTTGCGTGCTCCTCTACTGAATGCATCTCGAGATGCTGTGTAAGTTTGAAGGAAAATGCCCTATTTATGCTTAGTTTGGTTCAATTGTTCTTCAGAGCTAACAATAATTTAACTCACATGCTTTGCAGTACACCAAAGCTCTATTGTGATCGGCAAGATTGCCCTTATGAACTCCTGATCCCTCCAGAAGACTGCAATGTCAATGCATCTCTTTCCTTTACTCTACAGGTATTCCAACCGTACTTAACTAGCATGCGCTAGCATGGAAGTTCTGATAACTTCTTTTTCTTTATAGATTTGTCGAGTTGAGGATATTCTAGTCGAAGGCTTCATCACAGGATCAGTAGTTAATTTCCACCGCGCAAAAACAGTTACCCTTCAACCCTCTGGAGAGATTAGTGCCAGTGGAATGGGTAACAGTCACTATTTTCTTCTTAGATTTTGTTTCGATCGTGCATCCTACTTCTACATTTCGTATGGGCTTTTCCTCTGCTTACTCTCCCCCACCCCAATATAAGATTTAAGTTGCTACCCATTTTCCATATAAGGAGAAAGAAGATATAATCTTATGTTCATTTTAATTTAATGTGTTTTCTTACCAACATGCATATGCAATTTTTAATGTGTTTCACAGGTTGTAGAGGTGGGGTGGGTCAAGGTAAATTGCTTGGAAATGGCATTGGCAGTGGTGGTGGGCATGGTGGTAGAGGGGGTCGTGTATGTTACAAGAGCAGCTGTGTTGAAGGTGGAATTACATATGGAAATGCAAATCTCCCTTGTGAGCTTGGCAGTGGAAGTGGTGATTATAGCCCAGGTTATTCATCTTCTGGTGGTGGTATTATAGGTATGAAATGTCAGAGATTTTGATGATTCTGGAGTTCTATTAAACTTGAGAGATTGGGTGTGTCGTCGTCATAGGACTCTCGACTATTCATATTGTGTTCAAATATATATTTTATTACTTGTCACAAGCTTATGATTCATAGTCCGTTCATGTTGTAGAAACTTGTCATCATTTAGGCCATGCACTATCATTCATGCATGCATGTGGTTGCCATGAAAGCTTATTGCTTTCAAGATGATACCTTTTAATCTGTTCTTCTTTTCCTTTGAACTGGTCAGTGATTGGTTCAATGGAGCAGCCTCTATCTGGTTTATCACTTGAAGGCTCAATAAGGGCTGATGGAGAAAGTGTCAAACATTTGAGCAGAGACGAAAACGGTTCTGTTGTAGCACCTGGTGGTGGTTCTGGTGGAACAGTTCTTTTGTTCCTGCGTTATCTTATTCTAGGAGAGTCGTCTCTTCTCTCAAGTGGTGGTGGGTCAGGCAGTCCTTCTGGTGGTGGTGGGGGCGGAGGTGGGAGGATTCATTTTCATTGGTCAAACATTCCCACCGGGGACATATACCAGCCTATTGCTAGTGTAAAAGGAATAATCCATGCACGGTCTGTCCTCTAAATACCTGTGCATTTGGCATGATCATAAATCTGTTTTACATGACATTAGTATGTTTTCCCATCATTGACTGCATTTTCATTTCTATGTTATTATTTGATATATTTTTCAGCCTGTCGCATTAACACACTATTTCTTTTTGCAATCATAGGGGGGGAGGGGCGGTAGATGATGGGTCTTCTGGTAAAAATGGCTCAGTAACTGGGACGCCTTGTCCAAAGGGACTCCACGGTATATTTTGCAAGGTTGGGAAAATTTGGTTCGAGATATTCCTGCTCTATAATTTCACAGGATTTGCCTTTTGGTCCCATATCACAGTTGAATTGTCATTGTAGTTCTTACGCTCATTGTATTCTAAATACTTTTCTTTTCTCCAGGAATGTCCATCTGGTACATTCAAGAATGTTACTGGATCTGACACGTCTCTTTGCCGTCCCTGTCCTGTTAATGAGCTTCCAACTCGTGCTGTCTATGTCCCAGTTCGAGGTATAAATAACAATCCATAGATCTTCTTTTTTGTATTACACATGTGCTATAAAGTTTGTCCAAAACTGCCAGTGATGGTTTTTTTTTTTTTTTGTTTCCCGTTCAATTACCGTCGGTAGTTAAATAATTTTGTGTTTTAAAAAAGTTTTTTTAAGTTGGCTATGATCTTGTTTTCTTACTCATTCCGTACCTGTAAAGCGATGCTGGAAATGTTCCATGTCTCAACTATAGACCTTGGATTTTCTATGCATAATAACAGGTGGTGTTTCTGAGACACCATGTCCATATCGATGCATATCGGAAAGGTATCACATGCCACACTGTTACACTGCTCTGGAGGAGTTAATTTACACATTCGGTGGGCCTTGGTTGTTTGGTCTTCTTCTGATGGGTCTCCTCATCCTCTTAGCCCTTGTACTTAGTGTTGCACGAATGAAATTTGTCGGAGTTGATGATTTACCTGGCCCAGCTCCCACGCAGCATGGCTCTCAAATAGATCATTCCTTCCCTTTCCTTGAATCACTAAACGAGGTTAGAGGATTTTCTCCGTCTTGGAACATTAGATCCAAAAACTGTTTATTGGTCTTACATTCTGCATTCATCTATACAAGAATGAAGAATAATTTATGTAATCGTTAATTTGTCACTCTAGATGCAAGTATTGTATGGCCAGCAGACATGATTGAGCGAAATAATCTGCCAAACACTCCTTATATTAGTGTTGTGCTGTTTATAATGTTATTTCTTTGTCAGGTGCTGGAAACAAATAGAGCAGAGCAGTCTCAGAGTCATGTGCATAGAATGTATTTTATGGGTCCAAATACATTCAGTGAGCCATGGCATCTCTCGCATATCCCCCCGGAAGAGATAAAAGAGATAGTGTTAGTTGTTTCTTATTTTATTTCCTAGCTGATTTGGGTTCCTGTCTCATTCTTTTGTCTATAGTTACTTAATAAGGTGCCTTGGTTCTAAAATATTCTTATATTGGTTTTGGGTTCTGTAGATATGAGGCTGCATTTAACACATTTGTCGACGAAATCAACTCTATAGCATCATATCAATGGTGGGAAGGTGCAATATATAGTATTCTTTCAGTGGTTGCATATCCGCTTGCGTGGTCATGGCAGCAATGGCGGCGGAAGTTGAAATTGCAAAGATTGCGTGAGTTTGTACGTTCAGAATATGATCATTCCTGTTTACGCTCCTGTCGCTCCCGGGCTTTATATGAGGGTCTGAAGGTAATTTTTTGTTGATTTATTTGATCTCATAATTGCTTAACAGGACTACAGATTTTAAGAATATCTTATTCGTTTTACTAGGATTTGTTGTTATAAGCTTATAGTATATATATACCGCTAAATTTAGGTTGCTGCTACCTCCGATTTGATGCTTGCATATCTGGATTTCTTCCTTGGCGGGGATGAAAAAAGGACAGACCTTCCACCACGGCTTCACCAAAGGTTTCCAATGCCCATATTGTTTGGTGGTGATGGTAGTTACATGGCTCCTTTCTCACTTCAGAATGACAATATTCTTACCAGTCTGATGGGCCAGGTTGGTTACTTAGTTAACGAGAAGCAGTTACAACAGCCATGTTAAAGGTTGTATTGATCTTTGTCATTGTTTTATTTTTCCCAGCTCGTTCCGCCCACTACTTGGTACAGACTGGTGGCTGGTGTAAATGCTCAACTACGCCTTGTTCGCCGTGGGCGTCTGAGATCTACATTTCATTCTGTTCTGAGATGGTTAGAAACTCATGCTAATCCCGCTCTGGAAACACATGGCATACGGGTTGATCTTGCCTGGTTCCAGACTACAGCTTGTGGTTACTGGCAATATGGTCTCTTGATTCATGCTGCTGAGGATTGTGAACCAACATCTCCTCAGTGTGTCAGTGAAACAGCATGGAATGATATCCAGCCACGGTAAATACATGAGAAATTGCATCCATTCTTTCTTTCGTTCTATTGTTCATACTGACTATAGTCATTATACCATTCTTTCTTCTCAATGCGTTGTGTTGTCTCAAGTTGAATATAAAATATGAACTGAGCGATCTTGTATAAATAAGATTATCACTTAGGTTTTTTTGTTGTGATATCACACTTTTTTGTCGTTGTGCACTTCATATCTAGCTATGCGGATTTTTGATGTCTTATTCTTGTATCTTCTAGTTACGGTGTGAGTGCGCATAAAGAAAATTCTCCGGCACATTTAAGAGAGAGTATGCTCTTCAACCAAAGCCACACAAACACTGAGGATTATACAACACGCAGAAAGAACTATGGAGGGATAATCGACCTTGACAGCTTACCTAGTCTGAAAGAGAAGAGAGATATGTTTTTTCTTCTCTCTTTCTTAGTTCACAACACTAAACCTGTGGGCCACCAGGTACCTCTCTAATCAAATCCTTATAGTATGAATGTCTTATTACATGTTGTGCTGTCCCACAATTCAAAGAGTTTTAATGCCTCTTCCGTCTGTTATCTTTTGTGATACTGCAGGATATGGTTGGCTTAGTTATCTCGATGTTACTTCTAGGAGATTTTAGTCTAGTCTTGCTCACACTGCTCCAGTTGTATTCGATATCTTTGCTGGATGTACTTTTGGCTTTGTTTATATTACCTCTCGGCTTGCTGCTGCCATTCCCCGCTGGGATCAATGCCTTATTCAGTCATGGACCCAGACGCTCTGCTGGCTTAGCACGTGTTTATGCTTTGTGGAACTTCATGTCCTTGGTCAATGTGGTAAGTTGTCTTTTATTACTTGTTTCGTTGAGAAATGCAATGTGAACCTCATGTCCAAGCGTCACAAGAGGATGAATTCAACAGTTATATCTGTGGACAATATTGGTGTTGGTTCTTTGGAAAATGTTGCATGTCTCACGTAATCTGACAAGTTTTGGTTCTGTGACAGTGTGTTGTTTTTCTCTGCGGATATGTTCATTATAACAGCGAATCATCAGCTAGCAAGAAAATCCCATTTCAGCCGTGGAATATAAACATGTGAGTTTAACCACAATCTTATGCAAAGGAATACTTAAAAAGAGTATCTCTCGCTCTCTCTCACTCACTCAATCTTACGTTTTGGTCTGTTGGGTTTGTGATGCGCAGGGGTGAAAGTGAATGGTGGATATTTCCAGCGGGACTGGTCGTGTGTAAGATAATGCAATCGCAGCTCATAAATCGACACGTAGCAAACCTGGAGATACAAGACCGCTCGTTGTATAGCAAGGATGTTGAGCTGTTTTGGCAGTCGTGACAAAAGTATTGTATTGTCAGGTAATTTTTCTGAGGACAACTAAAAACAGCCCTGCCCCAGTTTGGAGTGAGGGTTTCAGTTGGTTTGATTTTGTTTTTTGTTTCTCTTCTTGTAATTCTATTACTCTTAGGTGAATAGAATTAGGACACAAAAGAGAAGGAGCAACCAAACTTGTAATCTAGAGATCCTGTTTGGGTTTTCTTGGGGCCAAAAGGGAGCTGGTGTCGGTTTTGGTTTTGTTTCAGTGGATGGTCGTATTGGTAAAGGTTTTTGCATGTAAATAAAGTGAGAAACCAATGATCTAATCTACTTGGGGCTGTGTTATTATTTCTGCCTCAACACTATTACTCTCTTGACTTGTTTTTGGTGTAAGAAATGGATTTGGGTCTTTTTAGCTCAATAAGCATAAAAAAATGGATTTATTTGGGGCTGTGTTATTTATGATTTTTTTTGTCAAAATCAGCGAGAAGTTGACTTTTTAGCTCAATAAGCAGTTTCGTTGACCTACAGTGGCCAGACTCGTTGCCTCTTTATTTTCTCTGCCATTTATACCCTTCCTGAATGGTTTTGCTCAAAGGCTAAAAAGTGAAGTTAATACCAAGGCATGAATTATACTAATTTGATGATGTTGTCATTGCATGACGTCAATATACATAAATTACCAGATTTGCAAGACATGGAGGTTATACAGGAAAACAAAAAAATTGGTAGCTAAGAAAATAACACAAGATGGGCTCTAAAGAAGAAGTAGTAGTAGGAGAAGCGAATCATGGAGACAGGCCTAGTGTTGGACGGAAACAAATTGTAGAGTATTTGACGAAAGAGTAGTTGAGAGCAAAGAAAGCTTTACTGCAGAGCGCGCGGCTGTAATGCCATTTTTAAAGAAAAGTCGATCTGAGCTGCCATGGCCGAGTCTAATGCCATGTACGGATGGAAAGGGGAAGGAAAATTACCCTTTCATCCTTAATGAAACTGAATCGAGCGATTGAAATTGAAATTGAAAAAAAAAAACGAAATCGATTTCAGCGAGCTCGCGAAACCGGGAAAAAAAAAAAACCGAGAGCTGAAATCTTTTATCCGTTGATTCCGCGATTTGAGAGGAGAGCTCCGATTTCAACGAGCTGCTCTTCTCGTGATTCGTCGACATGCGACTGGAGCTCTGGCCTGAATTCGAGCTCCAATCCGCCATTAATTGAGGTGAATGTTTCTTCACCTGATTCGAGCTCAAGCTGCGCCCGTGAGTGACATCGATTTCGTCGACATCCGACTGGAGCTCCGGCCTGACATCGATTTCTTCTTCTTCTTCCGCATTCTAACATCGGTTTCTTCCTTGCTCCGCCATTGTCGTAGCTCCGCCATTAATTGAGGTGAATGTTTCTTCTTTTGTTTGGGAGTATGAAAAATAAGGGATCTTGGCTTGCAAATTGCTTCATTTAGTATGCACATTGGGTTGGCATCCATGTATTTTCGATGGATTAGTCTTTAAGTTCACTAGTTTAACGACAGTAGTCGATGCGCTGTAGTGAATCGTAGAAAAAGGAAAGCCGTCGTAGCTCGAATTTCCCTAATTTGCAGAAGTAGGACAACCAGTACAACTGGTACAACTGATAGGTATAGGACAACTGGTACAAATAGTACAACTATGTATATTGTGTTATTGCTGATTGATAGTTCTCATTATATTTTCAGCGAGAATGACCTTCAACCCAAACGTACATTTTGAGTATGGAGGTTGCTATTTACGAGGCGAGGAGGGGCTGAAATGGTTAACAAGAAATCCATCATGCGCTATACCGTTTAAGACCTCATCTGCGCATGAGATAACATACTCGGCTTTAGTGGATAAGATATTGAAGAAGATTGCGATAGTTGGAGCTAACCCGCAGCTGAAACTGAGTTACATTCCGTTGGTAAATAAACCTGTGATAGAGTCATATATTTTCGATGATGATGACTTACATGCTTATCTGACGACATTGGATAAAGAGGGACTTAGGTCTGTGTTGCATGTGGAGGTAATAAAAGGTTTGGAAATAAATGAGAGGAGCGACCATCTTTCCAGAACAGAGGCAGTAAGTTCTTTTGGTTTGAATTATGATGAACCGGTTGCAAATGGCAATGGTGATGATGATGTTCAGAATTCTGGTATGCTTATAATTTATAGAGCGCACGCAGAAGGAGAAGAACATAGGCCGCCCATTATCGAAGAGGTGATATCTGCCGATGTCGAGAAGGTGGTCTCTGGTGATGGTAATGAAAATGGTGAAAATGGTGCGTGTGGCGAATCTGATGGTGTGCATAACCATGCTGAAAATGGTTTGGATGGAATGCATGAATTTGTTGACCTACCACGTTCTGTAGAAGAAAGACAGTACGTAGAAGAATGGGAGGATGGTACGGGTCTTGTAATAGGTCAGGAATTTTGTTCTAAGGAGGCATTGCAAGATTTGGTCGACCGAGCTTCCAATAAGAACTGTTTTGGGTTCCATACTTATAAATCAGATCCAGGCCGACTTATTCTAGAATGTCGTCAAAAGAGTATAGGGTGTAAGTGGTATATACGAGCTACAAAGTTTAAGGGATCAGGTTTTTTCACTGTTAGAGTATACAGAAAGATGCACACATGCTCTCGGGCTGCTCAGAGTAGCAGCATTAGTAGAAGGAGAGGTACCCTACGATTAGTAGCATCTGTTCTGTATGAAGATTATCCTGGTCAATTCGACACACCAGCTCCGAAAAATATCGTTGGTATTGTTCAACGCAGAGTTGGTTTGAGTGTGTCCTACTCCACCGCCTTGAGAGGGAAACGCCTAGCTGTTAATGATGTCCGAGGCACTCCTGAAGAAGGGTATTTGATGTTGTATTCTTATCTTACATGTTGGAGAAGGTAAATCCTGGGACAGTGACAAGTGTTAAATTGGATAGAAATGATCAGTTCCAGTACTTGTTCATTGCCTTGGGCGCTAGCATCGAAGGGTTTCGATCGATGAGGAAAGTGATAGTTGTGGACTCAACATTTCTGAAGACTGTTTATGGTGGACAACTCGTCTTTGCCTCAGCACAGGACCCTAATCATCACCATTACCCTATTGCGTTTGGTGTGATTGATGGTGAGAATCATGCTAGTTGGAATTGGTTTCTTGGAAAGCTGAAAACAGTTATTCCGGATGATCATGAATTGGTTTTTATGAGTGACAGACATAAAAGCATAATTCATGCAGTTGCGAATGTTTATCCCAAGTCACAACATGGACATTGTATATGGCATCTGTCTCAAAACGTGAGAGGTCAAGTCCAACATAAGGTAAACAAAGATCTTGTTGCTCAAAAATTCATCCATTGCGCTCATCTTTATACTGTGAATGAGTTCGAGAAAGAGTATGATGATTTCAAGAAGATGTTTCCTTCTGCCCATAAGTATTTGGTTGATAGTGTAGATTTGGATAAGTGGGCTAGGTGCTACTTTAAAGGCGAGAAATATAATTTAGACACCAGCAATACTTGCGAGTCTCTGAACATTTGTTACCAATGATTGATGCAATTGTTGATAAAATGGCATTTTGGTTTAACAAGCATAGGAAAGAATCTGCGTCATTGCCGGAGACAAAGGTAGTTGTGCCTTTTGTTGAGAACATGTTGCATGATAGATGTCCCATTGCTACTTGTTTGACTGTGGGTGAGCTAAACAGCTTTCAGCTTGAGTACAGCGTTATTGGTAATGATAGGATTACTTATCTGGTGGATTTAGAGAAAAAAAGTTGCTCCTGCAGATGGCTTGACATAGACAAGTATCCGTGTGTCCATGCGATAGCCGCAGTCATGGCAAAGATAAGAAAGGGTGGGAGGAGATCGAATATATCTATATACGATATGTGCTCCAAATATTACTTGATTGAGACGTGGGCATTGGCATATCACAGGACAATTTATCCAGTGCCGCATGTATCTACTTGGAGTATTCCTGAGGATATATTAAAATTGTACGCCTTACCTTATGATTACGACAAAACGAAAGGAAGAAATCAAGAAGAACGGTATCCATCAACCGGAGAAAGTCGCAAGAAGAAGAAGAAGACAAGTAACAAGTCTCAACGTAATATAGACTTGGGTAAGTGGTTCAAGCCTGTGCATAGCAGTGGTACCTAAGTGAGAGCTCTCCTTAAGTCTTGTTTTTATGTGACAGAGTATCAACAATTATGTGTTTCTGTTTGTATTGGTGACCATGTTTTCGTATGAACAATTAAGTGTTTATGTTTGTGCTTCTTCTTAGGTTTATGTATGAAAAATTATGGTAGTCACTTTTGCTTTAATGTACGACAAGGTTCAACTGCGTACAAATTTGAGCAACTACGAGTTTTAATGGGTTCTACCATTGTGTGTTCAAATGGATTCAAATGGGTTCAAATGGGTTCAAACGCTGGAGGTGCTCACTGAAATTATTATGAATCTGGACATAATTGTGTGTTCCCATTCATTCGGTTCAACTGTCACCTGTTGGTTTAACTTTGGTTTAGTGTACACTCAAATAATATTTTTTAGTAAACGATGGGAAATAATTATGGAAATCGGCCAACTAATGACTTTAAACACAAGCTTTCCATATACTAAAACACTAATAATGAGGATATGATGCAATTTATAGTTTTCTAAAACAAAGTAATGTTTAGACATTAACCAAGACTTACAACATAAGGAAAACATAGGCATTGTTATATTATTATGAAGAGAATTTACGAAAATGTTATGTTATGAATATCTAATGGAACATAAATGTTTATATTGGCATTATAAGTCCTAAATGAATTGGTTCAACTCGAAATCAAAGGTTTATTATATGGTTCAACTTGAAATATAAGAAAATGGTCAATGTTCAACTATTGTCGATTTTGGTTCAACCCTTATCCTGGGTACAAATACGTTCTAAAATAACCAGCGAGATGGTCAATGCGCCGCCGGCGGGAGATTTAAGAGGGAAATTAAATTCTAAAATAATTCGATTTACATTAGTTTCTTAGTTTCTTAGTGAGTTTCGTTTCTTTCTTAGTTTTCATATTTTCTTTCTTTTCCGAAGAGAGAGGTTTCTTTCAAGAGAGAGAGCGAGCAGAGAGTTTCCTTTTCTTTCTAGAGAGAGAGACCTTTCGAAAGATCTAGAGAGAGAGGAGAGAGAGATTTCTGGGTTCCATTTGTAGTCGATTTCAGTCCTCCAGGTTCCAATTAAGGTTCGGCTCCTCGTAGATCTATGTAGAACAACTATTTCAGTATTAGGTCATTTTCCATTTTTCGTAATCTGAATCATTGTTTCCAATTCGAATTCTTGTTACAAGGGAATGGGTCCTCACAGTTGGGTAGCAACGTCTTCCTCCTCCTCGGAGTCTTTAGATCCATGTCTCAAAGCAGATGGTGAATACGGAATGCCCAAGCAGTGTTACTGCGGTGGAGACGTTTTTCTTGAGACGTCTCACAAAGCAGAGGATCATGGAAGGAGATACTTCACTTGCCGCAACAGTGATGTGAGTTTTAAGTTTTTTTTTTCAGTGTCTTGATGTTGCACAAAATTCAGATATTGATGTTGTTACCAATATCTCCCAATATCGTGGACTGTAGCAAGAAGGGTATCATATTCGCAAATGGTGGGATAATGTGATCCATGATGAAATTGAAATCTTGCACTCTGACATCAGAAGTCTGACTGAGAAATCCCAAAGCTGTGGAAAAGCAGAAGAAGCACTTACAGATATCACTACCCTCTGGACCGACCTGTGTGTGGCGGAAAGGGCTATTGCGGATGTGAAGGGAGATTTTGTGGAGATGAAAGAGGGTTATGCGAAGATGGAGGCGTTGGTTCGTGATCTTCACAAAAAGCAGACAACTGTGGAGATTACATTTGTGGTTGTTGCATTTGTTATGTTCCTTGGTCTCTTCATAATTTGGTTTAAGTAACTGCAATCTAACTGCTCGGATGATAAAGACTTATGTTTCTCTGTTTTAAAAACTTTGTTTTGGCGGATTAAGGCCTTTGTTTTTCAAACTTTGTAAGAGGTCTTGCGTTTATGTTATGCCTTAGTTTATGGAAATGAGTTTAGTAATGTATATGGTACTTATATTACCTTGCAACTATTACCTTGCAACTATTATATTTACGACACTTGAACTATTTTTTATGTCTTAGTGAAACTAAGTAAAACCAAGTTATACTAAAAATACTCGTCTTAGTGAAACTAAGTCGAACCAAGTTATACTAAATATACTCGTCTTAGTGAAACTAAGTAAAACCAAGTTATATTAAAAATACTCGTCTTAGTGAAACTAAGTCGAACCAAGTTATACTAAATATACTCGTCCTAGTGAAACCAAATCATTCTGCGATTCCACAAACACAACAACTAAGTTGATAAACAAGTTCACAAACACAACCCAAAATCATGCTTCCGTTTGTACCCATACCTCCTCACTCTTTCTTCTTGCCTTTACCTTTGCCTTTACCTGCGGCTTTCTTCTTTTCTGCGGCTTTCTTCTTTTCTGCGGCCTTCTTCTTTTCTGCGGCTTTCTTCTTTTCTGCGGCCTTCTTCTTTTCTGCGGCTTTCTTCTTTTCTGCGGCCTTCTTCTTTTCCTTTCCTGCTCCACCGTGGTTCTTCTTTCCAGGCACATAAGGACTACACTTCGCAGCTGACGGCTTACCAATCCTCTGAGGCCGTTCCTTCCTCTCTACTCCAGATCTTTTCAACCTTTTTTTCGGCGGTTCTTCATCCTCTTCTTTCTCTTCCTCCTCCGAAGCAGTCTCACCAGCCTCTTCTTTCTCTTCCTCCTCCGAAGCAGTCTCACCAGCCTCTTCTTTCTCTTCCTCCTCCGATGCAGACTCATCACCATCCTCCACACCAAGCGCACCACCTTCCTCATGCTGGTGATCCTCCTCAAGAACGTTTTCCATTTCCTTAGTCCCCTCAGCTTCAACACGGTTATCTACAACATCATATATAAATGTTACATAAACATACAATCCATCATAATCCACCATAATTAAGTTTAACTTTGTTACCTTTCACGGCCCCAGCCTCTTCTTTCTCTTCCTCCTCAGATCCAAGTTCCCCAGCCTCTTCTTCCTCCTCCTCCTCGGATCCAAGTCCACCAGCCTCTTGCTGTTGATCCTCCGCACCAAGCGCACCACCTTCCTCTTGGTGGTGATCCTCCTGAAGAATGTCTTCCATTTCATCAGCCCTTACAGGTGTTCCATCATGTCTAATAACACTTGGCCCACCGGAAATCGGCTCACCGTCACCGGTTACATTTGTGGCTGGAATAGGACTTACCAAAGAACTACTTGCTCCTGTCTCTAGAGCTTTGCCTCGCAGCTCCTTCACAAATCTCTCAACATCTACAAGTCTCTCATTCCAACCACCAACCATTTCTTTTATTTCCTTTCCCACTGCCTCCATTCTGTCCATCCTCTCCGTAATTTGCTTTATTACTCCCTTCAGCTCTAGCATTGATGCACTCGTTTCAGGATCTTCTCTAGTGACTTCATCTTCATATACATCCTCGGTAATACCTCTACCAGCCAAATCCACCTCGTATAAAGATTCCCACCATAACTTCTTCTTCTGAACGATTAGATGGTTTCTCCAACCCTCAACAATAGGATCCAAATAACCTATGCCATCATCACATCCAGGGTCGATGATGCGCTCCATCAGAGATTCCTCATCTGTGGTAGGTTCCAAAATGCTAATGATATCCTGCGAATATGAAAACAATTTTAAATTACCAAATCTAGCTTAACTAAGATACTAAAATAACCACATATGGGAGATAACACTGACCTTGCTCCTTCCAATCGCCTCATTAATGTCTTCCAAAGGATATCCTTTCATATGAGTGTCTTTGAACATGTGCTTGCATAATCTCGGACATTCCTTCTCTGCGTCTACACTCACTCGGAAGGTCCGTCCAAGCTCAGGGATACACTCAAATGCAAAAGCCTCAAGAGGAAGAATGAAACCAGAAAAGCACCATGTATCTCCCTTCTTCACGATGCCTCTCTTGAACTTCTTCATGATTTTCTTCACTTCGGCGATGCAATCATCAAAGGTATAGCGGCCCCATGGAAAAGTTTCACACAACTTCAAATCATCGACAATTTTCAGCAGAAACGGCTCTATGTACCCTTCATTCTTAGACTTCGCTTTCAACACATTGCTCAAAACATACAAGAGCGCCATCTTCTTCTTGTTTACACTGCTCTTCATTGTAACTAGTTTCTTTTCCACATCTGCGATTGTTATCCTCCTAGACCCTTGAAACCACCTCTCCACAAACTTATAATCCCCTTTTTCCTTATCTTTCAAATCGTGGTAGTTACTCGGGTAATCATGGCAATCTAACCCACTTAACAGCGCATGCTCTTTGATAGAATACCTAATCGGTACTCCATTTACCACAAACCACAGCTCATTCTCCTTCTCAGTCCAAGCATGATGAAGTAGTAGCATCCAAAGTCCTTGTGATTTGCGGTTTGGCTCCTCGGCGATGTGAAATATATGCTTCAACTGAGGATGCGATAAGAAAAACTCCAATTCATTAGGATACTTCTTTATCTCACTCACTGTATCCTTCACATAGCATCTCGATGCTATCTTGCAACTATTCCTATATTGCTTTGGACTGAAGTAAAACTTCTCTGGTGGCAGTGGTAGAGATTCGCCTTCATCACGCTGCCAAGTCAAACAAAGTGCCATAAAAAATTGAACCATTCATATTAGTTGACCCATGTAAAACAACGTTGAACTTACAAATACCTAGTTGAACATAGTGAAACCTACGTAATCTCTCTTCACCTACATTGTACTTCTACCATGAACTTACAAATATCTAGTTGAACATAGCGAAACCCTACGTAATCTCTCTTCACCTACATTGTACTTCTACCATGAACTACAAAATTCAACCATTCTACATTCTCAACGTCAATCTGAAAGTAATAAAAGGTGTAAGTAAATGTGTACAATACCAGACAAATCTTATCGGTTTCTTCGTGACCCGAAGACAAATCTTCTTCTTCTTCTACGGTTTTCTCTGGCGCCGTAGATTGGGGATTTTCTGAATGATCTGATTGGGGTTGATATGACTCATATTCTCCTCGAGTCTTGTTTTTTACCTTCGCCATTATCTAACGACAAACAAAAACGAGCCGACATCGTTAGAAAGATGGAAGAAGAATAATCCGACAGAACAAAGAAAGCTAATCTTTTCGATTTTCGCTTACCGACGAGAGATTTGTAGATGCCAAAACAGGGAGTATGAGAAGTTTGTTAGGAATTTGAGTTTCGAGATCGAAAGAATTAAAGAAAAAGCTTCACTTCTTTCACTAATTCCGATTCGAGTAGACGACGAGAGATTTGTAGATGTCAAAACAGGGAATAATATCAGTTTGTTAGGAATTTGAGTTTCGAGATCGAAGGAATTAAAGGAAAAGCTTCACTTCTTTCCGTTGAGGATTCAAAAACATAGGAAAACGAAGAGACGCGATCGAAGTTTTGAAATTTCGAACTCTGCTGTAACGGAAAGGAAAAAGCGAAGAAAAGAATTTAGGGTTGGATCGGTTTTCGTTTTCCGCTTTTCGTTTGGAACCGAAACCATCGGGTCGGACATTCTGTTCGGATGGATAAAACCCGATAAAACCCTGGTTGGGTTGGTAATTACGACGATTTTTGTTGGCAAAATAGGTATTTACTCTATTTCCGTATTAAAAAAAATCGAAAAGAAATTAATTTTTAGAAGAATGGCACAGCAGCTCCATACTTGGCAATATATGGCATAATAGCCATTCTTTCTTTACTGCATCAAAGCAAGGAAAAGCCCTACCACAAGTGCTGATTTAGAAGCTGCAGCAATCCCTTGTCGGATAGTCAGAAACCCTGCAGAAGCAGCACCTGCAACGAACGAGTTCCATGGATCTTCCTTGTTCCTCATGTACACCATGGTTTGGTCAAATGTCGAGTACAAGCCTCCGAATACAGCAAAGGTGCCTCCCAAACGAGGAGCATTCATTCTCACCGCTTGTGCTCCTCCAACAAAACGAGCACCGTTGGGGGAATTGTATGTGTTAAGCCGGTGACTTAAACTACCAAGCCAGTGACCTGGTTATGTTGAATATCGAGAGAGAAGATAGAAAGCGGCGTATGCCTTTGATTAATTATCTGATAGTTTTGCAACCCTACACTTGGGTCCTTTAAATACTGAATAGAAACATAAACGACATAGTTTAACATAAACGAGTCTCCAACTAAAGACTCTACTTCACTCCAAGTCTCTCCTTCCTTCAGCCACTTTTGTAGTTGACCATCTCCCCGAAGTGCTTGGCGACTCTGCTCGATCTCTGTCCCTTCTTCATAAAGGCCAAAGGCACAGCAAGCTTATCAATACCCCCCCGAAGAAAACTCACCTTGTCCTCAAGGTGAAATGCTGGATACTGTGTTGCGATTTTGGTGATTGATTCCCAAGTAGCTTCAAACAACGGTAACCCTTTCCACTTGATTAGAACCTCTGGCTCATGCTCTGGTTTCACACGACGCACATCCAAGACTTCTTCTGGTTCAGTTTGCCATTCCAGGTTAGGAGCCAGAATTGCAGGTAGGGGCTGAGCCTGATTTGGTGCGGTGATTGCACGCTTAAGGAGAGAAACGTGAAATACCGGGTGGATCAAGCTATGCACCGGAAGTTTCAACCTGTAAGCTACCTTCCCAATTCGTGCCAACACTTCAAAAGGACCAAAGTAACGCGGAGCCAGCTTCTCATTCCGACGTTCCGCGACTGAAGCTTGGCGGTATGGTCTTAATTTCAAATACACCATGTCTCCCACTTGAAACTCCAGCTCTCGGCGATGCTTGTTAGCTGAGTTCTCCATACGTTTCTGTGCTTTATGCAGATTTTCCCTCAACTCTTCTAAGATGCTATCACGGTCCTGTAACATCGCTTCGACAGAAGCAATGGCCGTTGGAATATCCCCATAGCGCAGCAACTTCGGAGGATCTCGACCATAGAGTGCCTTGAAAGGGGTACTTCCCAAGGAAGAGTGGAATGATGTATTGTACCAATATTCTGCCCAATGTAGCCATTTCACCCACGTTTTTGGTTTTTCTCCTGCGAAACAACGAAGGTATGTTTCCAAGCATCTGTTCACCACTTCCGTCTGCCCATCACTTTGTGGGTGATACGCTGTGCTCTTTCGGAGTTGAGTGCCCTGAGATGCGAACAATGCAGACCAGAATTGACTCACAAACACCTTGTCCCTATCGGATACCATCGTCTCCGGTAACCCGTGTAACTTCACAATCTCCTTGATAAACAGCTCAGCCACAGATTTAGCAGTAAACGGGTGTTTCAAGGACAGAAAATGGGCATACTTGCTAAGCCTGTCTACTACTACGAGAATCACGTCAAAGCCATGAGAGATCGGTAATCCTTCAATGAAATCCAGACTGATGTCAGACCATACCTGGGTGGGAATGGGTAGAGGAGAAAGTAACCCGGCGGGAGAGAGAGTGGAATACTTGTTGTATTGACAGATCTGACAGTTGGTGATGAACACTTCTACATCCTTCTTCATCCCCTTCCAGTAAACCTCTCTGGACAATCTCTTATAAGTTTTCAAGACCCCTTCATGACCACCGATCACTCCAGCGTGAAACTGCTCCAGCACTTGTTGCGTACATTTCGAGTTCCGTGGTAAAACCAGTTTCCCTTCATGAAACAATAGACCTTCCCCCAGACGATACCCTTCCACCACTTGTCCTTCAGTCAAGGCCCTTAGAATTTTGACCAGATCCGGATCGAGACACAGTTGCGACGCTAACTCCTTCCTGTCAAGGCAAAGTGGCGCTGTGATGCTTAACTGTTGAAACTCCTTTTCTGGGGGACGGCGGGATAAGGCGTCAGCCACTCGATTGTCAGAACCAGGGCGATATTCAATCTTGTAGTTCAACCCCAACAACTTTGATGCCCACTTCTGCTGTTCGGATGTGACTGACTTCTGATCCAGTAAATACTGCAAGCTCTTCTGATCTGTCCTGATGATGCAATCATTCCCGGAAAGATAATGTCTCCATTTGTTGATTGCAAAGACAATCGCTAACAGCTCTCTCTCATACACCGACTTCTGCTTCCCTTTTGCTGTGAAACCCTGACTGATAAAAGCAATAGGTCTGTTATTTTGAGATAAAACAGCGCCTATACCATTACCCGAGGTGTCTGTCTCTATCACAAACGGTTTGGTGAAATCTGGTAACACCAAGACAGGAAGCTTCGTCATCGCCTCTTTCAGCTCCTTGAATGCTCGTTCTGCTTCTGCATTCCAAAGAAACCCTTCCTTTTTCAACAACTCTGTTAATGGTCTAGCCTTGGTACCATAGTTCTGCACAAATCTCCTGTAGTACCCAGTGAGTCCCAAAAATCCTCTTAACTCAGTCACATTTTTGGGGGTCGGCCATTTCTTCATCGCGGCTATCTTAGCCGGATCTGCTGCGACACCTTTGCCAGAAATAATATGCCCCAAGTAAGCTATCTCTGGTTGGCCGAATTCACATTTCTTCTTGTTCGCATAAAAGCGATGCTCCTGTAAAGTCTGCAACACCGTTCCCAAGTGGCGCCTGTGGAGTTGGAGAGAGGAGCTGTAGACCAGAATATCATCGAAAAACACCAGGACAAAGCGTCGTAGATGTGGGCGGAAGAGATCATTCATCACTGATTGGAAGGTAGCGGGAGCATTTGTCAAGCCAAATGGCATGACTAAGAATTCGTAATGGCCCTCGTGTGTACGGAAAGCCGTCTTTTCGATGTCACTTTTCTTCATTCGGATCTGGTGGTAACCCGACTTCAGATCAATCTTAGAAAAGATCGTTGCTCCCCTAAGCTCATCTAGCAACTCTTCTATCACCGGAATTGGATAGCGGTCAGGGACCGTATTCTTATTCAATGCTCTGTAATCTACGCAGAATCTCCAACCACCATCCTTCTTCTTAACCAAGATTACAGGACTTGAATGCGGACTGATGCTTGGTTGTATCACCCGAGCTTGTAACATCTCTTGTACTAGCTTCTCAATCTCATTCTTTTGGGTGAAAGAATGTTTGTAGGGTCGGAGATTGATTGGAGCTGTACCAGGTTGCAGCGTGATGGCATGTGCTCGGTTGCGCTCTGGAGGCAATTCTTGTGGCACTTGAAAAACCTCCTCATACGATTCCAGAAGCTTCTTGATATCTCGTGATTCAGGTGTCTCCTTCTTCGGAGCCTCACCTTCGAACAAGGTTGTTAATTCGACTAGGTAGGCCATTTCTCCCGCCTGAAGCAACTTCCCCATCGAGTTCATGGAAACTTGGACCTTAAGAAGAGCTGGGTCTCCAACCAGAGTTATCCATTTGGAATCCACCTGGAATCCGAGAGTATACTTTCTCCAGTTGATACGGGTATCTCCAAGTGATTCCAACCATGAATAACCCAGCACTACATCAGTTGTTCCCAGATCAAATAAGAAAAATTCATCCACAATCTTCACTCCCTGGATCTTCAATGTCACTCCTTCACATTTCCCTTGTCCCGCAATCACCTTCCCATCACCGACAGCTACCGTGAATTTGCGAGTATTGGTCACAGGGATATCGAGAATATGAGCGATCTTTTTGGAAACAAAGTTGCTGGTGGCCCCTGAATCAATGAGAACTATCACTTCCTTCCCCTTGATAGTCCCTCTCATCCTCATTGATCTTTCTGGTGTGATTCCGACTAGAGATCGTAAAGAAAGCTTCATCATTTGCTGATCTTCCTCAGTTTCTCTGGATTCCTCCTGATCCTCATTATGATCTTCCGTTTCAAACATTTCATCTGTGTCCTCTTCACCTTCCAGCTCTAGACATTTGAGACGTTGTTGCCGGAGACACCTGTGCCCTTGAAACCATTGCGCCCCACAGTGACGACATGGGTTTGTTATCTTTCCATCACTGCCTCCTCCTGACTTCCCTTTCCCATTATCAGGTGTTCGGCGAGATGGAGAATTTCCGCTGCTCTTGTGTGGGCTGATACTGGAACTGCGTGAAGGCACCGGAACTGTGGAAGTTTGGTATTGAAACTTTGGCCTGTAGCTGTAGCTCTGGTTAGCACTCTCCTGCCTTTCAATCAACCTGGCTGCAGCAACAATGGCGTTAATTCCCTTCGGTTGGCAACGTAGTACTTGATCTCGCAGGTTCTTCTTTAAACCTCTGAGAAACATGGATTCTGCTACATCATTTGTGACATGTGGAACTTCAACTAACAACTCTTCAAAATGTTCACGATACTCGTCAACAGATCCCTTCTGTGTTACCTCCATCAGCTGATCCACAATAGATCCTCCTCTACTCGGACCAAACCTATCACGAAATTTGTCCTTAAAATCCTTCCAATCTGAGATGACCTCACGGTCTTGGGTGTAACGGAGCCACGTTACCGCAGTACCGGTGAGACAAGCGGTAGCCTGTTCTAGCTTGGTCGCTTCAGGTGTATGGTTCGCTGCAAAACTTTTCTCCACTCTGTACAACCATTCCTCGGCATTCTGTCCTTCAAACAGTGGTATCTCGAAAACCCTCTTCGGAGATTCTACTGGGTTTTCTTCTACAGGGGTTTTCTCCGGTAAAGGTGGAATCTTGACAGGTGCGGGTGGGGCGGAGTCGTCGGGTGGACAGAATAGCTGTCCAGGCGGTCGAGTTGTAGAGGTGGTGGAAGGCGATCCTTGCGGGGTTGTGTAACCCGGAGGAGGCGCGGTTCCCGACTTAGCCAGGATCGCTTGAAACGCTTCTTTAAACCAAGCTTGGTCCTGTTCCCTCTGCATCTCAAGTCTGGAAATCCGCTCGCGCAGATCTGAAGCTTCAACGGTCGGATCTGTAGTGGTCGGGTTGTTCTGGTCATTCATCCTGTATCTCTGATACCAAATGTTAAGCCGGTGACTTAAACTACCAAGCCAGTGACCTGGTTATGTTGAATATCGAGAGAGAAGATAGAAAGCGGCGTATGCCTTTGATTAATTATCTGATAGTTTTGCAACCCTACACTTGGGTCCTTTAAATACTGAATAGAAACATAAACGACATAGTTTAACATAAACGAGTCTCCAACTAAAGACTCTACTTCACTCCAAGTCTCTCCTTCCTTCAGCCACTTTTGTAGTTGACCATCTCCCCGAAGTGCTTGGCGACTCTGCTCGATCTCTGTCCCTTCTTCATAAAGGCCAAAGGCACAGCAAGCTTATCAGTATGTCCCTTTTATGAAATGATATACAGATCCTCCTATAGCTCCCGTCCCGAATGCTCTCCCGACATCATCAACTATACGTTGCAGACTACGTTCCCCAGATTTCTTCTCTGTTTCCATTCCCTTTCTGCAAAACACCCACAAGTCAAGTCAAAAGTGTTGTGTATTATTATTATGCTCTTTAATTTCAAGTAAGATGGTAAGAGGAAGCTCAAGGACGAGTTTAGGCATCATGAATCAGCTTTGTTTCTAAATTCTAACTCAATAGAATCATTGGAAGCCACTAAACAATCCATGGAGCCAACAATTTTAGAGCTTCCAAACTAAGATATCCTTACAAGTTACCGATACTCTCCCGCACCAGGACCCAAATAACACTAACCAGAAGGAAGCAGATTCAAATGACCTATATGAAGTCGCTTCTGAGAGAGAGAGAGCTGTGCGACTAATTAGGGTTTCTACGTCAAAGCGAACAACAATTGGAAATAGATGCCTCACTCTGTTAGAATTGTACCAAAGATTTGTGGACAATATATATCTAGCTTTTGGGTATGAGTTAGGAGCTAGGTTATACCCAACTTTCTCGATTAATACACTCACTCAATCTTCCTTCTTCACTCTCCCTCAATATATAACGACTACATATACGGAGCTTTAACTGGTGGTTTAGGAGATGTTTATTGGATTATTCTCTTGACTCTACTTAGTTAATTGATCGTTACAGTACTTCAATTTCTTGCTTGTTAACCTCAAAAACAACTCATTTTCTGCGGTATAAACCAAACCAAACCAAACCAAACTTTTAACTATTGAGAATCCAATTTTTGACAGAAACACATAGACCCACACACCCATAACCCAACAAGTCTCGTCTCTCTCATTAGTCACCATTACACATGGTTTGTTTTACCCTTATCAGTTTTGAAAACAACAACAACACTTATGTTTATTTGCAACACTAATAATCTGTTTTGCTGTTTATGTATGTATCCACCACCCTCCTGTAGTTTCCGTCAATATTCGGGTGCACTCGGATGGTATGCTCTCCGCCTCAATTGAGATTCCCCTGATGGCTGCTGCAAATATATCTTCGTTGGATCATTTGGGTCCACATACCTGCACCACACATTGCCACACCACGATTTTGAGTAACACATAGCCTTTTTAACAATGCAATCAAAACCTTGGGTTTGGTTTGATTTAAAGGGACTTACGCATGTCTCATCATTTCGTCCACAGGGGTCTGTGCGGCTTGGAGAGGATCGACACGTGGAGCTGCTGCTGCTGCTGCTGCTGCTTCTGCTGCTTGTTGCACTTGTCTATTATATTGTCTCACTGATGATATGAGATTCAGGAAGAGAGGAACAAACGTCCCACAACCACCTTCCTTGAACAGGATCTTGAATGTGTGTGTTGAATATAGAGCTCTATGCTCGTTCTCTGGTACCACCTGGATATTTTCATTACATGCAAAAGGTGTGTTAGTTAAAAAAGTAGTTTTCCGGCAAGTAAAATGTAAGTTTTCAAACAAGTTTCATACTTACAGGCTCCACTTGACCAGAAATATTGTTGCAATGGAATATTGGCTGATTGAATTTCTCGGCATGGATGTAAAGCTACAAAGTAGAGTGACATCATGATAACGCATTACTAGAAGTTCATCAAGTTCCTAACTATTTTCATTAGAAGTGTAATTGTGCCATGTATTAGCTGAATAAGAGAAAAACATATGACAAGTTTACCGTACCAGGGGCATGTCAAAAGCAACAAAGTTGTCAACAGGTTTGCTTGCAACAAATACCATCCGTATATTAGACAAGTATATCACTCCCTTGGCCTTAACATTGCCTCCATGCCCTCTGGATCATATGAAATAAACGTCAGGGAACTTGATCTTATTTACAAGCATACTTATTGGTTCATGTGCTACATGAACAGATGCCAACCAATTAAAACAATGATACTAAAGTTGAAAACCAACGAGGAGTAATTATCAAGCCCACGATCAAGAAAACACTTTGAGCAGAAAAGGAAACACGAACCCGGGGATCTTGTCGACTTCAAACTCAACCCCATCTCTGACTAGAACGAACATTTCATTAACAAAGGGAATAGGCATCCCATTGGGCATCAACTGAGGGTTAAGCGCCATGGCTGCAGTTGATTAGTTTTTTTCTTCTTCTGTTGTGATTCTCAAACCTCAATTCTTCCTCGCTGTGTAACCTGATCACTAGACGGACACTATACAAATGAGAATGCAAACACATTCCAACACACACTAATTATCAAAGGTTTCATCAATAACATGAAACGTCAAACCCAAGATCCATTGTTCATAATTGAGGCCATGATACACGTCTGTTGCCCAGTTGAAAGAAACAAGTTCCAAAATATCAATTTATATCCGTAAAATCCAAGTAACCACAGCCGATTGGACATCCACTGTTTATCATCAGCTTCCATGTTCAGAGACATACTTCAATTTAACAACATCATAAACCATTGAGATTATAGAAACAAATATCTACTTCTTACAATACGAGTTCAATGATAACTGATAAACAAATCAATCAGCAAAGAAATCATGTCACCGAATCCGAGAGCAATCGTAAATCGGTCACCGAATGATCCTAAGTTCAATTTCAAGCAAGCCTGCAGACTAGTAGAATTTCATCGGGGGAAACATGTTCGCGAAGAATTCTGAAAGAACATACCTGAATCGACTAAAAACGATTTGATCGGTGGAAGGGAATTTGGGGAAAGAGAGATTGACGAAGACGAAGACGAAGACGATGAAAGAGAAATAAAGGGCCGCGATCGATTTACAGCTTCTCGCTTGTTCCAGATGATGCCTGAAGATCACGCGGGTGTGTTACTTTATAACTTTTAACCATTTAGTCCCTCAAACTAAATTTCCGTTCCGATTTTGCCTCGCATAAATTCAACAAATTCTATATGGGCCCTAAGGTTATAAAAGCACAAGACTACTCAGACCGACCATTTGGCATCTGTTTATTTGGAGGACATTTTCAACTAGTTGGGTTGAGACTCGAGACGATTTTACTGGGCTGTTTCTCCTGTTTCTTATTTCCGGTTATGGTGATTTAGTGCTTAAACAGTTTTTCTTTTTTCTAAACATGTATGCATTAATTCTACCAACTTTTGATATCTCACTTAGAGAACCTTGAGCTAATAAATAATCCATCAAAGACAAGTTGATTGTGGGGTGAAAATGTAGCTTTCAAGACGATAAATGATTGGTAGATTGATTTCCCTTTATTTCATCAAACAATAAGCAAATACAAAAGAGAGAGAGAGTTGTCAAACAACATCCATAATGTTAAAGAAGTAGAAAACAGACAAACAACAACACTTATACAAGCCTCAAGAACTATCAAGGGTTGTGAATAGAAGAATCTTGCAGGTTTCTTCAACAACAAAATTTAACGGTAGTTTCTGTAGACAGGGCTGTACATGCAGCTCTCTGCAAACTTCACCAGATCCTTTGCACGTGGGAGGTTCGACGCCAATCCTACACAAGACAAAATACAGTTTCTTATTAGTCAAGAACTTGGGATAAGAGTTAAAAGACAGTTCCATCAACTAACCGAGGTCATAGGTTTTGGCGGCGACACTGGCTGCAATGTTAGCGGAGATCTGTCTGATGTTTGAGAATGGAGGGTATATCAGACCGTTGGCGAAATTCTCTTCTGAAACTTGAGCGGCCAATGCCTCAGCTGTCGAAAACAGAGAGAGAAACCAGTTAGAGAGAGTTACACTGAGAATCTCTCAACATGTATATTGTATGTATTATTGCAGAAGAGAGTTATTTAAACTTACAAGCAGCGAGGAGCATGTCATCGCGGACACGAATAGCACCGGACATGATCAAACCAAGACCAAGACCCGGGAAAATGTAACAGTTGTTTGCCTGAAGTGGAAGTAGGGTTATGTGAGCTTTCAGATTTTCATAGAAATCACAAATTGACAGAGAAAATAATAAAATGGAAATAGCACAAACCTGGCCAGGCAAGTAAGTTTTGCCATCGTACTCAACAGGATCAAACGGGCTTCCACTACCAAAGATTGCACGACCCTGTTTTATTAACCACAAACTCTTATCAGACTTGAGAGCCGCATCAGATGCAAATTTACACTTTGTTATAATCAGGACATGGAACCACATTCTGAGAGAATATATATATATATATACCTTGGTCCATGTGTAAGCCTGTTCTGCTGTACACTCAGCCTGAGAAGTAGGGTTTGAGAGAGCAAGAATCAACGGTTTCTATAAGCCAACACCAAGACCATCATTAGAACAATCCCATAGTTACATAGTTTTTTGAGAAAGCAGAGAGGAAGAAGAAGAAACCTCGTTGTTAGTAGCCATGGCCTCCACAACTTCCTTTGTGAAAGTTTGACCCACACCGGAGGTTCCAATGAGAACGGTTGGCTTGATTGCCTGTTTGACAAAGTTTCAACAAAGAGTGAACACAAGAATACAAAATCTAACACCCATTAAGCGATTTAGAGATGAGCTCATCGCGTACATTCACAGCACCAATGAGGTCCTTGACAGGTTCGTGGTCATGCGCCCATGGCTGCTTGAAGTGTTGAAGGTTTTCTTTGCGTGAGTTAACAATTAGTCCCTACAAAATAAAGTTCAAAAGAGAAAAATATAAATGAACAAGAAAGGTTTAGCTTAAGAGAATGAAACTGATCTAGGTGGTTGCCAAGAATACCTTGGAGTCCACGAGCCAAATCTTCTTCCGGGTCTCATTGATGGGAGCTCCAGTCTACAAAACAACCGGAATGTGATCAATCAGATATTCTTATCCAGAAAACAGAGTAAAATGTAAGAAATTTCCAAGATTTACTAACCTCTTTGGAGATCTTAAGAGCAATTAGCTCAGCGATACCGGTTCCAGCCTTTAAAGAAGCAACGAGATAAAGCGTAAGCAGCAAGACATATATGAAACACAAATAATAAGCTTATAGATTATTATTATAATGGTTTCTTTCTGGTCTCACCTCTCCAGCACCCAAGAACAAGAAGGTATGGTCAGCAAGACTTTTACCAAGCAATTTCTGAGCGGCAATAAGTCCAGCAAGCACCACAGATGCAGTTCCCTGCAATTGCGCAAAGACCAAACAAGTTCTTGATAGCGTTAGCTCTCTGACAGCCTCAAACCAAAATTTTAACAAAAATATCAATCTTGAGAGAAAATATGTTACCTGGATATCGTCGTTGAAGACAAGATGAGTCGTGCTGTACTTAGACAGAAGCTCAAACGCATTGTGGTTTGCAAAATCTTCAAACTGGAAAGAAGAATATGTATCAGGACATGTTTAGAACAAATATGAACATTCAAAACCAGAATCATCATGTTTCGTAACAAGAACTGATCCGATGGCTCACCTGTACCAACACTTTCTCTCCATAGTTCTGCTTCACAGCGCACATAAACTCATGTAGAAACTCTGCATATTCCTGAATCACAAAAGTAAATAACACTCTCAGTTTCTGAAAGAAAATAAACGTATTAGTTAGTTATAAGAAGATACAGAAATAACAGGAAACAGAATAGTAAACCTGTCCAGTTGCCCTTCTCTGTTTAAGTCCAATGTAAAACTCATCATTCAGCAACTTCTCATTGTTTGTTCCCACATCAATGGTTATTGGAAGGCACTGCATTTGTATTTAGGATAAAACAATTACTTAATAAATAATCAATCAAGTAGAGCCAATTTCTAGGCCATTGCAGCTTTATTATGTTCTGATGCTTACAGCCGATGGACGGATTCCTCCCAAAGCTGTGTAAAGAGAAAGTTTCCCTACTGGAATTCCCATTCCCTGCAAACATTTTACACATTGTTTCAAACGGATGATAAATGCAGATTTTGTTGACATAAATACAGTTTCAAGTGTTAAATCAACAAGGGACCACTTTATTACCTGGCAACCAAGATCTCCGAGACCGAGAATCCGCTCACCATCAGTAACAACGATAACTTGAATCCCTCTCTGAGGCCAGTTCTTCAACACTTCAAGAATCTTGCCCCTGAAGAACATACAGACACAGTCACTTTAGTATTTCCAAGAAACAAAATGGAAGTGGCCTAGTAAAGAGAGAGATATTAAATTAAAACAGACTTCTCTTTCAAGCTGATGTAGAGACCCTGTGGCTTCCTGAAAATGCTACCATACTTCTGGCAAGCCTCGCCAACTGTTGGTGTGTACACAACTGGAAGCAACTCCTCCACGTTGTCAATCAATAGCTTATAGAACAACCTTTCGTTCCTTTCCTGCAAGATTCAGATTCAGAATACAAATGAGCCACTAGTTGAAGAAACTAACTAAACATGAATTCGAACAAGAAGTCACTCACCTGAAGATCCATGAGGGCCATGTAACGCTGAAGAGGAACAGTGTACTGGCGGAGATTGTGCATCAGCTTCCTCTCCTAATCGACGAAAAAAATCACAAAGTTATAACAAAGCCCAAATCATCAAAACTAAACAAAAGTAGGGTTCTTTTTTATACTTAAAAGTCAAGTCACCTGAACATCTTGACTTATAACAACAGGAGGAAGAAGACCAGTTAAGTAATGTGCATCTCTCTCTTTATCAGTGAATGCAAGTCCCTTGTTGTATCTCGGATCACGCATCAACGAGTACCCACTGCAAAACGTTAATAAGTTCCATAAAATAGCTGTCTCTTACTTCAACAACAAGAAACAAAAACTTGCTGGTTGGGTAATTTATACAAAAAAAAAAAACAGAACTTTCACTTGCAAGCAGCTTTTACTTTAGCTTAGATAGTCCAAAATCAAGCGATTCTCATAGATCAAAAGTGAAAAAAAAAAAAAAAAAAAAAAAGAGATCTAGGAGAGAGAGCGTTAACTAACCTGGCGACGGAGGAAACCCAAGGAGTGACGAGCTGATCCAACGTAGCTAAATCCTCACCGTACACGTCGGAGATCCCGCCTCCGACGCCGGATCTGTTATCGGCGACATCCTCGCAGGGTAATTCAGCTGGTGTACTTCCCATATCTCCTTCCGCAGAGCTAACACAACAAATCTGGAAACAGAGGAACGGAGGAAGCAAGATATATGGAGTTTAATTGGTCAGTTTGATTTGGAAAATATTTTATTTCTGGGTGGAAGAGGATAGTGGCTTATATAGGCAGAAGAAAATGACGATTACACAAACAATTATGCGGTTTGAAATGAAAAACTCTGAAAATTCGTTGTCCATAGTCAAAATGAGAAGAACGTGGACGGAGTCATCATTTTACATGTAGGTCCCTCTCTTTATCCATTACCTCAATTTTACCCTTATTATATTGATTTTTCTTTTCTTGCGTTTATTATTTAAAACAAAACTCTTTTTTATTTTTTTAATAATTGTTTTGACCTCCAAACAGTTCCACCAAATATAACTAATATTCATATCAGATTAAGATCATGCATAACATAACATGCTAAGGCTAATCATTTGGATATGCAAATCAATTTCAATACTTAAAATTACTATGCCAATATGAATTAAGAATTCTGATCGGATATAGATACGATTGAGCGGGTAATCCATATTGAAAACTGAAATAGATAACTCTAGTAACATAACATAACGAATTAGTCTATGTGATTTTATTTTGCAACATGCCTAATATTTTTACGAAAAGTCAAAATATATAAACTGCGAAAATGAGCACGTGTAAATGAATGAGATAGATCATAGATGTAGTAAATTAGCAATATGTTAGAAGCCCAGACTAGCAGCATATACCTTTGGCATATATATAAAATACCAAAATACTATCATTTATGTTGTGGGGAAATAGATGTAAAAAAAAAATTGTTATGCGGAAATATCAACGGTCCATGATAGACTGAGAGGGACGTAGTTTGCATTTGTCAAAAACTAATTGAAACTCAAGAATTGAGATATAGTGGAAAAGAAAATGACGTTTTGCAAACTCGGTGCGATGGTAAATTCTGTATAAATTGATGATTTTATTCCTTTACTTATTTGTACTAGTGAATGGATACAATGATGTAAACACAAATAATAACAATTTTAAAAAGAGACACAATAATTGTATTTGAGGCTGCGTTGTGTGTTGGAGGATCAAACTTGGCAGCCATCTTGGACCCCCCAACTTGAATATATTTATATCAACAAGATATTTGATTTTTTAATATATTTTACATAAAAGTTAAAAAATTACCAAATAAAGAAAACGCCACATCGAATAGGCACGGAACTGTCATTATTTATGTTAAGGCTATTGCTAATTTGCTACTTTATAACTTTTAATTTAACGCTCATGGATAAGGATCGTTGCTAGTGCGTGAATTAATTATGTCACATATGATTATCTTGTTTTTTTAGAAAAGTTTTTTTTTTCTTTTTAGGATTGTTTCAGTAGCTAATAAGAAAGCATTGTGTTTTGGTTCCCCTCGCCAAAATTAGCTGCTCGACTTATTAAGTTATTATTGTATGCCCTGTACTTTACAGTTGACCAAATTTGATTAGCTTTCCGGTCATTCCTATTTTCTTGCGTTCATACAAAAATAAACTAAAATGGACCAAGACGCGTTTATAGTCGCTAAAAGCTCATTTACTTCTAGAACAAAGAAGGAATCCTCGTCTCCAACATGTTCATATTATCACCAACTCCTATATTTTCAAAGTTTACTATTTTCATATTTTGACCCCTTAATTCTCAATTTTCACTCATATGTATGAAATTATACAATCAAAAGGCGCGTTGTATAATCGTCGTCAACCAAGTGGGTTTCATTTTTTATTTTTTTTTAAATTTGTTTCCTTCGTATTTACTTAAAATGTGATTCACCAAGAGCTCTTAATTAAGAGGTTACAGAATGAAATTGACTTATTTAAGACACAGAACTTCCTTGTCGTTTAAGTTATCACAATACAACTAATGATCTCAGATAAACAAACAAAGCCCGAGTCAAGAGTTTAAGACCTTCGACAAACTAAACCAGTTTAGTCTCTCTAGCAACATCAGATTCGATTTCTCAAACCATTGGCTTCATGAACAACAGACACTGCAATTCGAACCATCAAAAGATGAATTGTGTTATTGTTTTAAAAAGGAAACGGCATGTCCATTTGTGCTCAAACCAAATTGTTAAGGATGTATAAGTGGCTTACTTGGAATGCAAGCATAATCAGTTGTTTTCCTCTTTCGTTTGGGTTTGGCCCTTGGACCAGTTTCTTGTCAACATGAATCGGCTTGTTGCCAATAATAGAGATCTCTGTGATTGTCTGCCGCCATCCACATAATTCTACAGATTTGGATTTTTACATCTTTAGTCTTGCTGAGGACAAATCTGTTAAAATATGAAGCCCACCGCTCCAAATTACCATACAAGAATTAGTCCATTTCGCAGTTTTGTAAGAATGAAAGATACTATGGGCTTAAACTTTAAGTCTATTACTGTCCTAGTAGAGTACATGTACATGTGTCGGAATCTGGGGAATTCATCTACTTCATGTCCTTCAACCGTGCTCGTGGGACAGGTTAGAGCTATAATATTTGAGGTTGAAATTTCTTATATTCGAATACCATTAGAACAAGCTTGGTGGGGCTGGGCTGGTCAGCCTTAGGGTTTGTATAATCAGAATGTTTGTGACCAAACCGAAACTCTAATTAAGAACCGGAGCATTAAATGTTTTCCCTACTTCCGTTCTAATCAAGTAGACAAGTACACACACACATGCGTAGAACGTGGCGTCTTCGAAACGATTTAAGATTAAGTAATTAATGATTGATAAATTAACCCCAAAAAAATACTGAAATGATGCATTGGTTTAAGTAACTAACGATATAACAGTATACCACCACACTGATAGATCACATGCAGAAAATTAGTTTTTACATACATAAATAAAGATTTAAAATACTTGAACATGAGACATGAAGTCCAAATTATTCAACAGAAATAACCGAAAACAATAATTTGATTCACAAGACACTTTGTGGTATTAGACTCCACAAGAATTTCCTCCAGGCCCACCATATTGGAACAAATTATTTTCTGAACCTCCTCCAGGTAGACCCCCACCAAATTTTGTTCCCCATTTTAAGCGATAACATTGATTGTCATCTACTATTTTTTGTAAATTATACTTGTTACTGTCTTGGATTATAAATTCTTTATCAACGGTGTTAAGGTGTTTAACGCCAGCCGCATTTTTATCTTTAAGTGGTAGATGACCATTACCCATTGGTGGACTTATACCAGAAGGAGAAGCCTGAACGGCTCCTGTAACTCCAACCGTGTCCACACCATTATTTATAGTATTAAATAGTTCTTTTGGCCAATAACCAACATGTATATCTTTTTCAAAACTTCTTACATGTGTTACCCACCAATGTCCTGATTCGTTATCCTTTTATATATAGACATAGATACATGTTAGATTAGTTAATATATACAAAAAAAAAAAGGTATTTGTTATTCAGAAAATATACCTGTTGGAGACTAATATGAATGGACCGGTCTCCTTTGCCAGGTAAAGGCATACTTAAAGGATCAGTTTTTGACACTTGAACGAAACCAGGACATTTTGTATTATAACAGCCTGCTCCATTGGCACCCTATCAATATTTTATTCTAATATATCAATATAATTAATATGGTAACTGAAAAATAGTTAAAATTTGAATTTTTTTGTAATAAAGATTTTATAAAGAACATGATAAAAAATGTATATATCCATCGACAATTTTTACCTTCCAAAGCCCAAAACTCCATGTGCGTCCGTCACCAAATAAATTTGGATTTACCTATAATCAAATTATTGAAATTATTTAAAAAAAAAAATAAATCATATAAAAACTTAAATTAAATAGCATCAACATTAATTTTACCATCCAACCGGTCTGGATAAAGTTATCTTTGTTGTTGACTCCTTTGAATACATATATGGCAGTATATGAAGCTTGATCCTTACCAACGTTCAAGTCATGCACACTCATCCAAGCTGCCAGACCATGAAGACCGTCCTTCTCTTGGATTCTAACTCCGTCATACTTCAAATTTAAAATTTGTATCACATATGTTGGAAATTATATTTGTAATCTAAGTAATTTCAAGTAGTTTTACTTACATGTAATCCAGGACTACGAACGGCTAGTGGATTGAAGTGTTTTTCTTCCCAATATAGAGCATTTCCGACATACTCTTTCGTGTTCCTCAGTATAGGAACTGTTCCTTTAGGACATTTGATGATCTTTTTAGTTTTATTTTCTTTTTTAGTTTTATTTTCTGGTTTGGAGATCGAAAAAGATGGTTCCATCTACGTAAAATTATACAGTTACATAGTCAATATATGATATAAAATTTTAAATATATTAGATATTATTCAAAAAATTAATTTGCATCAAAAAGTATTCAAATTTTTTGTTTGATGAATGAATATACCTGAATTTTATGATTTTGGAGTAGTGGATGACTCATTGAAGGTTGTTTATATATATCCACACAATCATATATCATCTTTTCATTTACCTAACCAAAAAGTATATTTTGGATTAATACAATAAAATAAGATGTAACTATATATTATGTTTCAATATACCTTGGAACTTTTTACATTTTTGGTTTCGTTAGATTGAACTGCAGAAATTATGAATATGAATGTGACTAGTTTGAAAATGAAATTCATGACTGAAATATTAATACTCTCCACAATTCTTTTTTTTTTTCTTAAGTTTTGTTTTGTTTCTTGTTAGATATATATTTACACCCAAATATATAGGGATTTATAATTGTGAAGGATTTTCAACCTAGGTTTCTTCCCATTTTCAATTCTTTTTTTATTTATGTATAGGTCCATAGGAGTTTTTAATATCAGACATGTGTCCACTTGGATTTTATTTAAATATAACATCTCAATTTTTTTCAAGATTTTTTTTTTAAATTATGATATTTTAACATATTATGTTTAACTGTTATATACATAAAATAAACATTTTCTCTATTTTGGTTGGTAAGATTATTGGTCAACTTTAGTTTTATAATAAAACAATATCAAGCAGATAGATTTTTACTATACTAAAATTTACTATAAATATTAGTTAGCAATGTTGAAAAAAATATTTTACTATCTTTGGTCCATTTTATTGTTTTATAAAAAATAAAATATTCCACTCAGATTTTTTGATAAGAAATTTCAAATACACATAGATTTGCTTATTTTGTATTAAATTTGGGCTTAATTATATAAATGCAGTAGTCTATTTAATATTTTCTTTTAGTTAAATATTATTTGGGCTTAATGTTCATATACATTAAGAAAAGTTTAATTTTTAAAAAATCTATTCATTTACACATTAAGAATGTCGGAAGAAAACCAGTATTTATATATTTAAAATAACCACATAGGTAGGGGTGTCAAAATGGGTAATCCAACCCATCTAACCCATTATCCAAATGGGTTGAGAGTTAATGGGTCATGGGTTAATCCAACCCAATTAGTAAATAGATTAGGTTGATCCATGACCCATCTAATTATATGGTTTAAATGGTTAAATGGTTAACCCATGATCCATAAACAATAAACATAAATAATTTTCTAATAATTTAATCAAAATGCATTTTAGGCTGGAAAATTTGTGAAAACGCGTTTTGGGCGGGAGAATTTGCCAAAACACGATTTTGGACGAAAAATTTATGAAAACGCGTTTTAGCCGGGAAATTTTATCAAAACACGTTTTAGGCGGGAAAATTTGTCAAAACACGATTTTGGACGGAAAATTTGTGAATACGCGATTTCGGACAGAAAATTTGTGAAACGCGTTTTGGGCTGGAAAATATCAAAACGCATTTTAGGCGGGAAAATTTGTCAAAACGCCATTTTGGACGGAAAATTTGTCAAAACACGATTTTGGCGGGAAAATTTGTCAAAACGCGTTTTGGCGGGAAAATATCAAAACGCGTTTTAGGCGGGAAAATTTGTCAAAACGCCATTTTGGACGGAAAATTTGTCAAAACACGATTCTGGGTGAAAAAATTGTGAAAACGCATTTTGGGAGGAAAAATTTATCAAAACTTGATTTTGGACGGAAAATTTGTGAAAACGCGATTTCGGATGGAAAATTTGTGAAACGCGTTTTGGGCGGAAAACTAGTGAAATCGTAAGTTTTGGTGAAAAATTGTGAAACCCGCATTTTTTGCGAAATTTTTTTGTGAAAATTATATATTGGGGAAAAAACTAAATTTCATATTTTGTTGGGTATAATTTTGAAAAAAGAAAAAAATTGGGACGGGGTAATTTGCAAAATCATGTTTTTTATAGACAAAAAGTGAAATCATAATTGTGGAAGGACTAATTTGAAAAATAAATTTATGTATGATGAGAAGGTGATAGTTAACCATTTCATCCATCAATCCATTTCAATTTGACCCATTTAATCCACAACCCATTTGATCCACAATCCATTTGATCCATTAATCCATTAGAACCAAAAAATTTGATCTATTAGGCTTAATGGGTTGGTTGGGTTGGGTCAACCCATAAATTTCAACCCATTTTGACACCCTACACATAGGCCCAATGAGCCAAAATGCTCATCATAATTAGCCCAAATAATCGTAACAACGAAATAGAACTTTGACTAACCGGGAAAAACTTCTTCGCCCGACAGTATTACCAAGAATTGGCTAATAGATAATCAAACAACACAATCAAACCATTCAAAGATTAATATATGTATCTCCTACACTTGGGTTTCTGATTTTACAATCACACCACTTTGTATCACAATTCACAACTAACTAGAGAAGAAGAAGAAGACCTCTGAGTCTGAAGTCTCGTCTGATCTTTTACCAGAAGCCAGCGCCAGATCCGTTAACATCATCGAGCCGCTTCATCATCCAATCTATGATATCACGACCAACTTCCTCACGCTCAGGTTCAAAGAGGAGGTCGTGTAAGAAACCTTGATAGAGTTTGATGTCTTTGAACACTGACGGTGCTTGATTATACAAGTCTTGTGAAGCTAGTGGATCAGTGACTTTGTCCTCCGTACCATGGAGAACAAAGAAAGGCACTGTAACAGATTTGAAGTTCCGGGTCAAGTAAGCTGTTATGCGGAGAATCTCATGGCCTGTCCGGACTCTTATTGGACCGGTGTAGACTAACGGATCAGAGTACTTGGCTATGAGTGCTTCAGGGTCTCTTGAGACCGGAATGCCTCTCTTGTTCGCTCCTTTGAATTGGAACCTTGGGGCCACCAGCGAGAAGATTGGAGCTATCGCCTACAATGAAACATATGACTTAACGATCACTAACTAAAATTTCAAACCGAGAACGAAAAAAAGCGTCTAACTTTACTCACCCCGACGATAGGATGAGCTGGTTTGACACGAAGTGCAGGTGAAGTTAGGACGATACCGGCTAACATATCTTCAACAGAGGGAGATGAAGCAGCCTATAAGACAAGCTAGACCATAGATCAGGATACTGTAACACAGTAAGTTTTTGAAGAGAGCTTCAAAATGTACCAAGTTAAGTACCTTCAAGACCACAGCTCCACCGGTAGAGTGACCAAAGAGGAAACACGGGACGCCCGGATTCTCAGACCTAATCTTTTCCAAGAAAGCTTCCTGTAGAGTTCAAATCAAGACACCAGATCATTTCTCTAGTTTCATCTTTCCAAAAAGCAAAAAAAAAAAAAAAAAAAAAACTAATTTTGACAAGATTGTGTGTTGTGAACTTACGGTGTCGGAAACAACGTAATCAAGAGAAGGAACGTAGCCATGTAAACCATCACTCCCACCGTGACCTAATTACAAGGTTATGGACCAAAGATATGGCGAACCTGTTCAGACTCACAGTTTCAGAACAAAGATAGAAACTAAAAGGAACATAACAAACTCATCTTCATACCAATCCAGTCCATAGCGTATACACCCAAGTTACTCGAGTTTAGCTGCTTGGCGAATTGGGAATATCTTCCACTGGAAATGAAATGAATTGAATTCACAGATTGAGAGATTCATCTTATACTTAATTATATATAGACAAGAAAAAGAAGAAGAAAATTATCTCACCTGTGTTCATTCAGTCCATGGATTATAATCAAAATTCCCCTGGATACACATATAAATTCAAAATTTCCAAGTCAAAATCCAGATTAAGAATTCTAATCGTGCATGCAAAAATCGAAAAGCTTACCTAAGTTCGCCGGAAATAGGCAACCACGACCGAGAGAACAGAGCGTTACCACGGCGGCCGTAGAACAACGAGCTGCAACAGCGACAAGGGATTTCGCCGTCTCCGGCGATACCAAAACCCATATCAACGCCTTCGGCCAAGGAGCGACGCCTAGCCGTGTCTTCCTCCTCCAGCTTCCACGCCATCTTCCGCCTCCACCGCCTCGAAGGAGCCGGATTAGCCTCCTCCAGCGGTGGAAGAGGCAAAACGCGGCGACGGGGACGGAGAAGGAGGAGAATAGAAAGGACGAGGGAGAGGATGAATATGAAGCACTTCCTAAGCGTTTTCAAGATCGGGATTATCCGATTGCTCGCGCCTGATGTTAATGGCTCCATTTCCGCCGACGTTGACGCCATCGCCGGTAAAAAAATGAAAGAACGAATCGAATTGAATCAAAAAAAATTGAGGAAGAAGAAGAGGAAAGCGTGTACAGAGGAAATGTCAGAAATTTGGGAGAAATGGTGGGGATCCATTTATAGAGGGGTGAATACTTCAATGAGTCAAAAGGCGACAAAGTTTCATTAATCTGATGCAGCGCAGGATCGTCTGAGTTACAACGTGTATATATATTATTGGTTCTTGAGCTAACGAGATATGGCTTCGATGATCTTGATTTTATAGTAATATATTTTTTTGAGGGGTCAGGTCAAAGCATTGGACGGTGTAGATTCGGTGTCTCTGCACGAGTTCGGTCTCTTTCTGTTGATGAGTTAGATAGGAGGATGATAATTGGTCCGTTCCAACATTAATGATCAATTTAGAGGCGTTTTGAGAAAATGGTGTTGAACTAGAATTACGTAATATTATTCGATTTCTTTTTTTTTTATCTCGTTACATAGTCTTTTACTTACAATTAGATCAATCTAATATAGTATATTATATGAATCTCTGACATGGCCGTGTATTTATACCTGTATATACTATATACTACTATTGCATGTATTGAAATTGAGATTTATAGTGATTTAGGGTGATTTCATTTTTAGATGATTTATGATGATTTTAGAGAAGTTGTTATGATTTTAATGAAATCACTCTAGAATCCCACAAAAAAACTATGAGGGGGGCTTATTAGTGAAAACAGTTCCAAAACAGTTTTTATTAGTGAAATCCTAATTTTCCAATAAGAGGAGATTTTAAGGAATTTATACAAATGATTAGTTCAATAACTTTGGATTGTTAGTGATTTTTATAAATACTAGATCCAATAAGAGGTGATTTGGAAAAAAAAACAAATCCTCTTAAATCATCAATCCAATAACCCCCTGAGATTTTAGGTGATTTGTTTTTAACAAAAAAATCCCACCAAATAACTATAAAATCACTTGAAATCACTTAAAATCCACTTCTAAAAATGTTTTCAATAACACTGAATTTGAAAGTGTATTTTAAAATCACAAGTTCAATAACACTAAATTTAATTTAAGTTTGAATAACAGAGGATTTTTCATTTTAACACAAATCACCTAAACTCGCTCAAAATACGAAATTGGATACACCTAAAAGATTATTGAGGCGAGAAAGTGTAAGAACAAGGCTCCATAGATAAACCAATCATTAACTAATGGTTCAATTGGAATTTGGAACAGGTGGCCTAGACTGTGCCACTAGGCAACATTTTGACCAAGTGATTCATTTTCTTGTTCATTAGTCTAATAAACGCATGCCTCTTAAAAATAAGGATGTTTTTTTCTCATACTTATTGGTCGTTGCTTTCACTATGTATATTAATTTTAGTGTTGCCATGTTTTGGATATTCTTCCTGTCGACCAAGTCCTCCATCTAAGATTTTGGTGAATAACACTCTTGGAGACTTGCTAGAGGCTTCTCAACGTGATTCCTCATACCAATCACTGCCCATCCAAGATTTGGTGAATAACACTTTTTGGAGACTTGCTAGAGGCTCGTCGTGAACATCACATGACAAAACATTGTTCATTATCTTTGCTTGAAACTTACTTAAATTACATATATCAAATATGAATTTTTTGATAACAATGGTCTACGTTAGTTACAGTTGGATTACTACATTCTAAAAATGTCATGTTGATTTCTTTCCAAATATTTGTAGTTCACTTTTTTCCTTATTTGATATTAATAATCTTAGTCACACATGGACATAGGAAGTATAATGGACCGTAGCAAACACACGCAACTAAGACATTAAAGAGACGTAGCAGTTCCAACAAGACGCTAAAAGTCATGAAAACGAAAGGCGTTAAAAGTAAGAGTGTAAGACATTGACAAAATGTAATATCATTTTGGCAGAATCTCTCTCTATCTATGTATCTCTCTATAGCACTAAAATATCAATCTATCGTTTTCTCGGGCGAGCTCTGCAAAAAATGCTCATTACAAAAAGAATACAAGAAACAAAAAACGAGACGGAAATGTTTGCCTCCTATAGACCGATGGTGCGCTGATGTGTTCATAGTTCATACTGATCTTACACAGAAGCCAGAAAGTCGTCTATTGTCTTATTCGTCCTATGAACCATTTATGTAGTCCAGCAAAAGCCGATCAAGCTCAAAATGTTGACACAGAAGTTTCTGCAACATCAACAACAAAGGGATTTCACGAAAATCTTCAGAAGAGAAGCAATGTAAAGCAACATGAATGCAATCTTCTATATATGTAAAGAAAGCATGTAAACCTTAGTTATGGGTAAAGAAGGTGCAGCGTCAACATAAAAGTCTGGGAACCGAGAAACTTCGACACCCTTTTCAAACAGTATGTATGTGGGAAGCTGAGACATTCCACCTATATATGTAACACCCAACACATCAGTTGCTTGCAGAACAGAGACTTTTGAGTTTGTGCAAATGAATGAGTTCGTGAAGGACTAATACCGGCGAGAGATATTCCAAACTTAGCTGCAGTATTAGGGAAAAGTCCTAGGTCGATGGTTCCGAAAGACAAAAGATTATTCGAGTACCTGAAGGAATGGAAGATGAGTGAGTGTGTCTCGTAACACGAACAGTGAAACAGGATTGCTTTTTTCCTCTTACACAAAGCTTACGTGATGGAGAGCTCGGGAAAGCAGCGGCTTGAACGAACACACTTGGATGAACTACATGCATAAAATTCTATCTGCAAAAGGTATGAAACGCACATCATCATAAAAGTAGCTATGACAGTATTAAGCATTAAGCCAATTTTTCAATTTCATCATCTAAAAATCACAACCTCGTTAACTTGGAAACAGCAACAACAGGATTTGGTCAAAAGAAAAAGCCAGTTGCACATACCAACCAGTATTTTGTTGTGTTCCCGTCTGATAGCAAATCTTCCAACTGCATTGGTGTTAGCTTCTTCGCAGTTCCTGCAAATTTGTTTAAGCATTTTACAAGAACGCAGCTTTTGATTCCAAAAATTCACAGAAAGCAAGAACTTGAATTTTCCCATACCTAATTTACTAAATGCCGGTTGTTGAGCTAAAAGATATATGACTGCAAAACGAAACCTTCAAATCAAACATGGAAAAAAACAAGGGTTTTGATCGAAATTCAATCATCACATATAAATCATATGCTAAAACGAGAAATATAAATTGAGCTCAAGAAGCTTTCCTTTATTGACAAATGCCTACCTGAAAATATGACACTAAACCAGATCGCCACTCGATAATCCATAATCAGCGAAACCGCTATGAGAAAGATCTGTGGCAAGAAAAAATGTGTATCAGCAGATTTCAAATGGATCCCAAAGCTGATTGAAAAATCAATTTCGATCTGAATCTGAAATCCATGAGAGTTACTTTAGCATAGAGTACGCTATCTGCAACGAAGGCCTCCCATGTTTCCTCCCTCACCATCTACAAACGATTTCGGATCATCAATGAAGCAGAAAGCGAACAAGTAAAGAGATTTTGTAAATTCGACCAGTAGGAAAAAAACGCAAACCTTAATAGCGGAAAACATAAGAAACGCTAGAAATGCTTGGACTTCTCTGTCAAAGAGTCGTTGAGAAGTGTACTGTGCAGAGGAGTTACGAATCGGAAGGTAAGAGAAAAAGGCCATGAAATGGAGGAAATAGTAAGGGTCTGATACGATCCGACTCATTCCTTCGATTACTCCTTCGCGCTTCTTCTCCATTTTTGCTTGCTCCGACGAATCTCCTAGTTGAAGAGCAGCAAATTAGCTGAGATTTGAGTATAGGGAAGGAACGTTTGAAAAACACAGCAGACGTCACGTCGTTTTACTTAGTAAGAAACGGCAAGGCGTTTATCTACTACAGAGCATAATTTTGGGAAACATCTTCATCTGTTCATGTCTTAGCTCGATTTTCACACTGCAAATATCATTTTTGAATTTTGATATTAAGAAGATTAAGATCTATAATACTTTTTTTTTTCAATTTGAGAAAGAATTAGACAGTTCGAATAACAACTTAGAAAGAATCCGGGAGCATCAATGAGATACAGACAAGAGACAATCATATTTGTTCAATCCTGATGCGTTGAAGATAAAAATTCCAAACGAACTTGTTGTACTTAGTTGGATGAAACGAAAGGAGAGAGTGTTTTATCACTCAGAAAACAGAAACTGATCCGAGTGACTTGTTTAGACCAGCAAAGCAAAAAATGAAACCCATTTTCTTCGAGTCTGGTCTCTTTATCGAGGCACGCTTAGGCCAAGCTCTGCAAGAGTCAAGAGACACCAAGATACATTAGCACATTGGCCATCAAAACACACTGATGGCATCTTTCATCTGCAGGCCAATACAAGATTCTTATGCCAAAACAAGTCTTTCAAAATCCAGAACCTATTGTGTTTATGTGACCTTATGAATCTATGTCTCTGCAAGCACTAATCATTCCTAAAAAGGACTGGTACACTAAAGGGAACTTAGAAAACCGAAAAAGAAGCAAAGATCAAAACCAACGTGGAGCATGACAAGATTAATACAGCTAGAATTCAGCTAGCTGTGACAATTCTCTGAATTCAGTGTCAACTAAAGCAATCATAAAACGTTGGGAAGATCGAATAAGGAATAGTAGAATCAAAGCTCTGATTTGATACGAAGAACATGTAAGTTGGAAGATATGCAAGATCAAAGAGTATTAAAAAAAGTTGCTTACAGATATACTAAACACATTAACATTTTTGGAGAATATCAAACTCCTGGATTCGCACTGCAGAGCATACCCTGAGACAAGGACCTTGAATTCATCGAATCGATACCGAGGCACGAAGTCAACCGAGCAGAAGCCACCGCACTGTACAGTGGAAGCAACGATTGAAGCGAGCCCAGCTGAGCAATCGGCCTGTCAAAGCCAAAACATAAACAAATCCCGAATACGAAACCATTTCGGGAAAACAAATGAGAGAAGAAGGTTAACCTTGCAAGTCCAGGCGAAGGAGGGACGCCGAGAAATGATGAAGCCGATTTAGGACGAAGAGAGGGCTTGTTCATTGCAGATCTAAACACAGAAAACGCTGGTTTTGACAAAGATCGACATCGATAAGCCATTTTCCCGATAACGAAACGAGTGTGAAGCAAAAATTTGATTTTGATTTTTATTCCCGATTTCTAGGTTAGCTGCGAGCAACAAGGGGTTTTTACGAGGTTTAACCAAGACGACGCCGTTAGCACGAACCAAAAAAATTGATGATAAGAATGGCATGCTGTGCAACACTACTTCTAGAAAACCACACGAAGTCTAATTTAGTATTTTTATATCAGTTTAATAACTTTACTTACGTTATTAGGTAAACTTTGCCTTCCGTCTAACGCCGTCTTTGTTATCTCCAACACGTCGCCGTTATTCCACACGTGTGCCATCGTTTCGTACAAAGAATCTCCACAAAATATATGACGTGTGTATAAGTAACTGTACCTTACCTACTCAACATGAATATTGCAAATCTCCAACTACCGTAACGGTATTCTTAAAATTATGGAATCTGTCGGATCCAATCAGATATCGCCGTACGTCAGTAACCGAGACCAACGGCATATCTTGGCTCAACCGGTGGCAGATCGGATAATTAGAGCTCTCCGTCATCGTATCCGCCTCCTTCACCGTCCAAACGCGGCCACTTTTCACGTCCTCGGCGCCACGTGTAACGTCTACACCGTGACGCTAACGGTCACACCGACTTGCACTTGTCCCGATCGTAAGAAGCCGTGCAAACACATATTGTTTGTCTTAATCCGAGCTCTAGGTATTCCTCTCGACGACAAGTGTCTCCGGCAACGGAGACTCCGGCCATGCCTCCTCTACCGCCTCGTTTCAGCCCCGACGCGACCTGACTGCCTCGCTAGTTTCCGCCTCCAGCAACGGTTTCTTCAGCTTTTCGCCACCGCTGCGTCTCATTCCGGGGACATTAACTCCTCCTCCTCCACGGGTAAAATGGTAGTCTCTTCTTTTTTTCTTTCTTATTCTTTAATGTTTTGTTTTGTGTAAATTAATAACATCAAAAATTAACGTATAACGTGACAAACGGGATAACTTTGCGGAACAGGTTATGAGGGCTAAATTTTAAATAGAACTATAATAGTTGCTTTTTAATAATGTTTTCGCAAAGCTCTATCATAAAGGAAAAAAAAAATTGGAATTACAACATTTTTGGGGTTATGCAGTATTCCTATAGAATACTTTGGATTATAAAACTGGATAAAAAACATAACTTATGATGTGTTGTAGATTAATCCAAATTATCCATGTTTGAATTAAAATTTTATTTTTTTAATATAAAAATATCCTAATCATAGATTATTCATCATATTGAACAGGAAAATGAGACTGAAGAAGAACCAGCGACATGTCCAATATGTCTAGACGATATAAACGCCATTAAAAGCGTAAACGGTGCATATGGCGGAGGCGAGGAGGAAGAAAGAGCGGTGGTGAAATGTAGAGTTTGCAAGAACAAAGTGCATGAAGAATGCATGCTGGCGTGGAGGACGAGTCGTGGACGGCGGCCGGCGATATGTGTGGTCTGCCGTGCACGGTGGCGACGCAATAATGCCAGTACGAGTCCTAATGTTGGTGGTAATCACGAGAACTGCTACGGTAATTGTTACTTGAATCTTGCTCCTTATGTTGATGAAGAGGAGGGTGGGGTTGGCACGAGCCAACGGCCATGTTGAGGAAGTTGAAGGATTGACTGTAATTTGATTGACTATTGTTAATAATTAATATCATTTTAAACTAGATAATGTATATTTAACAACACCAAATATTGTTGATCTTATAGATATCTATAAAACTATAATTTCTTACATAATACCAATCTAGATCATCCATATGTTCATGGATTTTAAGATGGTATTGTTTATTTCCTTGCAATATACTCTCTTGGGGGAAACACAGAAATTCGCAACTTCCAATGCGTAAATGGTTAACGTGATATGGTTAATGTTGTATTGGAAAAAGAAAAAAAAAAAAAAAAAAACTAAAGCCCCTATTGCCTCTCGAAAACCTAGCAGTTGCATCTTCTCAACTTCTCCATGGACGAATCCGCCATCAAAGTAATATTCTTCGATCCTTGTGGCTTTCTTTATTCTTTGGATTACTTTCAAAAATAAACCAAGAATTGGGGTCAATTGCAAAAGTAATTTTTATTGCAAAATATGTTTTTTTTTTACCTTCTTTACTCTTTCCATATTTACGTAATAACGAAAATGCCATTATTTTTTTCCTTAAAGTCTATCCACAAAGTCTGCTACGAAAATCAAATATCCAAAGAAACTTCATATTCTTCACTTATTCACGAAAATGCTATCACCATCAATTCATCCAACAACCATTCTCAACCGAAATCAAGCTTTGAATGCATGATTTCCTCTTCAAACATATCTACAAACTCATTCTATCATCTCATAAACTTATATTCTTCATTTTCTTCTCCATTTTCACCCCAAAAACTCACATTTTCACATTTTCATCTTTTCAAAGTTTATGTTCTTAGATCTTGCCATTATCGGTGTGTGAGATCATGCTAAATGTTGGGAAGTTTGTTGAAGCTCTAAATCAAATTTATGGGCCATCAACGTACCTTAAGATCATGGCAAGGTAAAAATCCGGTCGATCTGAATGAATATACATATTTGTAGCGAAGTAGACTTCATAATGAAGTATACTCACGTAAATAGACTTCAATACGAAGTCTACTGGTCAACGAACATGTTAGTTTTGCAATTGACTTTACAAAATTTTGGAGAGTAGACTTCATTGTGAAGTATGCGCCATATTCCTTTGAAAACAAAAAAAATACGGCATAGACTTCATTATGAAGTTAAAGTAGACTTCTCGCTGAAGTCTATGAGGTTAGTTTTGCAATTGATCAAATAAATATTTTTTTGTTTAGTTTATCCCTGAAGTCTACTGAAAAAAAATGTTAGTTTTGCAATTGACTTTCGATTGACTTTTTGGGAAGTCTACACCGGAAATCTATTACTGATAGACTTCCGGTTGAAGTCTACTGGTCAATGTTTATCGAAATAGACTTCGCAGTGAAGTCTACTTTCTAAAGTTAAAAAATTCAATCAATTGCAAAACTAACCCGTATGAAGTCTAATTCTTGTCGTAGACTTCACCGGTAGACTTCATAACAGAGTTAGACTTCATTTTGAAGTCTAATCACGTTAATGAAGTCTATTCGATAAAGTCAAAGAGAAAGTCAATTGCAAAACTAATCTTTTTTTTCCAGTAGACTTCAGTGATAGACTTCACAAAAAAAAGTATTTGGTTGATCAATTGCAAACCTAACCAAATAGACTTCAGGGAGAAGTCTACTATTAAATGTTTTTTTAAAACGCATTTTTGGAAAATGTATAATGAATTTTTAAGATTTTCTTGAACAATTAATTGTATTAGTGTGTTTAGTTGCTTGTGAGTGGGTTTAACATGCTTATTCGTTATATACAAAGTGAAAACGATTTTCTTGTTTGATTAGCACATTAGGTCATTGCAAGTGACTTTGTAGAGAAGTAAGTCTACTCGTGAAATCTAACAATTTCTCCGAACGTGGTCCATTTTAGTTAGGTAAAATGCATGAAAATGCTTGAATTTGGGTTTTTAAAAAAAAAATGTGAAGTCTACACGAGAAGTCTATTCATAAGTCTATTCATAAGTCTACTCATAAAGTCTAATTATTTTTCCCAACTTGATCCGTTTTAGTTAGTTAAAATGGCATGGGAAAGCTTGAATTTGTATTTTTTTAAAAAATAATGAGAAGTCTACATGAGAAGTCTACTCATGAAGTCTACTCGTGAAATCTAACAATTTCTCCGAACTTAGTCCATTTTAGCTAGGTAAAATGTATGAAAAAAACTTGAATTTGGGGTTTTTTTAATAAAAAAGTGAAGTCTACACGAGAAGTCTATTCATGAAGTCTACTCATAAAGTCTAATTATTTTTTCCAACTTTTTCCGTTTTAGCTAGGTAAATTGGCTTGGGAAAGCTTGAATTTTTATTTTTTAAAAAATAATGTGAATTTTACACAAGAAGTCTACTCATGAAGTCTACTCGTGAAGTCTAACAATTTCTCCAAACTTAGTCCATTTTAGCTAGGTAAAATGCATGAAAAAACTTGTATTTGAGTTTTTTTTTTTTTTTTTTAAATGTAAAGTCTACACAAGAAGTTTATTCATAAAGTCTAATTTCTCGGAATTTGGTCCATTTTTGGTGAGATGATGAAATCAGAGAATACCCTCAACTAAAGTTAATCTAAAACATATATATGATCTCACACCATAAGGCCAATAATCCCACTCGGATCCTTCAACATACTCAAAATAACATACAACTAAAGTTAAGTCAAATCTTTACCACAAATAAAGCCAATCATTGATTCATATCAATTTGTCTTTGGAACTAACACAAGCTAAAACATTACACTTAGAAACAGTACTTTCACTTTGTCTATGGCTCATCTTTTAGCATAACTTAAGAACACAACTTGTGTTTTCTTCCCAAAGCAGCCTCAATGTCTTCTTCTCAAAGCAGCCTCAATGTCTCTTTATGATGACTCTTAACAATACAAAATTTGTTGTACCAAGAAAGAGATCAATAATTTAGAGTACATTACAATGTTTACATAATTTAAAACCTTCACTGTTCCATCATGTTCCTAAGAAATTCTCTGTCTCCAACTTTTAATTCCCTGCAAAATTGAGCAATGTCATTCCATTTTCTGATCAATATTATGATCATTGGTCATATTAAGAGACTAAAATGTAAAAAAGGGAGGGTGCTTACAATGTTGTCACTTGTGTTGGTCACCTTCGAAAGCGAAACTGATGTTTCTCTTGAAACCGAATTTCCTTTTATTGAGGAAATATAAAATCAATCAAAAAGAACGTTAATATACAAATATAACCGACTAACGTGAACAAAATTGAATTTTCTCTAGTTCACTTATGAGAAAAAGATTATGTGAATCATTCATCGTTAACGGAAAGCCTCTTCTATGTTTATAGTTTCCACAGATGGACTTATAGACACTAATGACACTATAATGAATACTCACTCACTAACCATTTTTTTGTTTTTCTTATTCCAGCTGCAAGTTGTTTTTTATTTTGCAGAAAATATACAGCCCTACAAAATTACAAATCAAGAGGGAGACAAGGCGGGGTAGGAAACGATTTTGATCCATGTCACTCTTATGCAGTGCCGGCCCAAGTTTCTTGTGGCCTAAAGCAATTTTTAAATATGAACAATTTTGTAAATGTATTTAATATAAAAAAAAAACAAAAACATGGATAAAAATGATTGAAGAGTTGGTTATCAGTGCCTCAAACTTGTACTTTGAGGAAATTAAAGTGCAACACTACCAATAAACTAAAGGAACTTTTTGTAAAATGTGGCCTTAAATTTTATATATATTTTGATGGCCTAAATCATAAGCTTTACTAGCCTTATGGAAGGGCCGGCGGCACTGCTCTTATGTTGCGGTTGGTTGAGATAGACTTTTGTTGAGGAAAATGCTCGAACCTTTGTGTAGGCCTCCTTTTTCTATGATGGATCTTGTTATCAGGTTGATCTCGTACACATATCGTGATATAACAATTGGAATGGTTGATTTCCTTGCAATATACTATTCTACTCATTTCATATTAAGTGTAATTTTTTAATTTTATTCTTAATGTTTCAGCTTATTAAATGTTAATATTAAATAAAATTATATATTAAATAGAGATAAAACTGATCTAATATGTAAGAAAAATCTTTAAACTACATATAATATGAAATTTAAGGAGTACCTGATAAAAAAACAAACAAACAAAAAGGCAGAATGAGGTAACAAATTTATAATTTATACGGTTTTTTTTGGATTTTGCAAGTTACAATGAAGTTCATGATATATAGTACTAGTATATTGTCCTTTGTTTAAGTTGGGAAATCAGACTGGGTAATTTATCATCGATATGGTTTTAATTTTTGAAAAATAATAGTAGAAAATAATAAAACAGCTTCTGAAAACTAAGCAAAACTATGGGTCATAACTGATAAAATAGAGATAATTAAGGGGGCATATTCTGAAAAACAGAGAGAAGTTACCATCATACTTGTTGGCTTATCAATCCAAAATACTTGATTAGTCAAGACTTTTGATTGAACAGAATTAAAAGCCAACGATTGCTTTCTCTTGTCTCTTTGCTTGTTAATTATTTGTCTGATTCCTTTGATGATGATCACTCCAAGAAACTTCAAAGAAAGGCTCAGATCGGACAAACGTTACAAGCGCTTATCTTCTTCTCCTTGTAAGTGATCATGCTCTGTTTCTGGAACCAGTGCACAACCTTTTAGCCTAAAATTCATTTATGGTTGGTGCATGTCTCTTTTTTTTTATTACAACAATTGGATTCTAGATTTGAACAAAAACAAATCTTGTTTTCTACAATTTTTTTTTTTTCAGGAAGAAGAGATTCGTTTAGTTCAGTAGACATCTAAGCTAATCTGGTTGTGATGGATCATCAAAATCGTGTTTTGCGGCTTATGGGCCAAGCAGGAACCTGTAGAGTTGTTCTTCTTATGGTTATGCTTGTGGCCATCGTTTTAGGCCTTCAATATTTCGAGCTCACTCCAATTTTTATTGTTTCACCTGGAAACGGCACCGTTTTTAGGGTCACAGAGTCCAATAATATCACCAAAAGTGCTGAAAATGAAACGTTTCTTGCATCTCAAGAAGCATCCACCGGGTTTAAACCGTTTAATAGCACGGTGGTTTTCAAGAATTTAGAACACAAGTTTCTGAATGATTCTCCTAAAGCTTCTGGACAAGATAGAGACAATGAAACCTCAAGTTCTCTGCATTCACTTCCACCCAAGATTCCTCAAAGTAACAAGAAACATGAGAAGAGGAGCACAAAAAAGCGACCTTTAGTTGTCATATCAATAACCCAAATGAACAATATGATAATGAAGCGGCATAGTGATCCAAATAATTCACTTGTATGCAAATGATTGTACCACAGTTAGTTCCAATTTCTTAGTCCTAACTCTTTGATCTTTCATTTTTTTCATTTTTTTTCTCATGTTCATAGGCACCTAAGTGGGGATCAAAAGTGGACAAAGAGCTTAAAACTGCAAGAAACAACATCAAGAACGCAGATTTGGTCAAGAAGGATGATACCCTTTACGCCCCTCTATACCATAACCTATCCACCTTCAAAAGGTTCAATATTACCAATCTACAGCGATTCTTGTGTGTCACTTGCGATTGTTTTTACATCTATATGTTAGATTATTAATGTGTTAATTATACACAACATCCCTGTGTTTCTGTAACCATGATTATGGAAAACGCAAACACAAGCATAAATATTAACCTTTTAGGGAATCGATCGATCGAATCCTTAATGGTTGATCTCTGGCAGGAGCTACGAGCTAATGGAACAGACTCTGAAAGTGTACGTTTACTCAGAAGGGGACAGACCAATCTTCCATCAGCCAGAGGCAATAATGGAAGGGATTTATGCGTCAGAGGGATGGTTTATGAAACAAATGGAGAGTAGCAGTAGATTCTTGACAAAAGATCCAACCAAAGCTCATCTATTCTACTTGGCTTTCAGTTCCAGAATTCTTCAACAGAAACTCTACGTTCGTGAATCTCACCGCCGTACAAATCTTGTTAAATATCTCAGAGACTACATCGATCTCATCGTTTCCAACTACCCTTTCTGGAACAGAACAAGTGGCTCCGATCATTTCTTTACCGCTTGCCACGATTGGGTACGTGATTCAATATCTTAACATTTTTGTTTGCATTTGCTTACAAGTTATGGTTTGGTTTATTGAGGTAAGTTAGTATTTGGTATAGGCTCCAGCTGAGACTAGAGGAGGACCATACATGAACTGTATCAGATCACTCTGTAACGCCGATGTCGGAAAAGACTTCGTGGTCGGGAAAGACGTCTCTTTGCCGACCACAAAAATATCTTCGGCACAAAAACCAAACGGAAACGTTGGAGGTAACCGTCCTTCCAAGCGAACCATCCTCGCTTTCTTCGCCGGGAGCTTGCACGGTTACGTCAGGCCCATCTTGCTTAACCGATGGTCGTCGACGCCAGAACCGGATATGAAGATATTTAACCGGATCGATCACAAATCGTACATCGGTTTTATGAAACGCAGCAGATTCTGCGTTTGCGCTAAAGGGTATGAGGTGAATAGTCCCAGAGTGGTGGAGTCGATTTTGTACGGTTGCGTCCCGGTGATCATCTCTGATAACATCGTGCCACCGTTTTTTGAGGTTTTGGATTGGGAATCTTTTGCTGTGTTTGTGCCAGAGAAGGAGATTCCGAATCTGAGGAAGATTCTGATATCGATTCCGTTGAGGAGATACGTTGAGATGCAGAGGAGGGTGTTGAAAGTGCAACAACATTTCATGTGGCATGATGGTGAACCGGTTCGGTATGATATATTCCATATGATTCTTCATTCGGTTTGGTATAACCGGGTTTTTCAAACGTTTTAGCCAAACTAGATTTTTTCCGGTTTGGCAAGGATTATGGGTTGGAATTACTTTCATAAGTGAAATTAAATTCCGTAAGACCTTATGAACGAAATAAAATAACAAATCTGCATTTCAATAAGAGTTATCGTAAAGAAGAGTAATGTCAGTGTGTTTTTTGTTCCTCATAAACATAGATATGTTACCAAGTTAATGTAAGTTTTAAAACGTTAAAAAGGAGATATACGAAATTAGTCTAAATTTTCTATCAAAATTATGACAATAGTTTAGATATTTTAATAACTTACCAAGTCTAAAACCAAATCTATTTTAATAAATATTTGATACTTTTTCTAATAATGTAAACAAAATCTCCAATCCATAAAATTGACAATAAAGAAAAAATTATCCAATCAAACAAAAACTTATTAGGAGCACACACAAAGTAAAGTATCCGATTGGCGCGTGATAAACTATTTAACTCCTCGTGTAAAAATAAAAATGACCGTTAAAACGGGTAACAGTTTCGTGTTTAACGTTTCCGTTTTTACCATTTCATTACATAACCATGAAAGCGGTAAGACTTAATCGGTAGATTAAATCATCTCTTTTCTAAGGAATCATTGTCGGGTTCTTGGAGCAGATCAAAAGTAGTTGAGCTAAATTTTAGGAAAATCTGAGCTTTCCATGGCGACACAGACGAGACCGAGTTCGGTTAAGAGCGGGTCACGCGATGGGTCTTCTTCTCTTGCTTCCAGAGTCAAGATCGATCCGTCTTTTAAGGACAAGAAAAAGATTTCAAGCTCTACCAGACCGATCATGTCGGATACCAAACCCAGATCTGCTGTTTCCACCGTCACGCCCAAATCTGAGGTATCAATCGGATTATAGAAGAGAGCGAAAAACAAAAGGGGATTTAATGAATTCGTCTTTTATTCTTATGGAAGTTTTCTGATTTGGATTATCTGAAATTAATAATGCTGGTCAGATAAAAATAACGTTAGCTCGGATCCGTTGTAGATAGAACTTTTCAATTGACAATGAAATTGAAATCGGGTTGAGATAGATTTCGTATATTCTGCATCATGACGGAGATTTTGGTTTTTAGGTCGACCATACAAACGAACTTGTAACATAATATTTTCTGCAAAACTCTTGTGAAGGCAAAGCCCAAAACACCTGTAAATTCGGGGAAATCAACGGCAACAACATCTGCAGCAGCAAGCTTGGCGAAAGGTAAAGCGAAAAGAGAGAAGAAAGTTTATTCATTAGCCGGACAGAAATTTGATCCTCCTGAAGAGGTGGTTATATATTTGTATTCATCTCTTATTTAAGATTTCTCTATTGAATCTCTCTTTCTCATCATGTTCTTGATTTTTAGTTTCTCTGTCTTTTGCATTAACAGAGAGAGCCCTTGAGAATATTCTATGAATCATTATCGAAACAAATACCAGGGAGCGAAATGGCTGAGTTCTGGTAAGAAAAAAAAAATTAAAAGAACTTAAAAGTATTTTTCTTGGCTCATTTTAGCATAAAACTTGATTGGTTTCTGGTATGTGTTGGAAACAGGCTAATGGAACATGGAATGTTGTCTCCGGATAAGGCGAAGCGAGCACATGAGAAAAAGCTAAGAAAGATGAAGCAAATCCGAATGGGAACACCGATTAAACCGACACCATCATATTCTAGTAAACCGGAGAGTTCTCAAAGACCATCTGCGTCCAAGAACAACGGTTTAGATGCGAGAAAGAAGAAAAAAGTTGTTGATGATGACGAGGACGAAGATGATGATTTCATCCTAAGCCACAAGAGAAGGAAAGTGTAAACCATACAAGTTTTTTTTTTTTTTTTTTTTTTAAATAAAAAACTCATTTCGTTATCTAGGGAAAATATCCAATAGTGGATGAGATTAAGAAACTTTAATAAATGCTGTAAAAATCCTCAGAATGTTGTTCATAGACCGTTGAGGATGCTCATGGCACATGCAATAATCTGATAGTATAAAGTTGTTTGTGCAGAAAGCAATTTAATAAATTCCCGACCTAACACTAACAAACTCTTTCACTAGGAGAGCGTACGATAAGCAATTCTCTACAAGTGTTTGCTTGGGATTGATTCGATTATAACACACTCATCACATACTACATGCATGCTTATTTCGAAGATATTGATATAAGTTTAGTTATTCAATTATGGATCTGTTGGGAAACTCTGTTCAATGGTTATTAGAGTAACTTGGGAAGCAAGATGTGTATATTGCGGACCATCTATGAAATGAAGCCTGTGAAGCCCGTGAAGCCCAACAACCGAAGAATATTCTGTAGAGATCCTATTGTGATAAGGATTATGAAGATTTACATTATTTAGTGTTATCAATAATGTCAATGTTAAACTCTATAATCTATATATATGGGTCTTAGAGCATCTCCATCGTGGGTTCATAAGTGGGTTTTAAAAAAAAATTAGTCACTAAATGGAAAGAAAAAATGAGAAAATAAATTAAATTTTTGGAACCAGGTTTTTAGTAAGAATTTTTCTTTCTCGCTAAAAACCCGACACGCGTCGGCACAACATTTCTTTGACGTTTTGCAATGAAAAATAAAAAGAGAAAAATCATTTTCTCTCTCTCCGCCGAAGGAAACCAATCGATTGGAATCGTCTTCTTCCCGACCTCCAATCTGGAAGATGGTGTTTGCTTCTGAAACCTTTGCTCGATCGAAAGGTTTTAACTCACTTCCATTTCGAGAACCAACTCCTCCGTTGAACTCCCATGGCCGCCATCACCATCTCTTCCCGAAAGCTATTTCTCTGTTGGTAAGTAATAATTGGAAGCAAAAATTTCAGTTGGGATGCAATTAAATCGTTTAAGAAATTGGAAGACTCTAATTGGAAAATTTGTACGAATTGTTCCAATTAAACTTTTACCATATAATTCTAGCTCTTGTGAGATATGGTAAGAGAATTGGTCAAAGAATTGATCTTGAGTGTTAGAAAACTGTTGTGTTAACTAATTTTAAGCATGAATTTGGTTTACCTCTTTTGGTGTAGTTGTTTTGGTTTTCTGTAATCTCAGGAACATGAATTTTGTAATAGGTTCATATATTTCGGGTCAAGGAGATGGAGCTATCTGTTGGGGTCGAGCTGTGGGCTGTGTTTGATGTTCCTCAGTCTCAGGTTGATACTTGTTGGAAGAACTCTTAACCCACTCACTGTCAGGGCTTCATCATCTTTATTAACTATCATTTTTGTTTCATTCTTTTATGTTGCAGTTACAAGGGAGCATGTCAGCGGATGATGGAGCGCGTAGGAGCATGGTGGATCCTTCTATTGAAGATGTTTTGTGGAATCTTCAGTTTGCTTCTCAAATTCAAGATGGTTGGCTACAAAACAGTAATTCCCCGAGCATTCGTGGCTCGCCTTCTCCTGCTGCTTCCTCTCTTTCTCATCCCTCTCGTTTACATATAACTACACTCGAATCACCCCGAATTTCAGGTATCGATATTGATTCAAAGTACTTGATTTCAGGGAGTATAAGATTTTCTTGAAACAGAGTTGAGGTTGAATGCGTTTCTTGATCTGAGATTTATATGGTGTTTTGTGTGGCTGTAAATTGCAGGATCCGAGTGATGCTGATTTTTCGGTGGCTGTTGGTTAGACGGTGGTGACTTCAGAGGTCATATTTCCGGAGGAGGGTTTTCACTGCATACTAATGAAGCTTCATCATCATCACAAAAACACCACCAAACACCATCACGGGGGCTAGGGCCAAACTCAGACAAGCTGAGGTATGATTCACTGCCACATGAAGTTGTTTGTACCGAGAACTTGACCTCGTGGCTAAAGCTGCTCCCGTGTAGAGACAAGGATGTCATTTCTGGCACAGTGTTGGAGCAAACTCTCATTGTTGTTCTTCAGTCTGAAACTGTTTCTGCTGGAACAGATATGCAGCCAAGTTGGTTCCTCAGCTCCCTCTTTGAAAGGAAAGTTGTTAGGAGATATGTTATTGCAAAGTCGAGCAATGTATATGTTCAATTGAAAAATAACTTTTTTTCTTCTTTTAGAACCATATAAAAGTTTCTACCAATGGAGGAGGAAAAGTTTAACAACCCACACAATTATTTTTAACATAGGTTTGTGTGAAAATTATTAGTAAAATATGTTTTAGACCCAAAATTTTGGTTTCACCAATGGAGATGGTCTTATGTTCTTGTATCAACAACACAACTCAATAATATATTACATTCTATTATATTTCACATGGTATCAGAGCATTCGATTTTTGGTGACCTAAATTAAAGTTTCCGCATGATGACCGGTGTAGAAGAAGAGTCCGACGAAGACGATCCGGATGATGACGTGAAACTCCCTCACGTTATTCTCTTTCTTTTTAAAAAAATTCAATAGGTTTTTCCATTATGGACTTAGATACTTAAGTGTCTTTTAGGTTTTGCGATATGGATTTCTGGTTTGATGCAAGAGTTATAGTTATTGAGAGAATCTTTTGTTTAAAGGGTTTGTGGCTTTCACGGGGTTGTTAGTTATATTTTTGAGATAGATTCTTAAGTTTAGAATTTCTCAAGATTTTTGGTTTCTCCTATTACGGGGGAGTTTGATTATGGTTTTTTAGGGATTTCTATTGGAACGCTCATGTTTTTAGGTCATATTTATTTTTAGTCCGATTTATGGACTGTCCGAAACAAGGACAATTATTTTTGGAATTGCAGGATTTTGCTTCCACGGGATGTTATTATTCCCTTTTTCTATCAAGACCAAAGACGAGCTGAAGTTTCATCCCTATGAAGATTGAAGTTTATACCCAGAGGAGTTGACTTGTTTGTTCATCCTTGATAATAATGTCTACGACATACGTGTTCTGCTTGATGATTTCGCATAACACGTTTGTCGTGCGGGGGAGTATTAGAGTAACTTGGGAAGCAATTGTGTATCTTGCGGACCATCTATGAAGTGAAACCCGTGAAGCCCAACAACCGAAGAATATTTTATAGAGATCCTATTGTGATAAGGATTATGAAGATTTACATTATTTAGTGTTATCAATAATGTCAATGTTAAACTCTATATATATGGGTCTTATGTTCTTGTATCAACAACACAACTCAATAATATATTACGTTCTATTATATTTTACAATGGTCATTGGAACAAAGTTTGTAGTATCTATGTGAACCTGTGAAGAAAACACAAAGAGAACACATATAACAACAGATAAAGCAAGACAAATAAACGAGACAGGATTTTTGGTTTGTTTATGTTGAATTTCTTCAGTGTGGAGAGTTTTAAAAAACCGTAATCCATGAAAAACCAGTTAAATATCATTAAGTGTATTCGGGTTTGAACACCATCCTATCTGTTCCACAGAAACGATCGAGCTAGAATTCTAATTCAAAATAACCAATGGTCTCCAACTCACTAATTAATAAACACTTCAAAGTTCAAATCCACTGTACAAACCCTAGAATGAAATACAAATCCTGGACTGGACACGTCTACAAGAAGTCTCGTAAAAGTTAAAACATGCACTTGCAGTATCATCCAAACATTTTCTTTGAACACAACTTTAATTATCTTCATTATTTTCTCTTTAACGACCTAAAAGGACAATTATAATATTTCTATTCAGAACTTTTTGTCTACAAAATACTCGTTTGGTAGTTACCGATCAAAGACACTGTGTGGTTATATCATGAGCCAGCAATCGCATGTGACAAACAAGCAGCAGGACTGAAGCTCTGATAGACACAGTCAATTTTCCCTGAATATCTTCTTATTTTAATTATATGTTTTGTTTTTGAGTAAAATAAAAACTACAAGATGTCATTAAATGGAGATGGTGACTGTTGATGTCTGATGTTATTACTTTTGAGTCAGAATCATGTTTTCTTTGTATGCTTTGTCTGTCTCTTACACAATCTTATGGTTTCCAACTTTACATCATTTCTACTTTCTAAAATTCATATACGTGTGTGATGAATTAGATAAAGGTAAGTGAAGAATGATCCTAATACATCGAAAGGTCTAATCTTATTAAATCATTTATAACGGAAGATAAATAAACTCCCTAGAGTGGTCACGCGCGATCTTTTTAAGTCTGGTCAGTGGTGGTCACATTGATCTATCAACAATCTTAAAATTAAATAGTGCTACCAATCAAACGATTACACACATAGTACGTTGTCAATCCCAATATGACCTTTACATACTGTTTATCTTTGTATTATTTTATATTATATTTTTATATATATAACGAAAATATAAGTGAAGATTAATCAGCAAATAAAATTAAGTAAAATATTACAGTACGACATTCAAATATTTCTTTGAATAAAAAAAAAATAAAAAATTATTTATTTTGTATATTTATTGTTTCTCATCTTAATTTTATTTTGAATTAACAGTGGTTTTCGAAATTAATCATGACCAAAAAAGAAGATAGGTTCTTTTGTCTTCATATATGGAGCCTACTTCGATTCACAATTGTACTTCTGATGTTATTTACCGTCTTTAGAACGCGTTTGCTAAGATGCGTGATTCACAACACTTATTCTGACTAGAATTCATGTTCTAAAGTAGTGTTTTAAGATAAGTAAGTTTTTGGATTAAAAGTTTATAACTATACCTTATTTGTTTTAGCATTAATGAAACTGTGTACGTACTTGGGTAGCTCGACAGAGAAATTTTAAATAGATTAGCCTAAATTTTTTCATGCTTTGAATTAAAACTATTAAATTCGTGTCCAACTAATTTTTAAGGATCAACGTCTTAAACTTTTCGCTAGCTTCTTTTATCTTTCTAGTGCTTACAAACAAACACAAACTAAAGTTTCTGTACATTTTACACGCTCTCGTGCTTAAATATGGATTAAAATAAGGCGATGACAGCACTAATCAAAATTGATTTAAAAATACTTTTCAAATTCTTCATGCTTATACATTTCTTCCAAAATTAGACCCATACAAGTTTTAATGGGTCTAAACGACAACAATTTGCGTGTTTTGTTGACCACACTACTGTAAAGCAAAAACATGCTAAGAGTAAGGCTCCGATTGTTTACATGTGGTAAATGTTCTACACCTCGATGTATCCTTCTTTTCTCTACAGTCTGTCAATTTTTTTCGTCTCTCTGGTGAACATACAGAAGATAGTGAATTATGAACATATATACCTTGAGTGGGGAACCATAAGATATCAATTGCAATTTAATTGTATACGCTTATGCGGTGAAGAATATGGTGAGCATTTATCATTCTCTAACTTCAATATAATATAATGTGCTTTATTCTGAAAACAATTGTAAGATTTTAATCATATTTTTCATTATAAGAAAAGATTTTTATAAAATCAATGTTTTTGTATTATATTGCTGCAATAAAATTTCTAGTTTAAAGTTTATTTTAATTACTAAGTATCTACAAAAAAATTATGACATAATTTGTTTAACACATACGACACTATTTTCTATAAAATTAAAGAAAGTTCTATCAAAACATATATAAGAAAATTGTTAAAAAATTTGATGACCTCACAAAATCTAACAAAAATTACTGAAACGTTTGCATTTCAGTCGTTATTGAGCTTTGACCCTAATTGTTTTTTTCGATCTTTCATCCCATGAGGAGAACACAAAGCAAGAAAATGTCTCTTACCAGTATCAAAGGAAGAAGAAGAAGAAAATGTCGTTGTCCAAAAGGCTTATTTTGGACCCTTTTCGAAAAAAAATCAGACTTTATAGTCTCTGCATGCCTAATAAAACCATATTTGGAAGATATTTTTTTTTTTGGTGAATACCATATTTGGAAGATATTGATATTTGGTTTTGTCTGCCTAAATAAACACACGTCAAGATTGTTTTCTTCCCCTCTATTTCTAAGTGGGCCCGCTACATTTACAGAGAAGGTCTCCCCACTATTCCTAAATAAAAATTTCTGATATGAGAAAAAGAAGCTTCAATGATCTTGTAAAGGGAATAAGGAAGCAAGTAGCATAACTAAAATTTGTGTTTTGGCAATTTTTGGCAAAGCCTGATTAATTCAGCTTGACACGTATCACTTTGGCCAATTAAAAAAAGTATCGTATATATATTTGTGAAAGAAAAAAAATACGTGTGAATATAAAAGCAAAATGATTATTAGAAGACTCTAACTTATACAATACGTATATATATTGTGTGTTTGACAGAAACCCGTCCTTATAGGTACGCAAATACGGTCCCATGATTGAACAAATTGACGTCCCTTGATATTTCTTGAAGTTTCCCTTTCTTTATGTAATAATATTAGAGAAATTACATTGAAATGTACTTATTTGTCTGTTTGTGCGTTTGAAATCAACTTTAACCTAATATGCATATTGTTTTTTTTTTTTTGGTAATGTAACTCAGTAGCTGACGGCTATGTATTATCTCAGACCAGGACCAAGAAATGTGCTAGTGCAAAAAAATTTAAAAAAAACATGAATCAATTGACTCATCATTGCTTATTGGTTTCAAGTTAAAAACTTATTGTATATCCATATTTAATAATATACAAGTAAACGATATTTCCATATTTAGAATGTCAATACTAATCTCCAGGATATATGAAAAAACAGGATTTTCTTGCTATTTAAGACATTCACAGTAATCAACTATGATTGAAAATATAAATTCAAATTATGGTCGATAACATGGCGATTCTTTCAACCACTCATCATAATTTGGTTTTGAAGTTTATAGAAATTGATTACAAGTTTTATACTATAGCAAACTTATCAAAATATAAAGCTTTTGTAATTAAATAATATGTTAATTTTAACCAAAGAAAAATCCCAATCATGGCATGTCATGTATCAAATCTATTGGATGCATTGATAGTAGCTGAAAAGGAGCATGCGTATGCAAATATATGTACGTAAATGCCAATGTATTATATATTATTATTAATGTTTTTGTCATGAAAAAGCACTATAATCAATTGAGTCGAATACCAGGGTAGAAGATAATTAAACAGTAAACTTAGGTGAAAATTTTCAGTAAAAAAAAAAATAATTAAAAAGCTTGTTTCACCATGTTGTTTTCGGAGACAACGTACCCGGCCGGGACAAAGTCGTTGGTCTATATAATTCAATAGTGCCATCCCCTTCTAAATATGGTCGTCTCGTAATAATCTTATTTCTAAAAATATACTGATTTCCTTTTTATTTTCGAATGTAGTTGTATAATAAGATTTGAAGAACCCGGAAGATATTTAAGCAAACAGTGACTCCAAGTGTGTTGTTTTATACTAATAAATATAACTTTAAAAAAAATAGAGTGGGTCTATACGAAAGTAAAAATAAATAGAGCCATTGGGTCCATTTCCTTTATTCAATAGACTTATTGCATTGTTTTGGTCCCATTCCCTCCCTCTCTTCTAACCTGTACCCAAAAATATTAATGCATATAAATATTTTGCGTGACTGAGAAAAATGATAAACAAAATTTTACCAACATTTCTTCTTCTTTTTCTCATATCAAAGTTTCTCTCTCATTCCTGCATCACTTCACTGCCCTGTTTTTTTTCCCTCATTTTGAATAGTTCTCAAAACTTTATTTTTCCCCTGAATAACTTACCTTTATTTGCATACATCTCGGGATCCGAATCATAAAACAAGCAGAATATATAAGAGACTGTTGAGTTATTATACGATTCGTGTAAGCAATGGTTGCATCAGCTTCAGAGAGTACGTTCGTGGAGGAATACTACAGCCTCCGCTCGGAGAGAGTGACTCAGATTCTTGTCCCAAACTCGGCGCCTGACTCAGTGAGTCACGAGAGCAAAACAAAGCAAAACGAGAAATCAAAGATGACTAAACGGGCTAAAGATTCCGGCAAACACCCGGTTTATCGGGGCGTGAGAATGAGGAATTGGGGAAAATGGGTGTCGGAGATTCGTGAGCCGAGGAAGAAGTCACGTATTTGGCTCGGAACCTTTCCGACGCCGGAGATGGCGGCCCGTGCACACGACGTTGCGGCTCTTAGCATAAAAGGAACCTCCGCTATACTAAACTTCCCCGAACTCGCTGAGTCATTTCCTCGACCCGTCTCGCTAAGCCCTCGAGACATTCAAACCGCAGCTCTCAAAGCAGCACACATGGAACCAACGACGTCGTTTTCGTCGTCGCAGTCTTCTTCTTCGTCATCTTCTTCGCTTGAGAATCTCGTGTTAGTGATGGACCTCTCGAGGACTGAGTCGGAGGAGCTTGACGAGATCGTCGAGCTTCCAAGTCTCGGAGCGAGTTACGACCTCGACTCGGCTAACATTGGGAGCGAGTTCGTTTACTCTGACTCAATGGACTACAGTTTATATCCTCCGCCGTGGGGGCTGTGGTCGGAAGAGAGTTACGGAGTTATCCCAAACTTCAACCAAGGCTTATCATGGGATCTCTAACCACATTTTTAATCACTTTTTGTATCATTAATTATGATTAATGTTTTGTTTTATCACGTTTTTATGAACCCTTTTCTTTTTTTCTTTTGTGGTTTTAGCTAAGAAAGGGTTTTTGTTTTTGGCTACGTGTGTGAGCGCCATAAAATGATACATGTACAAAACTATCGGTGTTTTTTTTTAAAATAAAATAAAATATCGGTGTTTAAAAAAAAAAAAAATATATCGGTGTTTTTGTCGGAAAAGAAGAGGAAAAGAAAGTGAAATTTTTAGGCAGTATCATCAAGTGAATAAGTGATAAATAAAAGTCCACTAACTTTAACATATTGTCATAAAATAAAAATCATTAGGAGTTCGAAAAACTGTTGCGTGTTTTTTTGTCTTTTGACAGAAAAAGAAACAAGAAAATTTGCGTTAATCATTAACTGTAAATTAGAGTCTCACTGGTCACTATCGATTAGTTTTTGTTTAGTCGGAATAAATGGAGTGAAGAATGTGAAGTAGCTAGGGTTAAAAAAAAAAAAACACAAGCGAGAGCAACTTGTCCACGCTGACGTAAACATTACACAGCCACATACATCCATGCAATATATTACTGTCATCTATTCACTATTAGTATGATTGTGACCAAAATTTTATTAAATTAAAATAAAAAGGCTTGGGTGGATAACTTCTTTTTCCTTATCTAATTTGTCTATATAACTTTTTATTTATAAACATAAATTTTCCTTTATTTCTTATGTTTTTTCGCTCTTTTCTTTTAAAATTAACGAATTTTCGTCATACACTCTTTCTATCATCACCACCGTCATGGTGTTGCTATATTTATCATTTGTGAGTTGAGACATATTTTGGCTTAATCAATCTGCAGGCATGAGTGATCCTATTATATATATATGGCCTGAGAGGGTAAAGAATGTAACATGTCTAGTCCAGTCACATGTATATGTTTTTAATTCCAGGATCTCGTTTTTAAGAACATTTTAAATTTACAATCATGGAAAAGAACTGTGATGATTTTTTTTTAAACTACTCGTTCTAAAGTGGAATACCCATGAAATTAAACTGTCTTAGTCATGGTTATGCTAGTTAAGGATGCATATCAATTTATGCTGGGCTAATTATATATCTCTTTAATCAATGTAAAACGTATCCAATATTTTGCAAACCCCAAAAGTTAATTTGTGTAGATTTCAACATGATACTTCTTAGTTATAATAGCTTTGTTGAAAATGATTATTCGACTTCATATTACTTTATTTTTTTGTTAAAGATTCGACTTCATATTACTATTTTAATGTGGTGGATAAAGAGTATATTATTATTTATAAGAAAAATTGATGTCACTGGCAACAATTTAAAAACATATGAAAGATTTTGGATTTACCCTTAAAAGACTTTCTTACGAGAGTGTGGGACATGGAAAAAAGGTCCGTATTGAACCTGTTAATTATTTGTGATTAATGTATGCCATTTTTTAGTCAATAGAGTGAATAAGAATTATTTAATATTATAATATAAAGTGCTGTTATTCATTGTTAGTTGTTACGTGTTTTTTATTTTTTTTATCTAGTTTGTTACGTGTTTACATTGCCTTTTGTATTTCTCTTCGGCGAAGGATTAAATCAGCGCCTGGTGAATATATATGATCATATATAATAATAAGCATTAACTAGCCGACAAACTAAAAATAAAAATTAAGCATGAACTGTATTTGCAACTATATAGACAAACTAAAAATAAAAATTAAGCATGAAATAAGACGCCACATATAGGCATATGCAGAAAAAAGGAGAAGAGATGATTAATGTAGATAATAACAGATCTAACATTACAAAGGTAGATCGATCTCGTAAGAACATCCATACCAAACCGATTAATGATATAACTAATTAATGTGTGATACAATCATACAACTAATTAGACTAGTTGACAAAAATGATTACTACTCATCGAACGACCATTAACGACGCCAAAACATACTAACAAAGCATAGTATTAACATGATGCACTCATGGACTGAACTACAACAAGAAGTGCCATATTAAGCGAAATATTACGAACTAATAGCATAAACGCTATATTCTGACGAAAACGAGCTTTGACGATTAATGAATCCATTCTTGACATGACTAGAATCACTTTCCATCAATGCTATACGAGCCATTTCACGACTGAGAATTTTACTCTGGCAGTGCTGACCTCGAGTGAGAAAATTTTATATACGATAAAATTCTTGCGGATTAAGGGATTAGATTCGAGAAAGAAGCAACATTGTTCATATAAAGAAATCGGTTTTTTACCTTAAAAACCTCAGTAAATATCTATTAAGTCAAGACCAACACCTAATCTAACTTAACCAAGTCGCCTTGGCCTAGTGGTAATGGACTCACGGCTGTGAGTACCGCCACCCGGGTTCGAGTCGCCTTGGCCACCTAGCCGCGCCTTTAACGGGGATAACGCGTAACCGGATGCAAGGCCTCGTGGAATTAGTCTTTGGGCCTAGACAGCCTTTGGGATCCCCACGATTATCAAAAAAAAAAAAAAAAAAAAAAAAAAAAAAAAAAAACACCTAATCTAACTTAGAACTAGACCACTAAATTCAGCATAATTAAGCAAACCATTGTTTAAAGTTATTGGATTGAACGTCATGACAGTATCTTCCACTCTTAATCCTCTAAACCAAACTTTAAAGCTTGAATATCCGACATACATAATCTAAACGTTTTTACAAATTATATAATATAAATTCCAGAATCTTAAATGTAAAAGCTGGTCATCTTTGATTTTTATAATTATTTTTTAATTGTAAAAAAAAGTTCCTCCGACAGAAGGTTTTACTAATTGTCTGAATGCATTATAAATGCGTATATTTGTTCCTTTTCACCTTAACTACAAAAGTACAAAGTTCAAACTACCTGTTAAAGATTAATTAAACCAACGGATTAGTATTTGAGTTTTGCTAGGTTTATTAGATAGCAATTGCGGTTTAGTTGAGATTCTGTTTGATTATATGTATTCTCTGATGTGTTGTTGGTTAATTAGTATATATAGTTAATTGTGTATTTATTCACCAAGTTTAAGTTGATTCTATGTCAGTTTTCTTACCCTTGGTTTGTTATTTTTATGTGATTTTGGTTCGGGTTAATCTGAATCGCTTTCATTTGATTTTTTTGTCCACATGCATAGCCCTACCTATTCCCCACTAACTATCTACTATTATATATATATATGTATATTTAGTCGTTTACGAATAAACTAATTTAATTTATTCCTTAGGTTTTATTAACCGACATTATACCACGCAAATCTAGAGTGGATCCGACATAACTTTCTTTGCATATCTTTTGTGAGGTGCTGAAATTCTTAAATAAAATTTATCTGTCTAATGATGATACTATGCATAACTCCAAAAACGGAAAAGGAATCATTGACTCCTTTATTACTTTTACAGATTTCGAACAAAATCGTCAAAAATGACTTTACAAAATGCTGAAATTGTTATATAAACAAAAGGGTATCTGAACCACTTGAAATTCTCCACTAGTGTGATTTGTTCTAATATCAAGTAAGTCGGCAGATTAATTTCGTTTAACCGATTAATTTAGTTGACGGTGACCACATGTCTCGGATTCGCGTAAATGATTAGAATACATTAGAAAATTGATTTAACGGTATTACCTTGGAGATCATGGCTTACAAGCCGCTGAACCGGATGAATTCAATAAACTCGAATGCCAAATATGCAATTTTCGTTTACATTTTACAATTTTTTTAATAAAGACTTTTAATTTAATTGTGACTTCAAACAATTTATCATATAAAGGCAACTAAAAGAATTGGCGTTTGAAATAATCGCAACCTACCTAAAAAACATAGAAACATCAAACATATATACATAATTCACGTTATCTTATGAATAAGTGCCTCTATCAAGTCTATAAATATTTTGTCCATTATCTTTCTGTATTAAAATTTAAAATATTATTAAAAATATACACTTCTATTGTATTTTGAAACATGTCGTAATTAATGTTTTCTTATTGTAATATATGTATAAAGATCACAAAGCAAAAAAGAAAGAGTATACAGAGAACAGCACAGACCCATGGCAATGATAAAATGCAATTGAATAAACTCGAATACGTCCGTATTAAAGCGTTGCCTTCTAAAGACAATATTACTTGTGGAAAACTTTATTTGCCGCTTGCCATTTGAAGGGGTGCTTTTTAATTTTTGTACAAATATATTGAGTTAGTGCTGCTTGATTTAGTAATGTTAAGTATTATTCAATGCAAAACCCAATGTCCACAAAAAAGTGCTAGACAATAGGGTAGTACCCAAATCCAGTGCGTAACATTTAACCGATTAATATTATAGGTATAGAATAGTTGGTAGACAATCTGGAAATTTTGGTTTTTGTTATAAAGGTTTTTCTACTAAAAACGCATGAGAAAGAAGAACGAAAAACATACAAGATGCCCTTACTGCCTAGCTTTTTTTTATTTTATTTTTCTAAGGATAAAAACCCTAGGTATAATCGTAATAGAAGATATTTTTCTCTTCAATAGAAAAATATTTTTACTATTACAATACACATGTAATAAATAACACATCAGTTTATCAAATCTACGTTGCGGTCCTTGCGGATATGCTTTCCGTGTGTCCATCACATTTGAATGTGCGTGTATTCATGCATTACGTGGTTCAAAGCTAAATGAAACTGTGTCTCATACACTTATATGACCGTATTTCCATTTTTTAAGTTTTTTTGGACAGGTAGTACTTCCAATTTTCATCTAATAAAATATTTTCGCTTCAGATATATGATAACTAATCGAATATAATATATAACTATTTATAAATTTGGGAAAAGAATATAGTTTCTGTATATTGTATTAGACTCTAAACTAAACATCTGTTAAAATGTAATTTAATAAGTTTCAGACCAGCTGTTCTTAATCAAGAAAAAAGTTTCAGACCAACTGTCGATAAAAAACTACAAAACGCGTGTCTAATTCCTCTCCGAACGTTAACATCTAACTTTGAATTCAATTAAAAAAAAAAGAATTCAATATATTCCTGTTTTTGTTTGTTTGTTTTAACATCAATATATTCCTGTTTTACATAAATTAGTAGTGAGTTGGCAATAAAATGATTATATCGACATGATTTATTGGAAAATTTAATACGAAAGGACATTGCAATGGTTGTTGGATGGATTTTTGTTGTCCTGCACTGGTTCTTGGATGATGTGATACTACAGTGCCAACGATTTTTTTTTTGAAAAAAAAATAGGAATTAACATAAAATAACTTTTTGGACTGTTCTAGATATGGATTTTTATGGGGCATTCTTGAAAATACTTTTTATAAGTTTTAAGTTTTTTGAAAATTTCCTAAGGTAAAAGGTTTAAGAGGAGTTTTAAAACGTATAGTAACTAGTTTTAAATGGATCATGAGTTCACATTTTTGTTCCTGTCTAAGAATCTCTCTTTTCATTTTGTTTTAGTATTATAGTATTTTTGAATTATAAAACACAGTAATTGGGAGTTCAATTTATAAAATGTCACCTCTCTTGTACGAGTTTAATATACTAGTATATTATATTATCAGTACTCATGATCTTGGATGTTTTTTTCGTATAACATACCCAACAAACTATGGGGAGATATGGCTTAAACATATAATTCTGTCGATTGGACTGTTTGGATGTTACTACCATATAAAGACTCAAATTTTTGGATGTTTACAGAAATGGTGGAATGTGCTGATTTTGAGGGAAAAACTTAACTATGAGGACGTTCAAATGTAATATCGATGAGTAACAGACGATATTATTAAGGCTTTTAGCACATAACAGTTGATATTTTACACTATATTTAGTGTCTAGGTGCTGAAGATTGAAGACAAATCTTTCATAATCTCCTGAATCCTTTTCTGCAACAACTTGTCCTTAACCCTCCCAATCATGTCTTCGTAGAAAGCTTGAAGCCTCATAAGCTGACTCTTATCTGCACTCTCCACCATCTCTCCCCACTCTTTTCCCATATCGAAATACCCCGAAACCCGCAACGAATACGGTATATCTTCCTCTTCGTTGAAAGGTTTTCCAAATATGGATCCATGAAGTATGCTTGCATATCTTTCCATCACCATTAGCTTCGATTCTAGCCGCTTAACCTCCTCTGTTGACGAGCTTTTCCCAGCAGCATCAGGTTCTTGTACCTCTTCATCGTTCGGTTTCAGCTCATTCGGCCAGAAGACGAGAGTAGGAACATAACTATCGGTAACATTCCCGGTCCCGAGCACTCCATTTCTTCCTCTTCCCCAAGACCACAGCTTGTAACCACCATTTGCCACAAGAACTGTATGTGCAGCCCCGCAAGAAACCTGAACCGGGTCGCGGAATCTTGACCCACCCGAAATCTTTCTTGGCATACTGTCATCTCCTGCTTCCACATCTGCGAAATTGACATCAGGGCATAGCCCTAATCCCCTCTCCATTCCCCACGACCACACGTATCCCTCAGACGACACCACGCTTGTGTGGAATAACCCACAGTCTACAGATACTAAATAAGCATGTTCTGGGAGCTCTGAAACTGGCTCTGGAATCGATGTGCTCTTGGTACTTCCATGACCAAGCTGACCATTTTCTCCAAACCCGAATGTCCAGCAAATGCTTGGTCCTGTTGGTGCCTCCTTCCTATGGGTGAGGAGAGCTGTGTGATGAGCACCACAAGCTACGTCGTAGACTGTAAGACCAGCGTCCTGGTTAAATGTCTCCACAATCTGAGGCCCTGCACGGCTTTCTCTATCCCCAAGCCCTAACTGGCCATGATGATTACTGCCCCAAGAATACAGCATAACTTCATCGTTACTGTTGTTTTTGTGGATCTCCCCGGGACCAACAAGGGCAACAACATGTTCATCCCCACACGCTACCTTCAAAACAGTCCGACCTTTGAACTCCGGTATAGGAAATGGAATAGGGACACTTGTAAAAGACAAACGAGGCTCAGGTCCGCTGTCTTGAGGTGGAACGTTGCCCCACATCCAAAGACCTCCACCATTATCAATGGCAAGCGACATCATGGATCCGGCCTTGACAGCACAAACCTACCAAGCATAGCAAAAATGGTTAAGCTTCAGGATTTTTTGACTTGTAGACCGATACTAAGTAAACGTTTCCAGAATCATACCTTTAAATCTGATCTATCTTCTCTACCTGAATCATTCAGAGAAGAAGTAGGTGCTTCTTTTTCAAATAAGGTTTTCATCAAGCATGGTGCCAAGGAATTTTCCCCATCAAAACCAAGTTGACCATCCATTTACCAGTCAAGGATTTTTTAAGGCATTATAGATTGTAGCAGCCAATTTAGAAATCCGAACATAAAAAAACAGATCAAGCTAGAGACGGTAACATTCAGATAAAGGATACAAATGTTATAACCCCAACACCAAACCGAGCCATCATCTGCCAAAAGCTTACAAGGCAAAAGAAACAAAATCAAGAGAATGGTCAATACAGATCCATAATTCCATATTACACACATGAAAAAGCTTAGTTCGTACTTTTAAAGTCCTTTCGATCAACAGAAATTAACAAACTCGGACACAATCAAAAGAAGAATCTCACACGAACGAAAACTTAAATTAAGCTGAAAACATTATCGCCATTAGCTCAAGCATACTTTTCAATTCACAAATGAAAGTTCATGGATGCAGAGAGGGGAGCCAGTTTGATCAATTCAGGAGCAGATGCTAATAGAAAAAGTGAAATTTATACATATGAATACAAGACCACCTGAGACAGCGAGACTGTGATAAGCACCAGCAGCAATACCAACGATTCGAGTCCGGTCTACGGTGGCTTGCTCTGGGAGCTCGAACTCGACTCGAACTGGGACAAGCTCGTCCGATTCTTTACCCGTGCCAAGACGGCCGAACATTCCTCTTCCCCACGAGTAAACACACCCATCGCCTGTATATTTTTCCAAAGAAGAAAAAAAAATTAGGAATCTATCTCGCTGCTAAATGAAGCTGTGGAATTAATTTGTTTTACCAGTCAGAGCCATAGTATGCGCTTCACCGGCGGCAAGAGAGATTATTTTCCGGGATAAATCTTCAGAAATCGATAACGCCGACGCTTTGTCCTCCATTGTCGCTGCTCGAAGAGTTCTCGGTGTGTTATGTTTCTGGAACGGATAAGATTCGTGCTCCGTTGTTTCTCAAATCCTTCAGCGTTCATCAATCTTTCTTTGTCTCAAATCTCAGCTGCAAAATCTGGGGAGTGTTGCTTGGCATTGGCCTTTTCTGTTTTATTGGACTGGGCCTGTACAGTTAATTAAGCCCATTAGTAAATCATCCGACCCAAAGATTGAAATTACTAATTAGGACTTCTGACTAAAAAAAAGGAAATAAACATTACCATACTTCTCATATATCTCACATTGTTTTTTTCATAAGATTCCTAACGCAAGCAAACAAAATTAATAACACGTCCAATTATTTAATCCTAGCTAATGACACGTAAAGACACGTAAGCGGATTATGGATTATACTAATGCAAGTTTCCTTATATTTCAGATGTCGGAGTTAGTACTCAATCAAGTAAACAAATAGGCATACATATTAATACCAGTATACCACCAAGAGACACTAAAAATAAAACCAGAAGAAAGATATAAATATGGATCAAGAAGCTCTTCTCGCCAGAATATCTACGCACCAGCAGGCGGCGAAACGCAATGTTTCGACCATCTCGATAATTCTTGGTATAAAATTCTCGTATTCACACACACACGTTCAATTTATTTGGAGGAATATAGAAAATAATATTTGGTAAATGGTTTTGGATAGCAAGTCAGGCGTTGGAGAAACTTGCATATTACGGATTGGTACCGAACATGATACTTTACTTGACGGCGGAATACGGCATGGGAACGGCGGAGGCGGCCAACATCCTCTTCCTCTGGTCTGCCGCCACCAATTTCTTCCCTCTTGTTGGTGCTTTTATCGCTGATTCTTACACGGGCCGTTTTCCTCTTATCGGCTTTGGATCCTCCATCAGCCTTCTGGTAATTAACATCTTTGTCAAATTACGAGAACCACAATAAATTGATTTAATTCGTTTTCTTTTCTCTACTTAGATTATATATTCACATGAACATGATCTCTTTTTTTTTTTAGCTCCGTGAATTCGTACTTACTACTTATGCATGTTATTCAATGAGATATAGTTTTTTTTTTTTTGCTTTTTTTTATAACTCAACTATAACTCAATGAGATATAGTTGAGTTATAATATCCAGTTTTGTAATCATGCAACTAAGTGCTTATATTTTTCAACTTTTCCTCACCGTAAAAATAAAATAATAGAACTAATGATCTCAATTAACATTTGATGTAACTCACATTTTTGTTGTCAACGCGATGTAACTCCTGGTTAACGTTCCTCGTTCTAATCATTCAGTAAAGCTGTCACGCACTCTACAATGACATGTATTTTATAAAATTATTATTGGATCTTGTAATCTAGTCTTATTTTACCACCATGTTTTATTTCAAAAGAATTGTCCTTGTCATTCATTGATAAACAATAAATAATTATCCTAATTAACGATGTAACTATCACTTACATAATACAGTACGAAATTACTAATAATCTTTGCATTTTTTTCCATGATGGTGTATCAGTATTACATAAGTAACTGTTAGTATCTAATTAATTTGATACACTTTCTTATACTATTTGGCTAAAATAGGGGATGCTTTTATTACTCTTAACAACAATAATTCAACCAGACTGCGACAAATCAACACACGTGTGCCAACCCTCCACACGGCTCCAACTTCTTCTCCTATATTCCTTTTTTGCCCTCACCTCCATCGGTGCCGGCGGCGTCAGGTCCTCCTGCTTAGCCTTCGCCGCGGACCAGCTCCAACCCAACCACATATCACGTGTCACCACATCAGCCCTAGAAACCCTCTTCAACTGGTACTACTTCTCCGTCATGCTCGCTTGCTTTATCTCTCAGTCGTTACTCGTCTTCGTTCAGACAACGTATGGTTGGCAAATCGGTTTTGGAGTTTCTGTCGCTGCCATGGCTCTATCGGTGGCTTTGTTTTTCGCGGCTTCTCCGTTTTATGTCCGCTATAAGTGTCAGTCCGGTCTCGTTGCTGGACTTTTCCAGGTTCTCGTTGCTGCTTTCAGGAACCGGCACGTTGATTTGTCATCGGAGGAGTATATTATCTCGTACCATCACGAGACGGGATCTTCATTGTCAATTCCTAGCCAGAAATTGAGGTATATTTACTTGTAGAAAGTTTCGCTAACTCGTATCGGAGTTAATAAATTTAGTGATGATAGTCTACTAGAGAATTGTCATATAGTCTATACACCAGATATCATCAATCCCTGTTGAATGCATCATTTTTTTCTTTGGCAATTTTGAAGTTCTTATAGCGGTTCCAGAGTTTAACAAAAATAAAATAAAATAATTGTAATCTACATATTTATTTGTAGTTTGTACATATTGTTGGATTAATCCGATTGTCTTACAATTTTTGGTTTTTTCTAAAACAATTTTCCGAGTCAAAATATACATGAATACAAATTATTTAAACGAAATCTGATGCATTTGGAATAATTTTCTAACTATAGGTATTTGAACAAAGCTTGTGCTACAAGGAACCCGACCCAAGACATAGGCCTAACAGGGAACTCATGGAGTCCGTGGAAGCTATGTAGGGTGCAACAAGTGGAAGATCTCAAATCTCTCATCAATGTCCTACCCATCTGGTCAACGGGAATCATTTTATCACTTGTCACAGGTTGCCAAGTCTCCTTCACAGTCCTTCAAGCCAAAGCCATGGATCGCCGCACCTTCATTCAGGGTTTCGAGATTCCTCCGGGCTCTTACGGCATTTTCTTGGTCATCTCCTTCGTGCTCTTCATTGTTCTTTACGATCTCGTTCTCGTTCCTTTAGTTTCTTGGGCTCTAGGAAAGCCCTTTCGATTGGGAGTTATGGTAAGAATGGGAGCTGGGATTGTAATAACAGTTATATGCATCTCCACTCTCGCGATCGTGGAGTACGTCAGAAGAAAAAAAGCCGTAAGTTTACAATCCAGATTTTGGTTCAAGATTTTCGGTTTCCAAACAACCAAAACAAGATTTATTCTAATAAAGTTGTGGTTTCGATTTTCAACTAATTTTTCTTTTGAGATCGATAATCATGAGAATAGTCACTTTTGGAATTGAACAACAGTGACATGTTTTCTTGTTTGTGTTGTGTGGTTTTGATTCACTAGAGAGAGGAGAGAGGTACGATGTTGTCGGCTATGTGGCTATTGCCGTACATGATATTAGGAGGCATTGCGGAAGCACTTCTTTCGATAGCACAAAATGAGTTTTTCTACTCTGAGCTTCCAACCTCCATGTCAAGCGTAGCCACCACACTCTCCGGCCTCGGCATGGCCGCCGCAAGCCTAGTCTCCTCCTGGATCGTCACTGTGGTAGACGCAGCCACCTGCCGGAGCTGGATCACAGAGGATATAGATGAGGGACACTTGGATGATTACTACTGGCTCATGGCGGCCTTATCTGTGCTGAATGTCTTGTATTTTCTTTGGTGTAGCAAAGCCTATGCTAAATGTAAAAGTGATGCATAAAACTAAATGTAAAGTATGAGAATTATTATTTTTAATTAGTCTTGCAATTAACAGGTTGATAATTATTTTGTTTTTTGTCAAATTTTTTTTAATTATTCTCACACAATCTATCTATCTATATATATATATATATATACTACTATTAATTAAGAAATACATTTTAATAGTGTTTAGATACAAGAACAGGAGAGAAAAACTGTTTGGATACAAGAATAATAACTTAAAATAAACAGATAGTTTAGAAAACAAAAACCTGATCCGGATTGCTTAGGTAATAGACGCGAATCTGAACAATAACTTAAAAATAAACCGGAGGATGGTTCAATTAAACCAGAAATCGAATATGTTAATTGAGCGGTTCACATGCTCCTTCATAGGCTTACAGGTGATCGGATCAGGTTTGGTAGGTATCAATCGGATCCGGGTCTATCAGGTAGTTGGTCTCTGTACCCATATAGTACCGAATTTCGGTTCAGTATCGAGTCAGGTCTATTCAAGTTTGGGTATGTTCGGGTCCAAATATAGAGAACCAAATTTTATCCGATATTTTTTTGTTACGGTTTGGGTTCGGATATTCCGGTTATTTATCACCCGAAAAAAATAAGATATAATAACAAAATAAAATGACATAAAATCATAAAAACTATTAAAATATGTTGGATAACTTAATCTTATTATACTAATTGCGATGTAATTAGTAATTTTAGTGGATGATCACACACATTGACATTGTAATTAATATCATATTTATTAATTATTATTAAGATTGAAAGTTAGGATGTGATATTTAATATTATACATTTTTTTGTTATGAATTTATTACCTAGTACTTTGACAGGTAAAAGTTTTATTGTTTAAACTATTTTTTGTTCTCAATGAAAATATAACGTAGCACTGCGTTTGCGCACGGATCCTCTACTAGTTAGTCTATTATGTGGTCAATATAAAAAAAAAACTTATTAGATAATTAAAAAAAAACTTATTAGATAATTATTTGATGGCCTAATTATGTGCGTTATTTTTGTTCTGTTCAATCTGATTGGTGTGATGATCTAAAAAAACAAAATAAATTGGCTTGTGAGGCCAACAAAATAAAATAAAAATTTATTCGAGAAGAAAAAAATAGAGAAGACCTTCGCTCGGTAAAGCACCCCACGATTTCCTTTCCTTGAGAGACGAAAACTCTCTTCCATCTCCAGATCTACTGAGCTACTTGCTGAAGAAAATTAGTCAGCAATCGCCATGGCTTTGGCGATTAGGGTTTACCTCCTCTTTCTCCTCTTCTTATCATCTGCGATTGTATCTTTCTCACTTTATGAAGATCAAGTCGGCCTCATGGATTGGTAACTCGTCTCTCTTCTTCATCCGATTTCTTCTGTCTCTATTAGTTGACAAGTTTCGAAGCTTACTACTGCTATGTGAACTCTTCGAAAGCTTACATCGTTTGGAAGTTTCCGATTTAGAGGATCGAATTAATCCAATCCGCAGTGTATCTATAATCTGCCATTTAGTATTTTAGATCTCATTAGCGACAGAATTCTTCTAATATGATTCACGGAAGGATCCTTTTCGAACACTAGTATTGAATTTGAGATGCGATCGGTTTAAGCTACTTCTTTGCTAAATATGGCTGTTGATTTCTAAGGGAATAGTAGTGAAAGAACAATTAGTGTTTACTGGAGCAGAGAATCAAATTTTTTTTTTTTTTTTTTTGGGTGTTGTGTAGGCACCAACGCTACATTGGGAAAGTGAAGCACGCAGTATTCCACACTCAAAAGACTGGAAGAAAGCGTGTTATCGTGTCAACCGAAGAGAATGTTGTTGCTTCACTTGATCTCAGGCTCGGGGAGATATGTAAGAATAGTGATTTCCATTTATTTGTTATCCATGTTGAATCTTGTCACGGCTCTGTCTCGTTTTTTGTTTTGTTTTTTTCCTTATTTTTTTACTTTGTTTTCTGGTTTGCTGCAGTTTGGAGGCATGTTCTTGGGACAAAGGACGCTATCGATGGGGTTGATATTGCCTTGGGAAAATGTAGGAATGATCTTTATAACATGTATATTTACTTTCACCTGCAACAATAATGTAGCAGCATCTTGAACTCTATTTTCCTGGCTTCAATTGGTTTCAGATGTTATCACACTTTCATCAGAAGGAAGTACTTTAAGAGCCTGGAACCTTCCTGATGGCCAAATGGTGTGGGAAACATCGCTGCATAGCGCACAGCATTCAAAGTCACTGTTATCAGTGCCGGTTAGTAATATAAGTTTTGTTATTTGCTTAAAAAAGAGGACAACTACTGCTATCGTTTTCTTATTATAAGAAAACACTGCTTTGATCTATAGGGTAATGAAGAGTGATATTATCTGAAATCATATCTGCATCATCATTTCCTTGGTTGCTTATTTATATGAATTTGAGCTGTCTTGCAGATAAACTTGAAGGTTGATAAGGACTACCCTATTCTTGTTTTCGGTGGTGGGTACCTCCATGCTGTTTCTGCCGTCGATGGTGAGGTTCTTTGGAAAAAGGATTTCACAGCGGAAGGGTATGACAGCCTCCACTTGATATTTGAATGAAGTTGCTCCAAGTGTAGACATATTTTAATGCATTTGGCGTTTAGTAATAATTTGGATGTGCTTTATGGTACTTTCTGCAGGTTTGAAGTTCAGCGAGTTCTTCAACCTCCTGGAAGTAGTATAATTTATGTGCTGGGATTCCTTGATTCATCTGAGGCTGTTGTTTATCAGATTGATTCCAAAAGTGGAGAGGTAGTGGCGCAAAAAAGTATGGTGTTCCCTGGTGGATTCTCTGGTGAAATTTCATCAGTTTCAACCGATAAAGTTGTTGTCCTTGATTCAATGAGGTCAATTTTGGTAACTATTAGCTTCCTCGATGGAGATATTAGCTTCCAGAAGATCCATATTGCAGATCTTGTTGAGGATTCGGGAAGGGCTGAGATTTTATCACCTCTTCTTAGCAATATGCTTGCTGTAAAAGTCAATAAGCGCACTATTTTTGTGAGGGTTGGTGGCGATGGAAAGCTGGAGGTGGTAGATTCATTATCTGATGAAACAGCCATGAGTGACTCACTTCCAGTTGCAGACGATCAGGTGGCCTTTGCCACAGTTCATCATGAAGGGAGCAAGATTCACCTCATGGTGAAACTTGTTGATGACTTGGATACTGTATTGCTTAGAGAGAGCATTCAAATGGACCAACATAGGGGGCGTGTGCATAAAGTTTTCATAAACAACTATATCAGGACAGACAGGAGTAATGGATTTAGGGCGCTTATTGTGATGGAAGATCACTCACTCTTGTTACTGCAACAAGGTGCGATTGTTTGGAGCAGGGAAGAAGGCCTAGCTTCAGTGACTGATGTTACAACGGCAGAACTCCCTGTGGAAAAGGATGGTGTATCAGTGGCAAAAGTGGAACACACTCTACTTGATTGGCTTAAGGTTTGAATGTTTTCTTAATTTCCTTGGAGTTGTGTGTTTGACGTACACTACTAGCTTTCTCACCCTAATCAATTGATTTTTTTCTGTTTCTTTTGGAAGGGACACGTGCTGAAGCTTAAGGGAACCTTGTTGCTAGCAAGCCCAGAGGATGTGGTAGCAATTCAAGAAATGAGGTTCAAGAGTTCTGGAAAGAACAAACTGACCCGTGACCATAATGGCTTTCGGAAACTAATCATAGCACTCACCAAAGCTGGAAAACTTTTTGCTCTGCACACTGGAGATGGGAGGATTTTCTGGTCTATGCTGCTAAACTCTCCGAGCAAATCAGAAGCCTGTGGACGCCCAAACGGCATTAGCTTGTACCAATGGCAGGTCCCTCATCATCACGCCATGGACGAGAATCCTTCTGTTCTTGTAGTTGGCAGGTGTGGATCTGATTCAAGTGCGCCTGGTCTACTTTCATTTGTAGATGTCTACACGGGAAAGGAGATTAGCTCATCAGATATTGGTCACTCTGTTGTGCAAGTTATGCCTCTTCCATTTACCGACTCAACGGAACAACGTTTACATCTCATAGCTGATACCCAGGGCCACGTCCACTTGTACCCAAAAACTTCAGAAGCTCTCAGCATCTTTCAACGCGAGTTTCAAAATGTATACTGGTACACCGTTGAGGGCGATAATGGTATTATCAGAGGACACGCAATGAAGAGCAGTTGCTCTGGTGAGACTGCAGATGAGTACTGTTTTACTACCAGGGAACTTTGGACTGTTGTGTTTCCTTCGGAATCTGAGAAAATTATATCAACACTAACACGGAAACCAAATGAGGTAAATCTTGGTTTCTAATCATATCTTATTTTGCTTCTTTAACGCTTGTTAGTGGCTTACTCAGAACAATTACGCAGATTTCGGTATATGAAAATCGTGACTTGCCTACGATTGTATTTCCAGGTTGTTCATACACAAGCCAAAGTCAACACAGACCAGGACCTATTGTATAAATACGTATCAAGAAACTTGCTGTTTGTGGCCACAGTGTCACCAAAAGGCGCTGGTGAGATTGGTTCAGTTACACCAGAGGAGTCAGCACTTGTAGTATACCTCATTGACACCATCACAGGGCGTATACTGCACCGTTTGTCTCATCAAGGTTGTCAAGGACCAGTTCATGCTGTAAGTTCTCATTCTATTTCATCTCATTTATTTTTGTAACAGATTCAATGCAACTTTCTTAGCCTTCGAATTGTTTGCAGGTGTTCAGTGAGAATTGGGTTGTTTACCACTATTTCAACCTTCGAGCTCACAAGTACGAGGTTACAGTCGTTGAGATCTATGATCAGTCTCGGGCGGTATGACTTCATACCCAAAACATTATATCAGTTGATTTTTGAGTGTTCTTGGCTTCATGAAACATTGTTAATTTTATTTGCAGGAGAACAAAAATGTCTGGAAACTCGTTCTGGGAAAACACAATCTAACAGCACCAATCTCTTCATACTCTAGAACAGAGGTGTTTACGAAGTCACAGTCATATTTCTTTGCTCAGTCCGTGAAAACCATCGCGGTGACATCAACAGCAAAGGGTATAACTTCAAAGCAGCTTCTCATTGGTACCATCGGGGATCAGGTTTGTGCATTTCTTATCATATATAGATCCCTCCATGGATTGGGAAACTGATACTCACAACTGTTCCAATGAATGATCAGATATTGGCACTTGATAAACGATTTGTGGATCCACGCCGGACACTTAACCCGTCGCAAGCTGAGAAAGAAGAAGGAATCATCCCTCTCACAGATTCATTACCCATCATTCCTCAGGTTCCACTCATACCCAATTTCCATATTTTCGTTTGGTTTATGTGTACACTCCTAGTTTACGTGTTTGTATCGATTCTAATGCACTTTTTCACAGTCATACGTAACACACTCCCTTAAAGTAGAAGGTCTAAGAGGCATAATAACAGCTCCGGCCAAGCTAGAGTCAACTACACACGTCTTTGCCTATGGAGTGGATCTTTTCTACACAAGGCTTGCTCCTTCAAAGACATATGACTCGCTGACCGACGATTTCAGCTACGCACTTCTCTTGATCACAATTGTAGCACTCGTTGCAGCCATCTACATCACTTGGGTCCTTTCGGAGAAGAAGGAACTAAGCGAAAAATGGAGATGATTGGATCGTTAGAAGGTTTAAAACCCTCTTCTCTTTGGTTTTTCATATTTGTAGAATATTTTTGAGTTGTTTTTTTTTTGACACTCGTAGAGAAAAACCATTGGCTTAACTAAATTCTTGGTGTTAGGCTTTGGAAACTGAGTACTTTACAGACTCTTGCTTTCTGACCTTTGTCACATTTAAATTTTATAGAAGCCTCTTTTTAAAGGTTTTTTGGTAACAGAAAAAGATTTGCAGTCTATTTTTTATGGGTTTAAGACCCAAATCAGTCTGCCTTGTGTCGTGTTCAGATAAAGATTTAACCACAAAAATGAATAAACCACACAAACATATGTAGCCTTTATTTATCGTTAGTACCTCTAATCATCTAACTTTTTGGACTATATTCTTCTATATCCCCTGTAATAATATTAATTTATGATTTAATCCGAGTAATAAATTCTTAGGGAGAATACAAGAATACAACAAGTGTAACGCCTGACAAAATTTGGTGCGAATCAATTATTTACTCGCTTGTTTAAAAAGAGACGCTTCACTTCACTTCCACTCCAGTCTCCCCAATCTTTCCAACGAGCGATGATGAAAGCAAACCAGAAACCCAAACCCCACGCGCCTCCGCGTCCTCTCTTCTCCTGTGGCTTCTTCCGCCGCTGCACACAGTCCGTCCTCAGTCCCACCTCTCCTCACCAGCAACCTCGCCGTAAGCCCACCACCACCTCCTCCTCCTCTTCTTCCTCCTCAACCTCCACTTCTCAAAGCTTCACCCAATGGCGTTTTCCTCATCACCTTGATCAAACTCCATCCACAGCTCCTCCTCCTGCTCCTGTTTGTCCTCCGCCGCCGCCGCCTCTTCCGGTCTCCTCCACTCTTCAAGAAACCTTCCAGATCGCAGAGCTTCACCTCACATCCGTCTCCGAATCCGACAAGCTCCTTGCTCTTCAGCTACTCGAACGGGTCGTCGTACCCGACCCGCCATCTGATCCGATATGTCCTCCGGGTCTCATGCGAGGCCTTGTCTCTTGCCTTCGGAGCAACAAGATCGTAACTGCCAAATACGTCACCAAGATCCTCCTCGCACTCTGCCTCGCAGAAGGGAACCGCCACGTGGCGGTCGAGGCGGGAGCAGCTAGAGCCGTGGTGGAAACGGCGGCGGGATTAGAGATCTCAGCGGTTGAGAGAGCCTTAGCTGCGCTTGAGCTCATGTGCACGACGGCGGAAGGCGCAGCGGAGGTTCGTGCTCATGCAATGACGGTTCCGGCGATGGTGGCCGTGATGGCGAGACTGGCGGGGAGGGGAAGAGAATACGCCATAAGCATACTTGCCGTCGTCTACGGAAAAGGAGGAGTTTCAGGCGAGGAGATTACGGTGGCGCCGGCGGAAGAGGTAGCGAGGGCGGTGGCTCTGGCGCTTGAAGGAGAGTGCACAGCGAGAGGAAGAAGAAAAGGGGCCCACCTATTGAAGACCCTTGAGGAATATGGACGGTTGGATGTGAGTCAGAATGGGACATGAGAAAATAAAATCTAACGGTGGAGATTATGTCAGATAAAAATAAATCTGAAAGCTAGTTTGGGGTCACGGGCTTGTTGTTCTTTTGTTAAAGAAGTGTGGGCCTTCGTCTCTGTCTCTCCCCTATCTATGTGTGTGTGTATATATATTCGTTTTTCCTAAATAAATTATGATTTTAAACGACAATTTTAAATTTACTAGAATTTACGGCGGAATAAAAATGGCATATTTATTAGGTCGAATAATATATTGTAATGAGACGAGTTATAAAATCCGAACGACCCAAAAATATATTTCTGAGAAAGAAAATAGTTTATCTTTTGATAATTTGATTTCAGGAAGCCAGGAACCACAATATCTCATTCGTATTGCCTTTGTCTAAATAATTTTTATTGTTATAGTAAAAGGTTAGAAACGTTGTTAAAAGATGTGGAGAGTTAAATGATAAGATACGATGTTACTTGGTTCAACCAAGTTGGTTGGAATAGTTTGGTAGATAATTACTTTAGACTTTATAAATATGTGTAGATGGTGAATCTGATTGGTAACATGCAGAATGGTGAAGTGATTATGTGATTTTTTTGCCAATGATTAATTTAAAGCAGGATCTCATTTTGTATCTATACATTCCGGATTCTGCCAAACCAGTGAAAAATATAGGTGTAAAACGCAAAGCATTATTATCGTTTGTGGGTTGGTAATGACCTCTCAGCGATCCTTTAATCAATATATGTTCATGAAGACTAGAAGTGTCTCAGCATAAAATCTAGCACATAGAAATGAACCAATGACAATAGTGGTAATGAAGTATGTGTACATAAATAGCTAGAGATCTTTCTATATTTATCTTTAGAATGGTCTTTGCATATATAATCATCCTTATATGCAATATATCCTAGCTTCTCAGGCGTCGGTAGATTTAAGTGATCATATGATTCTGGGCTGATGGAGTACTTTCATCGGAAAATGGAAGAGATCGAATATACTTGAGAAATATAACAAATTTAGCTCATGTGTTTTTGCCTGCTCATCATGCATGGATTGGTCATTTTTCGGATAGCTATAGGCATTGACATGTGTGGTGGTCTCTATTTATAGCTGAGAATGAGAGGCAACTCCACAGAGACCAGAACATGTCCAGGTCATTTCTTATATAAAGCAATTCTGATACTTCTATATATCACCTGTATTAGTTAGAACCTTATATATAATAAGTTTTTTTAATATATATTGCAAGCCATGAATACAACTGTAAAGTGTAAAATAAATAATCAAAATGGTCGAAGCTTATAATACGAATTAAATGTAAATTTTCTCTAAATATCCACAAAAGATATATAACATTTTGATATTTGTCCTAAAAACCAGATTGATGTAAACGAAAGTATATTGTTCAACAAAAACTAACACCTGGCATACATAAACATATATAGTTATATATACCAACATTGTTCGAACCAGTACACGGTCAGGTACATATATTGGTATATGACTATATGCACATAAATTAATAAAATAAGTATTCAATTCTATACAAATTAACCACGATAGTATAAATAACAAAAGAATGATCTAGCTTTTCCTTCCAAATTCATTTTTAAAAATCATGATTTAATTATCTATAGCATGACAAGTAAATAAGTAATGACCACATATCTACCCTTTTTTTTACCATAACCGAATTCAAGAATTACGACACATTAGTCGCAATCCGACCCGTAATTTGGTTTGCGGTTATACCGGTTAGTGAGGTGAATTATATTGTACCATATCACTGACTTCAGGCTTTCTAACACGACATAATCGCTGGATATAAGTTATAACTAAAGAGATCACTCACTCCATATATAAGCCAATATATAGTTCAGCAGAATAATGATTCTCAAGTAATCTGAACAGATAAGTTAATGATCCATTAGCATCAATCAACGAGTAGTGACCATTAATCAGAAATGTCGACACCAAGAATTAAAAATAATTACATGTTCTAAGCCTAGTTCTTTCTTCTTACAAAAGTGAAATAGTTTACGTCAAAGTTTCAAACTCTACAACATCCAAACATCTAAATACCATTGGACGAGACTCTTGCATGGTGTACATAAACGATGAAGTAGTTATATATGACGCTTGAAATGATCTAGCCATGAATTAACCAGAAAACCTTAAATGCACAACTAATTCATGTTTTGTTGCATGACTTAAGCTCTCTGAAATTATTGAGTAGTAATGATGTAATCTGACTTAATGCATATTAGAAAACTCTAATTTCATTTTTAAGTTGTAGGGTTTATATCCATCCCGATCCTTTAATTTGGCTTTGCCGATCAGTTCTTATTAACCATATATAAAAAGAAATGGTAGAAGTCATGCCAAGTAGTTCTATAAATTAAATTCTTAAATACGGTCCTACAAAAGCTGAACCAGATAGGCATGAGGGTTTGTTCCCACCAGAACATCTTTTAGTTATAAATATCGATTGGGCAGGGTGAATAATTACTTTAGATCATGATCAATGGTATTTTTAAGGGAGTTTTTAAAAATAAAAAATAGATTAAAATTAAAAAAGTGAATTAATTATTTAGAACCAGTTTTTAAATATAATGTTTAAGGGTTGGTTTTGAATTCTTAGATAAAATATATAATAATTTTTTTGATTAGATCATTGCACATGCTTAGAGGGTTTGTTTGACGTTTACTCCATGATAATAATGGTACTAATTAATCCTCGGAACGTAAATATATTGGATTAATCTACTAATCTCAGCACTCTCTGAAGAAGGAATCACCGGCGTCCCCACCACTCAAATTCTTGATTATATATTAGTCTTGAATATTGGTAGTCTATATATTGATTACTTTATCAATTGTACCCAAACGTAGATAGCATTTTTATAAAAAATTCATTGCTGTAAATTAAAACTGATTAGCATGATTATATTCAACTGATGACAAAAATCAACTATTTTTCTGTAATTAAAACTAATTCTAAGCATCAATCATTTTTTACGCTTTATAACCAACACTGCAGGCTTTCTCTCTATTTTTTTGTACTGTTTTGTCAGATAAACTCTTTCGTCAATTTCCGCCCTTTCATTATTAATTAGATCCATTATTTTTCATCTGAAACAACAACGTCCATTTATACAAAGAGTATCATCTAATTTCTATGAACGATGGCATACTTTAGTGAATAGTTCGATATTTAATCATACAATATTTTCAATAATTTAGGTTTCGACCAAGATCTTGAATGATACGAATTTCTAATTCTTAGCCACATCAATCACTGGTGGGAAAAGGACAAATGACGCTCAAATATCCTCAAACAAAAAAAAATCCAAAAAAATGCCAATTTGACATACCCTATCTATAGAGAAAATACATAAGAGTTAAAGCATACCCTACTTAATTAATATAAGAGATCCAGCAAGTTTTATTTCCTTCAAAGCAATGTTTTACATGTCCCAACACAAGTCTATGATTAAGTAACATAATCTTAAAAAACAAAAACAAATTACAGATCCAACAAGATAAAAGAGGAGAAAACAGAAATCAACTAACATAATCTCTCCGCATAATCAATGATGCGTGGTTCTCATACTCTCCATTTTTCAGTTTTATCTTTCTTCGTCACTATATGGACCGTCCGATCCGTACCACCGCAACCCACCGGTTCGATGCGACCAAACCGGCTGCACCGTCTCGAACGCGTACGGCACGTGGCCTGACCGGGAAAACTGCCACGCGGCTAACGTCACGTACCCAACGACGGAGGAGGAGCTCCGAGAAGCAGTGGCTTACGCGGCTGAGCATAATCTCAAGGTCAAAACCGTCACCAAATTCTCTCACACCATACCGAAACTCGCTTGTCCTTCCGGTTCAGACGCGATGCTAATCAGTACGTCAAAATACAACTCGGTTATCGAAATTGAACCGGATCGGTTAACGGTTACGGCTGACTCCGGAGTTTCGTGAGAGAGCTCATCGATAAAGTTGAAGCAGCTGGGTTTAGCATTGCAACGTCGCCGTATTGGGAAGGAGTGAGTATAGGTGGGCTGATTAGCACTGGGTCCCACGGGAGCTCGTGGTCTGGACGGGGCGGTTCGGTTCATGACCATGTCCTCGGAATCAGCCTTGTTGTTCCGGCGAACTCATCGGAAGGCTTCGCAAAGGTTGTTAGACTCGAAGGAGGGAGAGACGATAAGCTTCTTAACGCCGTTAAAGTGTCATTGGGTGTTTTAGGAGTCATCTCCAAGGTATTAACTTAACGCCGTTAACTGTTGTATGTGTGTGTACGTTTGTGTTTTTACTGTTTTTTAATTTTTTTTGTTTTTCTTTTGTGAACTCTATTTTGTAGGTGAAACTTTCGATTGAGAAAGCCTTCAAAAGAAGTATGACGTATAACTTCACATCTGACGTGGCACTTGAAGACATTTTCGTGGAGCATGGAAAGAAATTTGAATTCGGAGACATAACTTGGTACCCTTCTAGAAAAACTGCCGTTTACCGTTACGATTTCCGGTCACCGGTCAACGTATCCGGCAACGGAGGTCAACGATTTTATTGGTTTTCAGTCTAATGCCATCTTGATCTCTAAAGGGGTTCGAGCATTAGGTTAGTTCCTTTTTTTCTTTTACTAGACGACATCGCATTATTCGGTTTAGATGTTCAAATCAAGATCTTGGATTTGTAAATTTTTCAGAGAAGGCACTTGAATCCAGCAAGAGCGAGAAGGGAAAATGCACCACAGCAGATACTACGTTGGCTTACAAGAAACTAACCGGGAACGGGCTAAAGAACAATGGTTTACTCTTTACCGGATATCCGGTTATCGGAAACCAAGGTAAGATCCAGAGTTCTGGGTCATGCCTTTACTCATCCTCCATTAGGATTGATGTCTCTTGCTCTTGGGACCCGAGATATAACGGTCTTTTTTTCTATGAGACGACTGCCATATTCCCCGTTTCTCAGTTTAGAGATTTTCTCCTCGATGTAAAGAAGCTACGAGACTTGAAACCTGAAAGACTCTGTGGGGATCGATATCTATAACGGTATCCTCATACGTTTCATCAAGGGCTCAACGGCTTATCTTGGCCAGACAGAGGATTCTGTGGTCGTTGACTTTAACTACTACCGAGCGGACGATGCGTTGACCCCGAGATTGAATCAAGATGTGATGGAGGAGATGGAGCAGATGGCGTTTATCAAACATGGCGCAAAGCCGCATTGGGGGAAGAACAGGAAAGTGGGTTTCTTTGGCGTGAAGCAAAAGTTTGGACCTAACTTTGGCAAGTTCCTGGAAGTGAAGAACAAGTTAGATCCTAAGCAGATGTTCTCAAGTGAATGGTCAGACGAGATTCTGTTTGGAAGAGAAGGTTCCAAATATGACGGATGTGCCCTTGAAGGGAATTGTGTGTGTTCGGAAGACAGACATTGTAGCCCTTCCAAAGGTTACTTTTGTGGACAAGGCCTTATTTATACACAAGCTAGGGTTTGCAGATTCTCCTCAGCTCAAGTTTCATTGGTGTAACTCAAATTTTTTATGTTTTAAAAAATTATGTCATTCGTTAAAGAAGAAAAACTATTTCGTCTAAGTCAAAAGACAATGGAAAACAAGAAATTCTTCACCATGATTCATGATATATATATATTGGTTTCCACCTTCCTCATGTTAAATAGAAATGTGATGGCGAATAACACATTAAATTGTGGGATATATGTTAGGGATCGAATATGTTCTGTGCGGATTCAAAATTTATAATCCGTATTTAACCCTTTCATTACAAATATTTGCAAAAAGTTTGCTTATATGTGGATTATTGTGTTTTCTTCCGTTGCCTGAATAAAAAACATGTAACGTCCCTGTGTCCGTTGTTGGACCCCACCCCCTGTTGGTGATAGAATAGGAATGTACTCTTTATATATACCCTTGTATAGAAAAAAAAGGAGTTTCCAATATTATCCTGTGAATAATATTCTATAAGATTCATGATTGATACAATATCAAACCCATTGATTAAGGTATTACTAATACTAATTAACATGGTATCAAACCCACACAATATTATATTCAAAGATTAATCAACTAAAAAGAGTCAATCATTATCTCAACTGAAAAACGTGTTCCAGGTCCCGCATCGAACTCTATTCATCCACTTCGTTCAAAACTAGCTAGTTTATAAAAACAACCAAGAACTCTTCAAACTCTATTCATCCTTGTTCGATCTCTCTTATTTTAATTTCAAATGCCTAACTCCTATTAACTTAATTTCTTATTTAAAAAAACATAATTAACCTAATTATTTTATAAAAAGAAACTCAATATAGCTTTACTTACTCTTTAGTTAGAGTTTTTAAAAAGATGATTAAAAACATAAGATGGTTTCTCTTTTTATTAAAAAAAAAAAAAAAAAAGTCAAGAGGGTTTCTCTTTCAATATTTAGGTTTTCCTGTGATTTGAAGAAAGCTGACAAGTAAAAAGACACTTCACACCGGCTCTAACGGTAACATTTCAACCCAAAAAGACAGAATGCAACGGTATAAATAGACTCCTGTATAAATAAATAATAAGCAGCAAAAAAGGTCTTCCCGAAAAAAACGAAAAGCCAAAAACAAGGCCTAGCAGGGGTGCTACAGTAATTTAAAGGATATACACGCGCTGAATGTTTCCAAGGTATGCATAAACAAACATAAGAAAAGAGAAGAGATGTATACAAAACAAAAATCCAACAACGGGAGGAAGATTCACTTTACTGTTTCCTGTCTGACTCTATTCTTCATTTCTGGTCTCTCTTTCTGTCCCTCTCTCTCTCTGTTCCACAAAAAGTTAAGAAAAAACATGTTCTGTTAGAACTGGGCGGGGACAAAGATTCTGAGGAAGAGACTGATTAAACTCATCTGTTTCTAACAAAACCTGAAATAAAACACAATTCTAACCAATGGAACTGCAGAAGAAACACTAAGTAAGGTGCATATACTATCTGTTTTCAGCACTAAGTTATAATAAAAGCTAGTTTAATTTATCAAGTCATTTGACTTCAAGATGCAGCAAGCAAAGCCGAACATCAAACGACGACTAGAAATAATTAGGAAGTAGTCATAGCGCAACGTACCTTTAGGCATTATCTGTACCAGGACCAGCTGGCTTCTTAGTCTGCTTACACAAGCTTGCGCGTCTTCTCTTGTAGGTTGCTCGTTTTGGAACCAGAAGCTCTTCGCCCGGTAACATGTCTTCACCCGTTAACATGTAAACATTCCCAGGTTCAACAACGGTGAAATCAGCCGGGTTTTTGTTTACGGTGCACACAATGTCTCCAGAACTGTTCCTCATAGCAGCGTCGACATCGCTGAAGTCCTTTGCTTTCCCCTTCAGCTTCTTTTCTTTCTCTCCTACTTGACTTTTCAACGGGAGCCTCATTGAGTTCGATTGGCCGAGCGGCTGGAATCGCCCGTCCTGTTTGATGGTGGGGAACACGGCCGGCGGAGTTGTCTCGTTCCTCTTGGCTTGGAATGACAACGACGAAGACGGTTGAAAGACCGGGCGGGCAGTCTCCAATCTGTTGCCTAAGTAGGGTTTCTTTATTGAGTCACCTCTTTGAAAGTCCATACGTTGCTGAGGCTGGTTCACCGGGGGGAAGTGCCTTTTGCTGAATTTCGGGCTCCCGTGGCGGTCAGCCGGAATGTCAAAGCCCAGCCGAGGATCCATACGGGTGAAGAGAGGCAGCGTTGGCATAGAATTGTGGTTAAAGGCGTCCATTGATCCACCACCATGAATCCCAGCAGCACCATGGTTGCAGCCAAATGAGAATTCCGGATGATAAGACCCGCATTTCGGCATCCCGTTGGAGGCAACAGAGTTGAGGTTCCATGGGTTTTGACTGCTGGATGATGCTTGTGAAAACATACCAAGATTCATTGGCTGATCCATATTGAAAGAGAGTGGCCTGTGGCTGTGATGATGATCATGTGGTGGTATCATGGAAGATGGCCAAACAAGAAGAGGAGCAGCTGCTTCTCGGTATTGATGTGGAGGGCTCTGGCAGGGATTGAAGCCGCGAAATGCCTGAAACGAGGATGGATATAGGCTCTGATGATTAGCCATAGGTTGCACATTCCCAAGCCACTGGCAGTTGTGACCAGTTAACAGGATGGGGCCGTAGCTGGAGCTAGCTCGGTTATCTTGGGTAGGAGGAGGAGGAAAGGTCCCAAACGGAGAAGGTGCATGATGCTGAGGCAATGCGAAAAAGTCGACCGATCTCGGTATGTTTTCAATCTGGAAATGTTCTTCTTCCTTCCTTGCGTTGCTATCAACAGGTTTCGGCTGACTTGATGTGATGTTGTCGTTGTTGTTGTTGTTGTCCTCCTCCAGCGAGACCTCGTGATCATAGGTTTCGTTGAGATCAATGAGTAGAGGATTCTTGGATTTGGGTGTCGTCGTTTCTTGTGATGACTGCTTGTTGATAACGACCTCTTCTTTGTTAGGAAGACACACCCCTAATTTGTTGGACATGATCTCGGCTATCTCTTGCTCTTCGAGCGTACTCTCATCTGTATCTTGGATTTGGCTTATGGGTGCTTCATGATGTTCTTGGACCATGATTGCCTTCCCCTTTCTGTCTGCAACAAAAGCATCATCCTGCCAAGTAAAAAAAAAAAAAAATGCTCATTCACCAAAATGTAATACATAGATTCAACTAAAATCATGTAAGGAAAAGGAAAAAAAAAAAAAAAAAAAAAAAAATGCAAAGATCTTACCTTTTGCATCACACAAGATCGATCAGCAACTTCTGTATTGTTGTTGCTGTTGAGGTCAACAATATCAAGTACAGTTCTCAACCATCCTTCACCAGTGTTGGATTTAGAAGAGGAACCATGATCATTGTCCGGCAAAGGCAAAGAAATGGCCAGCTTCTCATTAAACTGAGGGTTGCATTTTCTGACATATCCATCTGAAGCCAAACGGTTGTCATCGACCTCATTCAATAAGTCTTGAGTAGGTTGGGAAATCGCGTTTGCTGAAGGACCGGTTCGCGGTTTAACCAGACTTCCTTTATCGGTTCCGGTACTCTTGGCTTTTTCTGCTACGGGCTTGTTTCTCTTCCTCTTGGCTAAACTGAGCTTCCTCTTTGTCCTCGGCTTACTCGGAGGACAAGGAACCGATAGAGCACTCTCACCGGGATCTGCATCATTGTCACGGGTGCCTTTTTGTGAAGTTTCACGAGGAACGACGTCCTCGTCAACGACCTGAAATCTTCTGTTTCTCTGCTTACCCTTGATTGGATCTCTTTCAAACTCACTGTCAGTTGACTCGCTATGATCACCTTGATCAGAGCCGCCACAGCTTTTGGAGGCATTTTCAGAAGTTGCCCCGGATAACATCTTTCTTTTTCTACCAGCTCTAACCAATTCCCGTTTCGAAGAAGGCGCTTCGTTTCTGGTTTTGTTACTACCACCACGGGTATTGGTCTTACCAAAGAAATCGCTCAGCGGACGAGACTTGCGAGGTTTTCTAGGCTGCGTCGACACACTCATGTCAGCATTAATACTCTCTGATGAAACATTATCGCCTTTACGATTCTTGGTTGCCTTAGGCGGTGTGTCCTCAACCACACCAGCTATCTCAGATGACACAGCCTCATCCATAGTTTGTTTGTCTTTTCGGCGGCTAATATCCGTTGATGTTTTGTTTACTTTTTCTTTAGATCTCTTGTTGCCTGCCGGCTTCCGGATCTCGAGCTTTCTGCTCTTGTTCCTAACAGTATTAGCATCCATAGATGGAGGACGAACTCTCCTGAGAGACGTTGAAGCTGCAATATTTGAGGTATAAGAAATTAGGTTTTCGCATATGATTAAATTTGCTTAACCGGAGAAAACTATATTTTTACCTGTATGATCATCTTTCTCAGGTTTTCCACGGTTTACTTTCGCATTCTCCTCAACAGTTGTATGATCATCTTTCTGAGGTTTTTCACGGTTTACATTCGCATTCTCCTCAACAGCTGTATGATCATCTTTCTCAGGTTTTCCACGGTTCACTTTCGCATTCTCCTCAACAGTTGTATGATCATCTTTCTGAGGATTTTCACGGTTTACATTCGCATTCTCCTCAACAGTTGTATGATCATCTTTCTGAGATCTTTCACGGTTTACATTCTCATTCTCCTCAACAGCATAACCTGCAAAGAAAAATGATAATACGAAATTATTATGGTTGCTTTTGAATAAATGAAACTAATTAATTAAACCAAGCAGATGCATATATACCTGCAAAGACAGCTAGAGCATTCATTTTGCTTTGACTGGGAGTAACCTCAGACCTTACGGCGAATTTTTTCGGGCTTCTAGTTCCTGAGTATGAACGCAGTCCAGAATGTAAAAGCAACCACACACACATGCATAAGCTTAAAGAGCCTTCATCTCTAGCTAATATAGAAACATATAAAAAAACATCAATATTTTTTGTCGAATATTAACATACGTACCTTTTGGCTCATCAGCATCAATATCTCTGACGCAGCTCGTGCAACTCCACCATTTAGACTTTGGAACAGACAAAGGAGGAAGAGTAAAGCCTTGTTTCTCCACCAACCTAAGACTCTCCTCTGAGAACGGCCAGCATTTTCGGAGATCTTTCTGAAGTGTCTCAGCTACGAATCCACTGCATGGTTTAAGAAGAATAAAAACTCGATAAATATTCACGTCATTAAATCACGTATATACACATTTGGAAGTGAACGTTTCATATATCTCACGTAAAAAGTAATCGAATAAATCGGAAAGTATAAACAAACTCTAACAAGGAAGGTTGATGATATAAGTTGAAAGAAATTATGCTCACCGTATGGAGAAATGATCACATTTGCCCATATCAGCCTCGTCAGCAGCGTCTGCGAGATCGATGGATATTGATCCCATTTTGATTTGCTTGAAGGAGATTTTATGCCCTTAGTGATGATTAATTTCCACCATTAAACTCTCTCCGCAGCTAGCTAGACCTACAAAAATTACACATAAAAATATCTTTAAGCATCACAAAAGAGAAACGTTTAAGCAACATATTACACCGTATAATCGTGATTGATGATTAGATTGTTGTTGATGATCAAAATGGTGTTGCGAATAAAGACGTAAGGCTTCATAATCTTAACTTTCCATATGTACGACACCAAATATAACTCTAAATTAATTAAGCAATAAATAATACTTGATATACACTATAATGTTCAAGCATATTCCATGTATATTCACATAAAATAACATTCATAACCTACCTCTACCATTTCATGAAAATATAAAATTTAAAACCCTAAAGGTCTACATAAAATCAAGAACGAAATTCTTCACCAGCATCCCATTTCATAAACAAAAAAATAATCATTTACGTGAGTTTAAGACATTTAACAAAAAATAAACTTATATTTAGACAACGACCTGAAAATTAGGGTTTTCAGACAATCAAATCTGTAACCTTTTTCTTTTCTTTTCTTTTTTTAATTGTGTGAAAAAATCTGTAACCTTTTTCTACCTGACCAAAAAAACAAAAGTCTATGAACGGAACGTTTCATTATAATCTCCAAATTACAAACTCCAAGAAACGTCAATATTATTAATCCGAGTAAATTAGGGTTTAAAATCAAATTATTTAGAACCCAATTAACAGATAATAAGACACTTAAAATTAACCACATGCGATTAACAAAGATAACGAAGACCAACCAATTAATACGGGTCAGATCTATCCGCACGTGAATAGTCGAGAAAGGGGAAGAAAAAAAGACAAAAAAAAAAAAGATAAGAACAGCGAGTTTCGAAGAGACGTATATATGAACAGTGAAGAGCCCTCAAAAAAAAAAAAAAAAAAAAAAACACGAAGTCAGCTACGAGTCAAGCTAGATCTCTTCCGACAAGATCGAGCCATAAGCGAAACCTTAAATCGAAGGAATCGGAGATTTATGTCGGAAACACGCACCTGGATAAATCTGACCAGAGATACGGAGAAAGCGATGCGAGATTCGAGCTGGATCTTAAGCGGCAGGCGGAGAAATCTAAATCGGAAGATTGAGAAGCTTCTGGATAAGAAGAGGAGAGAATCTTCGAGGGTTGATTCGTCGGGAGATGAGTAGAATTTGACTGCGAATTTTCGTGAAACCCTAAGTCATTTCCCAGCCGAAGGGAGAGAGAGAAAGGGGGACTTTTTTTCTTTGGCTTGTAGAGAGAGACTGTTGAGAAAGAAGAGAGAGAAAGTGGAGCTCTCTTATCCTTGAAATGAGGGTTTATTTTTTTTGCGTTGAAATGAGGGTTTTCTTTTAATTATATATAATAACATTATTTTATTGATATAAAAGTTAATTCATTTTAAATATAAAAAAAACAACTCATCTATGGAACATGACACTGCCATGTCACCATCTGGTCTGCCTATTTCCATTTACACGAAACAAGATTACCTATCTTTAAATGTATTGTGTACACGTATCGGTATCTGCATCTGGCAATAGATAGAAAGGAAGAAATTTCTCTGCAATATTAACCATGTTTAGTGAAAGAAATCTTATAGCATTAATATAGACAGCTGGATTAGGGTAACAAGTATCCAATTTGCTGGCAAAAAAAAAAAAAAAGGGTAACAAAGTATTCAAATATTAAACAATAATAGAAATAAATTTAATTTTTAAAGATTCAAAGTTTTTTTCTTGTAAATCCAAGAAGGAAACCCATTTTTCATTTACGTTTCCTTTTTTACAATACAGTGACGTTTCTATGTGATAGGATGGGGCAGAAGAAACGAATCAAAAACGTCCACGTGGCCGTAATGTGCGGTTCTTATCACAACCCATTTGTTTTGTCCTGAAAAAGAAAACCCTAGGCGTGTGTGAATCACGGCATTTCCTTTTCGCGTGTGGGCACGTTTCGTCCGTGGCGCGGATCGGAATGGGAGCGTCGGCACGGAAGAGGAGAGACATTGGAGCGTGTGATACACGCGAGACGAGTGAGAGTGGGGAAATTTTGGGACCAGAGCGAAAATAAAAGCCCTAAAAGCATGATAATATTGTATGGGCAGGTGATGTTACCCTAGATGAGCCCATTTCGTCAATAAATGACATATCCTATAATATTAACCCTAACATCCTTTTTTCCCCTCCCGAAAATTTACCACCGTAAATATAAGAAAGACGTGGTTTAAGTTTGTAGATTTAAGATATGTTAATTTATACATGTAATATGTTTATGTATGTAATACTCTATATGTAATGATTTAATATATTGGTTTCTGTTTTTTTCGGTGGTAGAATCATCACATGGTACACCAACCTAATGGGATACCCTATGATGTAAGCAAAGTTTAACAAAAACAAAAAGAAAATCAACTTTGTTTTTCTTTAGACCTTTCCATATTCGATATACATATCTCAATTAATTGGATGTTGAGTTGTTGACTCTATTTTGTATATCAGTTTCGTCGGTATAATACAATTACATAATACAAATCTAGATTTGGATTTAACTACTAGACAGCTAATGCGTTTTTTGTTTTCCTTTCATTTGCAAATATATAAACAAGTGAGTATCATTAACTTGCGTAATTTTTTTTACTAACGTATACTAATACTAATAACTAAACTCAAACTATTTTTGTTTGAGACAATATGTATTTTCTAACTCGAAATATAGAAAAAATTGATTCCGGATACTGAAGAGATTATGGGTCAAAATCCCCGAACTTTCACGATTAAAAATAAAAATGAAGTGCTAAACTTGGTGAAAATAAAAATATTGTCTCTATAAAAATAATATTATACAGGTAGATGAGTGATGGCCTTTAGTGGGCTTTATCCTTTATAACACATTTCTCTCTCCTTGTTACTGTATTTTTATAATATTATTTCTTTGGTAAATTGGGTTTTTATATTTTCTTAGTTTTTGTCGGCTTTGGGGTTTTGTAATAAGATATTCTTTCCGTATAAATTTAGGTTTGTTACTTTAGTCTATTTGAGGGAAAAATATAGTCTCCTTTTTCTTCCCACTGACATCTATGTAATTTACTTTAGCCAACATAAGATCAATTTTTCTTGTTTGACGCAATTGATTATGGGTTTGACAAATTGCGATGTATATATATACCAAAACGTGTTAATGATCCATTTTGAATTTTGGATGCACTGTTTACTTTTTATTACGAAAATTGTATATTACATAGCCCCTCAAAATTTTCTAGCTAATTTTCACTATATACACAACTTTATGGGAAAGGAATTGAGCACATATTCGTGATGAACCTTTTTCGGAGGGGGATGATAAAGCGAGGAGCCTCTATCTTCAACCAACAAACATTTTATCTAGACCGTCTAAATCAAGATTCACATAATTTGAAATATTATCGTTACACGTAATTGTGACTCGAGATTTTATTTTAATATTTAATTAATTTATGATACACTTTTAGGTTTGCATACGTGCACAACTGCACATTACTAAGTTTATATACACAGGTTGATATACATTAAAAAGTTTATAAACACAAGTACATACTTACATATACATGTATGTATAGAGAGAGAAAGAGAGAAGGTAGAAAAGGGAAATAAAAAAAGAGGACTTAAGATGAAAAAGGACAGCTTTAAGGAGATGCTTTGGCCACCAGCGATACCATCATTTAAGCTTTGCATGTGCCTCTGTGTTAGCATCTCGACAACCACATCAACCTTCTCTCTCTCTCTCCTTTTTAACTCTTGGATTTTTACTTCTTACACACACCCCAACATCATCCTATCTATTTAGTATTTACACACACATATATATGTTTATATTCATGCATCTATGTGTATCACCCGTTATATATGCTACACAAATCCCTTCGAGTTTGTTTGATCTTCGTTTACAAAAATACAAATTTTAAAAACCCAAAACTTAGTTGATAAATCCATTGAAGATAAGCTTATCTGCACTGCACTTGGTTAAAAAAACCTAAGTTCGCTGTTAGAGACATTGTTTAGTAATGCATCTATTATCAACGACTATTTGTCGGTGTCTGTGTCTTTTTTCGATTAACTTAAAAGAGTTAGATACATTCTGTGAAGATAGGTCACTTGATTGACGAAAGAATATTTATTTTGGGAAAGAAATTAGTTTTTGATCATATTATTGATTTACGTTTTCACATGTATCAATTATTAATTGCGAATCTAAAACAGTTATATATAGAAGATCCAGAACTTCTGAATTGTAAAAAACGGTACTCCATATGATATCTTCAGCTTAGAGTTATTTAACACCAGAAACCATATATAGAGCAGATTTAACAAATAAAAAGTTCATTAATCAAGTAAAGAGTGGTAATATTGCCTGTTGATTTGCTTCGTGGGCCATATAAGACTATTCAGATATTGGCTATTCATATTAAATTATACACGCATTCTCTGTGGGCCATTAATATTATATAAGCATTCGAGCTAAGTAGTAGTGAATATAATGGCGGGGCTGTTAAGTTTTTGCACGCAGATATACACTTGCGTACGGTTCACTATATTGAGATGCTAGTTCTTATAGACGACGTTCTAATCACTTACAGATTTGTTTGATTCTCGGGACGGTCCAAATATTTGACTTTTTATCTATTTGTATAACAACAAAATTCATAGTTTTGGATCTCATTTAGCTTATATATGCATGGCATCTAATAACTTTTCAAAGAGGGTAAACCATTTTATTTTAAGAACATAACCTCGGAAAGGAGGGCTGAGACTTTTATTGTTCCCAAACACAAATTTTACATGCATGCCTTTTTCTTTATTATTTTATTCTCACATTCTTTTTAAATATTTGTTTGTTTTATAATAAATCAATTTGCGAAAAAGGGTAAACGTCAAACGTAAACAAGTTTTTAATTCCTTTGCGTTTTGCTTTTGTGCTGTAGATTTACAAATTAAATTTTCGTAGGTATGAAAGATTGCAGTTTCATCTACAGATCAAGCACACTCATACGTAAACATAAAAAAAAAAACATATAAAAAAGAACCAAACAAATAATAGAACCTCAATAGTTTTTTAATCAACCAGAGAATTATATTCGTGATGGATTCGGACATAAAATATTGTTCTTTTAAATGTAAGAAACAAATATTTTTCCTTGTTTAAAAAGAAGAAGAAGAAGAGTGTTTTCTGTTGTGGAAACTAATAGCTACTATATATGAGTATTTTCAAAAAAAAAAAAAAAAAAAGACTGCTATAGATGAGCCACGTAAGTATAACCGAAGTGCGAGCGAATGTAAATTGTATGTGAAACAAAACGGAGGATGTCTGTGTACTATTCCCGGTGATCAATTTTGTGAGTTTGAATTTCATGAACCACAATCTCACCTCAGCTTTTCTTTCGCTAATTGTATTGTTTTTATGAATGATAATGCATGCATGTACGTGTTCGTTACGTACATATATGCTTTTATCAAACTAATGATGATATTACTAGGTCGTAATCATGGTGGCAACGTAAACCCTCAAGCCACGATGATATCAATTTCATCCCAACTTTCCACCAAAATCCAATATCAAAACATGGAAATACACGATTGTGTTTGTGTTTGACGTGTGCACAATATCTTTTTTTCTTATAGCAAATGCATACGAATTTGAATCCGGATCTAGGTAGTGACACAACTTTGGTACTAACTGAAACCATTAGGCTACATTACCTAATCCAATATCTTACTACTAATGAAGAAATGACGAAATAATGTAATTTTTTATAAACATATTTTTAGATCATTATACAAATATTTATCAATTATTCTCGTAACCCATCTCAGTAACTTAAACTAATTAACTATAAACAAAAATAGATTCATTACATTTCAACTACATTAAATAAAAATTCTCTAAATTTTGTTTATTTCTTATACTTATTAGTTTGATAATTTTGTTGTTGTAATTATCAATTCTCCAAAATTGTTTTAACATCTCGACTTGGCCTAGTATATAGCATCTACATGCCATGTGTAGAAAAAAAATGCCTATACACGTAATATGTGTGGGCATGAATATATATAGGTGTATATTAATCATATTCCAAGAATAGAGATATGCTTTTTTCCATGTAAAATAATAACAAACCAGCTGACGATGGTGATATTTAACTGGTTATTTGCGGTATAGTACAGTGTATGAGTGAATGTCGAACTTCTTTGTAAGACATAAGTTGTTTATAAAATTATTTTATATCGATTTAAATCATAAATCCCTAATATATTAAAATAATATATTAAAAGAGAATGCATTATAAAAACAACATTTCTCTCATGTGTTATTAACAATTTTGCCATTGCTAATGTGTCATCACTAGGTTCATTCTCAAATGGTTTTTTTAATTAAGCCAAAGGTTACTAGAGAATTTACATAAAATGCCATTGCATATTATGTCTAGAGAATCAAATATGTATTATTAAACTAATCATATATGTAACTATTAATAAAAAATTATCATTCTCCTTCCTTAATTGGCAACTACGCAAATAAGTAAATAAGGAATATATGAGATTCAATTTATTTTTATCATAATATTTTCTCTTAAAATCATTATATATCTCCTATCATTTTTTAACTTTATTTTATAAAATAATTTAAATCACAATATAAAAAATCTAAAACTTTTTTTTTATGTATATGTTATGATTTGAATTTTTAAAAACAATAATAATCACTAGAACTGTTAAAATCTCATATTGGATATGTTATTGTGTGGATGTGTAGAAATATATTATTAAAGAATAGATGATGTGCAACCATATGAGTAGGAAACCTCATTTAGTAGATATCCAAATGTATATTGTTTTTCATATTCGATTTAATATGATTTTTAATTAAAATGTATAATTAAATCGAATAAAACAATTTTTTATAAATATTTTATTTTGATAAAAAATTTGAACATTATTTAATCTGTTTCAACTTTCAATACAAAATTAATTATATTTTTGTTATTTTGAAAATTTGGATTGTGCAGATTGTTTTCTTATTGGTTGAATTATTTTGGAATTATAATAAAACATGTTTAAGTTTTGAAAGAAAAAAAATAGTTTTAGTCTGTGTGCACACACATAAAACTTTTTATCTTATTATATTGTAATCATTTGAGTTTTATGTATCTTGATTAAATCTATCATATTAAATATATGGCTATGGTTTAGTTTTTAATTTGTTTACCTTTTTTAAAAAATAATTTAAGATGCTTAATTTTCACAATATAAATGAGAACAATAACCAAATTAAGGTAAAAATCCGTCGCATAAAATTTCGAAATAATTAAATATATATCTTTTAATAAAATACAAATTCAGAGATCATCACCCGTGCAGGGCGCGGATCAAACCCTAGTTCTATTTAATTATTGTGCTGTCGTAAAAGACCCGCTAACTGCGTGCAAAACATCAACACATACATACTTGCATTTTATTGGTCCGCGCAATTAAAATGGGGGCTTGCTGACCTTAAAACACAAAAGTTAGAACTTCACAAAAATGTAAAATAAATTTATAAATCAATAGAGACGAACATAAAAAAGTTTAAGTGGAGTCCCTAGATACAAGCTTGATCAAACCATCCAACACATATTCTATTTGCCTTTCTATGCAGGTCTAGAAAACACCATTCCCTCGTAACACCTCCGAAAAAAACAAAACAACCCATCTTATATATTAAGTAAGTAGAACACCTGTTAACCAATCAAAATTATAAAATTTAATAGGCTAAAATATCAAATAATAAGGAACAAGAAAAAAAATCTTAAACATCAAATATAGTGGAACATAAGGAATAATATTGAATTAGATTTTTTATGTCAATCTTTTTAATAATAATATCATTTTGAAGGTCTTACTTATCGCGAACCTTGTGCATATGATTTAAGCTGTGTGTAACCCATTGTTAATTTGTGTCTAAAACGTAAAATCAAAAGTTCTATAAACCAACACTCAACAAGTAAGGAGAAATACGCTCTGGAATACCACTTTTTTTTTATATATATTTTGTTACCATAACTACAACAACTCTTAAAATTTTCAAAGATACTTTTATAGAAATTTTTATAAATCTTTCTTAAACGTAGAAAAAATATCTTACATTATTTGACTTCAAAAACTTATTATCTAAATGCTTCACAAATGATTTTCTGATGTTTCAAAAATAAAAAATATTATAGTACTTTCAGAAAATAATATATGGTGACCTAATGGTTAATTCACTTGAGGTTCAGTTTTAAAAATTTCTGAGTAACCAAAAAAAAAAAACTTTGTGCAACAAAACAAAATAATACAAAAAACGATATTTTAGAATATCCCTAGGTAGCCTAGGTGAATACCTTATCTATTCAACCCGTTACCTAAAACTGGGTCGAACTCCAAAAGCATTTCGTATGAGCCACACGATCCAACGCTTCTTTGATTCTAAAAAGAACACACACACACAAACATCAATTTATATAGCTAAATGTAATTGTCACCCATTAAGTTGCATATTTTAGTTTGAGAAACCAGAATATTACAGAAATTAATTCTCACTTGCAAGTTTTAAATCCATATCTATTTTGCTGAAAAATAAACTATTATTGCAGTTAGTTGGTATGAAATTTTGTTTGCTGATAGAGGCTGAATTGAAAGCTTCAAGTATCAAGATATTTAAGTTAAAATTCGTCGAAACGCATGTATAATATATAGATTTTTTTTACTACGTACTATTATGGCAAATTTGTTTTTACTACGTGCTACATACACTGAGAAGCATCTATAAATTACTTCAAGTTAAAAAAATTCAAATTATATAAGTTTTCTTTTGTTAAAAAAAAAAACTTAATTATAAATTGTTAGTTGCTTTTACTACTATTTTGGACTACCTCGTAAGTCGTAACCTCTATAAACTTGATTTTTGTGGAATAATAGAGGAAGCTATTATAGAGTTTCAAACGAGTTACAGCTCCAACACGTACGACATGTTGTGTACCGTAGCTATATTCATCACAAAATTCCAACAGTTTCATTTTGTCGTGTAAGCAATTAAGTTTTCGGGTTTCAGCATTTATGTTTTCATTTTCCTTCTGATCAATTTTTTTTTTTTAAATCTAACCATTCATATATATATATATTTTTAAAATAACTAATCTCTCCAGTTGAAAACTCAATTTGACAAAGTTTAGAACTACCTCTTTATCGAGTTTGCGTTATGAAATACTAGTACATTGCAAATAATTTCTTCCCCATTAAAAAAACATTTTCGATTGGCGAACTCAACCACTTCCAGCGCAGAATAGATAGGTATATATATAAACTTAAAATTCTAGACTTGTCAAAAGGTGGATTTTGCGGATTAGTCCACCATGGATAATATGACATGCAGAATATTTTTTTTTTTGATAAAGATAATATGACAGATTAACTCCACCGATAAATAAATTGTCCCGCAAATTAAAACCATAAACACCTAACTGAAGATGGTGTACATTGGAGGATATGACCTTCATTTTTTCATAAGAAAATGGATCCGTATCAACTAAAAGATACGAACATCTTCAATAATCTTAAACAATACTATACTTTTTACCATATTTTAGATCGAATGCTTTGGTTAGAACAATAGCCTGATTTTGAATTTTATTTTCCTGACGTTAACTAAATGATTCCATAATCCAAAAAATTTAAACATATCAAAGATCATCAAAATTATTCAGAAATAAACATTAGATGCATGGTAGACTTGAAATATCGGCCTAACCGGAATTCTGGAATTGGACGATACAACTTCTATCAATCTATCATTATTAAATGGGGTTATTATGAATAAGAGAATTTCATGTATCGGACAAGCGCGCTTCATAAAATTAATAACATATAAATATCATGTTACATTTTGAAATATATATATATCAGATTAGATCTTCATCCTCTTCACTCTTCAGGGATTTGATCATCTTATCTCTAAGGACGTCTCTTATTGTATTTTCTATTGAAAACTGGCTAAACAATGAGCATTCCAGAAAAAGGTATCTCCAAACAATTATGGATTTTTTTGTTTCCTTCTGTCACAGATTATGTTATGTGAACTTAAATCTCTTAAACACTGTCAGATTTAATCAGTTAAAATGCGAATTTAATCCTATCTGGGAGCATTTTCGTTTTTTTTTTTTTTTTTAAATGGGGTGTTCATTGATAAATCTTACAAATACTGATTATTATCTTGATGATGGGTCCCTTATCATATAACGCAACGAAGGCACGCAACTTTATGCGAAGCTTACGTGGCGATTGGATTGCGCAAAAAGAAAATTAAAAAGTCCAAATTGTTTTAAGGGAAGGTGGCTAGTCCGTATTCGTACACACACACACAGAAGAAAAATGAAAACTACTCAGTTCTCTTCTTCTTCGTCGCCAAGCGATCGCAGGATCGGAGCTCTGCTCCGTCATCTCACTTCCGGGAATGAGTCTCAGATTGCAGATCGTCTGAGCTCTGTTTATGCCTCGCCGACATCTGGAGCCACCGGCGGTTCTGTTTTTGCTCATCTTGTTCAAGCTCCCGAGGATCCTATTCTTGGGGTAAACCTTCTTCTTCTTCTTCGATATGTTTGTGTTTTATATAGTTTTCAGATATATTGCACGACGCTTTTGGATATGTGTATGCTACGCATTTGATTTTCTAGCGGGTTTGTTTCCTTGGTGATTCCGGATTCCGTTGGATCGGCGAATTCACGATCTCGTCGTAGAATACGGGATCGTGACATGATGATAGATGAAATGGGAGACAAAATTTTGATGTCTAACCTTCTGGTTTTGGTTCGCTTAATTAGTAGAACAGATGGAAATTCTCTTGGATTGATTGTTTTGTCACCGAATTTTCACTCATTAAAATTATAGGAAGATTTAGAAACATAGGTTATACAAACACTGATATATAATCAGCTTCTAAGATTGATTATGATGTTTTTTTGGTTAATTACCAATAGGTGACAGTTGCATATAACAAAGACCCCAGCCCAATTAAGCTGAATTTGGGAGTTGGTGCTTACCGAACTGAGGTAATGATGATCCTCTTCTTACACTTTACTGAAGCTGTCTTGTCTTCTTTCCTTTAATTGTCACGGAAAGTAATTTTTTTTGTTGCATTTCGATTGATTTTGTGTGATGTTTTTAATAGTGAAAACAATTGATGTGTGTTGTGGTGCTGTAGGAGGGAAAACCTTTGGTTCTTAACGTTGTGAGGAAAGCTGAGCAGCAGCTTATTAATGACAAGTTAGCTCTCTTTCTCGTTCCTCTGGCTTGACTTAAGTTATACTTTGATGAGCTGGTGTTTGATGATGGTGAGTCTTGTTTTGTGTTTAAAATCTGTAGATCACGAATTAAGGAGTATCTTCCCATTGCTGGGTTGGTTGAGTTCAACAAGTTAAGCGCTAAGCTCATATTAGGCGCTGACAGGTATATGTTTCCTGATTAACCTTTTATGTTTTTCAACAGTTTTTGTGTTCTGACACTAGGCGTTTTAGTCCTGCTATTCGAGAGAATCGGGTTACAACCGTTGAGTGTTTGTCTGGTACTGGTTCCCTGAGAGTTGGAGGAGAGTTTTTAGCCAAGCATTATCATCAGGTAATTATAAACTTAAGAGCTTAATTTCCTGTCTGATTTATTTTCTTCATCCTAGTAAACTTGGAGCCTTCTCTTTTTCTTTCCAGAAAACAATCTACATTACTCAACCAACATGGGGAAATCATCCGAAAATTTTCACACTGGCTGGTTTGACAGTGAAAACTTACTGCTACTACGATCCATCGACACGTGGCTTGAACTTTCAAGGTGAGACTGCGGTGGCTGTTGAAATTCTACAAGTGTTGATAAGCTAGCTTTATGGTTTCCTGAATGGTCAACGGCAACAATTATTTACTTTTGTTTCACAGGTTTATTAGAAGACCTTGGTGCTGCTCCACCTGGTGCTATAGTGCTTCTCCATGCCTGTGCTCATAACCCAACTGGTGTTGATCCAACCATCCAACAATGGGAGCAAATCAGGCAGTTGATGCGTTCAAAGGGTTTGATGCCATTCTTTGACAGTGCTTATCAGGTTACACACCTGATGGATCCTTTTGTATAAGACCAGCTGGTGAACAAACGGTTAATGCTTGTCTTCCATATGTTCTTATCTCTCTCTTTCGCACTGCAGGGCTTTGCGAGTGGAAGCCTGGATACAGATGCGAAACCGATAAGGATGTTTGTTGCTGATGGTGGAGAATGCCTCGTTGCTCAGAGTTACGCAAAGAATATGGGACTCTATGGAGAACGAGTTGGAGCTCTCAGCATTGTAAGACTCAAATCTGATTCTTGGTTGCTGCTGTGAGACACTTTTTTCTAGATAATAAAAGGGGGTTTGTATTGTAGGTATGCAAATCTGCAGATGTTGCAGGGAGGGTTGAAAGCCAGCTGAAGCTAGTAATAAGGCCAATGTACTCAAGTCCTCCGATTCATGGTGCATCAATCGTGGCTGTGATCCTTCGTGACAGGAACTTGTTCAACGAATGGACTCTGGAACTGAAGGCCATGGCTGATCGTATCATCAGCATGAGAAAACAGCTTTTTGAGGCATTACGTGCTCGAGGTAAGGTCTCTCATCAGGAAACAACAAATGGCAGTGTAGATAAATCTGACATGCTAATAAATAAGACTGAAATCAATGTGATAGGCACGCCTGGAGACTGGAGTCACATCATAAAGCAGATTGGTATGTTTACATTCACAGGGTTAAACCCAGCACAAGTCTCCTTCATGACTAAAGAGTACCACATCTACATGACATCCGACGGGTAACTTTCTTTTCTTTATTCGCCTCTCTCCTCTCCTCTCCTCTCCTCTCATACATTGGTTGCCCAAGCCTGAAGAATTGTCTAACTTGGTGTGTTTTGGTTTATAAATGAATAATAAAAGGAGGATAAGCATGGCTGGTCTGAGTTCGAAGACAGTACCTCACCTTGCAGACGCTATCCACGCTGTTGTTACCAAAGCCCTCTGAAAGTTCTCACACCATCCATCATGCTCTACAGTCTTCTTGTTTTTCAGCATTTCCGGATCTCAGTGATTAATAAAGGACGCAAGAGAGTTTTTGTGTCGCTTCTACTATTTGTCTTCCTTATCGTAGCCATTACATTCAGTTTCGTAACTTTACATACACCAACTTTCAGCAAAATCCGAATATCTAGTATTAGTCTCTTCTCTGTTTTCAAGTTTATTGCTGGCAAGGGATACTGAATCTACCTTCTTAGATTACCAATCGACTCCAAGGACACTCATAATCCCACATGTGCACTCTGCACTGTATAGGTTGTTTTCCCCAACTAGACAGATCGTGTATGTACATACTCATTGTAGGCAATATGAAAGGTGTATATATAATTTATCGAACACAGAATCTACATGAATTCATTCAAGCTGATTCATTAAAAGAAAAAATTTGATCCAATCAGGGAGAAGGTCTGTTCATAAAAGATGCACCATACATGTATTTATACATGTTCATGTATGTGCATTTGCATATTATGTATTTAGGAGGATGGGACTTCTTCTTCTGTTAACTTTTGGTAGGAGACTCGCAATCATTGAAGTCCAGCACTCGACGCTCCGCCTATATAAAATATGAGAATGTTCAAAACCAATAAAAGAAAAAAACACATTTTCTTTGTTTCTACTTTAGAGAGTGAATGATTTGTACCAGTAGAGGATCATTATTCTCTTTATCCAATTCCTTCATCTTCCTTGCATCATCAATACTTGATGATAGTGAAACTTCCATTGCATCGAATGCTGCAAATGCATTTGTATGCTCATTTCTCTGTGTCATCACTCCTATGCCCTCGTAGCTTCTCTCCCCAGGGCTGAATATGTAACCCATGTCCTGAAAAATTAAGAAAAGTATGTATAAAATATACGAGCCTGAAGAATTTGACATTGCAAATTTTGCACGCACCCATGAATGCAAGAGGTTGAATATATAATGGAAGGATCACAAGGCAATATGAAATACCTCGATAGTTATTTCGGTGTCAAACCTTGGGCTGGACAAGAGAGAGTTTATGTAAAACGGTGATTTCCAGGCTGAGGGCGATTCAAGACCTCTCTTGAATGGAGTTCCACAGAATCTGCAAATAGAGGAGAAGCAAAATAATTGTAGCAAGAACTGAGAGCAAGTATAGAAAAGCAAAAGAAATAGTAAAGGTGGCGGCATAGATTTACATGCTGAAATTCTCATTGCTCGTCTCGTTGTCAACAAGATGACCCTCAGTGTTTCTCGCACGAGAAGGTGAATTGATGACCAAACAAAGACTTGCAGAAGAATGTTGTTCTTTGTTAGAAGTAGCCATCAGAGTTCTCTGCAAATGATTTCTTGGGGTTGAAACTTGTGCCTTCTCTGCTTTGGTTACTGATTTACCAGGAGAAGACAGAACTACTGGCTTGTTGGTATTGTTCTCCGAAAGTACACCAGAGAAAGTTTCAGCCTGCATAAGATATTATCCGTTGACTGTTCATAACACGAAGGATTAAAAAATGCATAGAAAAAATAATGATTCCTGCGACATGACCATGACATGAAAACCAAGTGCATATTTGTGTAACTAATTAGCCAATTCACATATTTTCCGCTTAAATGTGGAGCATATCAAGATTGTAACAATATAGATATTAGAAACTCAACAAATATTAAAATGCTTAAAGGAAAGAAGAGACTTACATTTTCGACATAACGTTCAGAATAATCCTTTTCCTTGACATTTGCCTCCATGCAAGTTTGCTCTGCTTTTTCAAGTGATTTTCTGATATGCATAGTTTTTTCTAGCACATTGGGACTAAAGAGTGAAGAAGGCTTACCGTTCCAATTCTCTTCACCTTCTCCATTCAAGATTTGATAGTGGTTTTCACTCTCATCAAACATCACATCTAGACGTGAAAAATCTTTCGCCAGACTTGCTGCTATATCAGTTTCAAGCTTCTTATCACATCTTTTCTCAGATAGCGGTGTCAGCAGATCACGGGTCCGTTTCCTCAGGATTGACTGTGCACCAACCAACGTCTTTTTTCCAGTGGGAGATTCCCACAGCCGAAGTGGACTCATGCACGTCATGGTGGACATCAGTAGCTTCCGAATGCCAAGAGGGCTATAATCGTGCAGCGGATCGTTTTTCGATTGTAACATATCACAGCTGAAAACAGGTAAGTCCAAGCTTGGAAAAGAGAGACTTGATGATGCTCCCATATCCTCATGATGCTGCTCCCTTGGCATGTCTGGCTCATGCTTAGGAAGAGAATGTGGCTTAACTTCTGCCAGGGAAGCAAAATCGTTCACAGGAACCAACTTTATGGAATCATTCACATGGTATTGTTGATCTTCGCTGGAGTTATTAGTCCCTTGATCAACACAAGTGGAGCTTGATGGATCATCAATGCATATGAAGCTACCATTTTCATTTGTTCTGCAGTTTGGTTCTGCCTCATAGGGATGACATATCAATCGAGATGACTTCTTGGCATACTTATCAGGTGATATGATTAAGGGAGCTGGCCGAAGAGTTTCTTTGCTTGAGGCGGTCGTTGCAGTGAACCTAGAAGAAGAGCTCTCCATAGGAGATTTTGTAGCTTCTGAAATCTGGCTGTCTGAAGCTGATGCACAGGAATTAGGATCTCGATAGTCTGCCTGGTCAACCTCGGATCTGGAAACACTGAGCCCTTCACTCTCTTGATCAGGGAAAAGGACCCTGCAACATTCCGTTTCAGATGTAAAAACGTTTGCTGGATTGGTGTAAGTAGACACATCTGTATTTGATGTGGAGTTTGGAGCTTCCAGAGTAGATTCCTTGCTTTCCTTCGTGTATGGCATTGGTACCTCTGACATATTATATCTCATCTCCAGTGAAATATCCGATAGATCCTGAAAATCGAAATGGTAATCCTGGCTTGAAGAGGCCGAGACATTATGATCAGGAAACTGTGAACAGTCCTCCATGTCATAAGAGCCTTCTGAGATATCTTCCAATGCCGGATAGAAATACTGATCTGGATGATATGCGGCTTGCTCGTTCTTGTGAGAGTTGTCACAGAGGTTGAAATGTTGCCCCATGTTTACTACTTCATTGGGATATTCTCTTGTGGATAGTGAGCAGCCAACCAAGCTTGAATTCTGAAGGTTTTCTATTTCTTGCTCTCCGTGTCCACTTAAGCAGCCATTTTCATCTATTGTTCTCTGCATAAAAGCAGATTGTAACGTGGAACTTCTCTCGTAAGGAGCTAGAGGCATAGCTTGGTACTGATCCAAAAGGCCAGACGCCATATAGGAATCGAGTTTCTTCTTAACTGAACTATGCCAGTGATTTTTAATTCCATTATCCGACCTGTTGATAAAATAACAAAAACTATATTGCTAGAACTAATCGAGGAATACCTAAAGATTGAATCAGATGTACGATTGTTTACAAATGACATTAAATATTAGTACCTTCCAGGCAAGAACTTTGTTAACTCTGCCCATCTATTGCCATAGATTTGATGAGCACGAATCAGAACTAGCTCTTCCTCTTGCGTCCAAGCTTCCTTGTTTATGGCAGGATTGAGGTGATTGTGCCACCTACATCAAATTGCAATCTATGAAAAGAGGACGAAAGCTTTCAAGTGCTAGTAAAACACTAGAGAGATAACTGTCCATAAGCATACCTCTCTCTACATTGCTTTCCAATACGGCCAGGTAAAAATCGAGCAATAGTTGACCATTTCTTCGGGCCATATTTTTGGATTAGCTGAACGATCATTTCATCTTCCTACATACATAGTCATAGGAAATTGGTTTGGAAAGTATAAAGCCAACAGGATCAAGTATACAAGATGCACATATAAACGTAATGAAGAAAAGCTATGTCACCTCCTTTGTCCACGGCCCTTTAACAAGTTCAGGATTAAGGACCTTCTGCCACCTGTGGAGGCACTGGACATCAGTTCGATCCTTGAAATATTCAGCTGGAAGAGTTAAGAAAATCAGATGAGACACAAAGAATGTGAGATTCAATTATACAAGAACGTGAGCAAAATATGTCACATTGTGAAACTGACCTATCTTCTTCCAGTTTTTCCCTTTAAAATTATGAACGGCTTTTTTCAAGATCTCATCCTGAAAATACGTTTGGCCAACAAATGATCAAAATATACAGATCAAAGAGTGCATATATACCAAAATGTCCAACAAGGAAACATTAATTTCTACCTCTTCTGCTGTCCATTGACCTCGAGTTGAACGTCTTGCAGGGCCACTAGTCCTCCTGTATTATCGACACACAATTCATAGTCTATTGTAGCAAACTAACGATCTATAAATAGTAAGATATCAGAAAAGAGAAGCATACCCGTGACGCGTTTTCTGTTTCCCTTCGATAAGACCCTCAGGAGGGGTTGAGATCGTTGTGGTACACTCACTTTCCATCGTATCTTGTCAGTGAAAATGCAAAAATGGTTACTCCAATTCCCATACGTTGCGTTTCTTCTCTGCAATTTGCACTCCAACAAAGTTATTCTTCCCTTGTTTGCACCGTCTCTCAAAATATAAAATGTCAAAAAAAGAAAGAAATCAAGCATGGCTTCGACTAAACATTACTCGCAGCTCGGAATTTTTATTACAGCAGCTAATTGGTGTTCGCTTTTAGATCCAAACGCCTCTATCAAAATCTAGCAAGCAAGTGATAGTTTGATCAGATAGGAATTTCAAAATCGCATCATTACTCAAATCAACCTAGCTACGAAGATCAGCAAAACCTACTACATGATGAAGACACAAAACTCACCGATGGTAGCTTCGGATATGGAATCGAAGAGAGACGAGGATGCACAAATGAGAGATTACACAGACAAACGAAACTGGACAGACCAAAATGCCCCAATTTAAAACCCAAATCGCAAACTAGATCTCTCCGATCGAAGAAAAAAAGACTTGACAGTCTGTTTAGAGAGTGGGCGATTGAAATATTTTCACAATTAAATGAGAGAAAATCTAAACGGTCGGGAGAGGTATTTCAAACATGAATGGCGGAAGTTCGAATTTTTGTGTTAAAAGTCTTCTTCCACAAACCCTATACTGTACATTCAAAAACGTTTGGTTTTTTCGATCAGCGGCTATGAATTTTTAAGATCTAAGCTAATCTCAGCCCTTCATTTTGAATATTATCAGTCACGTGTCTCCTATCTTTTTAAAAGTGCTTAACGGACACATCATTATTTGTTTCTTATCTTTTTCTCCCCTTCTTTTTCCCTTTTTCGAATTTTACCCAGATTTAATACCTCTTTATTTCCAGTACAAGACTTGTTGCGATTAGTATTGATTGTTGATGGGGCCACACCGCCCGGGATCATTTCAAATCATATGCACTTCAGGAGCCAACTAATCTCAAAAATATAGTATATCAAACCAAATCGAATTAATTTGTTTATTGTAACATGTATAGTGTGATAGTGTTTTAAAATAGTGGAAACTGAAGTTAATCCAACACCCTAGACACTGGTTGTCGGATAGAACAAAGGTAGAGTAAATGTACCGGGAAGATATATAGAGCTATGCCCGAGCAAGACCATCTAAAGTCAACAAATGTTGGGACTTTGTAGGCAGTAAGTAAAAACTATAGGGGTTAGTATTAATATTATTTTCAGCAAACAGAGTAAACCATGATCGCACCAGATCACTGGCTAACCTGTGTTAAATATATAGTATGCTCTCACAACTCAGATTCAACCCTCTGAAACATTTCAATGGACGGAAGAGTACAAGAACCAGATTAGGGTTTTGGGTTTTCTTTCAAGACTTTTCGAAACAAAAGATAAAACAGGGCAAATCATCATAATCTAAGGCTAGTAGAACATCATCATAAGCCTTCTTTGAAGGACAGCTCCAGATTACCGGCTTGGTTTGTTTTTTGGTCATTTCATCAGAGCTGTTACATGAAATCGTCTTCGAGTTCTTGAAGCGATTTGTTGCTTGAAGCAATGTCTTTGTTGGATGTCATTTTATCAGTTACCATTAGTCCTTTGTAACTCCTCATCTCTGCTTGCCTCTCCTTCTCAAGCCTGTCTATCTCTTCACGTTTCTTCTGCAAAGCCCAGAAACAACGAGATTTTAGTCAAAAAAAAAGACAAAAACATAATCAAAGACTTTTCAGATGGCAAGGATCAAAACAGAAACTGACCTTCTCCCTCAGATGCTGTTTCCTCTCAGCTCTTTCTGCAGCATTCACTGCTTCTCTCTCGGCTACATTATGAACAAACAATTTAATAGATCTTAGTTAAAAGTTATACTGACTGCAAAAGCCATAGTCATATGCAAGAAAATTGTTGAACTGTGAAAGATGTCAAAAACCAAAGACTTACCTCTCAGATCAGGAGTTCTTTCAACTTTTGTTTTGTTCAATCTGTTAACTATTTCATTGACTCGCTTCTCCACTCTGATAGTTCGGACCTAGAAGAAACAGATATCATCATTGCTTTGCAACCATAATTGAGCAGTTTTCATGTATGCACAACCAAATTTTATTGAGAGATGAAGAAGCTTACCATCTTTGAATTGTGGAAACCAACTTGACCAACATCCATGGAGGCAGTTTTCTTCAAGTTGGACCACGGAGTGTACACAACATCAACGTTGTTCACCTTGTTGCCTGGCACATAATCCCAGACACCAGTCGGTAAGAAAACAGTATATAGCCTATATGTGCCCTCCTTCTAAACGAAACTGAGAAATGGGAACACACTGATACTCCAAGACTAATGGTTATGCAAATGTTAAGTTCACGACAAGATAGCTTCATAGTTTACCTTGAATGGAGTTAGCTTTCACAAGCTGAGCACAGTCCTCCAGCACACCTTCACTAATATCATCAAAACCTTGGCCTCTGTGAAGCCTCAAGTAAACATGAGCCGACGACATTTTGTCCACGTGAAACCTGGCATCAAATGAAAACTACCTTTAGCAGTTTGGTCGTGAATCAACTTACTGAACTTAAAAGGTGAAGCTCCCTAGAGTTTATTTGAAAAAAAGGATATTGTCAAATTAGAAGGTAAGAACACCTTCTTCATCATGTCTAAACGCATCAAAGATTGAAATTAGAAAGAAAAGCATGAGCACAACATAGACGATGATGTATCCAAAAGTTTACTCATACACACACCCTCAGTCATAAATCAACTTACTGAACCAAAACAAAAATGGTAAGCAGTAGCATGTGAACAATAGAGAAGCCATGAAACTCAATAACTCATATAGTTTGTTTTCAAGAAAAAAGGGAGGTCAAACCAGAAGATAACAAAGCCTTATTCATAGCTAAAGACACCAAAGTTCGAATCTAGCCAACACAGCATGAGTGGACAATAGACATGCAAAGAGATCTACCCGAGAAAACAGAATACTGATGACAACATTTAAGCTAGTATCATAATTCTTCATCATTTCTAATACATCTCTCAACAAACAAACAATTCAGAAACCATAACTGACCAAAAATCCCATTCTGCCAAAATTCAAAGAAGAAAAAACAAAATTGAATAAAGTACAACTCAGTGAAATAATCAAAAAAAAAAAGTTGAGCAAAGTTTGACAACAATCTTGTTCCCCTTTCATTTCCAATATTTAGCACACCAATCAATCTACAAGAGATCATGATACAGCAAAACATCTGACCATAAACAAAGGGAACAAACTCGGAATTTGATAACACAAATCAAATTAAACCGTTGGCCCATCCGATCAGAGAGAAATTCAGAGAGAAAAACAATTGATGATCGGGAAAGTCGAGAATATTTTCGCTTACCAGACGTCTTCGGGGAAGCCATACTTGATGAGCTCCTCGTTCTCGAACTTATCAAGCCCCATGAAGATGGTGTAGTCGCCAGCATCAGGTCGGGCCTTGAAGTAGAACACCATCGCTTCGATTCGAGAACGAACCAAATCGAATGGAGATCGAATCTAGGGTTTCCCCCTCTCACTTCCCTATCTCCCCTCTCTTCCCTAGAAGTTTCAACAATGAAGAAATCGTAACCACTCACGACAATATAAAAAAAAACTAAAAAAGCAAAACTCTATGACTTTTTTTCCTCCGTCGTCTTATGATAATAAAATTTCCAAAACTAACCTTCAGTTTTTTACAAATCTAACGCCTGGAGGCCTAAAAGTTTTCATTTTCATTTACTGAGATTCAAAACCCACATAAGTGTTTTGGAATTTGAATATTCAAATGTATTACTTTCGCCGATGATAAAAGAACTAATTTAATTCGAAAACCAACGACACACAGTCTTTGTTTGTTGTGTTTGTACGGTGGATGATCCTCATATTGATATTGCACCATCGCAGAATCACTTGTTACAATGTGTATTGAAGCTGTAACGTTAACATGGACAAAGCATATAGTTTGATTTGAAAGTTCCTAAGTCTTAAAGGAATATTAAAAAGTACCTCTCCATAACACCACCAAAAAAAGAACCCCTCTGTGTTCTATAACACAAAGAACGAACGAAATCTTAAGGTGAAAGAGACTACAGAGCTCATTTTACAGCAAATGTAGAGATCCATCAGAGGAATCCTATTTGATACATAGACATTATTACTGAAAGCTTTTTATGGCATACCAAATTTGGACAATGCTGTTTCAAATACGGTTGTGAATGCCTGGGACGTACTCTGCTCGTCTGCTTTCACTTTTATCTGAGCTTTGGCGGATGAAGAGTTTATGATACACTCAGCGAGATACGTTGATGGTTCAGATTCCTTTTGAGCAAAGAAGAAGAACTTGAAGTTTGGAGATTGACCCCCCGATGCGATACAGTGAATGGAATGACTCTGCATGTGTTTGATTAGTGATTGTGGAACTGTCAAGGCCGCAATTCCCTGTGGATTCACAGAACACTCCTGCACATGAAGTTAAGAAAGTTACAGTCTGTCACCAGTCAAAATCTCAGAGAATTTAAGACATGTTGAATACAAGGAGCTAGAAAATGAAACAGCGAAACAAACTTTCAATGTTACAATTCCAAACGCATCTAACCATATAAGAAATGCAGATAGTGGTAAATATTGCAGAAGGAAACAAAAACCTGTGTTAATGATAATGGCAATTGGCGCCATTTCTGTTGGAAGGCGCCTGGATCTAGAGCAGCTCTTGGGTTCAGTTTCAAAAGAGGCGGTGATGGTGTTGGAGCAGGAGCTGTTGATAAACCCAAGCCAAGGAGATCATCAAAACCAAAGCTTGATTGTGGGGTGGTTGCCGACGTGGCAGGGCCGGAGATTGCAAGCTCTTGCATTTGTGAGGTTATACTAGAGGAATTTTCATATGAAGGAGCCGTGTAAGCAGAGCCATTGTTACTGGAAAGTCCTTTGTTGTCATCCTTCTCGTCAGTACTCAGAAGCAGATCCTTGTCATTTGCCTCAAATTGCTGAGCTGGAACAATGTCGCTGGAGGCTTCAGGTGTAATGGGAATACTTCCAAGCTCATCTGAAAACTCAAAGGGCCCTCGGTGTTCCTTATCCGTGAACATGTAAGATGGCTGCAAGAAATTTGATTTGACTATGAGAGCGACTAAAGAAAACCTCTGAATAATATAGGCTAAGGAATGCATGCATACTACTACATTGATTTTTGGCAGGAAAGTCAGGAGACATACCTTCTGGTAGATCACAGAAAGGCTGTTAAACTCGTCAAATATACGGTCTTTGATTTCACTGCTTTGAGTGTCAGCAAAGACTGAAACCGCCTGTTTTGGAGGACTAACAACACGTTCCGCCACATGTACATCGTGTTGCAGAACCCGATAGTAGAACAAGGCTCGATCATGGACATCCTACTCCATAAGTAAATGTTGAATACGTTATCTAATGGACCAATAAACAAGAAAAATTTGGAAGAGGAAGATTGGACGATACCTGGTGAAAATCAGCAATGCCTGCAGCTAGAGCTATTCCTAGGGCTTTCTGAGTCTCCGGTGGCCTCTTGAAAAAGCATTTCATTGCTGCAGTTAGAAGATGCAAGCGAACCTGATCAACGGGACAATACTTTCATTAGACGAATGTGCAAGTCCTCATTCTCATGCAAACATGGAACCATACTTTCAGAAAATACTGCTAAGTCTACATAAAATTCCAGAAATCTTATAGAACTATTGCTTCTTCGTATTTTTGATAATCTGTTCATTCACTTCCTCTACAATTTGTCGAAGCTTATAATATGTTACACGTTTCCTTAATCCTAGGTGTCCTTCTAAGTTTTACATTTTCTTCTGATCTTCATTTTTAAACAGCTTTTGTACCTTTGACAAAAATCATTACGCATATTTTTGCAGTTTGATAAAGGGGGAAAGAATATATACACAGAGAAAACAAAGATAGTGAGGTGCCAAGCAGCAAATAAAAATAACAAAAATCGATGCCTACATACCTCAGCTGAATGCTCTTCCTCCCAGTTTTCTATCATATTCTCCAAAATATAAGGAGCATCACTCATGTCCTGAGCATATTCACCCAACATCCATATAAGAGCTGCCTTGGCTTTCGGTTCCTGGATATTTTTACTGCTGATACCGCCGACAACAGATATACAATCATGGCTCCATTGCGGATACTTCCTTAGAAGGTCCTTTACAAGAACCTAAAGGAGGAGCCAGACATGTGAATTCGTTATGAAAATGCAAACAATATGATGGCTAATCATCTCACTGAATAGTACATATGACAGTTTACCAAAGTTTCAGCAGTGACATAGTCCTTTTCCATCTCCAGAAATTGAAGAAGTCTATCAACAATCGCATTTACATCATACTGCTGCAAAGCAATCTTCCCAACTGCCCGAATTGATTCTCTTGCAATTGCAATATCAACGTTTGCAGCATACTCGCACAGTTCTGTGACTGAATGGACAGAAAAAAAACGAAGCAGCAGTGTTAATGAGCCTGAAGAGGAAGGCTTTCCATTCCAGATTCCATATTGACACATTTTGAAACAGTACCAATTTCATAAGTGTTGCTCTCATTTGCAACAGCAGTCAACATCTCAAGCTTCAACTTTTTGACATATGAGGGTTCATTGTACTGGCAGTAGAAATGCTTATAGTCTGAGGCAAAGATGAATGGCGCACGAACAACCAAAAGATGAAGGTGGCTCAAAATTGCATACGACTGCTCTGGACTTCCAGAACTGACGAGAGTCAGAAGTGGGGATTTAATACGCTCATATACCTATACAAGATCATTTGGCATCAGTGGGACATGTGATCATGATAAACTATTAAAACCCTAGTCTAGATTTCAAATTTCATCTAACGGTGATAACTTGGCTTTGCTAAAAGTGCAGTGAAACTTTCTAGAAATTAAAATCTGATTTTCAAGCTTCCAGACAAAGTCACCAAAAGTAATAAAATTCTCCATTGTTGGACAATGCATAAACTATTTCACAATTCAAAACCCACACACAACTAATTTCATCAGAATATTTTTGATGATTAAGGATAAAGAAGGTGGCCTTTTGTACCTGTTGATGAACATCAGTCATGGAGAGTGTTAACTGCAGAAACACTTTGACTGTTGCCAAGACGACAGCTCCATTGGCATGCTGAAGTCTGTCTTCCAACAGATTCATAATGTCAAAAATATCCTTACTATCTGACGGCACATATTTTACTGCCAACTCAAGTATAAGACATTGCGCCCATTCATTGAATTCCTTGATCCTGCAAAGAAACACCACAATGGTGAAATTTGCTTCTCCCTTCTTAAATACCACTGCGCAACAAGGTATTGAGATTGAAGACTGAAGGAGGAGCTTAAGGACATACCGATTCAAGAAATAGTATATAACTGGTTTGCTAAGCAAGGATTCCTTCTCCCGGCATGCTTCCTCAGAGTGGCTTGCTTCTAAACTCCAAATCTCTTGAAGTGCAGACAGGCAATTGGCAACTACCTGACAGCATATTTTATATCAAAACGGAACTACTCAATACTCATACAAAACAAGTGATATGCTATGGAGAGTCGAAGTCAACAAAACATTCAACATACTAAAAAAGTCTAACCTGAGAATCTGAATCATGAAGCATCAAACTTTTCAGCGTTGCAGGAAAGTCGGCATCGATGCATGTCGAGGCCGAGATGTGATAAAGCTTTAGTACTCCAGTGACAGCAATGGTTCTCACATAGCTGTTATTGTCCTTTAACCCGCTTCCCAAGGGACCAACCAGATACTCCACAAGGTTCGGCACTCGTAAGGAACACAAGCTCCTCAGAGCAAGCCCACGGATCATAGGATCCTCATCTTTGCAATCCCTTTGGAGAAAATTGATCGTCAAAAGGGAAAGATCAGGATTACCCTTTGCATAGTTTCCAACATAAAGATAACACATCTTCTTCAGGACAATGTCTGATGTCGCCGAGCACATGACCATTTCTCCAAATACGGATGAGACGTCAATGCCAATAGTCATGTAAGATATTACTTTCTTATAGAGGTCGCGTTTCGAATCATCAACTCCTGGAGCTCGACTTCCAGCTAGCTGACGAAGCTGGGTTTTCAGATCTGTCACTTCGCTTTTCCTGATCAAGAACAAATTCTAGTTTCAGTTCACAGATCAGATTATTAGACATACACACTGCATTTGTAGAAATGATAATCTAAGAGAGAATTCAAAACTAATGGTATCGTCAGATTCCACATGTGACATAAATTAGCTCAGAGAGGCAAACCATCTCACGAGATTTAACCCAGACGACATCCTAAAACTAGATCCGCTACAAGGGAGCTTCTGAACTTCTGGATTTAGTATAGGAGCAATACAGATCAAACAAATTCCAGAACTACGAAGCTGACCGACCACGCAAGAAAATAGATGATCGAATCATAAAAATGATCGCTGATTTTTTTATGTTAAGAATGCAGGGAAACAAGGTGAAATTCAGCGCTACTGATCTAGAAAGATCAGAGAGCTGGAGCATGACTTACCCTGAAGGTTGGGACGGCGACGGATAACGCTGTGAGGCGGCTGGAGGAGACATGGCTAATATGGTTCCGGTTCAGATATGATTGAATTTTTACGACGTGAGATCCGCCGGAGCAGAATTCACGAGATGTCACCTGATCGGAGTGAATCCCACCGAGATCAGAAGCAGGAGCTCCTAAAATTGAGAGAGATTTTGGTTCACTGGTCGAGTCTCGTGCGTGCAGAGGTGGGAGAAGATGCCAACGACCCGATTTGCTATGTACTCCTCCTACGTTTTGTTTTCTTCCTAATTTACCCCATTATTTCTTTATTAGTCCAAAGGCAATTCTACATGAGTTTATTGTTTTTTTTTTAATCAGCAAATCCAGTGAATAAACACAATGAGATAAACACAAAGAAGTAGAACAGGGGGGGCTGGAATTGTAAATAAGTTGTCGTCCAAAACGATGCGTTTTGCTGCGGATATTTTTCTTCAACCTGCTCAGCGCCTCTGGATTTTCTCACTCCATCAACATCCGTAAGCTCTCCTCTCGAACATCCATGACTGTTCTCAGAATCTAGAGAGAGAAAAACTGCTTATACGACCGTACTGATATAATTTAATAGAAGTGAAGAAAATCAATCAGATATGATTTTGGCGCAGCTTCCAAGGTTTCATTTCTCCATCTTTGCGAAATCACATTTCTCTCTCTCTTCTTCGCATTTCAATTTCATAAACCCGAAGCCTTCGGTTACAGTAGCCAGGACCCTATTTTCATTGGCGCCTAAATCCAATATCGCCACTGTTGAACCCATACCACTACCGGTCTCGGATTCATCGGATCTGGAGGATGCTCCTGTGGAGATTTCGCTCGACAAGCTTTTTATCCCACCGGAGACGGATATCTCCGGCGACGACCCGTCGACTCTAACGGCTAGGATACTGAAAGGTTCGAATATAGTGCTCAGCAAGTATGCGAGAGACGCACAGGTGGTTCAGGCTGACTACGTGAAAAGCAGTGTCCGGACTGAGGATTGTCCGGCCGATGGGATACCGGAGTTTGCGCTCGTTGGGAGATCCAATGTTGGGAAGTCGTCGCTACTCAATTCGTTGGTGAGGAGGAAACGCCTTGCCTTGACCTCTAAGAAACCTGGTAATATGAGTTTTGCTCTGCCGTGATTATCATTCAGCTAGTGTTTGATTCCTATATGGTTTTAGGTGTAATTAGATTTATAGATAAAAAGCTTCGATTTTTGGTCTGTATAGTGTGGAGACGTAGCTTGTTCTTACTACCTGTTAGCTAGGATAATGCTTGTAAAGTTAATGTACAAGATTGAACCGTAAAGCAGTCCTAGCACTGAAATGAAACAAAAATCATGAGTAGCTGGTTGATCTGGAAATTTTCAAGAAACATCTCGTTGATGCAATCTTAATAGTGGAAACTGATAGTCATACTCATCTATCTCGTGCTTGTACTTATGCTACATCTTCTCAACTTGCCTTGAGCACACGAAAAGAAGCAGACTTTGGTTGATTATAATTTTGGTAATTTATCTTTCGTGTAGGAAAGACGCAATGCATTAATCATTTCAGGATCAACGACAATTGGTACTTAGTAGATTTGCCTGGCTACGGGTAAGTTTAAGTTATATCATTTTGTTTTCATTTGTTTATGAGAGCATTGCCATAGGCCCATAGTCCCCTTAAATTGGCTCTGGCCATCAGTGTCACATTCGATCATTCTTTCATTTTGTAACAATTACAGTTTCTGCTCTGGGGAATTTCAAAGACTTTCGTTATAAAAAATGAAGTTGATGCATTTGAAATATGCAGGTACGCATCAGCACCGCACGAGAAGAAAGTAGACTGGAACAAATTCACCAAAGACTATTTCCTGAACCGATCAACATTAGTCTCAGTGTTTTTGCTAGTTGATGCCAGCATTCCTCCAAAGCAAATCGATCTCGACTACGCTAGCTGGCTTGGTCAAAACCAGGTATAAAACAGAAAGAAGAGAAAGGGTTCTATACCTTAAAAGCCACCAAGTCTCATTAACTGTTCATCATGATCAAAGACTTTTATATATAATCTCAGGTTCCGATGACTATGGTATTCACGAAATGCGACAAGAGGAAGAAGAAGAAAAACGGAGGGAAGAAACCGGAGGAGAATATAAAGGAATTTCAAGATTTGATACAAGGATTCTTTGAGACAACACCACCATGGATTATGACCAGCAGTGTGACAAATCAAGGCCGGGACGAGATATTGTTGCATATGGCTCAGCTAAGAAACTACTGGCTCAAACATTAAGAACCCACCCTACCACACTTCTCCAGTCTCCAGATTGTCTTTAATATGATGGAGACTTATATAACAAAGAACAACAAAAAGACAGTTAGTGTACCGTTTCTTGGGAAATTTGTTAGATTAATGCAACGCTAAGATTTTGTTTACTTTCCTGTAATGCAATTTGTCGTCGTAGCTCTCTTTGCTTATATGGAACCGTAATGAAGCTGTGGACGTTACAAGTTACAACATAACATTATAGTCTCTATATACATAAATATAGCATCATCAGCATCTTGCGGGGATAGCTCAGTTGGGAGAGCGTCAGACTGAAGATCTGAAGGTCGCGTGTTCGATCCACGCTCACCGCATTTTATTATTTTAATGTCTCTAAAAGAAAAAAAAAACACTAAAACGAAGTCGTTTTCGTTCTACGACAGAAGATGCAGAGCCCATTATCTGTAAACGACTAAACCCAACTCATCTAAATTGTTTGGCCCTAACGAAGATAAAAACACACTATTCTGTAATCTTTTATCTGAAAAACATATCTTAACTTCTTAACAATGACTCAATGAGGAGCTTGGTGTCACAGGCTCACAGCATCTTTGACGTATAAGTAGTGTATAACAAAAACAAATTTCCTCCGTTCTACATTCTAGAAGAGTATATGAGTATTAAAATGATTGATCAAAAAGAGCAGGAAAGTACTAAAGTACATTTACATTGACCTTCGTTGCCAAAAAAAATACCGGAAAATGTGATGTGATGAATATGCATTGGTGGGTGAGTCGTGAATTCGTCATGAATGAGACGATCCATAACAAAATCTCGAAGCTGTACGGAGAGAATAACTGAGGTTATCCTTGTAGCTTTTTCGCATCATTTCAGATGTTCTCCACTGCTTAACTGATCACGAATTTACTCACTGTTATGGTCCGACGAAATTGTTGTCTAAAAGACACATAGCTAACTAGACGATTTAACTTCTATTTGTAAGAAAATAATTATAAAATCGGACCGAATGTTTCAGGTGTAGGATTTATCTGAAGTTTATATTTAGCAATCGGAAAAAGAAAATTGTTTTTTTTTTTTTTTTTTTTTTTTTAAACCTAATTTCCTCATTCTTTTACAACTCGTTTAAAAATAAAGTACCATGGTCTCATGGTGAATCCCAGACAAAACAGGAAGCGCTTTTCAATTTCATGTACTCTTGTGTCCTAACAGTTCTCTTGCAACTGCAACAATCGTCGGCCAAATTGAATACCGAGATTTGCTCCATAGAGATTTGATTTGAACTATATATTTATATAATTTTGAGCGAGAAGATAAAGATGGGAGGGATGAAGTAGCGTTTACTGGTGGTGAGCGAGGAATTAGGGCTCTTTCCCTCTCTCGGCGATAACCTGGGCCTCGCCAAATTCCGTTTGCCTTGGCCTAATCGAACTCGCGTTGCTCTGATTTCGAGCATTGGTTTCTAGGGTTTGATCATCTGTTCGGTGATCAGGGAAACTGTAAACTTTGATTTCTTCAGTGAAGGTAAAAAAAGTTGTATTTTTGTTGAAAGGGGACTCTAGTCTTCTTCGTTTCCCAGTTTATCCTTGTTCTTGTCAAGAACACAAAAGCTTATCTCAGCCTACATTGCATTAAAAAATAAAAATTCACGGGTAGTTTGTACTATTTTTACTTTCTTCCGTGGATCAACCGACTTACTGCTTTTGACTCTCTTTTTTTTTTTCCTGGACTTGCATGCATTGCTGTTCTTTTTGGAGGCCTGCTTTTGAGTCCTGAAAACTTATTGATTGGTCATGGCACATTATTTCAATGTATTGGATGGTTTTTTGTTTGATGCACAATGTGTTGCCTTCTTCTTTGCCACTGGGTCTGGATTGATTATGTTTAGCAGAGATTCATGGGAATGATTGATCTGATATCTCTTATGATGGTGTTTCCTTTTATGTGTCATTTGGTGTTAGTATTTTAAGAGTAGGGACAATTGTTCTGTCTTCTAATCACTTCCTTCCATCAGGCGTACAATTCTTATTTGGATGCCCTATTCTGCTGCTTGTCTCAGGTAGAATGGAAGAATCAGCAGGAGCTGAAAGCGCCTTAGAGTTTAAGTGGGGTAAAAAGAGAGGAGTTGGTGGAAAAAAGAAAGATGTCAGATTCTACGAGTCTTTCACCTTTGACGGCGATGAGTACCGTCTTTTCGACTGTGTCTTAGTTGCTGATCCCATTGAACCAGACTCTGATGAACTCTTTGTTGCCAAGATCATCAAAATTTGGGAAAACTCTAATAAGCGTGCAAAAGCTCCAAGGCAAGTCAAGCTTCTCTGGTTCTTTAAACCTTGTGAGATTCCGCCGGATGTGCTTCAAGGAGTCCCAGATGTACTTGCAAACGAACTGTTTTTGGCTTCGGGTGAAGGTCCCGGCGTAGCTAATATCAGCCCATTGGTAATGATTCTCCTTGTCGATATTAAGTGTTGAGCATTGGTTTGCCTTTCTTTTCTTATATTGATATGCATTTAGCTGTCTACTGATAAACTTTGTTCCACTAGGAAGCAATTTGTGGAAAATGCTCTGTTCTATGCATTTCAAAGGACAAGAGGAATCCACAACCCACGGACGAAGATGTCAAGTCAGCAGACTTCGTGTTTCGCCGAGCATTTGATGTTGGAAGTTGTAAAGTCGTGGATGCGATAGATGATAAAATTGCTGCAGTTGACGGTACACTTTGTTTCCTAGCTTTGATATTCCTCCTTTGGTGATCAATAGAGCTATCTTGATTATTTATTTGCATCATATGCAGTTGAATATATCTTTAACAAAGCGGGTAGTAAGAAAGAAGAAGCAACAAGTGTACAGAAGATTGAAGCAGACGTAAATGGAACTCCAGATAGTTTGAAACCAAATGGTCTTTCAGCTTGTGGTTCAGTTAGGGAAACTGTGGATAACACTGTTCAGTCTTCTGACTGTAGAGAAAGCAGTCATGATCCCGAAGAAGGGAAAGAAAAAGGTCAAACTCAATTGGCTACAAAGATATCTCAACTTGGAGAAGAAAAGTCTAACAAGGATTCTAGTGTGCAGGAACGCACATCCCACCATAATGAACACGACTCTTGTGAAGCTTCTGGCTCTAGAATAAATCATTGTGATGGCAAAGCTCAAGAAGGTGAAGGAAAAAAACAATTCACTAAACAAAAATCTTTGCCTGCAGAAGAAAGATATAGTAAATCTTGTGAAGCTTCTGGCTCCGGGGTAAATCATTCCAGTTCCAAGAAAGTTCAAGTAAATGGTGTTGAAAAACAGTTGACTAAACAAAAATATATGCCCGCTGAAGAAAGATATAGTAAAGAGTCGAATGGATTGGATGACAGGCCTCAAAAGAAACAGAAGGTAGATGGTTGTGTTAGAGTACCAGATGGACGAAATACAAACGTTTCGCAGAACATTGGTTCTGGTGGTAAAAGAGATACAGAATCTTTTAAGAGACCTAGAGACAAAGTGGCAGGAGATGACGTCCATCCTGAGAAGCCCAGTTTTGTTACGAAGAAGCGAGATCTGGGGGCGTCAGTTTCCGAGGGAAAACATGCAAAAACTGCAACTGAAAAAAGTTTATCCAAGCTATTAAAACGTGGCGAGGACAAGATGTTGGCAGATGATTATGCAAGAAATTATCAAGTAATTGAAGTGAACCAAAGGCCAAATTCTGTAAGTTTGTATTTATTTTGCGATATGACTTATGTTACATTGGTTTGGAACTTGCTGTTTCATAAGATTTCTGTCAGAGTGTGGTGTATGTAAAAATCTTTAGATCCAAGGATATGGTTTTGCAAGAATTTGATTTGTTTGTTGTGGAGTTGTAGTGATATTCTGTTATTCTTCTCATTATAGTAGTACTAGTTACAACAGTGCTTGTATTTGTAAACATGGAGCTTCATCTAAATATGTTTTTGTTTCCTTTTTATTGATCTCAGGTAAACAGCAGATGGTTTCGACCTCTTGTAAGTTTTTCTTCCCTTCCTTCCTTTTACGCACCAGTTCTGAGAATGGTTGTTTTTGGTTGCCTCTATTTTATCTTTTTGACATGCTTGTGCTTTTATGTTATTAGGGTGACCTGTTATTTCTTATCTATTGAATTGTTAATGATTCAGTCATATGCTAATCAACTAATTTCCACACATAAACTGTTTCTTTTAGATTCGCACCTGTTTTTGCCTGGCCATTTCAGGCCCTTGTAGCTAGTCATTTTGGGTTTAAATCTGGACTGACTTTTAAATTTCCTAAACCATGTCCAGCCTTGGGAAGAAAGTATGAGGGAAGCAGAAAAGGAAGAGAGACTGGTTCTTCTTCAAAACTTGGATCCTACTTTTACATCTGATGAAGTGCAGGTATTAGCTTATTTGCTTAATCAATGTAACCTCATGAAGTTCATGTTACGGAAAGTCTCTTTTGTTTGCCGGTTTACCTTTCGTCTCTCTCTCTTTATATGTTATCTAATGTTTCTTTCAGGATATAGTCTATTCTGCTTTGAATGAGCAATGTACAGCAAGGATGGTAGAGCGTACACCAGTCACTGTTTCCCATATTGGTAAGCTATCTTTTTACTCGCAGGGGTTCCGATTGTGGTTCTTACATACTAGAATTAGAATAAGGAGCCTTACTATAGCATCTCACACCGGTTGATGTACAGGTCAAGCTTTGGTCATATTCAATTCAAGAGAAGCTGCAGAAAGAGTGATTGCTAGACTAGATGAGGGATGCTTATTGCTATCAAACGGGAGGTAAACCGCGCATGACGATATTCCCCTTTTTTTTCTTAGCTCTCAGTGATAAATGATCGACAACCGCATTAATCTGTACTGTACCATTTGTTGGTATCTTATCATCTTCTCAAGTGTGGATTTATGATCTTCCTTTTGCTGTTTAACAGGCCCCTTGTTGCTGCGTTTGCTAAGCTTAATCCTCCAGGGAAGTCGTCATCACTCCCTGGCCATATCAAACCACACAAAAGTCAAATGCGACGAGAGATGGTATTGTTTGCACCTACCACCCTTTCATACACACACACACACAAACACAAGTAAAAATGCATCATTCCTCTAACAATGTACTTGTTCTTTGTTTTGGAATGTGTTTCCAGAGAGATGCTGTGGCTACATCGCATTGTTCTCAACCGAACAACGTTGAATATGAGATGGCAATGGAATGGTGCTTGCACCAAGCCAGATCTGAGCAGGCAATTAAAATGATGTCTAAGGTAATTAGATTTTATTGATAATTACTGCGCTATTTCGACTAAAACATTTCAATCTTTATTGTTCAAACTCCATTAGAATAACTGAATCTTTAAACCATTGTAGCGGCAATTGGAGGAGAGAAAATCGCTAAGGATTAACTTCAAGCCTAAACTTGCTTAGCTTCAGAGTCATCTCGTCTTTCTCATGTAAGTATTAACTCTTTATTCATGTCTATCATCATCTTAAAGAACCAAGTCATCAGAGTTATTTTTTCTTTGTTTCAGACAGAAACATCACTAACTGTAAACTAGAAAAAAGAACACAAGCTCTCTCTCTTATGAAAGTGACTGAAGATTTTTGATACCTTACACAGAAGGTCATGCCATCTAATCCACACAACTTGGACACGGTAAACACATGGTTTCTTGATTTATGGCTTCTGGTCTCAATCGGACAACCCTTTGTGTTGTTTTAAATTAATTTTCAAGGGTCATTTTGGCTTTCGTGAAATGCTAAACTTTTGTGTTGGTGAGGAAATGTTTAAGAGAATTAGGATGTCTTGTAAATCCATTTTTGTGTTATTTCATTTGACTAATTAGCGTAATTTTTCGCTTATTTACACATGTCCTTGATCCATAACTGGTGACATACAAACAAAAAGAAACAAAAAAAATTGGACTCACTATTGATAATTTACACTGTTTAAAATAGTAAGCTAATCTCAATAATTATCCTTGTTACTCCCCGGCCTACTTATTTTCCAGTTATTATATTCGAAGTGAACGAATCATTTGTTGACCCTTCGGTTACATTATTACTACTATTCGGGAAACAAATTGAACTATAGACCTATAGTCAGCCTCTTTCAAGCTAAAGATTATAATATTAGATCAATATTTTCAAAGCTAAGTGATATTAAAGGCGAAATGTTGATACTTTGTGGTGAAAAAAGAAAGAAAAAAATATATTTTGTGGCGAAAAAGGTAATCACCGACAACATATTTATATGAACGTACATTCTCCACGACGTTCTCATCCATTGCCTGCCTCAAACATCTCACTAGGCTTCTAGCAACCACAAAGGCATAATCACTAATCAGCCTTAATTATGATAATCACATTTAAATAATTGGGAATTATCAGACACCCCTACACACTATATCTTCTGAAAAATCTCGCCTAGCCTGCATGTATTAAAAAAATGCTATACTACATAGTATTATTATTAATTTGTGTCCTAAGAAAATAGTAGAAGTATTAACAAAAGGAATTTTTCGGAAGGCGTATTTAAAGATGATTAAAAAAAAGGCATGTAACAAGGCTGGGAACTGAAACGCACCGTGTTGAAGAATAAGTCCTGACACGTGTTGGAAAGCGAACGTTACACGTGTCGGCGTACAAAGAACACAAAAGGGTAAATCTGAGTCAGCAGAAGACGACAGAAAGTGAAATGATGGCTAGAACTTGGAGGTAATAAAGATGCGTTTTTAATTTTTTTACTGGTCAGGTTATGGTGACTCGTGCCACGTGCTGTACAAAGAGACCTCCACGCAGACAAAAAATCTTGACGGTCAATCGATGATGACGAAAGCTAGTCTTAGTCGTCAACACATCCGTTTATTTGTGACCGTTTCCTTGCAGACCATACCGTCAACGTGTTACAGGAAGAATAATAAACATGAACAAAATGTAACAAAAAAAAAACTATATATTAGTCTTATAAACGTATAAATCATTAATACAATTTACGAAATTAGTCAAGAAGTAGTAGTGTAGTAGTGGATTCAAGGTGGTGAAAATTCTCCATATAAGGTTAAGGAAATATGAAATTTACAATTGGTTTATTATCAGTTACTGTAACCGGTTGTAGATGACAACAGATTCATACTCTTACATTCCAATAATTAAATTAAATTTCAAATTGAGTTGCTCTGCCAATTAGAATATTGTATGTAACTGAAGAAAGACAAAATAATTCTTATGGTATGGCATAATGTAAAAAGCAAAAGTAGACCACAAGAAGAAAAAGAACAAAAAAATAGTTCACTTTTCAATATATTTAAACCAACTGTAATTTCAGTATTTCTTGCAGATTCTGACACCTTAATAATTATATAATGTCGACATAACTGGGACTTTATGAGAGAGAAAAAATAACCTACTCGTAAAACATAAATAACCATTTAGTTTTTTTTTTTGTCAACAAATAACCATTTAGTTAACGTTGCGAATAAACCATTATTTACTCTCGGTAGAAAGAAATAGGGGAAGAAACAAAAATTTAACATTTACCATGATAATGATTCATGTAAAAAGGACAAAGAAAATATTTATTGTTTTTTTTTTTTTTTTTGATAAAGAAGTTTAGATGTTCTTCCAAAAAAGCTATAAATCTTCCAGCAGGCTATGAAATCTGATTGATTAACGTGCTCTATGCATGTAAATACATGATAATTTGCACTGTTTATACAAAAACTTGAAAGGTAATTTTTTAAAAGGAAAAATAAACAATATACAAAAAATTAAAATGCTGATTTAACATCACTATAAATTGTTAATCTGAAAACCATATAACTATTTTATTAAAATCTAAAAACATTAATTTTTATAAAAGTAAAACTATTAAAAATACAAAAATATATAACCACTAAAAAAAATAACACATCGGAATTAGAGATCACTTTTCGAAAAAAACACGTCTTACTTATAGAAGCCGTGTGTCGGAAGAATGTGTTAAATTTATATAAGTCGGCGTGTTTTATGCATGGTTGTTTTGATCTACATTAACTATTTTGTCCAAAATATTTTCTATATTTAGAAGTTTATGTTAAATTACAACAATAATAAATGATGTCGGATCACTCATAAAATTAAAAGTTTTTGACCAATGGAACTATGATAAATTTAACTTATATATAACAAATAAGTTTAATTTTTTACAAAAATAATCAATTAACAAAATAATTCAAATATTTGTGAGAAAATAACATATTTAGAGATTAATATTCTTCATCATTTTGTCAAGCATAATATTTATATAAACAAAATACATAATTAAAACTTCAAAAAAAAAATTTAAAATAAAGCATTTCAACACATGATTGCCATTGTCACTAATTTCAGCCAATCAAATCAATTATAGCTAAAAAAAGCCAAATCTGCCAAACTAAAGAATTTGGCCTGAGATGTGGGATCATTCGTTTTATTCTGTCACTTCAGCCATTTTTTTCAGCCAATTAACCAAGAAAATAATACCATTAAAAGGTTAATTAACTAAAGTTGTTTTTCATCTGTAACAAATGCAAATACTGTCAAGAAAGGTAATTTGTTTTAATTAATTTCAGCTACATAGACCGACCCTACTACTTTCATTTCTGATAGAACTTAAAACGTGAATTTGAGAGAGAGAGAGAGAGAGAGAGAGAGAGAGAGAGAGAGAGTCTGAGAGAAGCTCACTGCTCCGCTGATTTTGAGGAGAGAGAGAGAGAAGAGTACCTCACAAGACTTGCACACAGATATAGACGAAGACTTGGCATTGTCTCACTTCTCTGAAATTTCTGGGTTCTTCTTTCTTCATCATCTTCTTCTTCAGTAAAATTTAACCTCACAAGGAAGAAGAACAAGTCCTGCAAAACCCAGGTATCTTTTTTTCTTTCAATTTCTTCTTTCTGTGAATCTCTGATACGATTCTTGCTTTCTAGTTTCTTCTCCAGATTCTAGCTTACAATAGATTTGAAACTCCCGTTTGTTTCTTCTTGTTTCTTTTCAGCTTTTCTGGGTTTTTAAAAGAAACTGTCTGATATTCTTCGTTTTCCTCTGTATAAAAAGAGTTTTGTTTGTTGTTTCTCATCTGGGTTCCAAAGATTTGCTTTGCTTATTGAATATCAAAGCTTTTGTTACATTAGAGTCACTAAATACTAAACTTTGATTCAATTGATCCGTCATTTATCGATCAACATGAAGAACGTTTCTTCGAGCTTTCAAACATTTACCTCTTTGACTCAGATCAATCAAATCATGTCTCATCATCCCAAAAACCAAATTGCCTCTGGTTCCGATTTCTATTCGTCAAAATCGGAGCCGTCTCAATCTGATTACGAATCAGCTTGGAGCCCAACATCACCTCTGGATTTCAGATTGTTTTCCAGTTTGGGGAATCCCTTTGGTGGATACTCCTCCTCGAGGTCAATTCGAAAAGTTCATCAGAAGAGCTGGGATTCCGGTAAAGTAGGCTTGAGCATTGTGGATTCTCTCGATGATCCTCATCGTCACACTGATTCACTCCTGCCATCATCACCGGATAGTAAAAGCATCATCTTTGGGTCGTGGATGAGAATTGGAAACCCCAAATCCCATCAACCCTTTGCCAAAACTCCTATGCCTAAGGAGGATAAGCCCAATGTTGATCTCATTGAGCTCGATAGCTCTTGCTTGCTCAATGCATCCGAGAACATCAGTGTGAGCAACAGTGCTTGCCAGGTGATGAAGCAAGGATCACTTGAGTTCTCAGAGGACTACACTTGTGTGATTTCACATGGCCCTAACCCCAAAACCACCCATTTTTACGGGGATCAGGTTCTGGAGACGCTAGAGCACAGTGTGGTGAAGAAAGGTTGTTGTGGAGACGAGAAAGAGAGCATTTTTGAAATTGCTCCTCTTGACTTGACAACGGTTACTGATGTTGTGTTACCTTCCGATGACTTCTTGAGCTTCTGCTGCTTTTGTACCAAGAAGTTGGGTATTGGTAAAGATATATACATGTACAGGTACTCTTTCTTATCTGTCAACTCTAAAGACTCTTACAATTGGTCCTTAATTGTAACCAAAATCGCTCACAGTTGAAATGTGTCTTCTTGGTTTGGTTTTCAGAGGATACAAAGCTTTCTGCAGTAGCGAGTGTCGTTCAGAGGTGATTCATGTGGATGAGAAAATGGAGGAGGAGGAGGAAGATGAAGAAGAAGAAGAAGAAGAAGAAGAAGCTGAGTCTGGTTCGTCTTCAGACAATTACCTGTTTAAGAAGAAGAGTAACGGTGTGGTCTTCACCGTGGGCTGAGGGTCCAATGCACCCACCATTTCTATGATCGGTTTGAGTCCATGAAAGAGGAGAAAGTAGAAGCTTAAGCAGATCATCTGTTCAAGAAAAAAAAAGTGCTGCTGGTTTCTCTATACCGAGGCGGCCATGGATGATCGTTTTTGTATATTGCTTGTGCTTCTTCTACTAAAAAACACATTTGGTCTCAGCTTTCATGGGTTTTGGTGGGTGATTTGATTGGGGACTATGGCTATTGTTATGGATTTTTATATATTATGGTTCGTTTTTATTCAGATATGATCAGCTTAATTATATACAGTATATAAGAGGGTAGAAGCCGGTTTATGTGGCTCCCCTCCGGTTATGTCTTTTTTTCTAAATTTTGATGCTAAAGACTAAAGGTCAAATGTATTAAGTCGCATGAAAGGAGAAACTATGAAGAAGTTTCTCTTTTTCCTTACTCTCTGTTGTATGTCATATAATAAAAACTCTGCTTTGGTATTAGTGCATATGCATAAAAGTTCCATGGATACCATTTGGATGAGTTTAAAAGACGAATGCAAGTTCTCATATATCTCTCTTAATACAATTAATTACGAACAAGAACTTCAAATTTGGCCAAACTACTCCTCTTGGGCAATTTCTTCTACAGCCTCTCCTACCAAATTACGACAATTGCGGAAAAAAGCATTTCTGAAGAAAAGATGAGGTAGAGGGATGTATCACCAAAACCTCCATGGATCCTTGTACGGAGGAACATAACTATCAGTAGGAGGAAGAAGCCTAAAAGATTCAACTGCTCTTTCTAACACCGGTCCCATCTGTCAATTTTTACACAAACAATCAAAATCAGACATGTATCACACTAACACAACAGATTAGCAGAAAGTTAAGGTTAGAGGTTTTTGCACCATGTCCCATTGCTTGCCAAGGGTTGAGGCATTTATGGTGTATAAGTACCCTGCAACACCGGGAGATTCAAGTTAACTTTATGAGTTTCAAAATTAGCGTTGACATGTAGTTAAAAAGCTTTTACCATCGCGTTCAGCTGTTGAAGAAATATAGTGTCTGTAAAGCTTTGATGCTTCAGCCTGTCCAATAACATAGCCAAGAAAATAAGTCAGATCACAATCAAACCCATTATATCTTTAAACAAGAAGGATCTGTGCTCAAAAATAGAGAGAGTTACGATTTTTGTTGGTGATTTGCGGACAAGGTACTCGTAATACCAGTAAGGCTCCCCATCAATCTGCATACAGAAAGCATATGGGGCTCATTTTGGGTTTTGTATATTCAATTTTTTCTTTTACTTTGTTATAGAAGATCTCATACTTACATCAGTAGTATGTGCATCAAGAACCGAGCTCTCTTCGAGACGCTGACTTGAGGTGACACGCTGCAGGAAATTATACGCACATTCAAACAATCTGATTTAAGTTTGAGAAAAAGAAAATTTGTTATAGTGTGTAAGATGGGTTTTACCAATGCCGATTTATCAGACAAAACAGAGTCAGCAACATCTTTGGCTGTCCATGTTTTCTTGTCTTTTGATGTTAGGAATCTTGAGTTTGGGGGACCTATCTGGATCAAGAACCGTAAAAGACATAACGCGAGAGAAACACAGCAAAGAGAAGAAGCAGACTTAAGACTTATGGTTAAGTGTGCAAACACCACAACTTACCGAAACAGAAATCACGAGGTTGTCGACGAGGTCAACTCGCTCAGAGACAATCCGTAGACGCGCATCAGCTGGACCAGTTGAAAAAAGTTTCAGCCACAACTTAATGCATGTAGAGTAACTAGAATTGGAGTCAAAGGAAGCACTTACGAGAGAGTGGTGCAGCTGAAGAATAACGTTCAGGCTTCCTTGATTCGACCCTGCATCATCGAAAATGTAAAGAGTGAGATACAATCTGAATCAATAGGAAGCACTTGATCAAAAGATTCTGAGACATATGCATACCATTTGAAGACAAGCCTCTCAGGTGGAAGATCCAGTGGGTAAGCATAAGAGTAAGCATTTATATCATCCACCATTGAACCCATTTTCAGTTCTTCTCCACCCATTTTCACTGCTTCTTCTGCATGAGTGACTGCAATGGCAGAAACCAAACGTTGGAGTTTAACACGGAAAATAGAACGGAAGTAGCATCAGAAGATGAGTAGATGAACATTAATGGCCTAAACAAGCGTAAGAGATTCTCTATTTCTTCCAATGAATTAACTTTCTTTGATTTCTCTATTTTTGCCTTCAAGCCAACAATCAAAATGATAATTTGAGAAGCTACAAGTGAAATTATCAAACCAAATCCATAAGATAGTGAAAAAAGAGCAGCACAAGTAAAGCATTACTAGCAGTCACTGGCAAGAGCATAGACAACGGAGAAGAGAGACCAATTAACACCAAATCCCTGCGAGAAAGCCCATTCTCCGAAGAAATCGATCTCCTAGAAACTCCAGAACGAGCAATCGTCAGCTCCTTTGATTCGCCATGATACTTGCTCGAAATGTTGCTGCTCCTGCACCTGAGAATCTCATCCAAAATCACAAAAAGCTTTTGAAGAGTATCGAGACACCCAAATAAGCGAGAGTAAAAGAGTATCGCAGATAACAAATTACCTGAAAATACGACAGTTTGAAGATGGAAGAGATGGACAGAGAAGAGCCATGGCTATGGCGTTTTTGGAGCTTTGCTTCTTCCTTTTTAGCTCATCCATCCACTCTTTTGTTTTGATAGTTTTAAACCGAATCTCAATCGGTCTACTTAAACCGAATTTATTTCCGGTTTATATCCCAGTATTATTGGTAGTCACGTTCTTTGAACCGAAACATCAGATTCCGGTTTAATGATAAAATAATCATCGTGTGCTTAAGCAGACCATGTCGTGACGCTCGACCTTCATAGCAAACGGACTCTTTTATTTTATTTGATCAATCTTGGTTAGTTGCATACTCGCATATGATATATATATATATATATATATATATATATATATATATATATATATATATATATATAAATTGGGCATTTCTTCTCTTAAGCTTGCCACATTTGTAGCATTAATTAAGGTCTGTGCGTCGAGCGATCTTCAACGCTAGTTTTTCTCTGGTAAGCTCATTTTCTCTCCTCATGTTTCGTTTCTTCTTCTCCTTTTACGTCGATCGTTGACGAGGTCAAGATGATTCCTATTCGTTTCCGGCTTTTTTTATTTTTGCATATAATTACTCTTCTTCTGATCATTTTCTTTTAATTTGTGTGTGTCTTTGTGTGTGTGTGTGTAGAGAGTCTTCTTTTGGTTTTCTCTGTTTCCGCCATCGAAATTTTTCATGCAGTAACGCGAATCTAATGTAAACACTACAGGCCTTTTCTTATTTTCATATATTGTTCACATTTCTCTCCGTTTGATTCCTTATTCTTCTCTGTTATGGAATAGATCAACGTCAGTCTTATATCTTAGCTTTGTTAGCTTTCATCACGAGGTCTCTTCATTTCGAAATCTGGTTATTTGAAGGCGCGTCAATGGATCTTGAGAGTAGGATTAGAATTTTCTTGGATTGTTTTTGTGGTTGACATTATTTGACGATTGCTAGGTTTCGCAGCATGACATCGTTGATTTTTTTTTTTTTTTTTTTTTTTTCTGTGTTATGTGAATTACCCAATGCTTTCTTGTCTTTTCTTTGTTTTGTTGTTAACGTATAATTAATTCGAATTTGGCAGTATATATATATCCTTAGCAAGAAAAAAGCAATGAAGCCAGGAGCATTTGCATTGAATCCGCATGCAGCATCATACGTACCACTCTCCAAAAGAGTGGATTTTGCTGACATGGACGGTTTGGTGTTTTCGAATTCCCCAACGCATGTCGTGCAGGGCCAGCAGATAAGTTTCTCAGGCGTTGAAGTGTCAATGCCAAAGAAATCATCTGAAATGGCATACAAGCAGATAAAAGATGATGTTGATGATGATTTGGATATGGAGATGGATATAGACATGGATATCGAATACCTTTTAGTCACATTCTCTGGTCTCTCACAAGAGTCTATAACTGATGTATACCTCGCCAATAGCGGTGATCTTGAAGCAACGATTGAGATGCTGAACCAGCTTGAGGTCAAATTTCAATATATCACTCACTTAAAACATCATAGTTTGGATCAGTTTTAGTTTTTGAAGTCATGATTTCGATCTACTTTTGTGTAGATATACAGCACTGAAGCTGAAGAGAATCTTCCAGAGACGTTGGATATTGGGGATATATCTGAACTGGGGGCTTCAACCTCAAAATCTTCAAAACAAAAGAATGCAGCTGCTGAAGTCGCTGCTGGATCGTCATCATCGGTTATCCCCAATGCACCTGTATCAGCCTGATCTGATGAATACTTGTTGTGAAGAAGTTTTTTTTTTTTTTTTTTTTTTTTTTTGTATTGTATTTTTGGTATGCACACCCATACTGAGTACAGTAATGAAAGAGGGTGTGGTATCAAATGAAGTTTGGTAATCTTAGGTAAATGATATGTGAGTGGTTAAAATGGGAAGATGTATGTATAGTATTTGCTTGGAAGTGCAAATCTGAGTGCTGTCTTGTTGGGCAGAGATTAGTCTCTTCTGATCCCAAAATTTTCCTTTTCCTATCGTCCTATGAATGATATTTTGATATGTTTATTTTGGTATATTTTCATTTTCTTTCTGGCATGTGATTTGTTAACGACTAACAAGTAATATTTTGGTTGCTTCAGTGGGAAGGCACGTGAAATTATGTAATCATCTTGTAGAATTAGTACACTATCGTCTATCGAATAAAAAGAGAGAATTGTTATTTTCTTGAAAATGTAGTAAAGAAAAATCAATGTATCGCAACAAAATAGTATAAGCAAGAAAGCAAAAAACAAGAAGAAATAAGCAACTAAAATCTTCAATGATACCCAATCGGGGCAGGAGCTTCATTGAGCTCACGACCTTGATAGTGAATATCAGATGCATAATGGTTAACGTCACGGTGATGCGCTTCATCAGCACGAACCACCATGACAACATCACGAAGCGTCGCGTCTGCTTCAAGCCTCCAGTAATCGATAGCAATGGCCGGTGCAGGAACGTTTTCGATGTTACCATTATCGAGTTCCTTGAGGAATTCAGTGTAAGAGTGGATTGCTTCTTCCTCAAGGTATCCAACCATACGGTGAGCAAACTTCGGTGAGATTAGGTATCCGAAGAAATAAGCGTTGAAGAAAACTCCCTGAACGGCGATCACGAGAGCTCATTCGTACCAATTAGGTTTCGCGACTTCCATGAACGTCATCAAGTGCAATCTCTCGTTCTCTGCTTCTTCGAGGAGGGCTTTAATCCAACCGCCGCTTTGTTCGAACCGCCTGAGCGATTTGCAGTGTATCAACATCCCTCCGACCATTCCCGGAACCGCTGCAACCGTCTCCAGCATCATTGCTCGGCATCCGTAGCGTCTCCGGAAGAAGAGATCCGTTGGCCATCGGAGAGACACGGCACCACGCACTATGGCGCCTGTAGAGAAGAGCCTTCCTGTCATTGTGGTTTAGAGACAAAACCGCGGCACAAGGATTGAAAAAGAAGTTTACAGAGAAAGAGATGGAGAGAAACTGAGAGAGGAGGAAGAAGAAGAGAGGCGTTGAAGGTAAATTAAAACCTCAAACCCTTTCTCAAAACGGTATAGTTTCTGTGTTATTGGTTTTTTACAAAACAAAATTTTAAACCAAAATCTGGGCCAGGCCGGTCAACCATAACAGTCCCACTCTCTTTAAGTCTCAATTCACACGAGACTTGAGATTTTTCATTACCATTAAAGAAAAAGCTCAAAAATGTTTTTAGAATTTTTATTTGAAATGTTGGGACTATCCAAGCTTTGCATTCTACGATTGCTACAAAACGAAGGTGAGAGAGTTTTCGAAACCAAAAGAAAAGAAAAAACTACAATTACAGAGAACACTAATATCAACAGAGATTTTAAAATCCTCTGCTTCTTGACCGGTTCCGATCATAGTGTTGCCCTGAGTCGCCGTTTAGATTATCCCACCAACCATCTTGAGGCGCTCTAACCATCTCGGGCCTGAAGCCGGGAGGTGGAGGAGGAGGCGGTGGAAGCTGGTGGCTAGGGACATCTGGCTGCCATTCAGGTATGTCATCGTCCTCATCATTATCACCATAGACGCTTGCAGATTTTCCATACTTGTGAATGAGCTTTCGTACTTGATCCAAAGACTTGGATTGAGCAGGTAATGGCTGAGGAGCCGAGGAATTGAAGTTAAACTCCGGTAAATCATCGTCATCTCTCGAAGCTACATGACCAAATCCAGGCGGCACATCATCATCATCTGCAGCAGCTTCCACAGCTTTACTACCTCCATAACCATGATGATAATTCCCATTTGATGCAACAACAAGAGGTTTCTCTGTGACATTTACTCTCTGCTTCTTGTTTGTAGGCAAAGCAGAGTTTCTAGAAGAAGGATGCTGACGTTTGGAAACGGGCTTGTGAACGACGGCGGTTCGTCTCCACACAACAACTCCAACCAATCCAATATCCAAAGACTTGAACTCATCAAGCTTTTCTTTAGAGATGACGTTGGTCAACAAATCTAGAGACTCTCCACGTGTTGGGCAAAGGTAGAGCTCCACGCCTGAGGCTGGCTCTGCGTACCCAACTCTCTCATCAGCGACGTAGGAATTAACAACCTTTAACCAAAAGAAGAAGAAGAAGGTGAGACATTTTTTTATTGGACATGTGTTGTACGAAAGGCGACTATATAATAAAATTAAAACATTGAATTGATTTCTTTACCTCAATAAGGCTGCCACGGTGGCTCTCAGGAATGCCGTCTTGACAAGCCAAGTACATTACCTGCAAATGCAAACAAGTACCTTAAATCAGAGAGAAGTAGAGCAAACACCTCATGCTAAATTTTACACAAAAACATCTAATTTTAGCTCTTTTTTTTTAGTTTTGTTTCATGTCTGTGTTGTGAGCTTGTACATTGGGTCTCGGGAATGGGAAAAAAAAAAAAGGCAACTTTTTTGGAAATTTTATCCACCATGTTCTTCCGTGTGGGGTAGAAAGATTCGTATTTCCTGATTATTCTAACATCCCACCCAGTCGATAAAATACTCACATACAGAGACATGAACACGTATTTACATCAATTTTTTCCTGAGTTTAATACAAAATTTGACCCCATCTATAGTTTGTTTTCCACTCAAAACGTATTGCATTCCTGTCACGCATAACAGGTGAACGAACTGTTTGATTGTAATCTCTTTGCTTTCTGGTTTCCATGAAGAGAAGACAGAAGAGTTTTGAGATGAGACAAAAGTGGCAGTCAAGTATAATATATATAAGAACTTAAGAAGTAAAAGAGTTACTTCTATTGATGTTGAAAGCAAGAGATTATTCAATGTAATGCTACTACAGTGATAACAAAAGAAAGCTTTGTATACCATTAGGGAACGGGTTCGAGACTTGGGAAGCTCTTGAATAAATTTCCCAAACCCACTCAGCCTAACTCTACCCTTCACTTCTACCATCGCCGGCCACTCGCCCGTCTTTGCTTTCTCACCACTGCCATACAAAACCCCAATCAGAGAATGTTTACTTTCTTTCCAGGGTAATTTTGCACAAGTATATCTAGTAAGAATAAAAAAAACTGATTTCTGAAACTACCATACGATAAACTGATGGATGATCATCTAACTAGCTTGCTGATGAGATCTGATGAACTCTTATCAGTTTCTCACACTAAGCTATGAATTAAGCTAATAAAGAACCTATTCTTCAGCTTATTTGAATACCAATCTAGTTGAATCAGAAAAATCTAATTGGTAACAAAATTCCAATTCAAGCAGCACTTTTAATTATACTTAACGATTGAAGATATATATTAACTATCAGATATGCCCAAGGAAAACAGTATCACAAAATCAAATAATAGGAGATTATAGTTTACGTGATAAGAACTTACCTTTTGAAAATGCCAGTGACAGAAACTGAGGAAGACGCACTCATTTGCAGTATTCCATCCCATATTCTTTCTCCCTTAACATCGGCAACGGAGGAAGTTTTCTCAGGTCTAGAGACATCGTCATCAAGTTTGACACTGGCACCAGATTTTGGGGAAACTTCATCAATCTTCTGAAGGTTTGGTTGAGGAGAACCTTTATCACTTAGTTCCTTGGGAGATCCTTCAGGCGATTTTGACTGTAGCCCAACTTCGGAGTCACTTTTCTCAGACGCAGACACCTGCATTCCAGAGTTACCATGCGGACTTTCAAATGGAGGCTCAGAGTCCAGTGATTCCATGAACTCATCAAGCGATACAATTGGAGGAAGAAATTCCACATCCTTCAACTCATCATCCATCGCCAAACCTTGCATGGGATCAATCTCTTCGGTTGAGAGAGGAGTATCACCTGATGTTGCTTGATCAGGTTTTGCTGTCTCATCTTTGAGAGTGGTTTTGGCAGAAAGAGATTTGGCTTTGGGACGACGTTTGCTATGTCTATGTGACGTGATACTAGCAGAGACATCTACTGTGGCACTGTCAACGGGATCAATTTCAACCTGGAATTCCCCCTTATGCGTTTTCCTCACAAGACGTCTGACATCAATGTCTGTATCCCGTAGAACAACCATCTCAGCCATCTTTTCAGCTTTGGCTTGTCGCCACTCAGAAAGCTCTTTAGAGGCCAGTTCTTCGGCTGTCATAGAACACAACCTCTCAGAAGAGATCTCTCCAGACAGAACTCTTTCTCTTAGCTCAGGATTGTTCTTATCTTTCAAATTGAATAAGAGGGACCTTCCTTTCTCTCTATACTTTTTGTTCACACCACCAAATAGCTTACACAATTCCATTTCAATTTTACATGCCAAAAGTTCTGGATCCTGATATGACTTTTCAACATCGGTTCCATAATCTTTTGGCTCGCCAAGATCTGAAACATTTTCCAGAACCCATGAGAGTTCATTACCCTGTAAAAGGTCATCTGTGGAAAAAATAATATCTGTAAAAGGAACATCATCCCGAGGGAAAACCTCGTCATATTGAGACTTAAGTGAATCAGGTTCATTAGCATCTTCCACCATGATGTCGACGGAAACCTCACTGTTCTTCTGCCCAGAACTTTCAACACCGGTGGGCAATTCTGAGATGGTCCCTTCACCTGTAGGCACACTGATGCTGGTGCTAGCAGACGAGGCAGGTTGAAAACTTTGAGTATTCACAGAAGTTTCCTCCGTCTCTGAATTCTCTTTCCCTTTAGGAGAATCATCATCTTTTTGAATCAAGGCCAACGCAGCGGCCAATGACTCCCTCATTTTAGACCTCACAGACGCATTTACTTCATCCTTCGTTTTCACCAAACCTTGTGGCGGGATATGTTGTTTCTTGTTTACAACATGCTTTCCAGGTTTCTGGAGATGGGATTCCATTTGCGTCACGTTCTTGCCATGAATCAGCGAATGGAGTGTCTTCTGAGAAAGCGCATTGGTCGGAATATGCAGAATCCCATTGCTTGCTGGAGACACTTGCTGTAACCACGGCCTATACTGCTTGTTTGGTGCCTCGGATGCAGAACCATTGAAAGTGGCCTCAGGTGGTGGCTTCCGATTTCCTGCAAGCTGCATTGGCCTACTTAACTCTGCCATTTTCATCAAAGTCTTTTTTTTTTTGGTTTCTTTAACAATTTCTTAATCCGCGGAGAGAGGCCCCAGATGACTTTAACATTCACGTCAATAGCTGCGAGGTAAACAAGCATACAAAATAGTCAATTTCTATGCTTGAATCTGTTAAGGAGCACCAAAAACATACATCTCAATTGCCGAAAACGATTTAACGGATCAAACTAACTCCGATAATCCCATGAAAACTCGAAATCGAAAGCCAAAAAAAACTGAAAATTCGATTAATGTATTGCCCAGAACCTAAAATACAAAATTACAAGAATAAAGAAGATCGATTTAACAGCATGCAACCAATAATCCGAATCAGAGACAAGGATTTCAACTAGATGTATCTAAACAAAGATCATTGACCCAAAAGCTTTCAAGTTTCAACCCTAGAAACAATTCAACAAATCGAACAATTCCGTCTCACGTAAATTTACCTGAACACAGACGAGTATAAGGAAAATTAGCGCCTCGTACGAATCGAAGGATGTAGATGCAGATTCAGCGGAACGCAAAGGGAAAGAAAGAAACCCTAAGAACAAATCCGGATGAGACGGATTAGCGTTTGTGTTAAAACTTTCGGCTCTTGTGTGTGCTTGATGATAAAAAGAAACTGTGCGTTCGATGTGGATCGCACGTGTGACTCTATTGGGCTATTGGGCTTGAAAAGCTTATTGGATTATGACAGTGAAAAAGCCTATTACATTTTATGCTGAATTGTTTTTTTCGTTTTTTTTTCCAAAAACTTTCATTCCTAATCCAAAACGGGTAAATTAGTTCATTCTTTGTTGAGACGGATTTGTTTCGTTAATAACTTTCAACTTTATTTATTTTTCTAGTTTCTAAAATATGGATATCGAATTGCAAACCTTGCTATCCCTTGTGATTCTTAGTAGGATTTGAGTTTGTCATTTTCACATTAGAACGCCTTCGTGTTTTGTATTGTCAACTTGAGCATTAATGTTTTGAAAGAATATTTGTAAACCCTCATCGGCGTACAGTAGAAACTCTATAAAACTAATACTCGATAAATTAATAAACACGATAAATTAATAAAATCTTCTTATCCTGAGTTGGGCATGTGTAAAATATGACACAATTCGATAAGATAATAATATTTTTGAAACTCCTATGTAAAATATAGTCCCAATAATATTATAAATTAATAATCATCATATAAAAATTTATAAATATATATATATATATAACTAAAACATACTAAAATATAAATTAATATTGTTTACTCTTTTTTAAAGTTAAAATTTTTAAATCAAGGTCCCAAAATTATTAATTTATAAAGTTTATACTGTATTCTGGATTTTATATTTTAACTTCTTAGGATGAAGTGTGGCCTTCAGTTGTAAACAAAACGTGTCAAAAATTAATTTAATTAACTAAACACAAACGAAATTGTTAAGTTTTCTTCTATCTATGTTTGTAAACTACGATACACAATTTTAGACGAACAGTCACATACTAGGAGAGTTTGATCTTGGGAGTTAGCTAAACCAACAAAATTTCGACTCTAAACCAATTTTAATGGCTTGAATAGTACACAAATTCTTATTTCTATCCATGTTCGTATACGGCGACACAACTTTTGAAAATAAGTGAAGGAATTGGTAGTAGAGGCTAAATTTTAAAAGGCAAATCCTTCTCATCATTGCTCTGTATCATATATTTGTATTACACTTTTATCCTCGTGGTCACCTAATATCCTCAAAAACCATATATATATTATATATATATTTAAAAAGACAAACATTTGTCCAGCCTTCTCATACAAGAAAATAGATATAAGCAAGACCTTTCTGCCTTATATAAAACCCTACGCCACAACAACTCTTTCTGTATAAATGAACCATCTCATTTCAAAAGCACCAGAGAAAAGAAATTAAAATATATCTTCTTTTTTTTTTTTGAAAAAAATCCACACTGCTTATACGAAAAAGAAAAAAACAATGACCATTAATTTTACGGCTTACGAACGCTGAGGAGCTTAACATCGTCGATCACGGGGCCACAGAGCGACGAGAAATCGTCGCTTCTCATGGCGTAAAACGTGCTGTAAAACATAATCCTCGTGCGGTTCGAAACCGCCACAAACCGCATAGAAGCGCGTTTAAACCCTCCTTTCCCTCGCGACTCGTAAGGCACCTTTAAAGTGTCTCTTCCGGCAAACGCCTCCACTATCATCGATCCTTTGCACGCATTGTTCGCATCTCCAACCGCAAACGAAAGCACATAAGTCTTTCCCACAATGGTCCGAGCCACCTGAGCGATTGCGCTTTCTTTTCCCGCCACCAGCTCCACGGCTCGACGGCCTTGTGGGACTGAAAAGTGCTCGACGTCAACGTATTTGATGGCTTTGAGGGATTCGACCATCCAAGCCGGTAAAGGAGAGTGGTCGTCTTCTATGAAAGGGGGAACTAGAACGCCGGTTGTGGAGTTTGGTAGTATATAAGGACCTTCTTCAAATCCTCCGTTTTTCAATATATCCTCTGTTTCATATAATAGAAAAATTTGATTAATTCTTGTATTTCTTGGCTAACACATGCCACATGTAACCAATCTTGAAAAAATATAAAAAAATCTGACCCAAGATTGTAACTACAAGTGTACACATAATGGCACTATCGAATAACCGAAATTTCAAATGCCAATACGAGCTAACACGACAGATCACATTTGCATAATTTATGAAAGAGGATTTTATTTTCATGTAATAAATATAAACACACTTACTATTGGTAGGTCTAGGAGGGTAGAGAGCCTTGATAGCGACACCATCAATGAGTGGTCCACAAGCAGGGTCCTCTTCCTCACCAGGGTTATGAAACAAGATCTCAGCCACGTTACTCTTGGCTTGAAACGCCCAAGCGTATAGGTCCCAACCACTGCTACTGTACACCGTCTGTATAGGAATAACGCCCGAGTCAGGTGCGACCGATATGTTGAGCCGTTCGTCTTGTGCACATGTCCTGGCGGCACTGAACGTGAGCGAGTAATACATTCCTTTTGTCACGTTAAGTCTCTGTTTGATCGATGCTTCGTTTCCTAGCCTGACGGCGAATTTCCCGGCGGGGACGACGAGAAGCATGTCTCCTTGTTTTTGACCGGATTTTATGTATTCGACGAAGCCTGAAAGCTCCCAGCTTGGAATCGCTTTCTTGTTTATCACTTGTGTTCCTTTCATGTCCGATGGTTTTGGTCCTAGCTCGAAGTCGCCGTTTGGTAACATCCCTGTGATTCAAATTTACGAAATTGCCCTCAGTTACAATGAATTAGTTCCATTTATTTGGTTAAGTTGATTTAGTAAAATATGAATAAATGTAATATTTAACCCCCAAACAAACAATGAATCCGGATGATATTATTAGAAAGAAAAAAGTAACATGTATAACGGACCCAATTTATGTCATTGATTAAAAATGTCCAGAGTGTTTGTCAGAAATGGGCATAAAGGTAAAATAGACTCATAGCCGACTTACAAAATTATCAATTCCAAAAAGAAAACAAATAATACTCCCGACGACCAGAAAACAAACAAGCTCTTTTAGTAGCTTTTGTTAAAAACTTTGAATCGAACTTTTAGAGAAATATACTTGTGTCACTAAAAGTGCAGTTATATCATCGCTATATGCTTATATACATGAAAGAGTATAAATTAATATGACAGTGTAGGTATGTAATGGTTACCGTCACGGAAGCAGAGGACGGAGGTGACGGTGGCGATGAGAAGAAGGAAGAGAAACGAGACGCTGCCTCCTTTCATTGTGTCGGAAGAAGAAAATCAAAGAACTAGAAAGAGAGATTTTAATAAAATTATGGGAAATTATGAGAGGAGCGGCAATTGCTTATATGGATTTCAAGCTTGGAAAAGACCTCTATGTTTTGCTACAATTTACTGGTTTATGCCACTGATGTGGTTTGCGTATCCACGTGGGACCGTGACTCACTCTTTTGGGATTTAGCCGAGATTTCAGAAGAGCAGATTGACAGGGTTATTTCTGGAAAATTCTCTCTTTTCTCAATGTTCTGTTTCTGCCGTCAGATTAAGCCACTAGAAATTAGAAACACTCGCATAGTTTTTCCATGCTTCGAATAGTAAACATATTCATGACATTAATTTCGATGCTGTTACTATTCACACATTTAACATTTAATGTACGTTGTTAATGGCATTAAACTTTTGAAAACAATTTAAACTCCAAATCGCCGATGAACGTTTTTCCTTTTGTTTTTGGAACTCTCTTGTTAGTACTGACATCAGCTCCAATACTACGAGTCTACGATATATTATTTTGTTACTATTGAAAAACTGTGCCTTGACTTGTTGGAATATGGTGTCCTAAGCGTTTAGTGAAGAACAATTTGATAGATATTATGTAGAAGGTATATAACGCATGTTGTTAAAATATTTGGGCGGTGTACAAGTTTGGTAGAAGTGAGTTGGCAAAACTTTAAAAGAAATTGTCGTAGACAGCTTTTGCATGCTATGTGTAATGTGTTAATTAACATAAAGAGTAGTAACAAAAGATTGTGCTGATGCATATCCACATGGTCAAGACTTTAACACAAATGACAACTCACGGAGACATTTGATCTCTCATATCCAAATACCTGTCTTTACATCTACACAATCTACTACATGATCTGCTAGCTTAAGCAAATGTCAAGTACATTATTAATCTTATATCATAACTATGGACTTATAAAAAATCTTGAGATCCCTTTATTTTAAGTGAAAATGCAATCAGTGAAAAGGGTAGTCTGGTCACTTGGTCATATGGTTGAGATACAATGGTCAATGGCTATGCGGTGGTATTGCTACGAGGAGGAATGTGTGAGCTTTTCTGTGTGATTCTATTGTATAAAGTTATAAGCAGTTGGATCTCACTTTTTTAGATTTGCTAATTGATTACATTTTTTGGACATATTTGAGTCATTGTCTTTTCTCGGGTATTTTGTTTTCTTTGTATTTTCAAAATTCAGTTATGGTGACTGGTCGGCTATGCCATCGCTCGGCTAAAATCTGGACGTAGGGTAAGACTTTTCAATGTCGGCTATAACGTGGCCTTTGCATTGCGTCTTGATGTTTTAATACAACAAAAACACTCAAAATAAAAGAGGAAATGGTTTATAGAAAAAAAGAAAGAAAAAACATGTAACTTCTTAATTCTTGAACCATTTTTACTTACAGCTCATTTGAATCGTCGTATTCCGTCTGATCTGTTTGTTAAATGTTATGCACGATAGTCCATTTTAATGTCATAATTTGAGTTCGAGTAAGATGATGAGAAATGAGTAGCATAGGGACAAAACCGGACATTCGGACAAGAACGGTGAATGAGTGAGAGAGAAGAGGAACGTGGGTGGGGTCTAGCGGCTGACGGTGTACTGTGGATGGGGCCCACTTGGAAAAGGAGACGGCAGATATGAGAGAAAAAAGAAAACAGAGCGCTAAATCGACCATCGTGCGACTGTCTCAACCTCTTTATTAGGAGAGTCATCACTTCTTTTACTCTTTCATGGGCCCATGGGCCGAATCCACCTGTGCTCAGACAACCATTTACTGATCAAATTATTTTGAAATTGTTGTAAAACAAAAAGAATTATTCTGAAATTACCAAAATTATGTATGCAAATAATTAGCACAGTTCGTTTGATAACGATGCATCGTATACACATACACCAATTTGTTTCTCGTCTATCATTGAAATTTTAAGCTGAAATATAAACTCCATCTCATCGTTACTAGGCCTGGGCGCGGGGCAAGTACTTGCGATATTTGCAGTATTTGCGACCCGCCTTGCCCCTCTCAATTTTTCTTAAAACCGACCCGCGACTCGCCCCGCCCCGTACAAGTACTTGTACTTACAAGTACTTGGTAAAAAATTAACTATTTGTAAATAATCTGCCCCACCCCGCCCTTCCCAGTTATATTTATTGTGTTGTTGGGCTGAATCTGGTGGACTTAGAAAAAATTAAGGTTAAAAAATCTGATAACAATTATTATGGGCTTGAGTTTAATAAACATTTGGGTTATATATTTGGGTTTTAAACAATATTAAACGGGGCGGGTCAAAACGGGGCAGGTCAAAACGGGGCAAATATAAGAATAAAAATTACGACTTGATATTTGCCTCTCACTTGCAAATAATAATATTTTCCGACTTGTTACCCGACTTATTATAAATGGGTGCTTGCCTTGACAAGGCGGGTAAGGGGCGGGTCACGGATTTTGAGCAAGTAACGGGCAGGCCTAATCCTTACCTAATGTTTGGACTTCCACAAATGCAATTGTTGATAGCATTCTTACTATTTTTAAGAAAAATGTCTGATTTCGTTATTATTATCATCCGATATTATTATCTTTTAAACAAGATTGTGGTTATTATTCAGAATTTTTTTTTATTTTGTCCCGTTTTAATTATTGGACATTTGTTTTTCAGTTTTTCCCACTACGAAAATAGAGAAAATTAAGCGACTTGGGAATGTTAAGAGTGGGCATGTGAGTGTGGACCGAGTCTTCTGCATCTTTCCGGTGGCGGTTAACGTCGATCCATTTGACTCTGTCAGTTGACGTCAACTTCTCAGGCCGTGACGGTGGGAAATCTGTCTACCATCCATATTTAACGGCGGCTTATACGGCTCACGTGGCCTTCCCATGAAAAATCCAAAACCACACTCGTCATGCCCCAAATTCTGAATCACGTGCCACCACGCATCGAGCCACTGTCTGTTTATCTCTCTTAACAAACCCAATAAAGAAGGAACTTCATAGTATAGTATGATAAATGAAACCCTCCATTTTTTGTTTCTTTTCTTTTTATTCAATTAGGAGCTACTATTTTTTCAAACAAATAATAATCCAGTCATGTTTATTGATAGACTCCAAATATATTTCCCTAGTATCATCAGAAATGTTTTGAGCTAATTATTCAAACAGTTTCGACAATTACATTAATATTTTAAATAAATTTATGTCGGATCTAACTTTTCTCCGTGATAGAGACAAGCTGATCCCAATACACGAAACGATAATATATTACTAAATCAGCGATATACAAAATTTTACACTCCTTACTTGTGCATGTATGATCAAACAGTACTAAATGTGTTGCTTCAAAAATATTTGAGTCTGTATGATTATCCGTTGCATCATCTCAGGAAGTATCACAATCAAATGCCTTGAAAAACTCTCTTAGTATCATAAGGAAAAAAAAACACATTTGGTATCAAATAATTAACAACTAGATGATTGCACGCGCCTAATGCGCGTGTGTATGGTAAACTTTAGTGATTTATAGGTAAGTTTCGAATTTAGATTCTTCTCTTATCTGAAAATTATGTTATATATGTATAGGTGATACCCGCGCCTAATGAACGGATTGTGTTAACTTTATTTTTTTTTTAAATGTAGATTATTGTTTAGTCGGTATGTTTTTAATATTATTTTGAGATTAATATATTTTTTTAATTTCTTTTATTATTTTCACTGTTCATTTGAAATATTTGTCTTTATTTTTAGATAAAATGTGAGTATCTGGTCATTGATTTATATTGTATTATTCACTTTTGGTTGTTTAACATTTCCAAATATTTATGTGAGTTGTTTCCAAAAGTTTAGAAGGGCTTATGATTCAGTTAGTTAAATTTAAGACTTTTAAACTAAATGCTAAAAAATGTAGCAAAGACAAACATTTTTAAAAATGCATAACTAAGTATAGAAAAAGAAAATAGCAATATCTATTACATATTTCACTCAAAATATTTGTGTTGAAGGTTTTTATGCCAAAATTATTATTCTGCTAATTTTTCACTAAAACTTAAATCTTCAAATTTCCCACCAACAAATTTTATGTCGAAAAAATTTTTCACCTCAAAATAATATAATTTAGTCATGGCAAATCTTCCATAAAATTCATCTTGAGAAAGCAATATCCTCTACATATTGCACTCAAATATTATAGGGTTTTAATGAAAAATATAATTCTGTTTATTTTCACAAATATTTAAGTCTATAAATTTATGTGAACAAATTTAAAATTGAAAAGTTATTTTCAAATTTTTTTAAAAACAATCACTAAGACATAGTAATTTGCAATGTTCCCGCCAAACAAAATTCGATTTACAATTTGGTTTCAAACAACCATATTGGAAAAGAAAACTTGGCTCTTTTGCTTCTGATTCTTCATAGCAAAACTAAAACCAAAAAAATATATTGCAATAACAGTAATATTGAAATACATGATAAGAACAAATGGCGCGGGGTTATATGAACTTTAATTGTTAATTAATTGATATCAGATTTAATGGTTAACAAAATAAAAAATTATGGTAGCAATTGATTAATTATTTAGTCCACTAAAATCTACGCAAGTTCTTACCATGGAAACACATTTAGCTTAGACTTGCATTATTAGACATATATAAAATCAGCCTTTGTTCCATATACTTCAAAAGCAATCAGCAAAAAAACATTATCTACAAGTTATTGATAAATGATAATAAAAATTATTATATTTTTTGTTGAACCTTTTTCCAACCATGAAATTTGAATCTTCTCATTCCACAAAATCCTTCCATTAGGAGATTTCTAAGCATGCTAAATGTTTGGTTTCAAAAATCTAAAAAGCAAAATGAAAAGAAAAAATCATTTAATAAAAATATTTGTATCTTCAGTGAATTTAAAATACTGAAAGATTATCGCCACCATCAAGAAGACAATACCAGCCACAATACCCAACGATTCATGCCTGAAATGAAAGAAGATGCAGAAATGAAGCAGACTTTGATCATATATTTAAGCTGTTTACACCAAATGGATCAAAACATACATTTTTATTTCTCCTCGAGGCGTTTACTTTAGCTGATATCAAAACCAATGCTAAGCACATCGTTAATGAAGATTGAACGCTTGAGCTCGCTAATAACAGAGAAGGTAGAGATAGAGAGAGCACATGAGTGTAGAGATCACGAAGATCACTCCCAGTTTCGACGGCGCGAGAAGGAATTCGTCATCGGAGGCAGCGGTCTTCCTTGTCATCTTCTACTCGCAAAAAGAAAAAAAAAAACAAATAACGTGTTAGGTTTGAGAAAGGTAGCCAAATAATTAAACACTCTCTTCAACAAATCTATTTTCCAAACTTCTTATATCAGAATATCATCAGAAAATGAAAGAATATTAGAAACGATTGTATTTTGCTAAAAGTTCTCGACGGTAAATTGCAGCCAACCATGACTAATGCCTTGATTCTTAAAGACCTGGAAGAAATCATCGAGCACCGAAACTTGGAATCCTTGATCAGCACTTGAATTTCAAACCGAGACCATGCTTACCGCGAACGATACCAGCTTTCAAGTGGGAATACGGAGACGTCTTCGAGGCCTTCGCGCTCTTTTCCCCAGTTTCCTCATCCTCTGTCTCCCAAGCTTCTTACATGCGCTCCGCAATCCACCCTACAATAGACCGATTAAGAAAGCCGATCGATGTGCCGGAAACGATAGACTGAAAGCAGATAGATGAGAAGAAAGCAGATCGATGTGCCGGAAACAATCACTTCCAGTAGTTTCAAGTGAAATAAATCGAGAAATAAACCCGCAACACCTGATCGGAAAAAGAAAATGATAAGATGTAAGATCAGGAAGAAAGACAACGGATTAAGATCCGTAAGAGAACGAATTCAGATCCAGGAAGAAAGAAGACCACGGCTTTAAAACCAAGAAGAAAGACAACGAATCGAGATGGAGGAAGCAAGAAAATCCCAGGTAAAAAAATTTCGTTTGAATCTCTGTTATCTACTTTCATTAATCGGAAAAAAAAAAAAAGATCCGACCCGCCAGACAATCCGCGTGTTTAACCGAAAATAATATTGATTTTAATTAAAAAAATTAAAAATACCCAAAAAATTGTGGGCTTGCCATGTCAGCAAAATAGCTCCCTCTTTAATATATTGTAGGATATTAGTTGGGAACTTATTAAGAGCATTTATAGAAGACAAGGAAGATAAGCTCATCAATGTTTTAGGACCCTCGTATGTATGTGACTCACATGGGAAGGTCTTCACTATCTTCACTTGATGCTTATCCTTTTGTGGAAACACTTCTCCGCATTGATATCATAAATTGCAAAATCCGTAAACTCGTCAATTGTTTACGCTATGAGTTAAAACCGTTACAAAGAACATTCCTAGCTCCAGATTTTGAAGCGAAAAGGCTTGGACTTGGATTTTGGCCCATAGATTTTTTCGCAAGAAGATCAAATCGTCCTCTTTACTCATCATTTGAGAAAAATAAAAATCTACAATTATATCCTTTCTGTAATTGTTTACTTTTGAGTTTCAAGAACTTTCCCCGAATTTGCCTGATACACATAGTAAATACTAAATAGTACACGCGTTCACTTTGTTCTTTTGTGGCTTTGAATTTAGAAGTTGACTTGTGAAAGGGTTGAAATCTGAGGCTACTTTCACACTTGAATCAATTTCAACCCTAAAACCCAAATAAGATGTGTTAAAATCAGTGTTCAAAAAAGCGGGCTAGGCGGCCGCCTAGGCGGCGCTTACCCGATTGGATTTCATGTAAATCGCCCTGATTAAGCGGATGTCGGATATAGGCGGTTTAAAGCGGTTATTAGGCGGATATAGGCGGTTTAAAGCGGTTATTATGCGGATGTAGGCGGTTTAAGCGGGTTAGGCGGATTTAATTTTTTTTTAAAATGTTTAATTTAACTTTTCTATTTATAGTTGGATCATTTTATTGAAATTATTTTATGATATATATTTAATATTTATATATTTTATTAATATTAAAAAACGCCTAAACCGCCTACAAAATCGCCTAGGCCCCGATTAGGCGTTCTAGGCACTAGGCTAAGGGTCACCGCCCGCTTAGCGCCTACCGCTTTTTTTAACACTGGTTAAAATTATTGAAACCAAAATCTGCAGATTTTATTCATCATCTCAACCAACAATGGGAAACTGTCTAAAGCCTCTCAAAGAAAAACCTCCTTCAATTTCTCCCAAGCCTCTCATCATCCCTCCAATTTCATCAGGTATACATCTCTGTTTTCTTTCAATTCACTTTACTTTCTTTTTTTGTACATATATATATATATAGTATCTAAATAAATCGAATTTATATTGACATATGAAAAGTGGAGCCAGAAGAGGAGAATTTGAGAGTGTTCAGCTTTGCGGAGTTGAACAAGGCAACAAAGAATTTCACACAATACATGGTCGTAAATGGTGATCCAAGAGGCTTTTCTCGAACATTCTACAAGGGAATCATCAACGAGACCAGATTTTCTCCATCAAGAACTGAAACTGGCATTGCTGTTTCTGTCATGGAATGTCATCAAGCTGGTTCAGAGGCTCTAGAAGAGTGGAAGGTACCCAAAAACCTTTTCATTTTTAGGCAACTATTTATAATATATATATTTTTAGCAAGACCTTGCAATTAATGATTAAGAATATGAGTATTTAGTGAAATCGATCTAAACCAAACAAATACGATGAAAAAAACAAAACCGAGGTTCAATCAGGTTAATTAATCAATCAATGTTTATTTTCGTTTATTTATTTAGCATTTGATGTCTTGTGTGTATATATGTATGATATCTGATGGGCACACACAAAAATTGCAGGAAGAAGTGAAGTCTCTAGTAAAGATGTCTCATCCCAATTTAGTCAAAATTTTAGGTTACTTGTGAAGAGAACAAATCCTTCCTGGTTTTCGAATACTTGCAAAAGGCAAATCTGGACCGTCACATTTTCGAAAGTTAAGATCCCCTCTAATCAATGGATCCATGATCTTAAAAACCGGTATAGACAATTTTGCTTTACATGTTAGTTTCATTATTTTTTCAACAGAAGAAGAAGAGGCATTACCGTGGGACACACGGGTTAAGATAGCTATCGGAGCAGCTCAAGCTCTCGCATTTGTACATTCGGTCAAGAACAGCGCGCTATATCGAGATTTTAGAATGTATAACATTTTGCTTGACGAGGTAATTAATGACTTTTGGTCCACTCTTCTTGTTTCTTTAATTTACTGTTTATGATCTTAAATAAAATTCCAATAAAATTTAACACTTGAAGTTTTGGATATATTTCATCAGCATTACAATGCAAAACTGTTTTATCTCGGATCAAACAGACTTAGTTTGTTAGATGAAAGTATCACGACTGCATTCATAGGAAGAACCGAATACATAGCTCCTGAATATATAATCTCAGCTGGTACACCAAAATCTTAATTAACCTTTGTTTTACGAATTAATTAAGGTTCCATGTCTAAGACCAGTTAATAGACCATCATTTTAAACAACACGAGACAGGACAATGTGTTCAACAGAGTTTCTAATTTGAACAATCTAAATGGCAGAAGAAACATATAATCCATGACCAAATTCCCACTTTCCTTGACTCGCCATTACTTTTTTTCCTGAATTTCGATTCTACTATATTGAAAACTTGAGTAATCAAGCGGATATGGTAATACAGATCATCAGATGACTAATTACAACACCAACCATCACGTTCATTATGATTCCCTTTCATTTCTCACTTTAAAAAAATTCAAATATGCTCCAACTCGCTATCAAAAAAATGATCAGCATAACCTTATGACTTTAACAAGAGACTCACAATTCAATCATCATTATCAATGCCTAAGACGGAAACACACTATTATCAAGCAGAATCAAATACTCAAAGAAAAACTGGATCAGTAGTGATCAAACTTTGCACCGATTGCAAGAAGTTACTGTTTTGAACCAGTATTTGGCAAATACTCAACCAAAGAGGCCAAAAGACAACATCCTCACACGGAACACAAAACAGAACCAATCGTACTCACTAAAGAGAACAATGCTTTGCTCGGTACGGTTCATTCCCATCTTCCTTATCAACTAAGGCATACTCACTAAATTGAAAACTTAACTTACTTTGCCAACAATGGAATTATATGAATCTTCATATATGGGGGTCCTTGCTGTTACAGAACCTTCATCTAAGGCCGCCCGTAGATCAACATAAAGTTGATCGAATGCATGAGAGATCTCAGTTTCATCAGCTTCTCCTTCAATATAATCATCAAGGACGTTGTACACAACAGAGGTGGGGAAGAAGATGCCATACAACTACACCAAAACCAAAACCATTTGTCACTCTTATACTCTTGAAAGTAAACATAATTAAAAGGAAATCACCAAAACGAAAACGAATTCAAGTACCATCGATTCGCCTTCCTCATCAAAGCGTATGTGGCTATTAGGGAACTGAGTGAAAGGCCTCTCATGTGCAAATATGGAGCCGTACTTCTCTAGAATAGGAGCCACTTTTCTAATGTCGATGACTTCACCAGTAGGTTCCAGATTGAATCTTGGAGTCACGTTGACGAGCTGCTGGATAGAGAGCTCATGATCCGGCTGAATAAATCCCGAAATCGTAGAAGATGTTGGAACTGACGAGTCAGTGAGATCGCCCAGCAGAGATCCGACTTCTGTTGGAGGTGCCGACCAAGGAGCCCATAGTCTCTCCAACTGACACGAGCCATCGTTGTTGAACTCGAGAGACTGAAAAACGAAACGCGCTAGGTTTTAGGGTTTGTGCACAAACGGGGCATCATTCCGTACTAACTTGTTTTTGTCCAACTTATTGTTGAAGATGCTTGGCTGGATCTTGGCTGGACCATCTGGCTACCACGCGGTTCTCGCCGTTTATCACGGAGCCGCCGATGGTCATCCCTACTTCGAGGTACAGGACTTCGGAGGAGAGGATTTTGCAGATGGGGGCTTCCTGCGCCTTTCCGCACTCGGTCATTTGATCGACATGTATGTGGAAATGGATTGACTTTTGAGTTTTCCCATGTTTTCTGTGTGTTCTTTTGTAGAAACTTATCTCCTTCTGTTTCTCTGATAATGGATTCATGAAATGTAAAAACATCTTATCTTTAGTTTTCTTGTGATTTACCTTGTCGATTACTTCCTTTCTTCTATCTCTATGTAACCACTCTTGTTCTGATCACAGAAGTTAAATGCTTTATGCAAATGTTCTTAAGGATACAGCCACAAACTCGCTATTCTTGTAACTTTTTGCTCAAGTCATTGATGACGTTAAGACTTAGATCACAAACATTGCAACAAGAATGTGCTTGAACCTAAGAGCTTCAACATCTAATCTCTTTACACTTTCAGTATCTGATTTTGATTCTCTTTCTTACCTTCTATCAAATTCTCTTGTAAGCCTTCATGAAGTCATGCATCAAGCTTGTGAAGGCCACATTCCTCCAAACGATTTTGACACACACGTCTCTGTTTCTGCTCTGTTACAAATTAGAAAATCTTCTTTCTTTCTCTTTGTGTGTGTGTGTGTGTCATCCAAAGTTAAGAGTCCAACGGCTCTTTCTTTCTACGCAAGGAAAGACATAAGGTATCATCAATGTAAACTTCAGTTAAAGGCTTGGAACCGTCGAAGATCTTTCCCCAAGATAAATCAACTAAGCAATAAGTCATATTAAATAACTTACTAAATGGGGAAACCGCGTTTTCTAAGTGTTTGCTTAAGTCTCTAAATTTTTTCATAATTTTTCCTTTTATGGTATAGTCATAGCAAATGTTGTGCTCGCTTGTATTTCATTTGTTTTGCCTTAGGTGAGCAAAATGTTGACTTCTGAGGTCGTCCAACTAATTAATATATGAATGTGCTTTTCACAATTGAACCAACCTCACCCACATGAGATGTGTTAGGAAATCTTGAAATCAAAATCATCTCCACAACAATGGGAAACTCTCTAAATCCTTTCAAAGAACAACCTCCTTCATTTGCTTACGAGTCTCTCCCCACCCCTCTATTAAAATTTAAATATATGAAAAAGAGGAGGCAGAAAACGACAATGTGAGAGTCTTCAGCGTCACGGAACTGAAGAAAGCTACGAAAAGATTCAGAATAGACAGGCAAGTACTGGGCATGGACGGCTGTGTTCAAACATTCTACAAGGGCAAAGGCTACATCGATGGCACCACATTTGCAACATCAAGAGCTAAAACTGGAATCGCTGCAACATCCTCCATATCAGAAACAGTAGAGTATAACAAACTCTGCTTTTCTTTACTTGCTTCAACAGCTGCAACCGCATGTTCTAGCTGAAGATCTGAGTCCCTCAAGTGTTTCTCAAGCGATGCTAACTTCTCCAGAGTGAAGCCTTTTGCTCTGAATGTCTCCAACTCGTCTTGAAGCTCCTTTTTGCTTTCTTCTAATAGTTTGCATTTGGATTCTGCTTCCTCAGCCCTTGCTTTCAGTTCCTCGTTGATATGTTCAAGATCTGTTGTATGAGCAGCAGAGCTAGCATCCACGTCTTTTGCTTGAAGCCCGTATTCATTCAGTTGTTCCTCAAGGGAGCTAACTTTTTCACTTAATGTGGAATTCTCAGTGCTCAACAGAATCAAATTATGTTCAGCTTCTTTCAAACTCTCTTTTAAGCCTTCTGTTTGCGCCATAAGAAAGTCGTTAAGTCTTGCGTTGCTGCTATCAAGTTTGTGCAAGGCAGAATCCTTAGCTTCTAAACGTTCCTTTGAATCAACGAGCTCAGACTTCAAGTTGTCTTCCCGCTTAAAAGAGCCGCTTAGATTGAACTGAAGAATCTGGAGTTTCCCCGACATCTCCTTTGACATTCCTTTAAAGACTTCAGCAGCATTATCTGCCTCAAGCCACCTCGAATATGCATCTTCGATCACTTCTTCCATGTAGACAAGATCCTGCTCGGAAGAATAAAGCTTCATCCCTAGCTGGTATTCAGTATTTCTTGACTCACTTAGTTTCTTCTCGAGTTCCATCTCCTTAGCCAAAGATTTCTCAAGCATCCTCAAAACGTTCCTCTGCTGATCAGCAGTCTGCATTTTGATCTTAGCGCTCAGATCCCCAAACTCACTATCGTTTTGAGATACCGCATTTTGCCCTCCAGACCCTAACAAAACAAAGTTTCAACATATATTCCATCAAAGCCTGAAGACCTTCTTTACTTATATAGAACAAGAGAATCATAACAACAAGGTTCCAAGTGATATTGGTTTAGTTAGGTTTGTCACTTACAGCTTCCAAGTTCATCCAAACCAGAAGATAACTTGTGAAAGTTAGAAGATTGCATCTTCATTTCCACCACTTGGTCTATTAACTGGCCCAAAGATTGTTCAGCATCTTGCAACTTCCCTTCCAAATCCGAGATAGCTTCTTCTTCTCCGTCATGTTGAAACGGAGATATCATGACACGGGCACTTTGGATTTCGTTCTGGAGATAGCCAAGAATGGATTCAAGCTCTTTCACCTCTGAATCGAGAATCGAAGACAAGAGATCAAACTCCAAAGCCTTCTCAGCAGAATCTTGGCAGATTGATCAATAAATGGTTTGTTCATCAATTTCATGTTGACACATACTGCAGAGACTAGAGCTGAAGAAACTCTTTAACTTTGAACTTAAAATCTAAATTAATTTCGAAAAGCAAAAACAAACCAACCCAATCTTACTGGTTTTGTTTTCAAAAAGAAAGAAAAAACCGGCAACAAAAATCATGCCTTTACTGATTCTTTATGAAGTTATCCATAGACCTTTTTTTTTTTCTAAAAAAAAAAAGATATGATTATAAATACCTTACTTTCCGTAAAGAAGTGGAAAATATATCGAAATCCTAGCGTAATCGCATCTTATGAGTTGCTCCATGGACGGCGAATTCGCCAGCGCCCCTAGAGTAATTCTTCTTCGATCCCTATTGCTTTCTCTAAACCCTTTTTTTCTCAATTAATGTTTTCTGCTTCATCTTCTTATTTTCCTCTAGAGTTTTCTGATTAGATCTTTTGTACCGTAGGTTCCGAAATTGAACGATCATCCATACGAACAAATCAGGTAATTAATTTGATTTCTGTTCTTTTCTTTTGAGGATTTGTATCTGTAAGATCTGCTCTTGACATGTCCTAATATCATTAGGAGGATTTACGTTGAGGGATACGACACTTCACTTCCTGCCTATGCTCTCGCTTTTGATCTGAGAGAACACTTCGCTTCATGTGGAGAGATTTTACATATTGATATTCCCACAGACATTGGAAGCGGTCTTCTCAACAGGTTTGTGCCTTCTTCCTTTAGTTTTTTTTTTTCCCTTAAATTCACACTATATATAAACTTGTATTTGTTCGTACAGATTTGCCTTCATTTACCTTCGGGGAGAAGGTGCAGTAGAGAAGGCGTTGGGACTTAGTGGAAGTCTAGTCACTAAGCCTTACCCGTTTCTTGAGACACACTTTGATCTTGATTTGCACTCTATGAAACCGCCAGAGAGCCGGCAACGAGACATGTAATTTGTTTTTGGTTTTGTTTGTAAGATATATATGCTCTTGTCATCTTAATAGTATATATTATCATAACATGCGGTCAAATCTATTGCTGTAGCATTAGGAGGATTTGCGTTGAAGGATACGACACTTCGCTTCCTGCCCATCATGTCAGTCTTGCTTTGAGAGGACATTTTGGTTCCTGTGGAGTGATTTTACATATTTATATTCCTACAGACGTTGGAAGCGGTCTTCTCAACAGGTTTGTGCCTTCTTCCTCGGGTTTGTGCCTTACACCTCAAGTTAAATGCGGCTTACTATATATATATATATATATAAACTTGTATTTGTTCTATACGTACAGATTTGGCTTCATGTATGTTCGTGGAGAAGGTGCAGAAAAGAAGGTGTTGAGACTTAGCGGAAGTGATATGGGGGGAGGACGGAATGTAGTCGCAATGGCTTACCCGTTTCGTGAAACAGACCTTAATATTGCGTTGGCTCATACGGAAGTCTGTTGCAGCAGTAGCATTAGGAGGGTTTACGTTGAGGGATACGATACTTCGCTCTCTGCCTATGATGTCAATCTTGCTTTGAGAGAACACTTCTCTTCCTGTGGAGAGGTGGTACATGTTTATACTCCCACAGAGGCTAGAAGCCAGCGGCTTCGTGTCAAGAAACTCAACAGGTTTTGTGGCTTCTTCCTCGAGCTTTTTTTCTTATCCCATCTCAAGTAATTAAATATATAAACTCTTGTATTGGCTCTAACGTGCAGATATGGCTTCATTTATGTTCGTGGAGAAGGTGCAGAAGAGAAGGCGTTGGGACTTAGTGGAAGCGACATGGGAGGACGGATTGTAGTCACTAAGGCTTACCCGTTTCATGAAACATACCTTGATCTTGAGCTGGCTCCTATGATAGCGGCAAAGACCCAACGACAACACGTGTAATGTGTTTTTTAATTTTATTTAATTTTTGAGATTTGTTTGTAAGATTTGCTCTTGTCATTGTCATGTTGATGATATTATCTCATGCGATCAAATTATTTAGGGTGCGAGTCACGGGATTTGACACTTCGCTTTCTAAGGAATATGTCAAGAGCATGCTGATTGAACATTTCTCTTCATGTGGACGTGTCTGGAGTGTCAGTGTCTTTGTTTGTCAAGGTCGTAGGTTCGTGGCTTCTTCCTCCCAAATTTTCTGAATTTTTCTTCTTTCCCAACTCGAATGCTAACCAAAGACTTGTTTGTCTTTGTTGATTTTTACAGTCAAGCGAACCTTCATATGGACGTAGGTGACGCAACAGAGAAGGCGTTGCAACTTAGTGGACGTGAAGTGAGAGGATTAAACATTGTTGTTATTAGGGTTTTACCGCCACATCAACCACGCGGCACCACCTGGGTTCGCCGTAATCCCCCTCGTACGGAACATGACAAAATTATCACATGTAAGACTCTTCTCATTAATTCTTTGACTCTTGATTTTTTTGTAACAAAGTAAAACTCTAATTAATTCTACTTTTTTTTTTGTAAAAAAAGTTGCCAAGCGCATGTACAGGACTCGGGAGCAGCAAGCTGAATGTTCATCGAGCAGAGAGCGCTCTGCCGTCTAGAGAGAAGAATAAAAGTATCATGCATTTATCTGGATGTTTTAAAGTATGGTGTTTTTTATCTGGATGTTTTTAAGTGTGATACTTTGTTTGGCTTGCGTGCCATATATTTGCGGTTGAGACAGGCTGCTAGACTCTAAATAACGGCATGATCGTCTTTCTCATTCTAATGGCTTCCTACAAAATTCGGCATGTTCCAATTCCAAATATAAAATCATATAGACCAAAGAAATATAATTATGTATGTTATGTTACTATTTATCATGTCATGGAGGTCAGAACTCAAAACAATGATTATAAAAAACGAATCTAGTTTAAAATAATAAACGAAAGAAAGAAAAGAATAAATATATATATGTATAATAGTTAATAAGGGTAAAAAAAGAGGTATTGGATGAAGAGAGGGACCTACATGTGAAAGAATGGAGGAATTTTCAGTCTTTCATTTCAAACTGCATATTTCTTTAATCGTCATTTTCATCTGCCTATATAATCCACTATCCTCTGTTTGCAAATCAAACTGATCCGTAAATCTTGCTTCCTCCATTAATCTGTTTCCAGAGTTGTTGTGTTGTTACCTCCGAAGAGAGAAATGGGAAGTACTCCTGCGAGGATGTTGCCGATAACAGATCCGGCGGCGGAATCTTCGACGTGTACGGTGAGGATTTAGCTACGTTGGATCAGCAACATATTTCTTTCACACTTTTGATCTATGAGAATCACTTGATTTTGGACTTAAAATAAAGGAGCTGCTTGCAAGTGAGAGTTTGTTTTGTTTTTAATAAATTACCCAACCAGCAAGTGTTTTTGTTTCTTGTTGTTGAAGTAAGAGGCAGCTTATTGAAATGTTGTGCAGTGGGTACTCGTTGCTGCGTGATCCGAGATACAACAAGGGACTTGCATTCAAGTTACCGTTGTTACTGATGGTGAGCGGATTCTCGGTCTCGGAGATCTTGGTTGCCAGGTAAATAAATTGGACCCTTGAAACTGCATTTATCATCCGTTTGAAACAATGTGTAAAATGTTTACACAGCTTTGGGAGGAATCCGTCCATCGGAACATAAAGCTACAATATTCTACTTGACTGATGATTATTCAGTTTTCGTTTGATCCAATGAGAAGTTGCTCAATGATGAGTTTTACATTGGCCTTAAACAGATAAGGGCAGCTGGACTATTCTGTTTCCTGTTATATCATTATCTTCCTATAACTAACTAATTAATAAGATGATTTTTCACTGGGAGTTTAGTTTACTTTTGTGACTCAAGAATATGCAGAGTTTCTATATGAGTTCATGTGACTATGGCAGAGCCGGTCCGTACTGTTTTGTTGCCCAAAAAAAAAAAAAAATATGCGCCCACTAAAATTTCAGTTTTCTTAAAAATTGCAAAAATAATATTAGGTTAGAGCCACCACGCATCGAGCCACCTCAAAAATAATTGCAAAAATTGCAAAAATAGTGTTAGGAAAAATCCAAAACCACACTCGTCAAGCCTCAAATTGATGCGTGCCACTATCTGTTTATCTCTCTTAACAAACCCAAGAAAGAAGAAACTTCATAGTTATAGTATGATAAATGAAACCCTCCATTTTTTGTTTCTTTTCTTTTTATTCAATTAGGAGCTACTATTTTTTCAAACAAATAATAATCCAGTCATGTTTATTGATAGAGTCCAAATATATTTCCCTAGTATCACCACAAATTATTTGAGCTACACAGTTTCGACAATTACATTAATATTTTAAATAAATTTATGTGGGATCTAACTGTTCTCCGTGATAGAGACAAAAGCTGATCCCAAAACACGAAACGATAATATATTACTAAATCGGTGATATACAAAATTTTACACACTTGACACTCCTTACTTGTGCATGTATGCAACGTTCAAACTTTTAATTACACGATCAAACAGTAAATGTGTTACTTCGAAAAGATTTGAGTGCGTTGTATCATCTCAGGAAGTATCACAATCCAATGTCTAGAAAAACTCTCTTATTATCATAAGGAAAAAAACACAGTTGGTATCAATTAATTAACAATATTAGTTGGGAACTTATTTAAGAGCATTAATAGAAGACAAGGAGGATAAGCTCATCAATGTTTTAGGACCCTCGTATGTATGTGACTCACATGGGAAGGTCTTCACTATCTTCACATGATGCCTATCCTTTTCTGGAAACACTTCTCCGCATTGATATCACAAATTGCAAAATCCGTAAATTCGCCATTTGTTTACGCTATATGAGTTAAAACCGTTACAAAGAACATTCCTAGCTCCAGATTTTGAAGCGAAAAGGCTTGGACTTGGATTTTGGCCCATAGATTGTTTCGCAAGAAGATCAAATCGTCCTCTTTTCTCATCATTTGAGAAAAATAAAAATCAACAATTATATCCTTTCTGTAATAGTACACGCGTTCACTTTGTTCTTTTGTGGCTTTGAATTTAGAAGTTGACTTGTGAAAGGGTTGAAATCTGAGGCTACTTTCACACTTGAATCAATTTCAACCTCTAAAACCCAAATAAGATGTGTTAAAATTATTGAAACCAAAATCTGCAGATTTTATTCATCATCTCAACCAACAATGGGAAACTGTCTAAAACCTCCTTCAATTTCTCCCAAGCCTCTCATCATCCCTCCAATTTCATCAGGTATACATCTCTGTTTTCTCTCAATTCACTTTACTTTCTTTTTGTGTACATATATATATATATAGTTTCTAAATAAATCGAATTTATATTGACATATGAAAAGTGGAGCCAGAAGAGGAGAATTTGAGAGTGTTCAGCTTTGCGGAGTTGAACAAGGCAACAAAGAAATTCACACAATACATGGTCATAAATGGTGATCCAAGAGGCTTTTCTCGGACATTCTACAAGGGATACATCAACGAGACCACATTTTCTCCATCAAGAACTGAAACTGGCATTGCTGTTTCTGTCATGGAATGCCATCAAGCTGATTCACAGGCTCTAGAAGAGTGGAAGGTAACCAAAAACCTTTCCATTCCTAGGCAACTATTTATAATATATTTTTTAGCAAGAAGATCTTACAAGTGGTTGCACAAAAAAAAAAGAAAAAAAAAAAGCAAGACCTTACAATTAATGATTAAGAATATGAGTATTTAATCTAGACAAAACCGATCTAAACCAAATGATTACGATGTATAAACAAAACCGAGGTTCAGTATTAAGTTCAATTAAGCTAATCAATGTTTGTTTTTTTTCGTTTTCTTTTAGCATTTGATGTCTTGTGTATATATATATATATAATTATATATATATATATCTGATGGGCACAAAAAAATTACTGAGTTGCAGGAAGAAGTGAAGTCTCTAGTAAAGATGTCTCATCCCAACTTAGTCAAAATTTTAGGTTACTGTTGTGAAGATAATAAATCCTTCCTGGTTTTTGAATACTTGCAAAAAGCAAATTTGGACCGTCACATTTTCGAAAGTTAAGATCCTCTCTAATTAATGGATCCATGATCTAAAAAACCGGTATAGACAATTTTGCTTTACATGTTAGTTTCATTATTCTTTCAACAGAAGAAGAAGAGGCATTACCGTGGGACACACGGGTTAAGATAGCTATCGGAGCAGCTCAAGCTCTCGCATTTGTACATTCGGTCAAGAACAGCGCGCTATATCGAGATTTTAGAATGTATAACATTTTGCTTGACGAGGTAATTAATGACTTTTGGTCCACTCTTCTTGTTTCTTTAATTTACTGTTTATGATCTTAAATAAAATTCCAATAAAATTTAACACTTGAAGTTTTGGATATATTTCATCAGCATTACAATGCAAAACTGTTTTATCTCGGATCAAACAGACTTAGTTTGTTAGATGAAAGTATCACGACTGCATTCATAGGAAGAACCGAATACATAGCTCCTGAATATATAATCTCAGGTACACCAAAATCTTAATTAACCTTTGTTTTACGAATTAATTAAGGTTCCATGTCTAAGACATTTAATTGTGTAATGTATATATATTGTTAGGTCATTTGGCCACGAGGAGTGATGTGTATACATTTGGCGTGATCTTGCTCGAGATTTTGACTGGTTTGAAAGCTTCAGATGGAGAAAGGATGGATAAGAAGCAGAACATATTTGTCTCGACTAAACCATTCTTGTCAGATAAAAATAAAATCCGAAAAATAATCGATCCACGACTTGGGGACGATTATCCTGTGAATGCAGTGACACAGATGGGTATACTCATCAAAAGATGCATCAAGTTGGATGCTAGGAAACGACCATCGATGCAACAAGTTGTGGATAGCTTGAATGATATTGCAGAGATTAAAGACTAGTGTGTCGAGGTACTGACATTTGAAATTGGAAAAGTATGGGGCTTATTTGTAATAACAAACAGAACCAGTAGTTTATCTATAAATGTACTGAAGTTAAAGGTACATAATGGTGTCCAGCATTGTTTTTTCCTGCAAGTTCAGAGTCGATTGAAAAAGTCAATGAAAACTTATTACTAAAATGGACTAAAGTTCAGTAATCGTTTACTTGAGTCTAAGAGTTTTTCCCCAAATCTGCCTTAAATGGATATATCCGTAGAGTTCGTATAGAGGTTTCTTGCTTTACTTTCTTTTGCCTAAGTGAGCAATTGACTCATTAACGTGTTGAATGCTAACTTGTTTTTGTCCAACTTATTGTTGAAGATGCTTCCACGCTTGTTAATCATTTATCAACCTCTTTATAAAAACCACAAACAAGAAGATATGTTAAAATCTTGAAACCAAAATTCCAACAGATTTAATTAATCTCCATCATCATCAACAATGGGAAACTCTCTAAATCCTTTCAGAGAACAACCTCCTTCATTTGCTTACGAGTCTCTCACCACCCCTCTAATTTCCGGTACATTTTCTGTTTTTTTAAAAATATTTTATTTTTTGTTTATATAAAACCAATGATATATGGAAAGTGTTGGCAGAAAACGAGAATCTGAGAGTCTTCAGCTTCAAGGAATTGAAGAAAGCAACGAAGAATTTCAAAAAAGACAGGGTCGTAAAAGGCGTGGATGGCTCTGTTCGAACATTTTACAAGGGCTACATCGATGAGATCACATTTGCTCCATCAAGAAACAAAACCAGCATTGCTGTTTCTGTCGTCGAATGTCTTCAAGATAGCTCAGAGGCTCTACAAGAGTGGAAAGTAAGCCAAGTCTGAGCAAGGCTCTAACTAAACTATTTTGTTACATTTGTCTTCTATATGTGAGTGTACTTATTAAGTATCTATGAGTTGCAGGAAGAAGTGGAGTATATAGGGGAAATTTCTCATCCAAACCTAGTCAAATTTTGGGGCTACTGTTGTAAAGATAACAAAGCACTCCTGGTTTTCGAATACTTGCACAAAGGAACTTTGGACTGTCATATATTCGGAAGTTAAGATCTCTTCTAGTTAATATGTTCATTCTATTAATGGGTATAGATCAAAAAAATTTGCATCAAAGTTTCATGTTTCTCTCAACAGAAGGAGAGGCATTGCCATGGGAAACACGGATTAAGATAGCCATTGGAACAGCTCAAGGTCTTTCATTTCTCCACTCGATCAAGAACAGCCCGCTAAATCAAGAACTCAGAATGCATAACATTATGCTTGACGAGGTAAGTAACGCCTCTTGTTTTCATTCTTCATTTTGTTTATGATCATAGAAACTAATACCTGAGTTTGGATTTCATCCAGCAATACAATGCAAAACTGTTTTATCTTGAATCAAACAAACAATGGTTGAAACCTTATTTGGAAGATGGATTCACATTTGTTGGAAAATCTAAATACTTATCTCCTGAAATGTTTTCAACGCCAGGTACACCAAAATCTCAGTAACTTTTGTTTCTAAATATTCTGATTAATCTTTCATTGTTCAATTGTGTAAGACGATTGTGTAAAGTATGTAGGTCCTTTGGGAATGGAGGCCGATGTTTACACATTTGGTGTGATCTTGCTTGACCTTTTAAGTAACTTAGATGTTCGGACTAGATCTTTCTTGCCTCTGAATGATAAGATTGATCAAATAATTGAAGAAATAAACGATCCCCGACTTGGGAGCGATTATCCTGTGAATGCAGCAACACAGATGTGCACACTCGTCCAAAGATGCACCACGGGGGACAAGAAGAAACGACCATTGATGCAAGAAGTTTTGGATGCTCTGAATGATATTGCAGAGATTAAGGACTAATGTGTAGAGGTGCTCATATTTGATATTGAAAAAAGTTAGGGGTTTATTTGTAATAATAATAACTGAAAGAGTTGGGGATTTCTATTTTGAATACAAGAATAAGCTTTTTCATAACTTTTATAGCAGATTTTCTGTAATAATATTAGCCACACACACACACAAAAAGGAAACTAAAATATAATCTGTCATCGTAAACTATGACAAAGACAGAAAAAACACTAGAGCTTATGAGATTCTGAAAAAGCTAAAGACTCTTGGATAGTTGGATGTTTTGGTGGGATACAAAATAAGACATTGATGACGTTAAGATCACAAACATTTCAACAAGAATGTGCTTGAACCAAAGAGCTTCAACATCTGATCTCCTTACACTTAATATCTGATTTTGATTCTGTTTCTTACCTTCTATCAAAATCTCTTGTAAGCCTTCATGAAGTATCTTGCATTGCTGCTATCAAGCTTGTGCAGACCACATTCCTCCATACGATTTTGACACACACGTCTCTGTTTTTGCTCTGTTACAAATTATAAAATCTTCTTCTTTCTTTCTCTCTATGTGTGTATCATCCAAAGTAAAGAGTCCAACGGCTCTTTCTTTCTACGCAAGGAAAGATATAAGGTATCATGAATCTAAACTTCAGTTAAAGGCTTGGAACCGTCGTAGATCTTTCCCCAAGAAAAATCATCTAAGCAATAAGTCATATTTAAATAACTTACTAAATGGGGAAACCGCGTTTCTGTAACTGTTTGCTTAAGTCTCTGATTTTTTTTTTCTCCATAAATTTGTCTTTTATGGTATAGTCATAGCAAATGTTGTGGTTGCTTGTTTTTCCGTTGTTTTGCCTTAAGTGAACAAAGTGTTGACTTCTGAGGTCGTAATGGGCCTACCTGGACGGCTCTGTTCGAACATTCTACAAGGGCAAGGGCTACATCGATGGCACCACATTTGCAACATCAAGAACTAAAACCGGAATCGCTGTTTCTGTCATAGAATGTTTTTATTTTAGATCACAGGCTCTACAGCTACAAGCGTGGAAGGTAAGCAAAGTCTGTCCATTATTTACACTTGTCTTGTCTACTTATTAATGTGTGTGATTGGCAAAAAAAATCTTGAGTTGCAGGAAGAGGTGAAGTCTGTAGGGAAAATTTGTCATCCAAACTTGGTCAAAATTTTTGGTTACCGTTGTGAAGATAACAAAACACTATTGGTTTTCGAATACTTGCAACAGAGGAAGTTTGGACCAACACATTTTCGGAAGTTAAGATCTCTTCTAATTAACGGATCCATTCGATACATGGGTATAGATAATTTTGCTTTACATAGAGTTTCATTTCATGTTTCTCTCAACAGAAGAAAAGGCATTGCCGTGGGAAACACGGATTAAGATTGCCATTGGAACAGCTCAAGGTCTTGCATTTATTCACTCGATCGAGAACTCAGAATGCATCATAACATTATGCTTGACGAGGTTATGCCTTTTCATTTGCATTCTTCTTTTTCTTCTTCTCATTTTTGTTTATGATAAACTAATACCTAAGTTTGGATTTCATCAGCAATACAATGCAAAGTTGTTTTACCTTGAATCAAACCAACAATATTTGGTAGACAAAACGATATATGGGAGAGAAATGATATAAATGGCTCCTGAATTCCTAATCTCAGGTACACCAAAAGCTTAACTTTTGTTTTAGAAATCCTGATAATCTTTCATTGTTCAAGACGATTGTGTAATGTATGAAGGTCACTTGGGAACGGAGACTGATGTTTACACATTTGGTGTGATCCTTGCTTGAGCTTTTAGCTGGTTCGGAAGATAGAGCAAGAAAATTATTCAAGCATAGCCCAGATGGTTGGATTAGACCTTTCTTCATTGGTGAAATAATCGATCCCCGACTTGGGAACGATTATCCTGTGAAGGCGGCGATACAGTTGGGCACACTTATCCAAAGTTGCACCAAGTTGGAAAAGAAGAAACGAAACGACCGATGATGCAACAAGCTTTGGATGTCCTCTATAACATTGCAGAGATCGAGTATTAAATCTGCAGACTGCAGAGGTGCTTACTTATATTAGGCATTGAAAAAGTTATAAGGGTTTATTTGTAATGACTGAAAGAACCGGTGTTGAAAAAAAAAACATAAAAGATATTTAAAAACAAGAAGCATGTTTTGACATTTTTGTAACTGAGATGATTAGTCTCTCCAACTGACGCGAGCCATCGTTGTTGAACTCGAGAGACTGAAAAACGAAACGCGCTAGGTTTTAGGGTTTGTGCACAAACGGGGCATCATTCCGGACTAACTTGTTTTTGTCCAACTTATTGTTGAAGATGCTTGGCTGGATCTTGGCTGGACCATCTGGCTACCACGCGGTTCTCGCCGTTTATCACAGAGCCGCTGATGGTCATCCCTACTTCGAGGTACAGGACTCCGGAGGAGAGGATTTTGCAGATGGGGGCTTCCTGCGCCTTTCCGCACTCGGTCATTTGATCGACATGTATGTGGAAATGGATTGACTTTTGAGTTTTCCCATGTTTTCTGTGTGTTCTTTTGTAGAAACTTATCTCCTTCTGTTTCTCTGATAATGGATTCATGAAATGTAAAAACATCTTATCTTTAGTTTTCTTGTGATTTACCTTGTCGATTACTTCCTTTCTTCTATCTCTATGTAACCACTCTTGTTCTGATCACAGAAGTTAAATGCTTTATGCAAATGTTCTTAAGGATACAGCCACAAACTCGCTATTCTTGTAACTTTTTGCTCAAGTCATTGATGACGTTAAGACTTAGATCACAAACATTGCAACAAGAATGTGCTTGAACCTAAGAGCTTCAACATTTAATCTCTTTACACTTTCAGTATCTGATTTTGATTCTCTTTCTTACCTTCTATCAAATTCTCTTGTAAGCCTTCATGAAGTCATGCATCAAGCTAGTGAAGGCCACATTCCTCCAAACGATTTTGACACACACGTCTCTGTTTCTGCTCTGTTACAAATTAGAAAATCTTCTTTCTTTCTCTTTGTGTGTGTGTGTGTGTCATCCAAAGTTAAGAGTCCAACGGCTCTTTCTTTCTACGCAAGGAAAGACATAAGGTATCATCAATGTAAACTTCAGTTAAAGGCTTGGAACCGTCGAAGATCTTTCCCTCAGATAAATCAACTAAGCAATAAGTCATATTAAATAACTTACTAAATGGGGAAACCGCGTTTTGTAAGTGTTTGCTTAAGTCTCTAAATTTTTTCATAATTTTTCCTTTTATGGTATAGTCATAGCAAATGTTGTGCTCACTTGTATTTCATTTGTTTTGCCTTAGGTGAGCAAAATGTTGACTTCTGAGGTCGTCCAACTAATTAATATATGAATGTGCTTTTCACAATTGAACCAACCTCACCCACATGAGATGTGTTAGGAAAACTTGAAATCAAAATCATCTCCACAACAATGGGAAACTCTCTAAATCCTTTCAAAGAACAACTTCCTTCATTTGCTTACGAGTCTCTCCCCACCCCTCTATTAAAATTTAAATATATGAAAAAGAGGAGGCAGAAAACGAGGAGGCAGAAAACGACAATGTGAGTCTTCAGCGTCACGGAACTGAAGAAAGCTACGAAAAGATTCAGAATAGACAGGCAAGTACTGGGCATGGACGGCTGTGTTCAAACATTCTACAAGGGCAAAGGCTACATCGATGGCACCACATTTGCAACATCAAGAACTAAAACCGGAATCGCTGCAACATCCTCCATATCAGAAACAGTAGAGTATAACAAATGATATAAATGGCTCCTGAATTCCTAATCTCATGTACACCGAAAGCTTAACTTTTGATTTAGAAATCCTGATAATATTTCATTGTTCAAGACGATTGTGTAATGTATGAAGGTCACTTGGGAACAGAGACTGATGTTTACACATTTGGTGTGATCCTTGCTTGAGCTTTTAGCTGGTTCGGAAGATAGAGCAAGAAAATTATTCAAGTATAGCCCAGATGGTTGGATTAGACCTTTCTTCATTGGTGAAATAATCGATCCCCGACTTGGGAACGATTATCCTGTGAAGGCGGCGATACAGTTGGGCACACTTATCCAAAGTTGCACCAAGTTGGAAAAGAAGAAACGAAACGACCGATGATGCAACAAATCTGCAGACTGTGGAGGTGCTTACTTATATTAGGCATTGAAAAAGTTATAAGGGTTTATTTGTAATGACTGAAAGAACCGGTGTTGAAAAAAAAAAACATAAAAGATATTTAAAAACAAGAAGCATGTTTTGACATTTTTGTAACTGAGATGATTAGCCAAAAAGAAAAAGAAAAACTAAAAATATAATCCGTCATTGTAAACTAATGACAAAGAGAGAAACAAAACTGGAGCCTATGAGATTCTGCAAAAGTTAAAAGACTCTTTAGATGTTTTCTTGGGATATAAAATAAGCCATTGACGACGCTAACAAGATCACGAAGATTGCAACCATAATTTTCTTGAACCCAAGAGCTCCAACATCTAATCTCCTTACACTTCCAATATCTGACTTTGACTCTCTTTCTTTCTCCTACAAAAACCGTGACCATCGTTACTTTTGTAAATCTCACTTACATGCCTGCAAAATCAGAGTTTTACTAGGGATGAATTAGTTTACCTCTAGATTAGTTAGTGAAGTGACGGTGGCCGTGGCTTCAGGTTTACTTTCTTGATGGTCAGACTTAAAAGAAACTTCACTTCCATTCCCACTCTCTACATAACCGGCCTTTCCAATTTTCTTCAACTTCACCATCAACACACAATTCTCTCTTGACAAGTTGGTTATCTGCAAAAAAAAAGTCACTAAACCTAAGCATCCACTATGACGATGATGAATAAAGCCTACTTGGAAACCGGGTTTTTGTGAGGAAGGTAATGTCTTGATACCTGTTTATTAAGGCGTTCTCGTTCAGCAGCTAGTTGCATGACCAATTTTTTCATGATCTTGTTATGTACACCAATATCTTTAGCGGTTCGCAATTTTCTTTCTTCTGCTTGCTGTAAATATTTCTCCATATCTTTCAATCTACCTTTGAAGAACTTCAGTTCATCGTTGAGATCTGCATTAGACTCAGATACCGCGATCAGCTTCTCTTCAGTATAGTCAGCCCTGTTTTCAGCCTTTGAAACTTTTGATTTTAGATCCTCGATCACATCCTCCATATCAGAAACAGTAGAGTATAACAAACTCTGCTTTTCTTTACTTGCTTCAACAGCTGCAACCGCATGTTCTAGCTGAAGATCTGAGTCCCTCAAGTGTTTCTCAAGCGATGCTAACTTCTCCAGAGTGAAGCCTTTTGCTCTGAATGTCTCCAACTCGTCTTGAAGCTCCTTTTTGCTTTCTTCTAATAGTTTGCATTTGGATTCTGCTTCCTCAGCCCTTGCTTTCAGTTCCTCGTTGATATGTTCAAGATCTGTTGTATGAGCAGCAGAGCTAGCATCCACGTCTTTTGCTTGAAGCCCGTATTCATTCAGTTGTTCCTCAAGGGAGCTAACTTTTTCACTTAATGTGGAATTCTCAGTGCTCAACAGAATCAAATTATGTTCAGCTTCTTTCAAACTCTCTTTTAAGCCTTCTGTTTGCGCCATAAGAAAGTCGTTAAGTCTTGCGTTGCTGCTATCAAGTTTGTGCAAGGCAGAATCCTTAGCTTCTAAACGTTCCTTTGAATCAACGAGCTCAGACTTCAAGTTGTCTTCCCGCTTAAAAGAGCCGCTTAGATTGAACTGAAGAATCTGGAGTTTCCCCGACATCTCCTTTGACATTCCTTTAAAGACTTCAGCAGCATTATCTGCCTCAAGCCACCTCGAATATGCATCTTCGATCACTTCTTCCATGTAGACAAGATCCTGCTCGGAAGAATAAAGCTTCATCCCTAGCTGGTATTCAGTATTTCTTGACTCACTTAGTTTCTTCTCGAGTTCCATCTCCTTAGCCAAAGATTTCTCAAGCATCCTCAAAACGTTCCTCTGCTGATCAGCAGTCTGCATTTTGATCTTAGCGCTCAGATCCCCAAACTCACTATCGTTTTGAGATACCGCATTTTGCCCTCCAGACCCTAACAAAACAAAGTTTCAACATATTTTCCATCAAAGCCTGAAGACCTTCTTTACTTATATAGAACAAGAGAATCATAACAACAAGGTTCCAAGTGATATTGGTTTAGTTAGGTTTGTGACTTACAGCTTCCAAGTTCATCCAAACCAGAAGATAACTTGTGAAAGTTAGAAGATTGCTTCTTCATTTCCACCACTTGGTCTATTAACTGGCCCAAAGATTGTTCAGCATCTTGCAACTTCCCTTCCAAATCCGAGATAGCTTCTTCTTCTCCGTCATGTTGAAACGGAGATATCATGACACGGGCACTTTGGATTTCGTTCTGGAGATAACCAAGAATGGATTCAAGCTCTTTCACCTCTGAATCGAGAATTGAAGACAAGAGATCAAACTCCAAAGCCTTCTCAGCAGAATCATCATCTCTACTCCAAGCATTTTCTTCTTCTTCTTCTTCTTCTTCTTTGATAGAGACAAAGGAGGACTCAAAGTCGTGTTCCCTCGAGCCGAGTTGCATAGTAAGAAGACTTAGATTCACCAGCTTCTCAGATACGAAAGCAAAATCCAATTCAACTTTTGTAAGAACTTCTCGTGCACTCGACAGCTCTGGATTCATAACTTGGCCGCTAAGAGAGATATCTTCAAGAAGGCTCTCTTTTGTTAAGCTAGGCTCTGGTATGATGCTGTCGTTGTCATCGACAGAGAAATTTCTATGGTGTTCCGTTTCTGTTTCCATCTTTCACGTCCAAAAGAGAAACTGCAATCATTTTTGTTAAGAGAAAATTGAATAAGACTCGAAATTAGGGTTCTTGACGATCCTGGGTTCTGCTAAATCAGAGTTAAATTCCGAATCACGAAAATTTGCTACAACAGATTTGATCAATATTTTACTTCTCGATTCCGATCGACAAAAAGATTGGAAAAGGGAAAAGAGAAAACTTACACTTGGAAACGAAACCACACGATTGAAATGAAAGATGCTTCCTTGGGAGGAAATGATCGAGTGAGAGAGAGATCGAGAAGAAGGAAGAAGAAGAAGAAAAGGGGTTCGTAATTAGAAAGATATGTTGGAGATTGCGAATATGACAGTAACTCTTTACTAATTTTTCTAAAAGCTTTTATTAATTAAGTATGAACAAGTCCAAAATACACGTACGTCTATCTGTATTTATCCGTATTTTGTAGTTTCCAGATTTGGGACATGTAATGTAACACAACCGAATTGAAATATCTGAAACTTGTAACTGTGTATATATCTTTATATTAGGAATGTGAGATATTGACAACTGATAACAACAACAAATAAGAAATAGAGATATCCCTATGAAAAATTGGGAAAACCATAAATTCAAGAATTCTACAAATATTCACCTCTACATTTACAACGTACATAGCAGATTCATTGTTTAAGCTATTCTAAATTCAGAAGATGATTGGGTCTTGAATTACGAATATATATATCTACAGTTATTATTTTCCTTAATAATTACACTGGTCATTTACTGCTCTCATTAAAAAGAGTTAAAAAGTCGAAAACGTGGTGTGCCTCTTTGAGTCTGTAAAGGTAAATAAATCCACATGAGCAGCTTAAGCTTTTAGCTCATGAGGAGCAATGCTTCACGAGTTCGACCCAAAAGACTCAGAGCAGTTGCTGCTATGTGATGTCCGGTTAGCCCGGCAAGAGCAAGCTGCTTGCTAGGCGATGCTTCTTCTATGTAGCCATCTGGTAACACGATCGGTCTCCACTAAACCAATTACCAATGTTCAGTCCCAAAACCAGTGAATTAGATAGAATCCAAAACCAAAAGATAAAAGAATTTTGAAAAGGATTGTGGTTTTGATTTGTGTGTTTACCTTGATTTTCCCATCAAGCTGGCCATCGAGGGCTATGAACTGCGCCACATGAGACCCAAACCCTCCTACGCAGCCTTCTTCCACAGAGATAAGAAACTTGTGGTTCTCACAAAGATCACGCACAAGCTTTATGTCAAGGGGTTTGCAGAATCTTGCATCAGCTACAGTCACGTTCAAACCGAGTTTCGAGAGCAGCGTGTGAGCATTCTGACAATTCTGAACCATGGCTCCATACCCTAGCAAAGCCACGTCTTGACCCTCTACAAGAACTCTTCCTCTTCCAATCTACTCTAATATGATAAAAGCAGTTCTTGTGTCAGAGCACACTCTGTTTTCGAAACCAAAAAAGATTTTGAGGAAATTAGATTGGAACTTACTTCAATTGGTAATCCAGTGGGGACGAGATAATTCTTGCTGATGATAGCACCTCTAGGGAACCGGAAACAAACTGGGCGGTCAGTGACGTAAGCTGCAGTTGCAACCATGTTCACAAGCTCATTCTCATCGGCTGGAGCCATGGCTATCATGTTTGGTAAGGATGACATGAAAGCTATGTCAAAAGCTCCACACTGCACAGGACCATCAGATCCAACAAGCCCTGCGCTTGTTATAACAAATCTCACCGCCTTTCTCTGCCTATCTACATCATGGACCACCTAATGAAAGAAACCATCAAAGAAACAACTACTAAGGCCCCTTGCTTCTAATAGTATATTCTTACTCCATGCGAGAGAAAAGTGAAACCTGGTCATAAGCTCTTTGTAGAAAAGCAGAGGGAATAATGCAAAAGGGCTTGAGACCTCCAGAAGAAAGACCAGCAGAGAATGTGACAGCGTGCTGTTCAGCCATTCCTACATTGAAAAACCTGTCTGGAAATCTCTCCTGAAATGTAACAAGTGATGGATCCATCTCCATTCCTGCATGAACCACAACAATATCTCTATCCTTTTCTGCCTCCATCACCAATGCCTCCACAAAGCAATCACTATAAGTGCGTCTGTCTGAGACACAAAAATAAACTCTCAAAGTTTAGGATTTGGCTAGGCATATATAGTGTCAAGAATATGACATACGCACAAAAAGATATACCTTTGACAACAATGTTCTTTGAGGTTTCAGCATCTCGTTTTTCCTCTGTGATCACATGGACCAACACAGGACCCATTGAATCTAGAGACGCTACTTCTCGGAGAACACAAACTAGATCTTCAATGTTGTGTCCATCAACAGGACCAATATAGTACAAACCAAGTTCTTCAAAGAGAGTTGATCCTGTTGGTCCCACCATTCCACGTGCATACTCATCGACTTTGGCTGCCCATTCATACATGCCCTTTCCAATTCTTTTCGTCATTGCCTGCCAAAATCCATAGCAAAAACAAATAATCAATTACACTAGTTGTTGAACACTAAAGATTTAAGCAGCTAAGTTGGATAAAGGGAGTATGGAGAATGTATACTTTGGCTAGTTCTCTAAATTTCCGAAAAATTTGGCTAGACTGGATTTTGCTCATGATGCTGGATAGTGCACTGATGGATGCCTTGGATCCATCCTCCATATTTGGATGCAAAGAGTGACGACGGTTATCATTTAGTATAACAATCATATTAGAATCCAAGTAACCAGCATTGCTCATTGCCTCATATGCTTGACCCGCAGTCATTGTTACATTGTCTATCACAGCAACAACCCTGTCCCTCTTTCCTTTCAGATCTCGAGCAACTGCTAATCCTAAGCAACAGAAACACACCATTTTTAGCACACTAAAGTCTAATTCTTGTTAACTGACTCTTGCACACTAAAATTTACCGAGCCCAGCAGAAATACTATTGCAGCCATGTCCGACTCCAAAAGAATCATATTCGCTTTCTAATCGACAAGTGGCCACAGAAATACCGTTCTTTTGTCTCGACGGTATGGCAGACCAACGTCTTGCTAAGACTTTATGTGCATATGTCTACAAAGAACAAAACAAGCTATTTAACACAACAAATTCTTCCACCAAAACATAGGAAAATGAGATGATCAATCTCCTGATTTTCAATAGATAAGCTTACTTGTTCCACAGCATCCCACAATATTTTGTCAACCGGGACACGAAAAACATAATGCAGAGCAAGGGTAAGCTCTATCGCAGCCAAGCTTGGGTTCACAGACTTTTGGGTCTTCCATAGCACAGAAAGAAGCTCCGTACGGATTTCACCAGCTAATTGCTTCAACTCCTAGGAGAAGAAAACTATTTCCATTAACTCAAAGGCTTTTGAGTGTCATTTAACTACATATGTATTGCATAAGAACATCGAGACTTTACCTTTACAGTCAAATTCTTCAACTGCGATGGGGTTTCAATGCTGTCCAGTATCGGCGTCTCAGATTTCTCATCGCAGTACTCATCAGTATTTGGCAAAGAACGTACCCGAGCTCGATTTAAAAACTCCTGTGATTCAAAAGCTACATTATAGGAGAATTCCATCAACAAAAAAACGATCTGAATCCGAAGCGAAATACGCAATTGATCAATTCAATGAAAACCCGATTAAAGTTTGGCACTTTTGTGTTTTTGGCATAAACCAAAATGAGGACAGGTCTTACCTTGTGAGTGGAGCTTGCTGCTGAGAAGAGGCTCTTTCTGGGAACCTCAAATTTGCACGGAAGCGAGAAGACAGTAGTAATATCTGGCCTCAAATTGAAGTTTCCATCACATCGAGCTGAGATTCCAAATTGAAAACCAATAGAAGCCGAACCCATGAAGAGGGAAGCCTCGAAAATTAACAACAGAGGAAGATAACTCTGAAAAAGAAATGAAAACTCTAGAGAAACTTCATGCGAATTCGAAATAAATGCCGCGAAAAACGCCTGAAATGCAGAGAAGAGATATATATGGAGGATGGAGAAGCTTTGGGTGAATTACAAAATGGAGAGGAGTCACCGAATCCAGAGGTGTTGTAGAGAGAGGGAGAGAAGAAGAAGAACATTTTGTGCTGCGTTTGAGGCCTGAAGATATAATCAAAGCCCATAAACCCACTTAATTTTTAGATAGGCCTCTTTCACAATTCTGAATTTTAAATTGAGAAGCTTTGTGATCACGATTAGAAATGTGTACAACGCTTATGGAGATCTTAGCAGACTGGTTTGTTCATTAATTTCAGAAAACATACTACAGCTGAAGAAACTCTCAACTTTGAACTTAAATTAATTTCGAAAAGCAAAAACAAGCACAAGGAAGACGGAACAACCCAATCTTGCTCGTTCTGTTTTCAAAAAGAAAGAACCGACAACAAAAATAATGACTTGTTTATAATTTGTCGTCTTCAAAACTTTCTTCCATTAGTGAAGTCACTGCCTCAGCTTTTAGGCGGACTCGTGTTGCTGCAAAAGGCCAACTCTGAAACCAGTGCAATGTGATCGCTTCCCCATTTCTGTAACAAACCAGCAATACAAAAATAAATCAAAAAGCTTCACAGCAAAAGTTAGCTAAATAAAAAAAGCAAGATCATGGGATCTTTACTGGAGTTGGGAAGCCTGGTGTCCACAGCATTGCTTGTTTCGGTATTGGAGCAAGCACACGCACCGTTTGAAGACCTTCTGACCGCCTATATCCCAACCACAAAGATTACATGAAAATATGTTAATACCCAAAAATTCATAATAATCTAGTCACAAATGGTTTTGTGTTCTTTTGGATGCTATTACCATATGTAGTCAACTGTTCCCATGAAACATCTGTGATAACTGGTCACTACAGGCTCTCCGTTTTCATCTCTTGTCTTCGTTTTACCCTAACAAAAAAAAAAAAAGAAAAGAAAGAATTAACAACACTTTCTTAAAAGTTTAGTTTTCTCAAGAGGCAGAAAGTGTAAGGACTAAAGCGTAGGGACGATCTATTACAATACCTCCACTTCTGAGTAAGTGCTTTTAAGCTCCATGGCGTGTTCAACCGTACTTCTTTCTGGGTCGCCTGTTGCGGTTGCTATCTCCATTGGAGTCCAAGAGGACGGATTATAAGTGATTCTCTCACTATAGAAAGCTTCAGAGCCCGATGTAGGTGAAATTTCATTCACAAGTTCCTCCTTTTGACTCAAGTCCTCATCATTATTGTGTAGCTTAGCCAAAAAGGTTTCCCCATCTTCACCTATACCTTCTTCATCTTGCACGAATACAACTGGTTCGTCCAATGTTAAGGCCTCTAGTTTCATCTCTGACAAAGTGCTAACCTTATCGGATAGACTAGATGAAATATTCTGATCACTGGACACATTTTCCTCTGGAGAACGCTCTGTTGCTGATAAATTGGAACTTACTGAAAGTTCTTCATTCAAATCGTCTTTCCCACTGGAAGCATGTTGAGGTTTTGGATCTGATATGCTTACTGCAGAAAGATCTTCAGCTATAGAGAGATCCCCAGAGTCGTCAGGATTTCTGTTTACTCTCCCTAAATTACAAGCTGAGGCCGGATCCTCGCCTGGTAATACTCGTTCAGAGCTGGAGGTGGACTCGTCACCAGCAAGAATTGTATCACCACATGGAAGCTCAGACGTGTTTCTGGAGGGGGTCTTTCCAACATCTACGTTAGAGTTATTTTCCGTATGAGCATTTGCGATCGGATCTTGTGGTTGAATGTGACCTTGTGGAGATTTATTGGCGGACTGAAACCTAGAAAATTGAATAGGCCTATCAATCATACAGACAATATAAAAAAGCAGAGTAGAACCCGAGAGTCTAGGGTAAACATAAAGATGTTAACTCGCACAACAAAATACATAATGACGTTGGTGAGTTCGTGCTCTACCTTGTCGTATAAATTTCTGGCCTTGGTGAACGAATTGCAGCAGAAACTTGCCCCGAAACTTTGTCTCTGGCCAAACCAGACAAATCCAACTGCAGAGAGCAACACAGAATACAATGTGAACCATATACATAATGTTGCTAATAGGTGAAGGAACTGCCTTTACCTTCCGCTCCGAAATAAAGTTGTACAAATGACTCTGCAACCGCGTAAAAAGAATGTTGTTATCCATGTCACAAAGCAAGGTGGTTTTTGGTATATCAACTGGTTAAAGTAAGAATGCCAAACCTTTGGTGTACAATTGAAATCCCCACATAGAACAACAGGCGCATCATCCCAGAGTTTTGAAACAGCATGAGCTCTCTCTAAGAGTGTTCTGACCTGTGCAGCAGAGATAAATACATAGATGACGACTGACAATAATTAAACAAACCAAGTTAAGGAAGCTGCGACAGGTATCTCTTTATATAGGAGTGCAATGTTTCATGAATTATATCTCAGACAACTAACACCTTTTACATGATCATAGCTTATAGACAGAGTTAAATCAGAGTATCAAATTGTCGTTTAGCAATACATTCTCCACAGACTAGAAGAATATGGCGTAATGAACAAGTACCTGACCAAGTTTAAAGTCTCCTCTTTTAGGATTAAAAAGCACGTGAATATTACAAATGACAACTCGGCGGGAACAGCTGCAAAAGTAAATGGCAATTCACTTCAGAAAACTGAAGAAAATCAGCCACATTTTCTACAGAATGGCAATTATCCACTGATAGTAACATTTACAGATATCATCATTGGGTTTACCTTTCAGACGGAGAGACCTCATCTTCTTTTGTATGTGAACTCAACAGCGTCTATATAGAGCAAAATTAAATTTAGGGTAAAGAGGCAAAAGTATGTAAGTCACTATCGACAATAAGGTATCCGTAATTACCTCAAGCACACATATCTGAGCAACATTATCCCGGAGACCAAGTTGATTGAACTGGATGCTTTCCTCGTGAACCAACTTGAATCTAATACGATAACAATGAGAACCCAAACGAAATTCCGGACTGAACCACACGAGGAAGAACAAGGGAATCAAACCTATTTGATCGCCAAAATATTGCACAGCCGTCAACAGCATTACCAGTCCGCATCTAGAAAAAATATACAGTAGAGTTAGCCCCACATTTGAAGCCTAGTTCTTAAACCTTTGATACACACCATTAAAGCACTCCAATAGAGTCAGTGGGTAACACAAACTCAGGGCTAGTTCTTAAGAAAGATAGATTAACCCCTAAAAGTTTTTCAACAAATTTAGTAAAAAAGGTACCTTCCAAATTCCACTATATCCTCGGAGCTTCAGATCCTCCTCTAAGTCCTGAAATTTATCAACTTCCTGACATATGCAAAAAAAATATTCCATTACTGTGCTTATGGAAGATACAATCCATATATGAGGAAAATGCAGAAACTCTAACCTGGAGGCACATTATATCTGCAGACCAAAGGCCAAGCTCGAACACTATTTTGCTCTTTCTCCATCCCCAACTCAGCATATTCCTCGGTATGTGAAAGTACAGATTTCTCCAGTGATCATTTGCAAGGTAATCCGCCAATATGTTATACGATAAAACAACAAACTTTTCTGCAGCCAAAAAGAAGAAGAAAACAGATCAAAATACTAAAGCACAGAAAGTGGCGTCAAGTCCAGAGAGATGATCGACTTTAAGCAAAAGTTACCGGACCCAGGAGGCGGTGCCGTTTTGGCGTATTCCCATTCTCGGTAATCTGAGGGCTTTGACCGTGGCCGTTGACGGAAGCTCCGCTGCGGAGGCGGCCGAGACAACTGGTTTTGATAGAAAGGAGGGGGAGGGCAAGCCGAATAGCTTTGACTGGACGGCGAATGGTTAGGTTGATGGAGCTGTTGCCATTGACCTCGAGGAGGCGGAGGCCGAAACTCGTAGTTTTGATTGGACGGCGGTCGCTGCCCATGGTTGAAGCGACGAGGATCGAGATTCGAAGAGGAGTCTCTGTTTCCGTGCCGGAATTCGAGATTGGCGTCATGGACTGATTGGAAATGCGAGTCTCCAGTGACGAAATGATCTCTTCCCGCGTCGTTGGACGGACGATCGGAGAAACTTCTCCCCCCTCGGACTCTCCCTCTCCCTCGGCCACCTCCGTACTGCTCCGTCAGAGACAAACCAATCTTCCGTTAACCAAAGAAAGGTGAAATCGCATCAAGAGAATGGCTGAGTAAAATTTACCAGAGGACGACTAGACATGGCGACGATGGGGGCACAAGTAGTGGAGGCGTTAGAGAATGCAGCGTCGGAAAAAAATTGGACAGCGAAACGAGAACGCCGCATCGATGGGAGTGAGAGAAAGTGAACGAACTCGAAGCTCGAAGAGACGGGTGCTTAATTGCAGAGACGGCGAAGTCAATCCGATGAACGGAGAGACTCGTAGACAATCGTGTCGTTTTTAAGAGTATAGCAGCACACAGCTCCCTGTCTTCACTGTAAATAAACGGCAGGCAAGCCAAAGCGATATACACGGCTTTACTTTCTTCAACACTCATCATCATCATCTCATTTGATCAAAGCCGCGAGCCCAGATTACAAACACTCTCATGAGTACTGAGTAGTAATAATTAAGATTGAGATGCAAAGTTAAAACTTCCCCAACCAAAAGGTCCAAAACCCTAGGGGTCGATCACTAGGTCTAGAGAAACATGTAAGTAAATAACAAAGATCAAAGAATCAGCATTGTCATCATTTGTTGGCTTCAGATTGAGCAAAGGACTTTGGTGACAACATAACAACCTCTTTGGGTCGATATCAATGCAAAAAGGTGAAAAATCAAGAGGTCATTAGAGAAAAGAGTGTAAGAATATAACCATGAATAAAACTCGGAAACCGTCGCATCAAAACGTTTACAATAGATTCTGAATTAAACAAACAAACTGGGGGAGGAATGGCTTCCCCAAGTAAGTGTATTGTCTTTCATTTGTTGGCTTCAGATTGAGCAAAGGACTTGGTGACAACATAGCAATCTCTTGGCTCGATGTTGATGTAATAGTTCTGTATGGTGTCTGTGATCTCAAACCCAAACTTCTTGTAGAACTTGATCGCATCTTCGTTGTTTGTCTGAACGTGCAAGTATATCTCACACATGTTTTGCTTGGAGCACATTTCAAGAACATGATTCAATAGCTTTGAACCTGCAAACAAAGAAAAAACAAATTAGAGATTTCTATAACATTCCTGTTTTGTCATTGTCAAGATTCAAGATTATTATAGCAGATTTACGACTCACCAATGCCAATCCCGCGGTATGGAGCAAGAACACCAAGTGTCATTATATACACTCGCATGGCTCCGCCTTCTTTCTTCTCCAGCCGACAAGCAATAGCTCCAACACATATGTCACTGTAATAAGCTGAGAGGAAGCAAATCCATCATTAGAAACATCATCAAGGATTGAGTTTTTTCATGTCTCACATATTGGAGAAAAAAACAATGGAACCCAAAGAAACAACACTGTCTAAACAAAAGATGTTAACTAGATGGTGTGGAAATTTAAGTTGTTAACAGTTTTTTTGTCTCACAATTGCATGTTTTCACAAGATATCATATAACAAACTGGTTCGTGCATGCATTTCGAGATGCATATAACTAAGGACTAGTAGGTACAAATAAGCATGAGACTCAGAAATCATTCTTCAGAGAGCGGCCAAAAATCGGTCTAAGACACTAATGCTAAACATAAAACATTCACTAGATTAAAGAAAATAGTGCAAATTTTCTTCTAACAAAAGTTCACAAACCCCCAAAGCAGCTAACTTTTCCTATTAAAAAAACACAGAGAAAAAGAAATACACAATCCGATCTGACTCAAAACCATATTCCTAGAGAAGCTCACGATTAGCAAAACCAATGTAGCATATAAATAAAAACACAAAGTAAAGAAGCCGAACCAAGCTTAGTGAATTCGCCGGATGCGATTGCATCAGCGTAGTACTTGTCGTTGTAGCGAACCGGGAACAGGACCGTGTTGAGTTTCTTAAGCTGCATCTGGTTTTTGTCTCTGACCCCATCGAGCGATATGCTGAGTGCTCGCCCAGTCCCCATCGCCGTCTTCCTCTCTGCCCGAAGAATCTAGAAAACTATCACAGAGATCGATTCGTCGTCGTAAAAACAAAATCGAAGGGAAGCTTTATTTAGGGGAAATCGGTAAATTATATAATTCGAGGAAACTTTTTATTAAGCTTAATTTCCTTTTTCTTTCTTTCAGACATAGACAAAACAAATTACGAGGCTTCGAACAAATTTTGGGCCTCAATTGAGCCCACTTTTAACGAGATTACTATTTTTTGTCATTGCGATTACAAATGTGTTTTTGATTCCTTTGGGAATGAAAACTCGCATACAGTTGGCCATACTCGATAAAGATAAGGGTGAATTAGCAAAAGAGGATGTTTTCAAGTTTCTAATTTGTAAAAGAGGCAACACCAAGTTTTTATTAGCAAAAGAGGCAAATCGGTGGGTCCCACCACAATAAAAACACTTTTCCATGAAAAAAATAAACTCTAAGTCCCAAAAAGTGAACCCAAACCAACCACACATGGCGGGGCCCACGAGAAAGTTGCCTTTTTTGCTAATAAAAACTTGGTGTTGCCTCTTTTCCCAATTAGAAACTTAAAATGTGTCTACTTCACCAATTTTTTCTAAAGATAAAGGGTCTCGGAATTTTTAGAAAACTCGCATACAGGTCTCGGAAGTTTTTTGGTATTTTGATCTCGATAAACGCAACTGGATTTTGTATGTCGAATGTCTCAAATATATATATTGGATTATGAATATGATATGATTTTAGTGAAAATGTTGTTGTCTTACCTATATAAACTCTTGTGGTAGTAATAAAAACAACATACTTTTAGGGTACTGAGGTTATTTCTAAGAGCATCCGCATCCTTGAGCTTCATTTAGAGCTCTCTAACATAATTTAAAAATAATTATATTATTAATTTAAGTGTAGAGGTTTTCTAAAAATTTCATAATTTTTAAAGTTATTTTTTTTCTACAAAGTAATGCCATGCAAGGAAGAAGAATGTTAATCTGGAACTGAATCACAGAATATGCGAGCCGAGACATTATGATGCTTTGTTAGGTAAGCAGTTTGACCCATGTAAGCTTGACCTGATATCCAAGTAATCATCAGTATAGTCATCATCATTGTTCATAAACATAACCAATCATTGATCATAAGGTGAGTGATGATTCCTAACCTGTATAGAACGAACTGAGAAATGTTCCAAATCTGCAAACATTGCTTCAGCTCCTGTAGAGAAGCAAACACTCTGTCAGAAAAGTAGTAACGTTTCGATTTTTAGCAAGTTGTGTGTGTTTTTTTGTTACCTGAAATGGATAAGACACATCCACCAAGAGCAGACCAAGCCTGTTTGCTATTATTGTTGAAGAACAAGATGATATAGTACTTAGCAGATTATAGATTTCGATAGCACAAAGAGAGAAGAACCAAAGCGACTGCAAAATTTGCAATGCCTTTTTCTGGACGACAACTTAACGATAAAAATTTGTCATTTTCTAAGAGGATGTGTATCTTCAATCAAATTAGAAAGAACAATTCAGAAAGAATACAGCTCAAAAACCATTTCTAATTTCATCATGGAACTAGAATCGGTACACTGGGCAAACAATTTTGAAACCAAAAGAAAAAATTTAACTCTTTAAGTTATTCCTCTTTAAGTTCAGTGATTCATAGCGACAAATTTAAGTAGGAGAATCTAGAAAAAAAAGTTCCATATGCCAAATCGTTGGAGCACAAAAAATAGTTGAATCAAGCTCAGAGTAACCGAACCAAAAGGACCAAGCAAAGTCTACCAAAATGGAGTTATCCAGAACGAGGAAGAAGCCTCAAGCAATTACAAAATAGATAGGATGAGAACTTCAATTTCGTATAAATAATCCAGACTCGAATTCAAAGATAGCCAAGTCAAACACACAATAAGATCAAACGTATTGAATTACTGGAAAAGCACTTGAGCAATGAAAACGAAATAGCCACAAACCATGAACAGCTCCCATCTCGAAGCGCAGTAGCCTCTTCCTCCATCTCCTTCAATCTCCTTTTCATCTCATCAAGCTCCTAATGTAGAGAATGTATATTGGACGAAATTGTTGTTGTTGTTGGAGTTGAGTGCAACGTTTAGCACTATGGCCAAAGATACCACAAAGTTGACACTTTCCTTGGTATCCCTTGGAGTGGCGATTTTCTGGTCGGTTTTGAACGGTGGATGTGTTGCGCCATTGTTGGTGGAAGCGCTGATTCTGCTTGCCAGAGTAGGGACGTGCAGAGGCGATTCGCTGAGGCAGGGACTACCACAGAGGCGGAGGAGATAGTCGACAGCAATTTGGCCTCTTTAGTGAGAAGCTTCTCATGAACTTCAATAATTGATGGTGTGGCATCACGACCTTCAATCTGATCCACAATCGATTTATATTCTTCCGGCAAGCCGTCGAGTATATACTCGATCTGATCGTCATGCTCAATTGGTTTCCCAAGGAGAGCAAGCTGATCAAAGCGAGTGGTGAGGCCTTGAACGTATTCATCAATGGTTTTGTCGCCTTTGGAGTATTCGTTGAGCTGGTGCTTTAGCTGCTTGATATGGCCTCTGCTTGGCTTGGCGTAGGTCGCAGTAATCATTTTCCACATTTCACCAGCAGTTTTGGAGGTGGAGACAAGCGCCTGAATGGTTGGTGAGATAGTGCCAAGCAAAGCACTGTAGATCAACCTATTTTGTCTCTTCCATTTGACGTATGCAGGATTTGGAGAAGATTGTCCTTCAACCGTGATGGATTCTGCTGGTGATGGGGTGCCATCGATATGGCCAGCAAGCTCATAACCATCAAGTAGAGCATGAACTTGGAGATTCCAAGTTAGGTAATTGGTTGAGGTGAGTTTCGTAATGTTAAACATGTTGATATTGAGAAGAGATTGAGTAGAATCAACGGCCTCTGCAGTGGCGGCCATGGCTAGAAGAGAAGAGGGAAGAAGAAGAGAGAATAGAGAGAGAGAGATGGCGGCCAAAAGGAAAAAAAATTAGGGTATCGTTTGCTCTGATACCATGTAGAGAATGTATATTTGATCTCTCTTTACAGTGAATGATACAATCGGGATTTATACAAGAGCGTAGAAGTTTCTAGTCTAAGCTATTCACAGAATCTTCCTAAAACAGAGAGAGACCATATATTCGATAATAAAGAGATATGAGACAATCAAGGGTGATCGTAATCATATCTCTAACACCTAACACCACAAAATCAAACAAAACTTACACACGAGTAATACAAATCAAATCGAGCGAAAAAAGAAGAAGATACAGACCTTAACGGCGTCATCAGCAGCAGCAGACATCGATATCCGGATTGGGAGCTCCATCTCGCCGACTTCAGGGATCTCTCCCCCGTAAACCTCATGCTCTTCTTCTTCCATTTTTTTTCCACTCTTCCTCGCTCCAAATTAGCATATAAACGATGAGTACTGCTTGTTTCTGGAAGATTTTGAGGAGCAGGAAGCTTGGAGGTAGGAGAAAAAATCGAATTGAAGGAAGAAGACGAAGAGAAGAGAGAAGATTATCGAAGGTAAAGAGAAAAAAAATGACTTTCAACAAAAATAAATTTCACAAATCGGGTAAAGTCACATGTAAAGACACCTCTTCTGTGGAAACAACCGATTCTTTAATTTTATCACGCCACATCATTTCTTTTTTTCTTTTGCTCAGAACCTCCTTAAATCTCTGCGTTGCACCAAAGAGATTCCGCTTGCTTTCTAGTTTCTACTCCGTAGTCTTCGGAATCTTATTATATATGCATTCAGCTAGCTGCTCCCGAGTCATGTACATGACATATTCCTTAGAAAGCCAAGTGTCATACCCCGTGACTCGCATCCTAAATAATTTGATCGCATGAGATAAACATGTATCATCTCTCCACATGAAGCGAAGTGTTCTCTCAAAGCAAAATTGACATCAACGGCAAGTAGCGAAGTGTCGTATCCTTCAACGCAAATCCTCCTGATGTTACTGCTGCGATAGATTACTTGGCTGGCGGATTCGTCCATGGATAGGTTGAGAGAAGATGCGATTGCTAGGTTTTCGAGAAGCAATAGGGTTTTAAATTAATCGGCAATATATAACCTCTTTTCTACTTTTACTTTCGACTCTTGATTTTCTCTTTCTCAATTGCCTTTTTTTAATTATTCTAAAATTGAATTTTTTTTTTTTTTGTTTTTCAAATTTTCATTGGCATTTGATTTCTTTAATTACCTAAATATAATACTTATTATACTCATTTTAATTTCATCGATCCTCACTACAATAAAAACCAGGAACAAAATTGTTGTCTGTTAAAAGTTAAAACCTAAGCAATTATAAAAACCAATGTTCTAAAAGGCGGTCTAGGCGGGCGCCTAGGCAGTGTCTAGACGTTAGGCGTTTATAGACCGCGGCGATTACCTTCTCGGCGCCTAAGTGTTCATATATCGTGGTTTTGTCTAAATTTTTTTTTATAGTTTAAAATAATTCAAAAAAATTTATGGATATTTTTATCTAACAAAAATATATTATACTTTTTTAGTTTTGTTTTAATATTTTTCTAATTTTTTTAGTGTATTTTGAACTTGTTATAATATGGTGTTAGGTTATATATTTAAAATATATATGATAAATAGATTTATTTCGTAAATTCCTAAAATAACTAAAAATCGCCTAGGTTCCAATTATGCGTTTGAGGCGCTAGGCACTGGGTCACCGTCTTGTCTAGCGCTTTCTTGACAGTGTCTTCTAACTTGTCTACCAAGCCAAATCACAGAACAGTTCATAAAAACCCCAAAAACGAGAAAGAAAAAATGATTGGGCCAAGAATCTATCTCGGCCCTAGACGAAGCCCACGTAGTTCTAATCTTCTCGGTCACTTGAAGAGTTGAAGTGACTTACTTCATTAAACACACTTATCTCATTAGCATTTGTGAAGCAGAAGCATCCGAAAGAAAAGAGTTTGGTGAAATGGGGAAGAAGGGAAAAGCAATCATTGTAGGAGGAAGTATAGCAGGCGTATCGTGCGCACACACGCTCACGTTAGCAGGCTGGGATGTTTTGGTGCTCGAGAAGTCGTCCGAACCTCCGGCTCGGAGCCCTACTGGCGCTGGGCTCGGACTCGACCCTCAGGCTCGGCAAATCATCAAGTCCTGGCTTCCTCGTTCACGCCTCTTAGATGAAATCACCTTGCCTCTCTCGATTGATCAGGTAAAAACTACGTTTTTCTCGGAAAATTAGCAGAAATTTTTGAACAGTCAATTTGATTCGAGAATTGCATTTCCCGCCCTGCAAATTTTGGTTTATTTTTTAAACCTTCTTGTGTTGTGCATTTGTAGAATCAGGCAACAGATAGTGAGAAGAAAGTGACGCGAGTTTTAACGAGAGACGAGAATTTCGATTTCCGAGCAGCTTATTGGTCAGATATCCACGCTCTTCTGTATAACGCATTGCCTCAAACCATGTTTCTCTGGGGACACAAGTTTCTGTCTTTCACCAATTCACAAGATAAGTCCTCTGTAAAGGTTAAGACTTTAGTCATCGAAACTCAAGAAACCATTGAGATCCAGGGAGACTTACTCGTTGCAGCTGATGGGTGTCTCTCTTCCATTCGGAAAATATTCCTACCAAACCTTAAATTGAGGTTTGGAAATAAGACTATGATCTTGGCTCATTTTTTGTGGACTTTATCATTTTGGCTCTGTTTTTTTCTTGGTATGTAAAAGGTACTCTGGTTATTGCGCTTGGAGAGGTGTTTATGATTTCTCAGGGGATGAGAACTCGGAGACGGTTAGAGGAATCAAGAAAGAATATCCAGATCTTGGGAAATGCTTGTATTTTGATCTCGGCACACGGACTCATAGCGTGTTTTACGAGCTTATTAACAAGAAACTCAATTGGATTTGGTATGTCAATCAAACAGAGCCTGAGCTGAAGGTGAAAACTAAATCCAATCTCTCTTTTCTTTTCATATTAGAATGCTAGTTTTCATGATTCTTTATGTTCTTGTTATGAAACTACAATATCAGAACAACTCTGTTACCCTAAAAGTAAGTGAAGAAATGATCAAGAAGATGCATCAAGAAGCAGACACTATCTGGATCCCGGAGCTGGCGAGGCTCATCAAAGAGACAAACGATCCATTCCTTAATGTTATCTACGACTGTGACCCTTTAGAAGGGATCTTCTGGGGAAATGTGGTGCTGGTTGGAGACGCAGCTCATCCCACGACCCCTCATGGTCTAAGAAGTACGAACATGTCCGTTCTTGACGCGGAAGTGCTTGGCAAATGCTTGGAGAAATGCGGACCGGAGAATCTAAGTTTGGGTCTTGAGGAATATCAGAGGATAAGACTGCATGTTGTTTCTGAGCAAGTTCTGTATGCGAGGCGTTTGGGGCGTATCAAGCAAGGTCTGGATATTGGCGGTTTAGGATTGGAACAGAAAGATATGCCATTCTTTTCTAGTGCACCTCTTGTCTAGTGGTAATGCTTAATTAATGCTTTGATGCGAGAGATGTTGTATGTTATCGAGTCATTGTGTTAAAGTTTTAAAGAGAAAAGTACATAACATTGGGTACGTTAGTGTAGAGAGACGAAGGATACCTCTAAATACAAGATTTATAAAACTGATAGGAGAAAAGAAAACAGTTTTATGTTTACAGACAGGTCTAAGAAGGTGAAAAGCGGCTAGAGAAAACATGTTGTATGTAACTGTAAAAAATATAAAAATAATGTGCGTCTGCCGGGAGTCGAACCCGGGTCTATTGCTTGGAAGGCAATTATCCTAACCGTTGGACTACAGACGCTTATGTCTAAACATTTTCAAACTAAATTATTGTTTTGATGGCGTACAAGATGACATTTTGGCGATACTTAGAAAATTGATGCTAGTTTTAGAGATCTTCATGTATTTTGGCGCAGTTATTATATATTATTACGTACTTTTATCTGTTATCATTCTACAGAATGTTTTGTTTTAAATATATTTTGTAAAACTCTATAAACAATGAACCCAAAAAGTTCAATACCCCATCCAATTCTTGTTACTCTAGAACAATAACCTTTTTTCTTCCGTTAAGTTTACATTGATCTATTTTGTAGCCCAAGTCCCATAAATCAATTAATGGCATAACTTCACAAATCATTTGTCCCTTTTGTTCTACAATTTTTACGGTGTAAATTAAGCTCGAACAATGGTTATTTTTGAAAATCCAGAACGTTTCTTCCCGTCGAACCAAGTTAGTCACTAAACTAACATTTATCCCAGATATACGGTGGTTTTAATACCCTTTTGTTTAATTAGTACCATATTAAAATACATGAAACGTAAGTTACGTAACTAATTTAAAAGGTGACTTACGTTGATATGCCTTACTTGAATACTAACGAATTACTATATAAGACGTCAAGACTTTAGTCCGATTCCAACGTATACATCCCAAGTTTCCACTTAAGCTATCTCAGCTCTCTAACATGCGTATGACTTGTGTGGTCATGTAACTATGATGAGACAAATTGAGCCTAAATTCAAGCCTGACAGTAAAATTCCAAAGAGCATTCAGTCGGGAAAATGCAGAAGGAGAAAATTGAAGAAGATGCCACAGGAAGATAACGCTTTTCTGGGACCCAAAATCTTTTGTCTACAGTGTAATATTCATATTTTTGCCATTATCGATAGTATATACAAACAAGGTTGCTGATGTAGATCCATTTAATATCCACAATATTCCTCGTCTAACCAAAAGGGACCATCGATACATTATGTAACATGCATATAAAGTAGATTACTTGTAGCTGCTACACTTGGATCACTTGTACTTTTCTCCCAGCTTAGTCATGAGTCTATAGACTCTATTTAACCGTAAGTTAGGACCGTTTTAGTAAGCAAAAGAAAAAGTAAGGACCATTCTATTATATCAAGCATGCATTATAATGAGTCTATAGATTTTGTTTGATTTTGAAATTATACCAAGTATTTCATGTTGATTGGTGTGGTGGCCCTTCGTAAGTAGTCTATATATTACTATACTAATGCACACTGCTCTTTGAATAGCTTGTGTAGTGCTACAATTTTTTAATATAGTTGGCTTTTTAAGCATCTATATATGATCTCTTTTACGTCTTAATTATGTTGAATAGTATAATAAGGTCAAACCTTAATCGTTGAGATTTAGCATGCACTAAATCAATGATTTACCGCTTAATACACTACCATGCGCATACTTTTCAGGATAAATAACAAGGCACATTGTTACTTTTATTTTAAAATAATTCTTCGCATTATTTCTCTCCCTCTCTACCTAACTATATATGTACGTATATATATACAATATTTTATTTTTATAACAAAAGCGATCCATCTCAAACCAGTAGTTAATTAGTTGCATCATCTATTGATAAAAAAGCATATTATATAGTATTTAATTTACCGTAGACTGGTAAATATATGTGATGTTGTGTCAATCATAAAAACAAACCTAAACTTAAATGATTTAAATATGTTGCTTTGAAAAAAAGATGCCTTCGCATAATATATGCCAAGTATTTATTCCAAAGGATCATAGGGGAAGTGGAGGTCGGCTGCATTAGTTGACATTTAACGAAGGAGTGGTCAGTCATGCGCAACGCAATTACAATTTTCCACATATCTACTTATTATATGTGTTTGGTACAATCCTCATTAATTGTTTTTGTATATATCACTCTTGCCACCCCCAAACCAAAGTGTAGAAGTTGTTATCTTTGATCATTTTTCATAATCCTTCTTTTGCACGAAAACGAAGCCACTCATAGGCACATTCTTACCTTTATTCCGGATGTTTCTTCAACAAAATCGTTGACAATTAAACAATCAAAAAGAGTTTATAGTTTATACACCTTTTCCTTCTTGCTTAAATATTTAATTAGTTGTGAAAAAAGGCTAACTTCATTTCGCCTTTTTAAATGATCGTCCATGAATACTGATGATGGAAAATAAGGTCAGAAGTAGGCCTGTCAATCGGGTAAACCCGCCCCGCCTGACCCGCAACCCGCCTGACCCGCTCGATTTTTTGACCCGCTTTGACCTGACCCGCCAAATTTTAACCATAATTTTTTTGACCCGCATCCGCCCCGCTTAAATTTGCGGATACCCGCGGGTAACCCGCATAACCCGCATATATATAAATAATAATAAAAAATTATATATATATATATATATTTAACAAAATAAAATGTTAATAAAAAATATTTTATATGATAAACCATAACTATATAAAAAGATTTATGAATTTGAAAAAAACTATTAAATATTTTATAAATATTACTTATAATATTCAAATTTTTGATAAAAGTTGTTAGATAAATACTATTTTTTGTTAATTTTAAACTTAAATTTAGTTTTTTTTTTTTTTTTTTTTTTTGCGGGTAATCCGCCAATCCGCATATCCAAAATATCAGATCCGCACCCGCCCCGCCAACCCGCTAACTCTGACTCATGTGACCCGCATATTTGAAAATCTTGATTTTGATCGACCCGCACCCGCCCCGCGGCGGGTCAAATGGGGTGGGACCCGCGGGTTGGGTCACAAACTGACAGGCCTAGTCAGAAGGCCATATAGACCTTTTTAAAAGCAAGAAATGTTAATTATTAGGCATTTAATTAGACGAGTCTTCTATTTCTACTTTCTTGACCGCAACAAACTTTCGGTAGAAGATTAATTATAAAAATTGTACGATATATTGTGATGATCGTAGTTCAAGTATTAAAATCCATCTACATCATGAAACACATCAACGCAAATATCATTTACAATATCCTAAGGGGGGTGTTAGTTGTAGTGTTAAAAGACAATGTTTAAACTTTCAAATCAACACTGTTCATGTTAACAAATATACTAATAAGATAGTTCTCTAATTGTTTGATTTTTACGTCAACTGTACCAGATTCTATTATGTATTTTTTGTTATCACATTCTTCTTATTGTTTTAGCTTCTGATATAGTTTTTTTATATTATAAAACAGCTTCTGATATAGTTAATCCACCACATCTTGCCATATCATATCAAGAATGTATTCCATGTATAAAACTATAATTTTACAATATCAGAAGATGTGGTGGATTTGAGCGACAGATTTTAGCTTGTTGTACTACAAAAACCTTCCGATTTATGATTTGAGCGACAGATTTAAGCTTGTTAATGACCGATAATCAATGTCTTTTGTTGTAATAACATACGACACTAGAGACGAATCTAAACCCGATCCGAAAAACCCGAACCGAACCCAAACAAAAAATAATAAAAAATTTGAACGGTTTTTATATCTCAAACCCAAAAAATTCGAAACCCAAAAAACCTAATTTTAAAATTAAAAAACCCAGAAAATCCAGAAAAAAAAATCTGAAAAATCCGGAAAAAATCTAAACCGAACCCAAACCAAAATTTTAAAAAATCTGAACGGTTTTTATATCTATAAACCCGAAAAATCCGATCTGAACCCGAACCGAAACCCGAAGTCTCATGCCTATACACTTGTACACACAACATAACTGCATTATCTTCTTTTTTTTTAATTTGCATACTGCATTATCAACATATGTTGCTTTGGACACGCAGATCACCATAGTAATAAATTCTTAAGCATAATATTAATCACACTACTTGATCTCATCATCGCATGCATAAGACATTCTTAGTATTTATTATTTTGCAGTAAATAAATATTTACATTAATCGTAGAAAAAAACAGGTTTGACTACTAAAAAAGAATCTATGGCAAAGATTTTCTTCAGTAGTTAAATTTAATATCTGCACCATTTTCCCCCTCTTAGACCTACTCTACTCCCCCTACACATCTACTCTCTCTCTCTCTCACTCTCTCTACCCAAACAACAAGAAGATGAAAAACCCATAAACCCCATTACTTATTAGGCATTGAAAAACACACAAAAATCCTTTCCTTTTCTCTCACGCCTTCTCTCTCTCTCTCTCTCTAGCATTTACACCTCATCTTAGTTCTTACACGGTCTTTATATACTTTCCAACTTGGTTTCTTGGTTTTTCCCGAGAAACAATCAACTGAAGACCCTAAAACAGCACTCTTCTTAGGTGCGTGTGATCGTCAGAGAAAGATAAAGACAGCTTCTTTCTTCTTCCTTCTCTTTTTTCTTACTTAGTCTGTCTCTCTTATTAAATCGACACATGGGGACATGTAGAGAAGCAGAGTATAGTCAAATCTTCGTTCCCGGTCCGATCATCGTTGGTGCCGGTCCGTCCGGTTTATCCGTAGCGGCTTGTTTGTCAAACCGAGGCGTACCATCGGTTATCCTCGAGAGAACCGATTGCTTGGCTTCTCTATGGCAAAAACGAACTTACGACCGTCTCAAACTCCATCTCCCTAAACACTTTTGCGAGCTTCCTCTTATGCCTTTCCCTAAAAACTTTCCAAAATACCCCTCCAAGCAACAGTTCATCTCCTACGTTGAGTCTTACGCTGCCCGGTTTAGTATCAAACCGGTATTTAACCAAACCGTCGAGAAAGCCGAGTTCGATGTCATGTCTGGACTATGGAATGTGAAGACGCAAGACGGTGTGTACACGTCCACGTGGCTGGTGGTGGCCACAGGGGAAAACGCTGAACCGGTAGTTCCGGATATAACCGGTTTGCAGAGGTTTAATGGACCGGTTATTCACACCAGTGCGTACAAGTCCGGTTCGGAGTTTGCTAACCGGAAGGTTTTGGTGGTCGGTTGTGGTAATTCCGGTATGGAGGTCTGTTTGGATCTTTGTAGATACAATGCTCTGCCTCATATGGTCGTTAGAAACTCCGTAAGTAGTTAATTAATCATGCTCATTATCAAAGTTCACGAAATAATTTTATTTTGCTGAATTAACCGGGTTTAATTAATTATTATAATGACGCAGGTACATGTATTACCAATAGAGTTTTTTGGTCTATCGATTTTTGGAATAGCAATGACACTACTCAAATGGCTCCCTCTAAAGCTGGTGGACAATTTTCTCCTACTTCTTGCTAGTTTAACGTTGGGCAATACCGACCGGTTAGGCCTCCGACGACCTAAAACCGGACCAATTGAGCTCAAGAACTTCACCGGGAAAACTCCCGTTCTTGATGTCGGCGCCATATCTCTGATCCAATCCGGACAAATTAGAGTAAGTTCATTATACTATTTTTCACCTCAAAAAGGATTTTTAACCTTCTGGAATTAATTCTAAAAGGTTAGTATCATGAGATCATGAGATATGCTATGTCTCATGCGTGCTACCTTAAAACTAAAAAAGATTAGTATCATCATGAGAGATGCTCCATAAGAAAAACTGGCTTTTAATTCCGGTAGATTAGTTTGTACTTTGTTTCTGACTAATTTTTATGAGTTTTTATTGGATTTTACTTTATCAATTAACGCTATTGATTTGTCTTGTGGTTATTAACTATTAGGTGACGCAAGCGGTGAAAGAAATAACGAGGAACGGGGCAAAGTTTGTGGACGGGCAAGAAATGGAATTCGAAGCGATAATATTAGCGACCGGGTATAAGAGCAATGTGCCTGATTGGCTCAAGGTACTAAAAAAAAGCATAAATCATTCGTTCTCACGAGCTCGTCTATATATACATATACGCATGCAATTGAAAAAACTTCGTTTTCAAGAATAACGGTGATGATGGTAAAATGATAAGGATATGCATATATATATATATATAGGGAATATATATATTTTTTAAAGGATTTAACGATATGCATATATTGACGATATTATATACGCACACGGAAATAAGGTACATAGGCTATAAATAATAGTAATAGTTTCTAGTGTTATCATTTAGCGAATCATCCATCGCTTTCTATGATATGGACATAACACATGTAACAAAGGGAACAACGCTCCAAAACTCTTCTTTTCTCCATGCATAATGGAATAAAACCTTTTCAATATTTTAAATTCCCCAAGATTACAACAAACAAATTCTCGATGTCATCTTGTTTTCTTTGTCTCCTCTCCCTGCTTATTATTATTTTTTGATAAATAATCTGAATCTTTGAGTTATGCAGGACAATAGTTTTTTCACAGACGAAGGTATGCCGAAAACACCGTTTCCTAACGGATGGAAAGGAGAGAATGGACTTTACACGGTGGGTTTCACGAGAAGAGGACTCTTGGGAACGGCCTTTGACGCCGTTAAGATCGCTGGGGATATAACAGACCAATGGATGAAATTTAACGGTCCTTTGGGTAGTATTAATATTTGTAGTTCCCATATTATCCACCTTCATTTCAATAAATCATAATAATTCGGTGACTTTTTTTTGGTATGTTCTTGTTTTCATTTTTTGACTCGTCTCTCTTCTATTTTTTGTTTTTCTTCATGGACTTTGGTTTTTTTTAAATAAATACATAGTAGTTTCCCTGATTTTTCAGCTTTCACATGTTGTAAATTTGGTATCGTTTGCCCCTTTCGTTGTAAATAAACATTTCATGTCCTGTTCTCTAAATTTTGGTGCAATTTATGTGATATTGGTTTTTAACTTTGTTTCTGCATTTTAAAACTTTTCCCAAGTAAAAAAAAAAAAAAAAAAAAAAAAAAAAAAAAAAAAAAAAATTAACGAGTTCAAACTATCGATAATACGTTTTTGGTTGTAAATATGTTTTATTTAGAATGTGGCGATTAACAAGAATATCTTTCATTGTGTTGTGTGTGTCACTGTGTGCAGTATCAATATCTTTTATTGTAGGTTTATGATTTGGTCATCATTTTGATGGATAGACTGTGACTGAGTGATAATGACTTCAACATAAATTTTCATCGATAATTTTTTTTCTTTTGCCAAGTTGTCCTCAGTATTTAAGTGTACACCTAGTTAGTGATTAAAAAATTGTTCAATATTATTCAGTTAATATGAAATTTACAAGAATTATAAAAATAAATTAATAATCAAGTTATCAGTAGTCCACGAGGACGACAATGATGGAGCTCTGACAGATTTTGGATCATCTCGTACGAGAACTATCAGACAAGATTTTCTCCAAAACTTTTTATATGCTTACGTCATAAATATTCAGCAAAAATACACACGTATATATAATTGTGTGTATGTATACACGAAGAAGCAGATTGTGTCTGTGTGCTTCGTATATCTATAGAGAGGCACAGGCACCTTACGTCATGTCTCCAGATGGGTTAAATTTTAGTTAGAAGCAACATTTAATGAGAATAGATTGATACGTTTTTTGGGGTAAGATTTTGAAAGTTGTGATGATTATTAAATGATGGTTTTAACAAAGTCAAGTCTAGATACTGGGTTCAAATGTTAACAGAAGATTCTGGAAAATTAATAAGTTAAGTAGGCTTTGTCCAGTGTCCAGTGTTGTTTTTGTTTATGCGGATATATATTTTTTTAAAATAGCTGGCTCTTAATAAGAAAATCAGTTTATTTAGAAAAATAAATTAATACGATTCGTGCTTAGCAGAATTAGTTAATGAAAGTTATATATATATATATAAAATTCGATTGAATAAAGCTGTAAATGTAGTATATAAAATGAAATATGTTAGTTTCAAGTATATAAGTTTTTAGAGGAAATTCAAGTACATATGTAAGCTGGTAATATATGTCCTAAAGGAAGATTAATAAATACAATAATCCTTATTTTTAATTATCAAACTGAAACAAACCTAGGAGAAAAATAATATAATTAACTCGAAGTGGTTTGAAAAACTTGTGAGCCAACTTAATTTAACTTTCATATAAGTAGGCTCAATTCGACAGCCAAATTCCCAATCGCTGTTGATTGGTTGACCAATTTAATTAACATCCGTTTTCATCTTTCCAAATGTGTTATTTTTCGCTACCTTTACATCTTTTCTTCATTCACCTCAAATTTGAATCCTAAACTTCGGTAGTGATGATGATAGATGATATATGATTGAGAACCTCGATTCCAAAACCAAAACAATTATAGGAAAAAAAACTTAGAATAACAATAAGAAGATGAAGAGTGGGCCCAAATGTGAAGAAATCTCAGTGGTATGTTGCTTTTAAGAGCAGCTTGACCTTCGCTGACAATATTTTATAACAAAACAATTTCAAACCTAATAAGAGTTCATGTCATCAGCCTCTGTGTTTATTACGTAGGCTTGAAACGAGAGGGACCTTTCACTATCCCTACCTCTTTTGATTCCCTCTGTCTTCTCTTGTTTTTCTTTTTGTTTATTATTCACACCCTCCTCGTTTAATTTTGTTTACCCTGAGATATATATAAAAAAAGAAAAACATTTTTTTAACAACATTGTTTTTTGTTTTGTTTTAGTTTTCGGTCCAAATGTTTACATGTCGAATTTACGTTTTGCACTTATATGACAAGTCTATGTAAGCGAGATATACGACATGTGATCGAATTTTAGCATGATCCGATCTTATATACACACAATTTTTTTTGTAGAGGTGGACATTCAGTTATTTGATTTGGGTCGAAGTTTTTATGTTATCAAGTTTGAAAAAACTCACATGATCAAGATTTCTTGGTTTGGGAAAAATATTAGTTTTCGGTTTGAGATTAGTTCAGTTTTATATAAATAAAAGTGAACAATTTTGGATATAAATATACTAGATAAAGCAAAGAAATTTATTTTAAAGTTTTTGAAACAATTTAAGAAAAAATATTAAAATATATGATTACTCTTAAAAGTAAGTAAATGATAAAAAAATCTTTGAATAACATAAGATTACTTCGGTTTCATTGTACAATAAAGAGTAATAATCGTGTAATGATTCCGCAATAAGCATAAAATAATTTAATTTAAATAATAAATAATATTATTAAATTTTGAAAGTTATACCTTATTATATTAGGTTTAGTAAGACACATAATATGGTAAATATGTATTTTTCCAGTTTTTGTTAGAATATGACGTGTAAAAATACTTTTTTTTTTCCTTTTTCCGTTAGAATATGGAACATTTTTCTTTTACAATATGAGTCATGAAAAAAATAACTTTTTTTATTTTTCCGTTAGAATATGAAATATTTTTCAGTTAGAATATGGAACATACTGTATATTTTTCTTAGAATATGAGGCGTCAAAAAATATTTTTTTTACTTTTTGCGTTAGAATATGAAACTTTTTTCAGTTAGAATATGAGGCATGCAAAAATACTTTTTCCTTTTACCGTTAGAATATAATTTTTTTCCCGTTAGAATTTGGCAAATATATTTTTTGCTTTTTTAACACTTTTTTAATTAGTATTTATTTTTTCAAGACACATGTCAATATCTCAATATAAATAAAAATAAAATTAACACATGTTGCGATCATGTGAATTATAAAAATCATACAAGTCACAAACACGTTGCACGTATTCAGCTTTATATAATAAGATATAATAAGATAGTAAAATATGTACTAAAACTACATTGATTTTTTTGTAAATACTCCTATGTTTGCTCTTCCTCGGGGTTTATTGTGATAGGAACCCGTTAAAAAAATGTGTTATTTAATCACTCTCCAAGTAATTCGGAATTATAACAGTCTACACATGCGAGATATGTTTGGGATATATTTAACAGTGTACACGCGTGTAGTTGACAAGAGTCGTTAACATTATAAGTTCTATTTTCAATGTCTAAATGGGCCATTACAAGCCCGTTACAGGGCCCTTTTATAATTACGAAAGGATTTGAGGATTTCAGTAGGTACTCTGGTCTCACTCAAAATCCCCTGCATCTCCTCCATCTCGTTCGTTTATATCACCTACCAACTTCTCGTCTTCACGAACAACATTTTTGCGCGACCCACGCATCTTCACGAGTTTCCTTGGGTTTCTGCAACCCTTCAACACATCAGACATTGCTTCTGCTCTATGCAATATAGACTTCTTTCTATCTCTATCAGTCGGCGCATCTACCACTTCTCTGTATGTATCTGGTAGCTTCCTCGAGTGTGGAGGAAGAGACGACATCAGACTAGATAGTCTCTTCGCCATCTCGATCATCCCTTTCGATCTCAGCCCGTTGTCGATCATCTTGAATGTGATGTACTGTGGAATAATCCCTCTCCTCACCGCGGTCTCAAACTCTTGGAACGCTTCTTCCAACATGTCGAGCCTGCATAGCAAATGCATCATCATCGTGGTCGTTAACAAGTCGGGATCGATTCCTCTGTTTTTCATCTCCTTGTTCACTTGCACCGCCAAGCTCAGCTTCCCATCCTCGCAGAGCATTTTCAAGATCAAATGGTACGTAAACCGGTCCGGGCTATGTCCAGCTTCGATCAGCTTGAAGTATAAGTTCATGCCTTCTTCGGTTTTGTTATGCTTTGAGAAGAACTTGAAGAAATGGTTGTATGTCCTCGGTGTAGGATCAACGCCACGGCTCATCATCATCTTCAGTATCTTGCTAGCACCGGTTAAATCTCCGGCCTTGCAGAAATTCTTGACCAGTGAATTGTAAGTCACTATGGTAGGACCTGATTCGCAGACGAAGAACCTTTCCATCATACCTAGAGCTTCTTGTAACCTCCCGGATTCTCCTAAACCATCGATTATGGGATTAAAGACCATAAAACTGAGCTCCATCTCTGCCATCTTCATTTCTTCAAGAACGTCCATAGCAATCTCAACACGACGCATCCTGCAATACCCTTCTATGAGAGTACCGTAAGTGACAACAGTCGGTTTCACATTCATCGCTTTCATCTCTTCCCATAGGTTCTCTGCGTGCTTCAGTTTTCTTGAACGAAACCAACCGTTCAATAAAATGTTGAATATCCGAACAGAGGGAACAAAATCTAAATCCATACTTCGTCTTCTCTCCAAATACATTGACGCTTCTCTGACATGCCCTTCTTTACAAAGAGCATCCAACAAAATCTCAAGCAACTTAAGTTCCGAAGCTGATTTAGAAACTGGATCATAATTTCTAGCGAATTCAAAAGCCCGTATAGCTTGTTGCACCATACCTACAAGAACCAAAATTTGCAGAGCTATATTAAAGGCAAAGCTCTAATCCAAATGTTCATTAACTTAACTAAGCTAGCTGAAATTGAACTTCACACTCCATTATTGAAGGTACGAGAAATCTGCATACCGGCACGAGCATACCGTCTGATCAAAACGACGAACGTATCTGCAGATACCAAATCCGATCCTCCATCGCTTCTCACCCGATCAAAAACCAACGACCAGGCAATCTCAAATTCACGAGCTTTACACAAAGCATTGATTACAGAATCAAACAGCGAAGGAGAAGGTGTGAATCCGGGTTTCATTTCGGCCCATTTGAACACCGAGTGGAGAAGCATCGGCGATGAACTTAACCGATCGAACAGTGCCTGGACCAACTGGATGCTCGGTTCGATTCCGGTTTGATCCAGAGCGGACTCGAGACTTGAACCGGGAATAATGTTCGGGTTTTCGAGAAGATTCGATATGGTGGTGATATCGGTCAGCGAGAAATCGGGGAGGGCGATTTGATGCGGTGGAGTACATGAAGAATCGGGTGCGGCGGGTGACTGTAACCGTTGGATGAGAGGCTCGACGGGAATGGGCGGCCATGAAGGGCGAGATGATAAGAATTTATGAAGAAGGAAGTGGTGGGGATGATTAGGGTTTAAGGGGAGGATCCGGCGGAAGGAGATGAACAGAGAGTTCATTTTCTGCCGCCGTTATTAGTTAAGTGGCCGCCGAGGAATTTAGAGATACCTGGCGCGTCCGATTACGCGGCTACGCGCCATTTCGGCTACTGCAATCGGGCTAGCCCTGGGCCAATCCAACTTCTTATCGCTTATATTTTAAAAACTAGGTCCGGCCCAAATAGAACTGTTTGGCAAGTTCAAATTTCAAAAGGGTTTGTTTGTTTGTTTTTTCTTTTATGTTTTTTTTTTTTTCTTAATAATATAATTTTCAAAGATTTATCAGTTAGTTTTCTACAAACCAAATTTAGTTCAAATGCGTATGAGTTATTAGGCTTTTTTTTATTCGTTTATTTATAAAAGCATTGCAACTTGTATAAGCCGTAGTTGATGAATTATTAACCGATTTTTTATATTTTTTCAAAACCGCACTTTTTTCTTTATTTAAATAAGGGATAATTATGTCATTTTATATTTTTCAGTTATACATTTTTATTTTATTTCATCTTTTTATTAACGGCGTATAAAATGAACGTATATATTTTATTTAAAAGTTTCTTAATATGTAGAAATTTGTCAAAACAGTATTATTTAAAAAACGTTATTAATGAATTCCGTGTAATATAAATTGATAATATGCGTTTGCGAGTTGTAGACGACAAAATATATTAGAGAAATAAAACAAAAAGTTTAATGTTATCGAATTGGTATGAATGCATCTTCTTACCAATTATAATTGAAACTAATTTCTATATGCACCCATAATTTCTCATGAAATTATTGACAGAATGCAGTTAATGTAAATATTGTTTTCCTTCAATTCCTTTTCAAATTTATTCAAATTTTTCTTCCCTTTAAAAGAGATAATAACATATAAATAATATTTGACCAAAATATATTAAATTCCATGAAAACAAAATAGTTGGTGAAAGAAATGTACATATTTAACCCTTTGTTCAAAGCAAAGAAGAAATGACATATTTAATAGTATCTAAAATTTGTAGTTTTCTGGGGTTTAGATACTAGATCGAATTTGCCAACTACAACGGACGAGACGGATTATTCGTGCAATGATCAAAATATAGAATTATGGTTGTCCGTAAGGTGCATATACCATTTTTTGCAAATGAATCATTTTTTAGAGAGCTCCACATTTGCTTCTATTTTTTGTTGGTAATTTTTTTGTTGACTGGTTTATTATGATTTTTTTTAATTTTATTAAAAAAACCTCAATACATATCTATAATTTATAGGAAAAATATTATACTGTTGCGCTATTCCACGTATATAGTAACGAAGACCAAGTTATAGAAAACATTCTAGCAAGATTTTCCCAAAAAAGCCAAGACGATTTTTTTGTCTAAATAGAAAGTTTATTTTGATGTTGTAAAAGAAAAAAAAAGTTTATCTTGATTTTTATTTTAATCCAGAAAATCCGAATTTCAAACAGTACCTTTCACTCAGTCGCTTCCCCCGCTCCTCTCCGCTCTCCCCACCTACACATATTTCAACACTCTCTCTCTCTTCTCTCTCTACTGTCACCCATTTTCACTGCTGCTTCTCTCTCTCTGTAGCGTTCTCCAGTCTCATCACTGAGCTTCTCTGGACCGCCATTGGAGTCGTTCATATAAATTTATAAATCTATTTTCTCAGCCAGGTATTATTACGTCTCGTCTGTTACAGTTTTTTTTTGTTTTTAAAGGATTTTTTTTCCGATTTTCTCAGTTTTTCATTTTCTGTTTCCGGAATCGTAGCTTGTTGTTCTTCGTTTTGATCGATCGGACTTGATCATAGTTTGGGTTTTAGGCTGGTCGATCTTTCCGGCGAATTTTTCTGCCTTCGATTGAGATGATTCCTCTTTGTTGTTTCCGCTTGTATTGGCGTTTACTGATTTGCTCTTCGGGTATGGGTAACCTCTGGAAATTGAAATATGTATAGATCGTTCCTCTTCGTTTATCTGGATTTTCTGAAACGTCTGTGTACTCCATGGCTCATTATCTATTAAAACTAACCAGTCATCTTAAGTATTTGCTATTGTATTTGTGAAGAACAATGCTTAACAATATCGGTTTCGAATGATTAGCTTGAAAATTGGATTCTCTGATGAAGAATTAGGCGAAGGAAACATGATAATTGGTTGTAATTAGCTCGCTCGAGCTGACATCACTCAATAGTCAGAATCGTGTGAAATTGAGTCGTTTCATTTTGCATTATGAAGTTTATGCTGCATTTGCACACTGATTGATCTTACTTGATGGAGGCTAAGAGAAAATATTAGATAAGAAATAATGACTATGACCTGTTTGTTCTGCAGGCTTGGCTAAACGTCTGGTTTTCTCAGAGTAAATTATGTATTGCTGCCCTTCTTCGATGCATCCAAATGCAAACAAAGAAAACGTCTCTGCTTCAGATGTTCAAGAGAATTTTGTACGAATCACGAGATCACGAGCTAAAAAAACCTTGGCAGGAGTATCAATACCTCCAACAAAACCTTCTTTTAAACAGGTAATGAAACATGTTCTTATAAAAAGTCATAAACGAATTGCAGCATCTGATGCCAAAATCTATAATCTTCCTGCCTCTGGTTTATCAGCAAAAGAGACGTGCGGTACTCAAGGATGTGAGTAATACTTCTGCGGATAATATTTATTCAGAGCTCTTGGGAGGAGGCAACGTTAAGGTAAAGATTTCAGATGATATGTTCTCATTCTTGTTTTGTATATATATCTTTTTTTTGGTTATAGCCTTCAAACTTCCCCTTTGAGCTTCTTATTATCACGTTACAGATTAGCAGAAAATGTCTTAAGGAGACTAAAAATTCAGCAAAGGAAAGTGCTAATGTTGCCATGGAAGTTCTGGTAGATTTGCATAAAGAAAAGTCAAAACTAGCAGAAGATTTGTCCAAGATCAGGATGGCTGAATCGCAAGATGCCTCTCTTTCTAATTCCAAAGATGATGAAATTACTGAACAACGTAAGAACTGCAGTGTGCTCTTAAAGAGTTGAAGCAAGCGAAGTCTATTCCATATTTGTATATTTCTCGAACTTACGCAAGGTTTGTATCGTTTTTTCTGGATTGTGCAGAAGAAGACGGATCTGGTGTCATGGATGTTCTCCAAGTTGTAGATATTGATTCCAATGTCGAAGATCCCCAGTGTTGCAGCTTTTATGTTGCTGATATATACGACAACATACATGTTGCAGAGGTTGACATCTTTCCACAATTAACTTCTTGTAAATGATCTCCATATAACAAGAACTTCATATAAAGACTGGAGTATAACTCATCTTTTTCCTGCAGCTTCAACAACGACCATTGGCTAATTATATGGAGCTTGTGCAGCGAGATATCGACCCAGGCATGAGAAAGATTCTGATTGACTGGCTTGTAGAGGTTAGTTTCCTTTAAACTTATATATATATATAAACCTTATCATGTTTCTTATTGAACAGGATACTAAACATTCCTGCTCATAGTTTTCTTCAAAATTTTCGAGCACAAACTGAGAATGTTTTTCCAAGCATTTTGAGTAACATTCTTCACTGCGTGATACTTTTTCCAGGTTTCTGAAGACTACAAGCTGGTTCCAGATACGCTTTACCTTACAGTGAATCTTATTGATCGGTTTTTGTCCAACAAAAGCATTGAAAGGCATAGACTCCAGCTCCTTGGTGTCGCTTGCATGCTTATAGCTTCGTAAGTCTCGCTTTTGTTGTTTTTGCTTTTTTTATTTATTTATTAATGCGTCTAATCAGGTTATTATAGTGTGATTCTATTGGATAGCGTTTACATCACAAGAAGAGAAACACTAAGACTTTTTCTTCCTTGTACTCTTTTTGTTGAACCATCAAGAAAATACGAAGAGCTTTGCGCACCACGTGTGGAGGAGTTCTGCTTCATCACGGCCAATACATACACAAGACCAGAAGTAATTGACATTCAAATTTACACATATCTCAGTGTCTTCGATGTGTATAAATTCTTGATATAATAAACATACAAGAAACTGTGTTTCAGGTGCTGAGCATGGAGATTCAGGTCCTAAATCTTGTGCACTTTAAATTATCGGTTCCTACTACCAAAACCTTTCTGAGGTAAACACTAAAGTGCAGAACTATGAATCATCACATCTTCTCAGTTTGGTTTAATAATAGTAACACTCTTTTTTTCAACTTACCTCAACACTATATTTTTCAGGCGGTTCATTAGAGCAGCTCAAGCTTCTTACAAGGTTTTAAGCAGTGTGATCCATCCGCCATTTATCCTCACTACTATGGAAACTTGGAATCTGATTTTGTTCCTTCTTTCTTACAATTCATGCAGGTGCCTCTCATTGAACTGGAGTTGTTAGCAAACTATCTGGCCGAGCTGACACTCGTAGAATATACATTCCTAAGGTTCATGCCATCACTAATTGCTGCTTCAGCTGTTTTCCTAGCTAGATGGACACTCGACCAAACTGACCATCCTTGGGTCAGCTCATGTTTCTTGAATCTTGATAAATGGTTTTTTGTGTTTGCCATTTATTTGTGCTGATAGAAGAATGCTATTTGGTTGCAGAACCCTACTCTGCAACACTACACCAGATATGAGGTAGCCGAGCTGAAAAACGCAGTACTTGCATTGGAGGATTTGCAGCTCAACACCAGTGGCTGTAGCCTCGCTGCTACTCGCGAGAAATACAACCAAGCAAAGGTAAGTTCCTCTAGAAAACTGAAAAACAAACTGGTGATTGAATCTGGTTCTAACTCCTACATGACTTTGATAGTTTAAAAGCGTGGCAAAGCTGACATCTCCTAAACGAGTCGCATCACTTTTCTCAAGATAACACCAAGCATTTCTGATTAAACCGCCGGAAACTAAAGCATAACCAAGCCCGGTGAACGAATCCCTAGTTTCAGGCATTGGATTTTATGCTCTCTTTGACCAATTAGTTCCCAGTGTTTGTTTTCTGGGATAGTTTTGTCTTGTCTGTCTTTCTGTAGCTATTGTGTAGCACCTGGTACTTTTAGGTCATTTACTTAATCACATGTAGGTTCCTTCCCCTTTACCTTAAATAATTGTTATGGAATTCTGTAATCCCCATTTTTAGAACTATTCACCACCTTGCGAGATTCTGTACCTAAGAGCTCTTGTAAAAGGAATAGAGACAAAACTTATAATGACAATATAAATGTCGGATGATTCATGTTTCATATCTGGATTGTTTTGTGGTTTGTTCTGATTTCACAATGTATTCATATGGGAACATTAAGATCTATCTGGGTTTACCCATTAGATGCACAAATCTGGTAACATAGATGTCGAAGATAGTGCAAACAGGCTAAATACTCTGCTGGGTAGATTACTGCTTCTGATGAGAACTTGTGTGATTCCATTATCTATACTATTGGTGAGCAATAGAAAACATCAGAGAAACAAATTAAATAACAGAACAATCCAGTGTCATGAGTAAAGTCATCAGAAGGAAAATCAACAAGGGAAACAAATTAAATAACATAGAAAACATCAGAGAAACAAGGAAACAAAACATCTTTCACAACATCTGATTCTCCCTCACTTTCTCACAAGTCACAATGCTAATACAGAGCATAGAGCCTGTATGAAAGTAAGAAGGAGGAGAAAAACAGCAGCCACAACAGAAGCAGCTGACCAAGGATTGTGGAAATAATCACGTCTCAGTGTTGCTTTCCACTTGTTCCAAGGCGTGTTGCAATAAGCCTGTAGATTCTCATAGACTTTCTGATAGTAAAACCCGCTGTAACTTGTCTCTTTCAATATGCTATTGAACAGCCTCGAAATGTCTTCTGCATTTCCACGCCTGTTTACGATGATCCCATGGTCTATGAACAATTCAGCATCCATGGGAGATCGCACGAAGCAACTGAGGAACCTCATATAGTGGATGAAGTAAGCATCTAAACGATGAGATTGCTCAAACAAGATGATGTTTCTGTACAGAGCTTCTGTGATGTCGTTGATCTTGATTTTGGGAATCGTGAGCACTCCGTTGGCAAAGCTTATGTCGAGTGAGCAGGTGCTGTAGTTTGCAGGCTTGAGCTTCACGCCGGCATTTTGAATCTCTTTAGCACTGAGTGTAGAGTCCATCATCCTCATGCTTCCTCCCGGAAAACCCGAAACCAAAGGCAGGTGAATAGATCTCAGAAGGTCAACAAAATGACAACATGTCTCTAAATCAGAAATGCTTCTCGAAAATGAAGGGATGCTCATCCAGAATCTCTTGAAGTGGTTGTGAATGATTCGAGTGAGAGGAGGAAGTCCTCGTCGGTAGTCAACATGTAGCAATCCAAACATCCTCTCCACAACAAAAAATGGAAGCTGATTTTCAAGTAGCATAATGTCGTGGTTCACATCGACAATCATCTTTTGCTTCCCATATATCCTATCCACCATACCTCTGTATACATAAGACTGAGACCTTAAAAGAAGTTCTACTAGGAAGCTTGCATCAACGATTAACATCTTCACAAATTCATCGCTACTGAGTCTTATATCTTCGGCGTAACGGAAACGAGCGCTTTCTTCCCATGTCCTTGCAACTCTAACAAGGTCCTGTAAACTTAAGGCTGTTCTAGGAATAAAAGTCTGCAGATACCTCAGTTTATGATCTTCCATGGCTTGAAGTTCTTCTTGACCGTGATGCAAGGGCCCAATGGATACTACACGAGGCGAATACGCATCGGGGTTCAATCTTCGCAGCCTCTCAGGTGCCTTGTAGATACAACAGTTGTTTGAAAGAGAAGACAAAGCTTCCAACTTCTCTTTGATAGAATCTACAAGGGGATCACCTGGAAGCTCCGTAATAGCCTGATTCTGATCCATGTCTGATATGATTTCAACTGAAACAGAGCCTTGAATTGTATAAGAGATGAGAGACTATTTCTTTCTTGCACTGCTGGAGAAAAGATAAAGAATTACGAGCAGAAATTTAAATATCAACGTCAAATCGTGACTTCCTCTCACAAGTCACAAGTACTCTTTAAATTGTGGGTGCTTAACCAAGTCGTCCGAATCTCTTTTGGTGACTGTTAAAGGCTTCTCGGTTCTGTAACGAGCAGTTATAGAGGAGCATATATATCAAGGACACGAACAAGTGGAGAAGAGCAAGATCATGGGATTATGAAACGGATTATGAAACTGTAAGCGATATTATGATCTTCTATTAGAATATCCTCTGATGATACGATACTCATTAAATTTTTTGTGTCTATGTACTTTGATACTGAAAAGATACCGAGTAGGCGAGTACTGAGCAAAGTTCCAGAAAATAAACAACTAACAAAACACGTAAGGTAAGTGAGAGCAAATAACACAGAGGACATTGCCATTTTCCTTTCTGGCGTTGGCAACAAAGACAAGACACATGATGCGCCCTACAAGTCTCAAAAAACTCACTTCAGCTTAGATTTTGCAGAGCTCATAAGAGGTTTGGCAATGGGACGAGCAGGAGCGGCCCTCGCGGCTTTCTTCAAGTCATACTTTATCATAGAGAAAGCGCAGACCATCGCAAACACCATGGTTGGGTACACATACACGGTTCTCGATGGGTCGGTGTTCACTGTCTTCCGTAAGATCCCTTCTTTGACAAGACCCCAAACTAGTAGCAATGACCCAAACATGCTCATCCTACCGGGCTTTAGCAGACCCACAAACGCCCCAGCTACAGAAAAGTAGCTCCCTGCAAGAACCTGCCCAAAATAAACCACTTGTGAGACTGTTAATGGGAAGAACCAGAATGTGAAGATATCTCAAAATCCGAACCTCTAGGCGCTGAAGATCGGGCACCGCAGATGCTTCTTTCACATTGGTGAGATTATAGATATCCAAGACGCTTTCCCACTTTGGAAACGTCATGTTCTTGGCAAGACCATTGAGAATGGCACCAGGGTATAAGAGAGCCTTAATCACCGGAACAGGAAAGATCTCACTTGAAATCAACTGAGACGATGTCACATGGATAGGCGACATACACATACCAGATCTACATGGAACCCTGTTTTTAAGATTATGATTCAAGTCAGATTAACCAGAGAGACAACTAAGTAATGAAACGATCAATAGAATTATAATCTACGATCAAGTTCAAACCAAAAACAATTACTGCTTTTTGTTTTAAGGTTCAATTTTATTGAGCTATCTCTTGATTCAAGTCGATTAAGCAATGAATACGACCTAACAGTTTCTTGATCTAGCAAGAGATCCAGAAAGTAGTTATAAATACATACTACAAAGTGACAAACTACACAAAATTGCGGAAACTTGAAAGTGAGTCCAAAATCAAGTATTCATCAAAACCCACGCAAGAGAAATACTCAGCGCACTGTACTATCTCTCGTTAATTAACGAAATCTAGGGTCCAAATTCCGCAGGTGAGAGTTTGTTTAGTATCAATTTACCTGAAGAGAGGGATCTGGAGTATGATCAAGAGGAAGTAAATCCGTGAAGCCATTGACGTAAAGCTCATAATCCATCGCTTTGGTTGCGCTGGATTCGCCATTATCAAGCCGGAAAAATTAGAATCTAGAGAGAAAGAGCGAGATCAGTTTTTCTTCTGTAGAGAGAGAGAGAGAGAGAGAGAGAGACAGAGTGGACCCGTTGTAATCAGACGATAACGACGAAGAACAAAATTATGACATTATAAACAACACGCTTTGCTATATTGCACACACAAAACAGCATGAGCGTTTAGATCTTTGAGGGTAAAAACGACGTCGTTTGGAGGATTTATCCGATTCATAATCCGCTTACTTGCTTTGATGAAAACAGCAAACAGTTTGATGATAAAAAGCTATGGCAGTTGCCCTATCTTCCTCCGGCGTCGCCTTTCATCTTCGTTCTCCGTCGTTTCCATCGTCGTCAGGATTATCCGTCAACAGACTTCTGTTTCGTAATCGGAACTTCAATCCCTGTTGCCTATCTCTTCCAACTCATCGTCCTTCTCGCTCTGTACTTGTTTTTGCTCGTGGTAAGAACCGGAAGGGATTTGCAGCATCGTCTTCTTCGTCCCCGAAGAGGAACAAAAAGGTAAGCAAATGACACAACTCAATAACATTTGTTGGTACCCGGAGAAACTGAGAATTATCACTGTTGCTTTCGCCGAATTTACTGGAATTTCGATACACTGTGAGCAAACATCGCTTTTTGAGTGGTTGATTGCCTTGACTCTTTTTGATTTCGTACCAGCATTCGATTTCATTGTTGTTGGCAGAAAAGTTTCGAGGGAGACGATAACGGAGCAAGTGAGGAGGATGATCCATTTGAGGCATTGTTTAATCTACTGGAAGAAGATTTGAAGAATGATAAATCTTCGATAGATGATGAGGAGATAACCGAGGAAGAGCTAGATGCATTAGCAGCAGAGTTAGCTGAAGCATTGGGTGGCGGTGACGATGTTGATGGCATTGACTTGTTTGGTTCAGCAACTGGTGATGACGAGGATGATGACAGCGAAGAAGATGAAAGACCGACTAAGCTCAAGAATTGGCAGCTTCGAAGATTGGCTTGTGCATTGAAAGCTGGTCGCCGTAAAACTAGTGTAAGTTTCACTGTTGCTTGCCAAGTTCAGTGTTTGAGTATAGATGTTGTATTAGCATACTTCTTGGCTTATTATGCTTTATAACAATTCTCTTAAATCCTCTGATTCAAATGCATCATCATTGTTAAAAGGATGGTTTCGTTGTGGTTCTGCAGATTAAAAATCTGGCAGCTGAGCTTTGTCTTGAGAGGGCTTATGTTCTTGAATTGCTTCGTGACCCGCCTCCGAAGCTTTTAATGCTAAGTGCTACACTACCAGACGAAAAACCGCCAGTAGCAGCACCTGAAAACTCCTCACCTGATTCAATTCCGGTGGAATCATCATCGGCTGAAGATGTTGTTGCTGTCGAAACTGAGGAAAAAGTAGAAGAAGGAGAAGCAGTCCATGTGATGCAACAGAGATGGTCTGCTCAGAAAAGGGTGAAGAAAGCTCACATTGGAACACTAGAAAAAGTTTACAGAAGATCAAAACGACCCACTGTAAGGATTTTTCCTTTACATTTGGATCAATTCTATGTTGGTTGAATGTTATGAATTCACATAGATTTAATGAATGTTTGATGCTGTGTATAGAATGCGGTGGTAAGCAGCATAGTTCAAGTGACCAATCTTCCAAGGAAGAGAGTTTTGAAGTGGTTCGAAGATAAAAGAGCAGAGGATGGAGTTCCAGAGAAGCGAGGTCCGTATCAAGCGCCGGTTTGATTTCAATGTTACATTGAGATGAGCAATGAGTTGCTTTCAAATCAACATAGTCATTAGAGAATTTGTGTTTATATTAGCAGATTCGAACGGTGTTGCTGATATGTTTGTTAGCTAAGTTTTTTTTAGGATTCTCCGATTTCAGCTTTTTTTGTCCAAACCTTTTTAGTTTGTAATATGAATGTCTATCGTTGAACAACAGTGTGACAAAGGCGTGTACATTTCGGTTTTCAATTTCGTTTGGTTTGAATGATATTGAAAAGGAATTTGGTTCGGTTTGGTGATATTATTCTTTTTTTGATTTCATGAAGCACAAAATAAAATAAAAATTACTTTTATATTTAAACACTGTCCTAGATGTGGGCCATGTGGCAGAATGAAAGAAGTAGGGCCAAACTTTCTGTCGAGGACAGGCATGGGGTCCACGTATTCCTCTTTTCCTTACCTCCTTGTTCAATATTCACCGTAAGATGCTGAACAAATCCGACAGTTCACCTTTCCCCACGCTCCCATCTCATTTGCCTTTGGATCCTTGAATTTCCTCAAGGCTCATTTTCTTCCACGATTCGCTCTCTATAAACGTCCGATTCTCCTGAGATCTAACGGCTGCGACAACACTAATCTATTCTTTCCCAAAATTACTCCCAAGTTAGATTCTTCCCAGTTCTGTACAATCTCTCAAGTCCCGCTCTTTTCTTTCCTCTTTATCCTCCTCACCAGCTTCTGTAAATCCTACAGTCTTATCTATCTGGAGAGGAGATTAAAAAAAAAGTAAGATAATGCAGGAACAAGCGACTAGCTCTTTAGCTGCAAGCTCTCTACCATCTAGCAGCGAGAGATCATCAAGCTCTGCTCCGCATTTAGAGATCAAAGAAGGTAAGTTTTTTTTTTCAATCAAAGTTTCAGATCATTTTCTTCTCCCACGCTTGATCTCATTGATTTTCATCCTCATGCATTGGATATCAAGTGAATTTTCATTGGTTTCCTCAATTGGGTCCGTTGAATAGTTTGCCCGACAAAAATTGTCTAGATCGAGAAGATCTGCAACTTCAAATTGTGTCTTAAAAGTTTCAATCTCTTCGTCTAAAATCTTCTCCTTTTGTTTTCCGTCAGGACTAGAAAGCGACGAGGAGATACGGCGAGTGCCCGAGTTCGGAGGAGAAGCTGCCGGAAAAGAAACCTCCGGTCGGGAACCTGGATCGGGGACCGGCCAGGTGCGGACACAGACAACTGTCGGAGAAAGTCAAAGGAAGCGAGGAAGGAGTCCGGCGGAGAAAGAGACAAAGCGACTAAAGAGGTGTTTTTTTTTTTTTTTATCTTCACAAAATTTTACATTTTTACCCTTCATTAGCGTTTAGACTTAAAAAAGAGGGTAATTTTTGGCAAATAATGGTTGCGTGATGGGGTTGTTTGGTGAAAAGGTTGTTGAGGAATAGAGTTTCAGCACAGCAAGCAAGAGAGAGGAAAAAAGCTTACTTGGGTGAGTTGGAAAACAGAGTGAAAGACTTGGAGAACAAAAACTCTGAGCTTGAAGAGAGACTCTCTACTCTGCAGAACGAGAACCAGATGCTTAGACATGTACGTTTTATCTATCTTATTCTGAATCGTCAATGATTGAACATTTGTTTAAAGATATTACATTGCTGGAAGAAATTATGAATTAGCAAGCTTAGGATTCTTAAATGGTTCTTGAATGCTCATTAACTGTGATCTCCCTAGTTTTGCTGTTCAAGTGCTGGAGAATGAGAATGCAAAGTTAGATGCTTTGAATTTGTGTGGTATTTATGGTTACTGAACAAGTTTTGAGTTGCTTTTTTTTTATTTGTCAACGCAGATTCTGAAGAACACAACAGGAAACAAGAGAGGAGGTGGTGGTTCTAACGCTGATGCAGGCCTTTAATCTGCTTCCTCTTGTTTTTTTTTTTTGCTATTTTTGTGGATAAAATTTTACAGGGAATTGTATTATTAAATAAATATTTATATTGTATGGGTTGTGTGACTTGTGAGTTCTAAAACCGCAAAATTGTAGACCGAGTGTCTCTTGTAGCCTATAGATTTTCTTAATTCAAAAGCTAATATACAAGGTTGCATCAACGATTGGTTCCAAAGACATTGATTTTGATCACTTGTTCTTGTTCCTGCTCTTGTTGGAAATTTCGAGGAATTAGGCACTTGGAGAAAACCAGCAGCTAATCCACCTTTTTAGCTAGTAGTTTCAACTTTCAACATTCTCAGTCAACAGGGTCAATTCGTTCAATATTCAATGTATATACGAAGCCTCTTTATAATTTCTTCTTCCACTAGCTCTCCTTAAAGCTCTCCTCTTTATAATTACGTTCAAACAATCGCTGCACTTTGATGTACAAACAGACTTTTTTTGGGTTGAGATTAATTTAACATTCAATTCAAAAAATAAATAAATAAAAAAATAAAGCTCTGTGAATATTGATCTTCTTTCCATCATACTTACTAATTAATGGATTCTTCTTTTTTCCTTACCACTATTGCTGCTGCAATTGGATGCTTAACCCTTTTCAGAAAACTCAGATTCCGTCAAGACGCTAACAAAGAAAAGGATTCTTCTTCTTCTTCTTCATCACCTGCATCTTCTTTGTTTCCTTCAACAGCTCCTCCACCTTCTTCTTCTTCTCGAATCTGGACACATCATGTCTTTCCTAGCTTCCGCGGGGAAGATGTCCGCAGAGGCTTTCTCAGTCATATTCAGATGGAGTTTCAAAGAAAAGGAATCACTCCGTTCATTGATAACGAGATCAAAAGAGGAGAATCCATCGGTCCCGAGCTCGTTCGAGCTATTAGAGGGTCTAAGATGGCAATTATCTTGATCTCAAGGAACTACGCTTCCTCAAAATGGTGTCTTGACGAACTTGTTGAGATTATGAAGTCCAGAGAAGAGTTGGGTCAAACTGTGATGGCCATTTTCTATAAAGTGGACCCATCTGATGTCAAAAAGCTGACTGGACATTTTGGTGAAGTTTTTAAACAAACTTGTGCCGGCAAAACAAAGGAAGACATTGGAAGATGGAGACAAGCTTTAGCAGAAGTGGCTACAATCGCTGGTTATCATTCAGACAACTGGTTAGTCCAAGAAAATCATATTGTTTTGTGAATATATGTGTGTGAGTTTCAGTGATTATTCTAATGGATGTATTGATTTCTTCCATTGTTAGGGATAATGAAGCTGCTATGATCAAGAAAATTGCTACTGATATTTCAAACATATTGAATTATTCCACATTATCAAGAGATTTCGACGGGTTAACTGGGATGAGAGCTCATATGGAAAAGATGGAACCTTTGTTATGCTTAGAGTCAGATGAAGTGAGGATGATTGGGATTTGGGGTCCTTCTGGGATTGGGAAGACCACAATCGCCAGAGTTGCGTACAACCAACTCTGCAACAGCTTTCAACTGAGTGTCTTTATGGAGAATATCAAAGCAACCTACAAAAGGCCTTGTTCCGATGACTACAGCGCAAAGTTGCAACTACAACAACAGTTTATGTCTCAGATAACCAACCACAAGGATATGGAGATCTCTCATTTAGGAGTTGTCCAAGATAGGTTGAAAGACAAGAAGGTTCTTGTGGTTCTTGATGGAGTGGACCACTTGGTTCAACTAGATGCGATGGCGAAAGAAACTTGGTGGTTTGGTCCAGGGAGTCGAATCATCATTACAGCACAAGATCAGAAGCTTTTTAGAGCACATGGGATAAACCATGTTTACAAGGTTGATTTTCCACATAGTGATGAGGCTCTTCAAATCTTTTGCACTTCTGCTTTTGGTCAAAAGTCTCCTAAACATGGTTTTCATGAGCTTGCTAGGGAGGTTACAGAACTTGCTGGTAAACTTCCTTTGGGGCTAAGAGTTATGGGTTCGTACTTCCGGGGAATGTCCGAGCAAGAGTGGGAAAAGTCACTACCAAGGTTAAAGACTAGCCTCGACGCCGATATTCGAAGCGTTTTGAAGTTCAGCTACGATGCTTTAGATGATGAAGATCAATGTTTATTTCTTCATATAGCCTGCCTTTTCAGCTATGAAAAGATTCACAAAGTTGAAGAGCATCTTGCAAACAAGTTCTTGGATGTGAGGCAAAGACTTAACGTCTTGGCTGAGAAATCTCTCTTATCTATCAAAGATGGATATATAGAGATGCATAGTCTGCTAGAGAAACTAGGTAGAGACATTGTTCGTAAACAATCTATTCATGACCCTGGACAGCGCCAGTTTCTTCTCGATAAGAGTGAGATTTGTGAAGTCTTGACTGGTGATGCAACAGTAAGTTTTTGATGCTAAACCTATCATTGCATTTGCTCCCTTCGTATTCTAGTTTATTTGATAACTGACACAATCTCTACTTTTTGTTTGGTACCTTTATTTTCAGGGTAGTAAAAGTGTGATAGGGATAGAGTTGGACTACAACATAACCGGGAAAGAATTAGATATAAGTGAGAAAGCCTTTGAAGGAATGTCTAATCTCCAATTCTTAAGAGTCCGTGGTTCAGCTGGGAACACATTGCAACTATCGAGAGGTCTAAACTATCAATCTCATAAACTTGGATTACTAGATTGGAGCCATTTCCCAATGACAAGTTTTCCCTCTACTGCGAACTCGGAGTTCCTTGTCGAACTAATCATGGATCACAACAAGCTTGAGAAGTTGTGGGAAGGAATTAAAGTAAGTCATTTTGTACATTTTGATCTTGCCACTCCCATTTTCGCCATGGAATTGTGTTTATGTGCTCCTACTAAACGAATGAAACAACCATGTTCTTGTGATTTGTGTGTACAGCGGCTTCCAAGTCTCAAGTGGATGGATTTGAGTTATTCTGTAAAATTGAAGGAGCTTCCTGATCTCTCAACTGCCACTAACCTTGAGAAACTGTATCTGGCAGGTTGCTCCAGCCTAGTGAAGCTCCCGTCCACTAATGGATATACCAATAATCTTGAGAAATTGGATCTTCGTAAGTGCTCGAGTATGATCAACCTCCCTTCCTCTATTGGTAACGCCACTAGTCTGCAGAAACTATATCTCGGTGGATGCTCAAGCCTTGTGGAGTTACCCTTCTTGATTCTTGGGAATGCCATGAATCTACAAAGTTTGGATCTTAGCGGTTTCTCAACTCTGGTGGAGCTCCCTTGCTCAATTGGGGATGCCACAAATCTAATGGCATTGGAACTTAATAATTGCTCAAATCTGGTGGAACTTCCTTTTTCCATTGGAAACCTTAAGAAGTTGTGGAGATTAGGTTTAAAAGGATGCTCTAAGCTAGAGGTTCTTCCCACCAACATCAACTTGGAGTCTTTGGATGTTCTTGATCTCTACAACTGCTCCATGTTGAAAAGCTTTCCTGCCATCTCCACAAACATTAGAGCTCTCGATCTCAGAGGAACTGCGATAGAAGAAGTGCCTCTTTCGATCAGGTCATGGCCTCGTCTCAAAACGTTGCAGATGTCATACTTTGAAAACCTCAAGGAACTCCCTCATGCTCTTGAAAGAATCACATGCCTGCAACTGAGGGATGCAGAGATACAAGAGGTTCCTCTGTGGGTCAAGAAAATGTCTTGTCTAAATGAATTCGTGCTCAGGGGATGCCGAGACTTGGTATCGCTCCCACCGATCAGGGAGTCGCTCTATATCTTAGATGCAAGAGACTGCGAGTCCCTGGAGAAAATAGAGTGCTCTTTTCACAATCCAAATGTTTGGCTCAACTTTGCCAACTGCTTGAAACTGAATCAAGAAGCGAGAGACCTCGTCATCCAGAACAGTGGAGATGCGGTCATACCCGGTAAACAAGTGCCTGAATACTTCACTCATCGAGCTACTAGTGGCGATCCATTGAGAATTAAGTTGAACAAAAGACCTCCTCTTCCTCCTAAATCCATGAGATTTAAAGCTTGCGTCTTGCTGGTTCTGGTTAATGAAGGTGACGATGACGATGACGATGAAGATGAAAAGAAATCGAGGGAAGCAGTTGTTGTGATAAGAAGTCGCGAGCATATCATATATCCGCCTTTAGCAGAGCATCTGTACACATTCCAAGTCGAAGCAGAGGTGACTTCCAGTTCCAACGAGCTTCTCTTTGAGTTCAAGATGAAAAACGAGGACGTGTGGAAGATAGGAGAATGCGGGTTACTTCAGCTTCATGTTAATGAACACGATGAGAGGTGAGAGCTTGGGCGTTGGCCATGGTGGAAGGGAAACATTATGAAATTAGTAAATGATCCTCTGGCCATGGTAGAGTTGTAAATTCGAAAAAACAATAATGTCCTACTCCATTCCCTGTTGCTTAATTTGTGGTCGACACATCTCAATCGATCGAGCAATAACATACACTACTATAGTCCTTCACGAGCTCTTCTTTGAGAGGTTGTTGAGGAATAGAGTTTTCAGCACAGCAAGCAAAAGAGAGTAAAAAAGCTTACTTGAGTGAATTGGAAAATGCTCATTGCTCGATTACACTCGTAAATGGGTTTCCATTTGCAAATCGGGCAAAAGACGTTTGATTTTTAAGATCTCAGCTCGAGGGATGAACATCTTTGTAAGTACATTTTGACACTTTTGCGTTCCTTTTTCAAATCAGTTTTTTTGTTTTTTTAAATCACTGCTTCCTTGAAATCTTGCTTGAACAGTGTGTGTTCAATTTATACAAAGCCTCTTTATAGTTTCTCACTCCACATAGCTCCCTTTAAGGCTCTGTAATAATACTGATCCTCTTTACATCACATCACACATACAGACTAATGGATTCTTCTTTTTTCCTCTTTACTCTTTTCAGAAAACTCAGATCCCATCAAGACGCTAACAAAGAAAAGGATTCTTCTTCTTCATCACCTTCATCTTCTTTGTCTCCTTCAACAGCTCCTCCACCTTCTTCTTCTTCTCGCATCTGGACACATCATGTCTTTCCTAGCTTTCGTGGGGAAGATGTACGCAGAGGCTTTCTCAGTCACATTCAGATGGAGTTTCAAAGAAAGGGAATCACTCCTTTCATTGATAACGAGATCAAAAGAGGAGAATCCATCGGTCCTGAGCTCGTTCGGGCTATTAGAGGTTCTAAGATTGCAATTATCTTGGTCTCAAGGAACTACGCTTCCTCAAAATGGTGTCTTGACGAACTTGTTGAGATTATGAAGTCCAGAGAAGAGCTGGGTCAAATTGTGATGGCTATTTTCTATAAAGTGGATCCTTCTGATGTCAAAAAGCTGACTGGAGAATAACATTCAGACAAGTCTTGATGTTATTGAACAAGAATACAAATTGGTCCACAATCCTTCTGTGCAACGCGAAATGAGTAAAACTTATCTCTTAAACTCAAGAATACAAATTCTAAGACAATATATTGAGGAATAACTGAAAGGACAAAAACGTGAGAAGAAGTGGCAAAACTTCTTTCTCTCCTTCATTCATTAACTTATAGCTCCTCCATCAAGGTATCATCTGAAAGTAAAACCGTAAACAAGATTTAGATATAACATTTGGTCCACAAACCAATATGCCAAGAAAAGAAACAAAAATCATTACCTTTCTCCTTTCCATCGTCGCTGCTTAATTCGGATTCATTATCATTCTCAACATAGAGATGGTCTTCTACATCTTCTTCCTCATCCTCACTTTCATCGGTCTCTTGATCTTGAACTGTTGTTTGAGCTTGAACCCCTGCAGCTTTGTTGATCTGCCATAAAATACATGTTTTGTTCAAACTAAATAGCCATATCACATATGCTAATATTACCGGGGTGATAATTAAGAAGATGATTGATATGTAACCTGGGCTGTAACAAGTTGCAAGCGTCCAGATAACTGTAGTAACTGTTGAAGAGACGTTCCTCGGGACTTGGTAATCTGGACGAACAGTAGAACATAGTTAAACCATAAAATTCTACGAAACTACCAAAATCCTAGGCTCTACTCGTATCTCTTACCTTAAGCAATGTATTAAGTAGTTGTTGGTTTTTTGGTTCTTGGGACATGATGTAATGACTATGGTTCACCATTATGCTGTATATCCATGGAAGAATATGCTTCCCACCACATCCCCTGGGTCAAGACCAAAGCACCAGGCAGATAAGTAGAGAAGAACATTATATCGGTTTTGAGCGTTAACTTATTTTCCAACGGTACAAAAATAGTAAGCATCGATGGGACAACAGCATGTAGCATACTAGCAAAGCAGAGAACCAACCTTGTCTGCCACATAAGAACCAGAGCTTCTAGAGTCTTGAACGCAGTGGAGGGTGCCATTGAAAGAACAGCAGACTTTAACTGCCAAACAAAAATTTATATGATTACTATGATTAGTAGATTCAAAGAAAAATCTTAGGAAATCTCTAAAGAAATGCGCCAGAAGGATGTGCAAATACCAAAGAACCGAGCATCAAGAAAGGGCATATACCTTCTTTGGTGGTAGAAAAGCTTCCAGATCAATTCCATCAATTACTGAAGCATAGGAAAGATTGCTTGGCTCATCTGTACCTTTAAGTATCCCTAATGATCTTAACTTATCCTCCATGCTAAATGTTTCTACATAATCTGAAATTTCAAAGAATAAAGACGAATGAACAAAAACGCTACATCGGGTTCTTGCACTGAAGCATCTGCATATATAGACACACTAAAAGAGCCAAAACAATCACAGAGATGGAAGTCTCCATCAGTACGGTGATTGTGTTAATGAGAGGTCTGATAGTCGAGTTCAGTTTCGTCATGTAAAACTCACCCGCTTCACTTTGGTCAACCATGTCTGTATCCTTATCAGATGAGAGTAGTTGTACACGCTTTTTCTCATGCAGATCAGCCACTCTTGCGATTGGAAGCAAAGCATCCTCCGCATGTGCACGGTCTAATGTCGTAACTATACAGATATAAAATCACATAGTCAGCCATTGTATTGACAGGAAAGGAGGGGAAACCGTAACAGCAGTCCACAAAGCAGTATCGAGGATAAAGATCATCCATAATGAGAAGATTCAATAACATCAATTTGCTGAAGGAAGTTTCATGATTTAGTATAAGGTAGAGCCCATAGAAGATACCTTTATTCTGCACGCCTTGCCCCTTCTTGGACTTGGAAACTGACTGGGCGATGGGGAGAAGGATCCCACTCTTAGAGGCATTCAACACCAAGTCGGTGCCAAACTGCAACACCATTTTCTGGAATGATGGTTTCACCAACAATCCAGACGCAATAAATGCATGCGCAGAACCAGGCTTCAAAACGCCTTGTAATTTTGCAGCAAAGATTAAAGGCAATGAGCCCTTGTGATGTTTAAGCGAAGAATCTTCAGTTGCTAATGCGACTTTAGTAGGTTTTGCATTGGATAACTCCTCAACATTTGATCCATACCAATAATAACAGACACCTATTTCTGAAATTGCCAAAACGTATAATCCCTTTTCATCTGCTTGACCCCAACTATCCACAAAGACGGGAGGGTGCTCCAAGGCAAGGACACAGCTAGCTGACTGCTTCTTAGCACCATCTGTATTCCACACTGCAATATATCTTTCACCAACAGCAGATGAGAGGACATATTTTCCATCCTCAGTAAAAGCCACACAACGCACACCTCCCTATATAAAGATTAAAGACTGTTGAGCACCTTCTAACAATAAAACATGGTAGATAAAAATAATGCCGACAAAAAGTACAGGTACTCACAGGGTGACCAGTATACTTGTGTATTTTCTTGAGATCAGAGCAGTTAAACGTCTTCAACTGAGCAGATGCAGTGGCTAATATCTTTCCATCTACAATTGGGAGGAAACAAAACGGAGCAAAACATCATCAGCAGGTATGTACATGTTCTAGTCTATGCATGTTAACAGAAACTCCGCTGCAATTACTTTCGATGAGGCTTTTTGAGACCAGTCAAAATATATTTGAAGAAACAAATGGAAGTGCTACGTCTCCAGAGACACACCTGGTGAAACAGATAACGATGAAACAGCTTTTGTTGAAGCTTTGAACTTCCTGATCAGATTTCCACTATGGGGATCAATTTCACAAACCATCCCATCGGCTCCACCGCTGTATATGCAAGAGGCCTTTGTTGAAGATGAAACAGCATTGACACCACTGCACAAGACATGAAACACATTGATAACTGATACGAAATTCAAGAGGCTTCAGAGTTGAAAATGTTACAGAGAACCGTAAAGAGAGAAACTACCTAGCGCAAAATCAAATAATAGAATGCCAAATTTATAAATAGATGAGTTGCTTAACTGATATTATCTAAGAAAGTATAGCAAAGAAGAAGTCAGCGAGAGTTACGCACCCGGGATGACAGTCACTGATTCTCCATTTCAGCAGACCAGAAGCAACATCAAGTGCCAAAACATCTCCTCCGCCAGTTCCTAATACCAAAATGGAAGTTCCAAGTTTTCTCTTCTTCTGCAAATAACAAGAATAAAGCTTATTTGTCAACAGAGACAACGAATTCAGAAACCAAACCTACACCGCAAGGCAGTAATGTAATAAAAACCAAGAATCTCTACCTTTTTCTCCAAAGACAACCATTTCATGCACGTATAGTCGACCGAGAGGTGACCTTTCCCAACCTTGGCATATATGTTTGTCTCTTCTGCAGATGCAATATCAGAAAACTCTGTTTGGACCTGACCCTTGACAGTATCCCAAATCTACACAACGTCGAAAGAAAATACATTAATTTAAGAGATCGTCTCTTTGAATAGAAGATTCCCTACAAATTGAACAGGACCAAGAAATATGAGCCTAAAAACAATAACAAAAAGAAGAAAACTGAGGACACCTTGATACGGCCATCTCCGGTGCTAAGAGCGAGGTAATCTAGAGCAGGACTGAAAGAAGTCAATACATCTCTAATGCTCATCTTTCCCTGAAATGGTATCAAGCTAGACAATCAAATACCCCGAATTTCGTTCCTGCCTTGTCAATCCAAAGGAGTAAGAAACCAATGAATTAAGTGTCTTCTAGTCCATGAAAAAGTTAACAAAATTTCACAGATAAACTGATTTCCGCTGAAACCCCAAAAAAAATGCTGCAAGTTACCAACCCAATCTAATTTAACTTAAAGATTAACAAAAAAAAAATATAAGCAGCCCACCAGTTCACACCACCAAGCGAGTGAGACAGTGATAGAAGCGGATGCCAAACTTTCTCAGATTCTCAGGGAGTGAATCTGTAGACGGTAGGCGGAAGAGGAGATAGAGAGAGAGGGTGAGCTCGAGAAGAAGAAGAAGAAAGAAAGAAAAGAAGCAGATTAGGGTTTTTGAGAGGTTTTTCTCTTTGTCTGGGGTTCGAAACGGCGAACAGGTTAGTCAAATTAAATGATTACCGGGTTTAAGGAAGAAGACGGAGGTTCGGACATAACAGGGCCAGAATGGGCCTTATCAAATAGTGATTGGGCTTAGTTCTGAAAATTAAAATCCAACTTATACGGAAATGTTGGCCCCCGGATTTTAGGATTTGGCCCAAAATTAATTTTAATTTGTTCGATTGATCAGTAGAGGAGTTCTATAATTTTTTTTATCTTTCTTGGCGCGCATCACTTTTTATCTTCAAAACTGTACGGAAAACTAAATTAATTAAGACTACAGAAGTCATGTTTTTATAGAATTGCATTCAAAATATCCAAATATACAACTCAGCGAAAGAAACCAATTTCTTGCGGTCTAAGGTACTTCTCATTTTTCTTTATCTTCCGTCGAGTCGAATCTAAAACCCATCTAAAAACTTTTTTCTGTTCGTCTCTACTCGAGTAAGGTTTGGAGACAGAAAGAGAGAGAGAGAGAGAGAGAGAGAGAGAGAGAGAGAGAGAGAGAGAAAGAGACTTGGAAAGGTAAAAAGTACCGTTTTTCGTTAGTGGGCAGCGACTTCATGACTGATCGAGATTTGCCGGCGACTGTGACGGGTAATGATGATGCGGCGGTGACATCGTCAGCTCCTAGCTTCCGATTTAATCCAACCGATGAAGAACTCATTAGCAATTACTTGAAGAGGAAGGTTCAGAGCAAATCCATGCGCTTCTATGAGATCGGGGAAGTAGATGTTTATAAGATCAAGCCCTCTGACTTACCAGGTTCCTTTCTTTTCTCTTTGATTGTTAAATCTTCCGCTGTTTCTTGGCTATTTGATTTTTGGGATTTTTCGGTATGGATTTCGCGTCTGTGTCAAATTTCTTGCCAGGCGCATTTGCTACTCTTAAGTTATTACTTTGAATCAAAACTGAATCTCCAATGTGTTGTGTTCTTGAATTGGTTGCTTGTGATTCAGAAAATGCAATTTTGGAGTAAGTTTTATGTAGTCTTAGGAGGCTTTTCTTTAAGGGTATTCGAGGTTGAAGACAGAGGACAAACAATGCTTCTTCTTCACTGCTCTGGAAGAGGATCACACCACCGGTGCTTATATGGAGCGAGCAACAAACGTAGGCTACTGGGAAATAACTGGAGAAGACAAGAAAATTCTAGGAGGAGACGGACAGTTGATTGGTGTGATGAAGAGTCTTGTGTTTCACGTTGGTCGTGCTCCAAATGGTTGGCGAACCGATTGGTTAATCCATGAGTATAGCCTCGTTGAAAATGAACAAAGCCTTCAGGTGTAGTGTATATTCTCTATAAGATTCTTTTGATTTTTGATTACTATTTGGATTGGATTGGATTGGATGATACTGAGTTCTTGATTCAACTCTTATGTGTGTCTTTGTGTATTTATGGATGTAGATAGATGCGTACGTGTTGTGCAAAGTGTTGGTCAAAAAAGAATGGAATGATGATGGTGGTGGTGGTGGAAGAGCTCTGGTCATGGAAGATCCTGTTCCAAGTGTTGTGCATGCCAACATAGTCAACGAGATTCAACAGGTTTTGTGCTTCTCAATACTCTGTTTTTGCCCTGTTTCCTTCTTCCGAGAGTTGTTTTCCCGTTTAGTTGAGTCCATTGAAAAGAGAGATTGTCATTTCTTAGGGTGAAACATTTCAGTTTCTATATTGCCAACACCTTAACCATTGTTTTAGTTCATTGAATTCTCATGAAACTGTTTTTTGGTAGGAAAACGACTCGCAGTCGAAGGGAAAGAACTTGGCAGCGGTGACAACGTTAGCTCCTGGCTTCCGATTTCATCCAACAGATGAAGAACTCATTAGCTATTACTTGAAGAGGAAGGTTCAGAGCAAAACAATCGGCTGCGATGCAATCGGAGAAGCAGATGTTTACAAGATCAACCCCTCTGACTTTCCAGGTTCTTTCTTTTTCTCTTAATTGGTAAATCTTCTTTTTGGTATGGACTTGGCGTCTGTGTTAGATTCCGTGTTCATAATGTTAACTTGTGCGAGCGATCTAAATTTACAAGAAGGGTTTTTAACTCCAATGGATTCTAGGAATTTTTGTTACAGATTTTCTTGGCTGTTGAATTTGCTATTCGTGAGTTATACTGTGAAACACTCCATCCAAAACTGAATCTTTAATGTGTTGTGTTCTTGAATTGGTTGCTTGTGATTCAGAAAATGCAATTTGAAGTTGCTTCTTTTTTTGTTTTTAAGGGCATTCGAGGCTGAAGACAAGGGACCAAGAATGGTTCTTCTTCACTACCCTGGAACAGAAGTTTAGCAAGAACAATAGTCGTATGAAGCGATCAACAACAGAAGGCCACTGGAACATAACTAGAGAAGACAAGAAGATCCTTGGCGGAGACGGTAAGTTGATTGGTGTGATGAAGACTCTTGTGTTTTACAAAGGGCGTACTCCAAATGATCTGCGAACCAATTGGTTGATCCACGAGTATAGCCTCGTTCAAAGTGAGCAAGGCCTTCAGGTGTGTATATTCTCTATTCGGCTTCTCTTGATTCAACTCCTATATATGTTTATTTTTTTGCATTTTATGGATGCAGATAGATGCGTACGTGTTGTGCAAAGTGTTCGTCAAGAAACATGCCGGGCCAAGTGGAACCGTATATGCACCCTTCTCGGAAAAAGAATGGGATGATGATGATGATGGTGGTGGTGGTGGAAGAGCTCTGGTCATGGCAGATTCTGTTCCAAGTGTTGTGCATGCCAATACAATCAACGAGATTCAACAGGTTTTTGCTCTTCTCAATACTCTGTTTTTGCCCTGTTTCATTCTTCCAAGAGTTGTTGTTGTTCCTGTTTAGTTGAGTCCATTTTTCTTTGAGCGACACATTTCAGTTTCTATAATGATCAGAGCAACCGTTTTTTTAGTTCATTGAAATAATCATCAAACTGCTTTTTTTTTGTTTTTGTAGGAAAACCACCACTCGCAGAGCAAGAACCTCTTTGACCTCAACGAGCTCCCTGAAGAGTTTGAGATCGACGACGATCTCCAAACAGTTGATAATGATAAGCCTCTTCCTCTTTGCGTGCTCAGCAAAGAAGCTCCATTGCCTCCCAGCCGATACAAACGCAAGCGCCAAAACGACTCTACTGGAAGCTCTAACGACTCGATCCAAACCACTCAAGACCATTCTTCCTCCCCAGCAACAACCGGCGACACTATTTCCTCTCTTTCCTCAACGCTGCACAAGATACGCATCGAGCATAGGTCGCTGGAGGAGAAAGAACCAGAAACAGTTGCTACAATGGAGCCTGCAAGCTCCTCCACCAATCTGATCAACGATCTGCAGAAGGAGAAGATGCCGATGGCTGTGGAGAGAGAGACGTATAAGCTTGTCATGACAAAGGCAGAATTGACGATAAGCATTCTTCAGGAGCGGGTTGATCAATTGCGCGCGGAAAACGAGGAGCTGAAGAAGAACATCAACAAGGGACAATACTCTTAAAGGGACACAACAAAGTGCCCAATTTCTTCTATCTGTCTCTTATGCTTCTCTAGCTTATGTCTCCATGGAGTTGTCTAGTGAACAAAAGCAACAGTCTTGTGAGCTGTGTGGACCTATTGGTAACGATTTGAATCTGTAACTGTAAAAATTACGTAGAAACAAGTTTTTGAATCGGAGACATGTATATTTCTCTTTCTTTTTGGCCAACCAAACACAGCTGGTCGAAGCCTGTTCTAGTACATCTTGGAACTGCTTCCATTGATACAGCAAAATTTTCTCTTAGGAATTGCTAAGTGAACTGAATGCAGAAGTTACTCGATTGCTTTGCCTTTGATCCCTACTCTATATTCTCACTCAAGCCTACTGCTTTTAGCAACCATTCAAAACAAAATAACACCACCACTGAGATGGCAAGAGGACGAATACAGTAGAGTGATTGACAAATGACAAATCTACCACCATCCACAAGTATACTGAAACTTTCAATAATTTCAGTATGGTTAAATAAGAAAAAGGAAAAATCCAAAAACAGAGGTTTGGTAACACCACACCATTGTAGTAATCATAAATAACTTAAGCGAAAACAATACGAAAGAAGAAATAGCTTTAAAGAAAAGAAAAAAAAACAAGACGAAAGCAATGAGAGACTCTGATGACATCACTACCCTATGAGCAAATCAATAGGATGATAAGAAGCAGTAAAAACTGATCTTGTCAAAATCAATAATCATACTGCTCTTATTAAACCAATTATGTGTATTGCTCAATTCCATTTCCTCTTTGCTTTCTGAGTAAAAAAAACTAAGTCATCACTTAGTCCTCAGGCTCATTCTTCTTACCTTCTACATCACCTTCCCTCTCTTCCAACAACCGACCACGCTCTTCATCAGCTTGCTGGATCTTCTTCTGAGCCTCATTAGCCTTCAAGGCCTGCAATTTCGCGTGGTTGTAGTAGGCAACTCCCAAGAACGCAATCCCGTACCCGAATAGGTTAATAGGAGTCACCGTATCCTTAATCACAGACCACGAGAATGCGATCAAGAGCCAATCCTTAACCACGCCAGCAACATTCATGGTCAAAGCAGAGGTTTTCCCAACGAGAAGGAACACGGCGAGATTCAAAGCGAAGGCACAGACGGAATTGGTTCCGAAAATGGCGTAATCCAAGTGGAAGCTAGACGTGTCTCTAAGAACCGGGAATTCAACGTAGATCCATGGGATAAACAGGAAAGCTAAGCAGCAAGGAGCAACGTAATAGAGAGAAGTGATTGGGTTAAGAGTGATTCCTTTTGACGTGAGTAAGATCTGAATCAACACCAAACGAGTCGCCTCGAAAGCAACCGCGCCGAGCTGGAGAATCACACCCCACACGTCGAATTTAGCCTCGCCGTAAGCGGCGACTGCGACGCCGAAGGAGATGGAGAGCATGTTAGCCATGATATCCGATTTGAATCCTTCCTTCTTCAATAGGACGCTGATTGAGTAGACGGCGACTGGCATGAGCGCCTTGAGCATCTGGATGAAGGAGACGGATAAGTAAATGTAGGCGGAGTTGGAGAGCCAGAGGGAGAGAGCGTACAAGGCTCCGATCGGGACGACGGATCTGAGGTAAGTCTCGCGCGACATTGAGACCGGCTCGACGAATTTGAAGACCTTGATGAGGAGGAAAGCTAGGGTTGAGCAGAAGGACATGTGGATCATGGTGAGAGAGATCGGGAAAGGCCAATTGTACATCTTCTTGTCGAGGATGTATTTGTTGTACACGATTACTGTGAAGCTGAGGAAGATCCATATCGCGACGTAGCTGTAGGAGAGGACGATCTTCTTAATCACGCTGTCGCTTAGCGTGCCGCCTTTCCCCATTGCGTTAGGATTTTCCGGTGAGATTGATTCTCAGTACGACGGGTCTGCGGCGGAGGACGACGGTGGTTGAGGCTGCGCAGGCGCACAGAGAGAGAGAGAGAGAGAGAGAGAGAGAGAGAGAGGGAGAGATTTGTTACTATGTTTGTTAGGCGAGATCCTGAATAAAAAGTCTTTGGGCTTTTGAGAAGTGCCTCAGTTGTGCTCTTCCATATTGTCTCATTTATCGATTTATATATATACACATTAAGGTACCGTCGAAATATTAAAATTTTAATCAAACGATAATAATGTGAAGATAGCAACGAAAAGCAATAGTTCACGAAATTAATTGAGATAACGCTTTCGAAAACACCAACAAATTTATTTTATGAAAATAGTCCATAAATGTATAGTTAGATTCTTTTGACAACAAAGTAAGTAACTAAGAAAAAAATAATAATAATAATAAGCAAAGTTTTTCAACAAATCCATGGTGGTTTAATACTTGTAAGATTCGCACATAAAATAAATTTGGGAAGTAAAGTTCGAATCTGTTAATTGTATTATGTTTGAAATAAGCCAGTCATAAAAAATTAATGTAGATAGTTTTTTTTATAAAATACTGTTAATTATCTAATACAAAATAATAAATTTGTTTTGAATTTATTAGAACATAGATAAATGATAAACCCGTAATATATTTCGGAATATATGTCACAATTTGTCGTCATCCCTAAGAGATCCCTACAAGTGTTGCACTTTAGTCAACAGATGAGCCCACAGATCGTAATCAATGCCCAATTAGCGTGTGCGTCCACAAGACGCTAAGAAGAGATTGGTGTTTGGCTAACGCGCGTCCAGAGTTTAGGTGTGATCTATGCGTCTCACCAAAATCACGCGGCCTGCGATGAGCGTTTCGTGTGAATGTGATTCAATGCTTTTGTCGCTTGGACGTGTTTTTCCCGCTAGGGGAAATAATCATCAAACGACAATTCTTTTTTTTTTCCGTTTTTTCTTTGTCTTCTTTATTAACAATCAAAGATATAAAAATGGAAAAGAAAATTGAGACACCCTACTTGTAATTGGCAAGTAAGAAGATATATATTCTGTTTGTCTTCTTCTATGGGTTGGTACTCGGCTTTCAAAGACTGTTAGTTCATCTATTATTGATGTTCAAGACACTTTTACAGATAGGAATGTAATCAGTTTGAGAATAATTGTTCAATAAAATGGCAAAAAAAGAATAATGACATTACAATGTGGAAAACGTCACTGATTTCATCTTAGAACAAATATTAGTTTGCTCAAGTTCAATGATTTATATTCTACATTGTTGAAGAAGCTACATCGAGTTGAAAAAAATTAAGAAGATGTATCGAGTTTGATTAATACCACTTAAATCAGTGATGTTAAATTATTATGATTACTCTGATCAGTGATGTTAAATTATTACCAAACACACGGTCCACGTAAACCAATTGCATTTGAAGGTTATTCTTCGTCAGTGCGGTAATACAGCATAAGCTTCTTGTTCTCCTCAAGATTCATTGGAGATTTTACATGGTATAATAAGACCTACCAACAACTAGTGAACATCCAAATCAAAAGTCACCGTTGGCCTAACTTGATGTGAAATCACGGTTAACCAACTAACATCGAATTCACCGTGATATACCCCTTCCTACCGTTGTTTTTCACCGCACCACTTTCACCATCTCCATCATCTAGCCACAAGAATTCGGTGGATGGGTTAGTTTTTAGAGTTTGGACATATCATCATCAATAACACAAAATAGTGATTGATGGCTTTTTCCACTTTGCACGAAGATTTAGTCAATTCGTAATTCAGGCATTTTGTTAAATTAATTTTATTATTGTCTCAATATTAGTGATTGAATAATAATATCGTACTAGGGTTAGACCCGCGCCCTGCACGGGATGATGATTTCTAAATTTGTATTTTTATTAAAAGAAAATTTTATTTAACTATCTCAAATTTTTTTGATATATTTTCTATTAATTTGTATATATCTCAATTAACTATCTGTATATATCTCAATTAATTTGATATATTGACTAAGATATGGAAAGAATTAAATGCTAAAATTTGTATAAATAATTAATATAAACTATTCTCTAATCAAATTAATGCAATGACATATTATGTAAATAGTCTAGTAAATGTTGCCTTAAATAAAAAAATCATGAGAATGAACCATGTGATGACACATCAGCATGTATTCTCTTTTAATATATTAGGGATTATTGTGTAGCTCATAAATCCCTTTCGCTTGGACCACTTCCGTGAACTAAGAAAATGGGAGATGTCCAAGTGGTTACCTAACGAATTGTATGATTTGATGTTAGACTTCTTTTTGTTGACTACCAATAATATCGAATTATTCAATATTTTAATAATGATTCCTCTCTGTTTTCTAATAAATTTGTAGAAATTAACAAAAGATAATCTTGAGACCTTTTTTTTTTGTATGCTATGGAAATAATCTTGAGACTTATTTGGATCAAATTATTTGTTTATTTTTGCTAAGAAATAAGAGGACGTGAGTGCCTTTTGACAAAGACATAACTATTAGTTAATTTGGCAATCGGCATTACATGGCAAGTGACAAAATATATATGAATAAAACTTTTTATCAACTTCCTCCATCTTGCTACCTTCAGCATCAGCATCTCTTCATCAGCTCAGCATTATTATCATCAATGCTCAATCCAAGCTTCAACATCATGTGGTTCCTGCTCCCGAAAGTGCTGGGGTCATCGAAGCTGAAACAGGAAGTTAGAAGAGCAGTCTCAAAGTCATGGGCTCATCTTTGGCTATGAAATGTATGTATATAGGTGGCTATATTTAAGTATTCAGATTTTTATTCATATTCCCATCGAGCTTTCTGGTTTCTACCTTTTTAATTATGAGTTTATGAGCCAAAAAAGAATCACTTATGGTTCCACAAAATTGGCTACTTTTTAGTATCTTCCCCGCCAGTTATGACAAATTACGAACCAAAACTAGTGTATCCTACGAAGTAATCAACAAGCGTCTGTAGTCCAACGGTTAGGATAATTGCCTTCCAAGCAATAGACCCGGGTTCGACTCCCGGCAGACGCAGTTTTTCGTCTTTTTTAAAGAAATTCATATGTATCCATATTTTTCGGTTTCTCCAAATTAAAAATACGAAATTGGCCCCACAGAAATGACTCAATGAGAACAAAACGTCTAATTGGAGGAAAAAAAAAAATATTTCACTTACATGAACATATTATGTCCTATTTAAATTTCATTTTTGGCCTATTTCAATTGTTGTTCCTGGAGAATCTTGCTTTATCATTTTTTTTTTTTTTTTTTTTTGTGTGTGTGTGGCTAAAGTCTTGCTTCTCTTCTTCTCTCTGTTGTAACAAACATTAAAATTTTGTCTCTTTGTATTTATTATCTATGGATTTTTTGCGTGCACAATCAGTCAGTTACACTAAACCATCCAATAAGACATGTCAATTACTTTTTTGTAATAGCTACATTTAAAAAAGAAGAAAAAATAGTATATGCATCAAATATGAGTAAGGAGTTAAAATTTAATAAATATTAGTCAATATTTCATTAAGATTTGCAAATAAATGATATTTCATTTAGTTTTTTTTACAATTTGTTCTGTAATTCAATATATTTTTATATTAAAAAGAAAAACTAAACCTATACCAAAATTATTTAGCAAAATTTATATTAGTATTTGACAAATAATTTAAAGTTGAAATTGAAATTTATTATCCCTTTAAATCGGTAAAACCAGATCAAAGTTGTGGTTAGTCATTTAATCCAAAGCTATCAATGTGTTAATCATAATTTTGTTGAGGAAACGAAGAATATGTGTTAATGCATAAAAAATGTGACACTACTCTTGTTTGAAAGGAAATTTGAAATATATTGGATATCTGAAATGACTTCCACATATTCTCTTCAAAGCGAAAAAGTCCCACAGGTCAGGACATTACATGTGTTTTTTTGAATCATTAGATTACATCGTAAAGATAAAAACTTTGATAATGGAAAAGTGACAATAAAAAAAAAACTATTTTTTTATTTAATCACGTAGGTACATCGATCTTTCTTGTCGTTATACTTACGAGCCCAAATATGCTTCCCGTTGATCCGAAATTTGTTGAGCTTCTGGCCTTCAAGTATGCGATCCACAGTAGTGACAGAGTCCAACACTAGCCTTGCAAATAACTTTTGTTGTTGACCATTGCAATACTCGTCTGTGTTGGGGGAGCTTATGTTGTTGTTCTCTGGCATGTACACGCCTAGAACGCAAGTTTCTCCAAAATGTTTGGTGAAGAGTTCCTTCACTTCCGCATGCGACACAGGAAATCCGCGAGAAAACGTTATAAACATAGTTCGGTCATTTTCGGTCGCATTGCAAGTAGCATTCCACCGCCAAATACCATTCGGAAATATGAATAAGTTGTTGGATGAAATAATATTATCTCCAACATCGAAATCAGGCATGACGTTGATGCTTCCAAAAGTCGGATGCGGGAAACCAGGAATAATGAGAGGGTGATGAGGAAGTTTGTTAACCAAGTATGATGAAGGATAGGGAAGAGCTTGTTGAAGAATATCAGAAAAAATTCTAGAACAAATGGTGGTTAAGAAGTTTTTGATTCCTACAATGGCAGTGTATCGATGTTTGTAGATCGAAGCAAGAGAAATGTCTTTTTTCATGAGTTTTGCGGTGAGAGGGATTTTGTTGAAGCTATATGGGGGGTCAACGGAATCCACACACTTGAAGCATGAGACAGCCTCCTCAACAAGAGCTTCAACTACTGGATCTGGAAGAGCGAACACGGCCGATATGATGTTTCCATACCAAAAGTCTTCAAGCCAAAACCATGTAGCCATAACAAGAAGTGACTCAGATGGAAGTCTCGAGAATTTTAGGATCAATTTAGAGAATATCTCTCTATCTTTCGCATGAAAAGCGTATAGCTCTTCTACGGTGGGAGGTGACATAATTGGTTTTGGATTTGAAGAAAGTGTGAATGAAATTTTTTTGGAGGATATGAAAGAGATTGTTTGGAATATATAAGTGGTGTTATCTTTTCTTAAAAGGAGGTCACATTTTCTTAAAGGTAGTTTAAGACAATGAATTGAATGTACGGATTTTTCTATTTTATCTAACCATAAATTTGATGATTTATAATAGTAACGGTTACAAAAAGAATTCAAGGATATTACATTTGTTTTTTAGTCTGTTTTGGTTCAGTTACATGTGATGTTGACTATTTTACACGTAAATTTCACCCCACTGACTAGATTTTTTTTTGGAATTTAGTTGACAGTTGGCATTGAATTCTAAACAAATATAGCTTAAATGTTTTGTTGCAATTCAGGATAATAATAAAATATATATATTTATAGATACTAAGTTGAGCATAATTTAGAAAATTATTCTTACCAAATGGCTCTAACTAAAAATGGATAATAAAGTTTTCCTTAAATAATGTGGTCAATGAAAATTTGCCACGCATTATATGCAATGTCCTTACTAGATATGTTTCTAGACAATTTTAAATTTTATTACCAAATTTGGATTACAAATCTGGCATAATAATTTATATTTGATTTCTTTTCACATATATATATTTTTTTAAAAAGTTTCACTGGATTACCATTTATGTTATATATCTAAATTGGAACAAGTATACTTACCAATTTAGTTTTTTTGACCAAAACACTTTTTCCAATAAAAGAATTTTGAATACATTATAACAAAAAGTTTGCCATATCAAATTCGTGGTAAACTAATTAAAAAGACAATTCTACACTAACAAAAACAAAACAAAACAAAAATTACGAAGATGTTTAGAATCCAATGCTTGGAAAAAAAAAAAAGAATTAGGACCCGATGCTTGAAAAAAACAAGAGGCAAATAATATGATCGCCCTTTCTTGTAAATCTGGTGGTACATTTTCAAAATTGCTTAGCAATTAGGATTCTTACGATAATATTTTCATTTAAAATTGTAAGGTCTTTTACTTCTCATTTAAAAAAAAAAAATTTCAATATGCTATGCAGCTAGAATTTTTTATTTGACTTATATCTTCTACTAAAATTTGGCAAGCACGTCCAGCAATATTATACTTGTATACTATACCATGCGACTCGAAACGGCAAATGTATAATCTCCTTGAACATTGTTAAGGTGGCCTTTTACATCATTCATGGGACTAGCAATGGATTTTACTCTTGCAGGCCCATAGTCCACAACAACCGCTATATATGTTGGAACCAAATTTTTAAACCAAATGGGTTGAATAAATTGTGGACAAATGTGAAAAGAAATTGGCTTTGGCTCGTGAATGAGAAAGTGAGTTAAATGAAAGAGCACTTCATTTTGTCTCACATTGGAAAGAATGAACTTTTTCCTCTTGTTTAAATATAGACATTTCCAAACAAGATTCAATAGCCTTTAGTGGGAGACTATGGAGGTTGAGAGAAAGGGGGCCATTATGCAAAAACACATGCGCGCCGCCGCCGGGCCGGGCTTGGGTCTTGGGTCTTGTGGGCTTCGCCCACAAAAAACTATTTTTTGGGCCAAATTCCTATCAACGGTTTTTGTTAAAGCCCAAAACGAAATCGCATAATGTCGAGAATAAATCTTCCAGAAACTTCTAGAAGATTGAGTTCGGATTTTCGGTTTGATAAACACGAAAATAAATATGGAATATATCCATATTCCTTCGCTTCCACGCCAAGTAAAAAAAGATATTCTCCGAATATTTTTCCTTGTGCGTAGAGTATATCCCTTGCGGATCAAGCCTCTCTCAACTATAAATAAAGGGTCTCACCTCTCTCATTATTCATTCACTCGAAAATCTTCTCTCCAGCAAATCTCCTACATCTCTTCTCTTCTTCTCTAAACGTAAGTCTCGAGAGTATAGCGTAGATATTTAGTTCGCAGACTCTATAGTCGAGTGTCGCGACTATAGTCTCACGTAGTTGTATCTTGGGACTCTCAATCTCATCAAACCGCCACACTGCGGGAGATTTATTGAGTTAAGGAAAGAGATCAAATCTCGCCTCTGCGTATTCGTCTCTTTTCTTAAAGGTTTTTCAATCTTTTTATTACTATTTAATATCCGTACTATAAGATTTTTATTCGTATTTTTCAATCTGGATTTTCGCGGTCCTACAGTATATTGGTTCCCAAGAATACATATGAAGTCATGAACCATCCCATGAAAGAGTTTTATACCCCAACACAACAAAGTGTATGAAATTGTGTGATATTTTGGTATCAGAATTAAAACTCAACCAGAGTTTAAGACTATCCACAAAGTACATGTTAGCTTTTAAATCCCACATAGAGATGACACAAAGAAAATAGCAATAATAATCCAAATAAATGCCATGGACAAAACATATGTGAATATTTAAATGAAAGCAATCACGAAAAGCAATCAAATGTTCAACTTAACCATGGAGAGACTTGTCTATAGCCGCCATCGTTCAGTTAAGTTCATCAGAGCCACACACGACGATTCATCTCAAGTTCACGCCATTAGCGCCATCATAGAATCATGGGAATGGAGAGAAGTTGGGTCAATGCCTTCAATAACGTCTTTTGACTAACAAACGATTATCCAATCTATATTTGTATCATCTTAATAATAATATTGTAGTATGTTTCTAAATCGAAGACCACGCGTCTTTGCCTTAATGGGTAACGCGTTAATTATCCAGAACAAGTCTTCTCTACATCATTTTTGTATTAATAACGATATCTTTAACGTATGCATTAAACTAACAGCCTACTTGCAAATTCCAACGGTTAATTAATTCATAAGCGGAATGCTTCTCTTCTTCAAAATATCATATTTATTCATCTCGTCTATCCTCCCTCTTGCTATTATGAAATTTTAGCTATGTCTTTTTTACATCATGTTGTGTCTCGTTCTCTTCCATTATGTCTTTTTTTCTTCCTCATCTTCTTAGTGTTACTCGGGAACTCTCAAAAGGAAGCTTTACAAGTTAAAGTGGGGGTTGTTCTTGACACTAATTCGACGTTCGCAGATTTGAGCTTGCGAGCTATCAACATGTCTCTGTCGGAATTCTATAACACTCACAATGGCTTCAAGACAAGGATTGTCCTCAACGTCCGAGATTCCAAACGAACTGTTGTTGGTGCTGCCGCTTCAGGTACTCGATCTTGCATTGTGCTCGTTCATATATGGATTGTGTATGAACTATGAATTAGTTTGATCTAAGCTCATATATATACATATTTACTATCTTAAGAATCATAACAAATAGAACTCTATAAGATTATCGTAAGAAAAATAATAATTTGATAGATTATATTATCTACAATAAATTTATCAAATTAATATATATTATGTAGAAGAACAAATTAGATTGGATCAATGAACACCCAAAAATGTATGAAAGTTGGAAAAATTGACAGAAGTGTAACGCAATTTTACTAATCAGTTTTGCCTTATTCGCTGGTTACACCAACTATATATTTTTAAAAAAAACTTATCACCACACAAACTTTTGATACGGAGAATAACACTTTAGTGAAAAATGTTAACCTTAACTATGCAGCTTTATACTTGATAAAGAAGAGGGAAGTGGTGGCCATTATTGGACCAGGGAATTCAATGCAAGCACCATTTTTAATCAACCTCGGAAACCAATCTCAAGTTCCGATAATTTCATTCTCTGCGACAAGCCCTTCTCTTGATTCCCTCCGTAGTCCATATTTCATCAAAGCCACACTCGACGATTCATCTCAAGTTCACGCCGTTAGCGCCATCATAGAGTCTTTTCGATGGAGAGAAGTTGTTACTATTTATGTAGACAATGAGTTCGGAGAAGGTATTCTACCTTACGTAGTCGACGCTTTTCAAGAGATCAACGTTCGTATCCGATACCGAAGCGCAATATCATTACATTCCTCCGACGATCAAATCAAGAAAGAGCTTTACAAACTAATGACCATGCCCACTAGGGTTTTCATCGTGCACATGTTGCCTGATCTCGGATCGAGGCTTTTTTCTATGGCCAAAGAGATTGGTATGATGAATAAAGGATATGCATGGATCGTTACAAACGGTATAGCTGATCTCATGAGTTTAATGGGGGAATCAAGCTTGGAAGACATGCATGGTGTCTTGGGTGTCAAGACATATTTCTCAAGATCAAAAGAGCTAGCTTATCTCGAAGCTCGTTGGCGAAAAACGTTTGGAGGAAAAGAGCTAAACAATTTCGAGTGTTGGGCTTATGATGCTGCCACAGCACTTGCAATGTCAATCGAAGAAATCAGTGACGTAAACAAGAGTTATAACAAGACCAACAACGTTTCAAGAAATGAATTTGGGACAGATCTTGATGGTCTCGGTGTTGCTCTCTCTGGTCCTAAGCTCCTTCAAGCGTTATCAACGGTGAGTTTCGAAGGCGTTGCCGGGACATTTCAGCTAAAAAACGGAAAGTTAGAGCCGACGACTTTCAAGATAATCAATATAGAGGAAAGCGGGGAAAGAACAGTTGGTTTCTGGATATCAAAAGTAGGGCTAGTGAATAGCCTAAGAGCGAATCAAACAAGCATTAAAATGTCACGAAGCTCGCGTCGACTTAGACCAATAGTATGGCCTGGAGACACTACTCTTGTGCCTAAAGGTTGGGAAATCCCAACGAATGCAAAGAAGCTGAGGATAGCAGTTCCAAAGAAGGATGGTTTCACCAACTTTGTGGAGGTAACAAAGGATGCAAACACCAAAGCTCTAACGGTTACCGGGTTTTGCATTGATGTTTTTGACGCGGTGATGAGACAAATGCCATATTTTGTCCCTTATGAGTACGTCTCCTTTGAAACTCCTGATGGAAAAGCCGATGGAAGTTACGACGAAATGGTTTATAAAGTGTTTCTTGGGGTAAGTAACATTGATCGTTAAACCATTCTCTTGGAACAATTTTTTTTTTTTTTTTTTTTCTGATAACTTGGTTTTATTTGCCACTTAAAAATGTCTATAATGGTCAAATATGAAAGCAACTTCGATCAAGATAGCTAATATTTATTTATTTTTGTTTTTTGTGTTTCTCAATAAATTATGATGTAAACAGGAGTTTGATGGAGCAGTAGGGGATACAACAGTCTTGGCTAACCGGTCTAATTACGTTGATTTCGCATTGCCATACTCAGAGACCGGTATTGTATTCGTGGTGCCGGTTAAGGACGAGAGGGAGAAAGGAAAATGGGTCTTCTTAAGGCCTTTAACCAAAGAGCTCTGGTTTCTCAGTGCTGCTGCTTTTCTCTACATTGGATTCATGATTTGGATTTTCGAGCACCAAGCAGATAAGAAGTTCAGGGAACTTGAGATCAAAGATAGAATATCTAACGTGTTCTACTTCTCATTTTCAACACTATTTTTCGCTCACAGTAAGTTTTCTTTGTCACATAACTTTCAAGCTTCTTTGGAGCTAGTAAGTAATAACTACCACATTTTCAATATTGTACATCTATAGGGAAGCCATCAGAGAGCGTTTTCACAAGGGCTTTAGTGGTGGTTTGGTGCTTTGTGGTGCTAATACTGACTCAGAGCTACACAGCGACACTGACGTCGATGCTGACTGTTCAAGAGCTTCGACCAACCGTGAAACACATGGATGATCTGTTGAAGAGCAGAGGGAACATCGGGTATCAAAAGGGTTCGTTTACATTGGAAAAGCTAAAACAGTTGGGTTTCGAAGAATCGAGGCTGAAGATTTATAATTCACCTCAAGAAATGCGCGAGTTTTTTCTTAACAAGAGCAGCGACGGTGGTATTGATGCTGCATTCGATGAAGTCGCTTACGTCAAGCTTTTCATGACTAAATATTGTTCCGAGTATTCCATTATCGAGCCAAAGTTTAAGGCCGATGGCTTTGGCTTTGTAAGTAAAAAGCATCAGTATAATATTAGCTAATTATTACGACTTTGGAAGTGTTTTTTTTTTACTCTCCATGTTTGTTTTTTCTTTTTCTTGGGCAGGCTTTTCCATTGGGATCTCCGTTGGTGCCAGATATATCAAGACAGATATTGAACATAACAGAGGGGAAGACCTTGACGGCTTTTGAGAACAAGTGGTTGGTTGGAGAAAAACATTGTGTGGAGTCGACCACGTCGGATTCTCCAATCAGGCTCGATCACGACAGCTTTCAAGCTTTATTTCTTATCGTCATTGTTGTCTCTCTGCTTCTATTCTTGCTCATGCTGATTTCTAGATGGTACCGAGAGAGACAAGGCGACGGTCCGCCAAACGGTGGGCCTGATGGCCAAGCCAACACAGGAGATGCTCAAAGCCGTGGCGAGGAAGTCAATGATGAAGCAGATAATAGTGAGCATCATATTGTGGAAGTCGATGAAGCAATCGTGAAAGTCATCGAACTAGTGCAAGCACGAAAGCAACAGTCGCAAGCAAGCTTACTGCGCCGTCGTAGTAACAAACACATCCCTATCGACGTTGAATGACGCACAGTTAAACCTTAAAGCAGTATTCAATCCGGGTTTCCAAGTGATTCCAGTTTTCTTAAAGAAACATCTTAAATCCTGTGATCTTTAAAACATAATAATAAATCTCTTTTACAAAAAAAACTGGACAGTGTTTAACGAAGACTTGAAAAGTAACTCGATCTCTGTTCTTTCTTAAAAAGCGTTACACAAACGGTCTAAATATATAGAAAGCTTGTCCTCGAAGAGAAAGGAATGATAGTTGCAAAGCTCCATGAGCCCACCAAACCACCTACAACGTTGTAATCTGAAAGGTATCTTCCTGAGAGACGAAGCTACTTCAAGACGGCACTGAAGAACACAGATTAAGAAGAAGAAGAAGCAACATTAGTGACAAAACCAAGCTTTTAAACAGTTGATCAAAGGATTCACACTTACTGTAAGTCGAAGTATCAATCTGCTCAGGAAGTTCCTTTATATCAACCTCAAACCTCTCCTGTACCTGTAAACAATTGAAATTAGAACTTTATCAAATACCCCAACACATAAAAACTCGAAGCTGGACGAATTAATGAGAGAGAACAAACTCCATACCTGATTAAGAACATCCGAATCCGAAGCTGATGCAACAAATGTAATTGCAAGTCCCTTGGTTCCAAACCTACCAGCTCTCCCAACCTATTACCAAACAGGTGTGTGACAGTAATAATGTTAAAAGAGACCTTAAACTCACTGAGAATCAATAATAATCTCTAAAAGATTAAGGGAAAATCATAAATAAGAAGACTTACCCTGTGAAGATATGTATCAGCAGAATCAGGCATGTCGTAGTTGATGACAATGTTGACGCGCTCAATGTCAATGCCTCTTCCTACCAAGTCTGTTGCTACCAGAATTCTCTTGTGCCCTTCCTTGAAACTCTTGTAGCGAGTCAACCTATCATATTATATATTAGGATATAGAGTAAGTGTGCGTGCAAAGGGATTTAAGAGCATATAGGAGGTCGGTTCAGAAGGATAATGTTTAAGAAATATACAAACCTCTCTTCTTGAGACATGCCAGAGTGAATGCATATCGAGGGGAAATTGCATTCCACCAGCAACTTGTTCAGCTCCCCGGCTCTGCTCACGCTCTTCACAAAGATGACAACTTGATTAAAGTCCAATGCATCAAGAAGGTCATTCAACTTGCGGTTTTTCTCCATCTCGTTCAATTTGATGTAGTGCTGTTGCAGTGTAACATATTATAAGTCAGCCAATAAATATCAGATATAAACCAATACGAGAGCTAAGAACCTCAGAGGTTAAAGTACCTGGACAAGCCCATGAAGAGTCAACTTGGCTTCATCATCAACATATATTTCCATTGGCTGAAAGAAATAGATATCAGAGTAAAGTGTATTAGCAAGCCTTCCTCAGTCAATGATTTCCACAACAAAAATGACGACGGATGAAGGACCCCCGAACTGAGATCCTCGTCAGCCAGATTTGCCTCCTCAAAGACGTGAGTTTTGCAATGGAATATCAATATTGCCGGGAACAATAAGGCCTATAAAACTGAGTAAAATGAAACCTTGACACCTCATAAAGCCCCGACTCAAAAACCCACCCAGTAATGTTAGCATTGCAGATAAATAGAAAAAGTAAAAGAAAATGATGATAGAAGATCCCACTGAGCAAAGACATCACTACACCACAGCATAGCTTAATGACATCTTCAAACTCTCCAAACCCCCCAACAAACTACCCAAGGGCCAAGGCATTATTGGATTGAAACCCTGCGTCCACAGATTAAATGGCAGGTTTCCTGGGGCTGAAGGTGCTCAAATAAACCTATGATCTTCGAGGGAAGACTAAAAATAATTCAAAACTACAGGACTTGCAAAGGGAGATAGGATTGGCCGTAGGACATTACATCTTGCATAAATTTCTTGCAGATTGGGCGTATCTCTTTGCTGAGAGTTGCTGAGAACATCATGACTTGTTTGTCGTGAGGAGTCATCTTAAAAATCTCTTGCACATCTTTCCGCATGTCTGACAAAGAAAAACAACACATGTTAAAACATAATATAATCAGGGACAGGTAGGATATCTTATTATAAAGAAAGTCATAAATAATCATACCAAGCGACTCAAGCATTTTGTCACACTCATCAAGAATGAAATGCCTCACATTCTTCAAAGAGAGATCTTTGTCCCTGGCTAGTGCAAGCACCCGCCCAGGTGTCCCAACAACAATGTGAGGACATTCATTCTTTAGCAAGTCTTTGTGACTTTTAATGTTGACTCCTCCATAAAATACAGAAACCTTCGTATCTGGCAGATAGGTACTGAATCGCACGAACTCATTGCAGATCTGCAAGGAAATTCAAGTATTAAGGTGAAATAAGCAAGAGAGAACTTGTGGAAAAAAGACAGAACTACTAGAAGCCAAGAACATGGGTGAAACAAAATGAACGTACCTGGTAAGCTAACTCTCTTGTGTGGCACAAGATAAGTGCGGAAACCTGGCCAGGAGATGGTTCGATCTGTTGAAGAGTCGAAAGCACAAACACAGCAGTCTTCCCCATACCAGATTTTGCTTGGCAGATAACATCCATGCCCAAGATAGCTTGTGGAATGCATTCATGTTGAACTGGTGGAGAACCAAAGAAAATTGCAGCGAAGGAACCCTTTGTAAGTAGAATATAACCTCCGTATCTTTAAAATTGGTGGCTTTACCACATGCTAAGCTCACTCCAAATCAATAGATTGAGAAATCGTTTATTACCTGGAAAAAAGTAATTAGCGAATTGTCAGTGGACATAGCAATCATAACATAAAAAGAATTCTCTAGCCACATAATCATCAGAACGACACATCTTTGTTCAAACTTAATGAGGTGATTCGATTTCAACAACCAATGACCAACACTAAAGATTTATGCTATATCATATCACCACTAAATGATGCAAGGCCGACAAAACAAATCAGGATGAAAGCTCAGAAAGAAGGGGATGAGTGAAATGTACTTGCCTTCGGATGGATGTTCAAATCCTGAGTCAACAATAGCTCTGAGAAGCTCCGGTTTCAAAAGGAAATCTCTGAATCCAGAACTGTGTATTCCCACGTAACCTCTGATACATAAAAAAAAAAACACAGTATGAGAAGAGGATTACAAATAAATATGAACACTGTTGACTCTCCAGGAATTTTCACGCATTGAAGAACTAACAAATTACTATCATCATAGGCAAACGACTAACGATACCTACACAGCTAACAAGCAGTACTCTCAATCTCAGAACACCCTTAAATCTAAACAGTCAGTGTTCTCATGACACAGATCTACAAATTAAAAAACTCACTTTTTCACGGCTTCACCGTTAACTTTACTTCCAGAATCTGGGACCTTCTCGTCCTCATCCTCATAGTCGAGAAGCTCCTCCTCGTATGCTTCGTTGTCTCTAGCGTCTCCCATACTTGACAAGTTCTACAAACAGAAGAAAAATTTCTGTTAATGCTCTGTAACAGTTGTATAAATCTATGCAAATAGTGTTCTCAAATCCTAAGCCTGTAAACTTGATGAATCAGCTAAGAATCAGTGAAATCTGATGGATTGAGAGAGAGAAGATACCTGAGAACTGAGCAGAGTTGATTGGATCGCGAAATCGGATTTAGGGCTTCAAAAATCTCTGAATGCAAACAAAAAAGAAATGAAAATATCTGAGCTACCGGAGACTTCAAAGAGAGATATATCTACTGAAACTGGATTGAGTTGAACTGGGCTTTGTTTTTATGGGCCTACAATTTTTGGGTTGGCCCAGTTATATAAAGCCCATTTAAAATTTGCTGTCAACCCTATCTAGTCTCTCTCTATATAATAACTCTCTCCACGCTTACCCGACGTCGGCTTTTAATTTTCTTCAATAAGTGACATCGAAACCCTAATCGATTTCGAGATCCAACCAGCCCAGAGGTTATCTCTCAGGTAAAATTATCGCTCAAAATTCATCATATCGTACTGCTTCTAAGAAACTTTTCTCGAGCTTACACTGTTAAGAGCTCGGGGACCCCTATTGCTTAGAATTATCCAAGGTTTAGATTTAAGATGATTTCTTACTGAATCTTAAGGTTTCTGTTTCGGATTAGCAAATCTAATTCGTAGTTTCTCTGCAGTTTGTAGAATTTGTGAAGTATGGGAGACGCTAGAGACAACGAAGCCTATGAGGAGGAGCTCCTAGACTATGAGGATGAGGACGAGAAGATCCAAGATTCTGGAAACAAAGTTAACGGCGAAGCCGTGAAAAAGTGAGTTTATTGCATCATGATACGCTAGGTGTCTAGATTTGTTTTATCATATTGGTTAAGATTCTGTTTGTTAGCAGTTAGAGATTTAAGTTCCTGAAAACCAAATGAGACTGTCCTGTATAATTCTCATCTTGTATTTTCTTTTTGATTCAGGGGTTACGTGGGAATACACAGTTCTGGATTCAGAGACTTCCTTTTGAAACCGGAGCTTCTCCGAGCCATTGTTGACTCAGGATTTGAACATCCGTCTGAAGGCAAGTACATTTCAATCTTTCAGTATTCTTCCTTTCCAATGTCTTTGCGCCATTTTTTTGTCGAATGATAATGTATAAATCTACAGTAATGATTCCTTGGAGCTATTTTAGATATCCTACATAATTTTATTTTAGATACATAGTCTAGATTTGAGAAGTTATGTTGGTTTACTTTACTTTTTACCCTATCTTGCTCCTTTGCATACTTCTTAACTAAGTTCAAGAAGATATGTTGGTTTAATATAACTTACCAAGTCTAGTTTCGAGAGAATTGATTTTATCATGGTCTTAGGTTCTTCTTACAATTCTGTTTTTATTGTATGTCTTGTCCCTTAACATTTCACTGATTACTTTTTGCAGGTAATAAACGCTTTTTCAATCTATTGATTTGGAGTGAGCTTAGCATGTGGTTAAGCCACCAATTATAGAGATATGGAGGTTATATTCAACTTATAAAGGGTTCCTTCGCTGCAATTTTCTTTGGTTCTCCACCAGTTCAACATGAATGCATTCCACAAGCTATCTTGGGCATGGATGTTATCTGCCAAGCAAAATCTGGTATGGGGAAGACTGCTGTGTTTGTGCTTTCGACTCTTCAACAGATCGAACCATCTCCTGGCCAGGTTTCCGCACTTATCTTGTGCCACACAAGAGAGTTAGCTTACCAGGTACGTTCATTTTGTTTCACCCATGTTCTTGGCTTCTAATAGTTCTGTCTCATTCTTATTTCACCTTGGTGCCGAAAATTATTTGCAGATCTGCAATGAGTTCGTGCGATTCAGTACCTATCTGCCAGATACGAAGGTTTCTGTATTTTATGGAGGAGTCAACATTAAAAGTCACAAAGACTTGCTAAAGAATGAATGTCCTCACATTGTTGTTGGGACACCTGGGCGGGTGCTTGCACTAGCCAGGGACAAAGATCTCTCTTTGAAGAATGTGAGGCATTTCATTCTTGATGAGTGTGACAAAATGCTTGAGTCGCTTGGTATGATGATTTCTGACATACTTTATAATAAGATTTCCTACCTATCCCTCATAATGTTATGTATCAATATCTGCAACTTTTCTTTGTCAGACATGCGGAGAGATGTGCAAGAGATTTTCAAGATGACTCCTCACGACAAACAAGTCATGATGTTCTCAGCAACTCTCAGCAAAGAGATACGCCCAGTCTGCAAGAAATTTATGCAAGATGTAATGTCCTACGGCCAATCCTATCTCCCTTTGCAAGTCCTGTAGTTTTGAATTATTTATAGCCTTCCCTCGAAGATCATAGGTTTATTTGAGCACCTTCAGCCCCAGGAAACCTGCCACTTGATCAGTGGACGCAGGGTTTCAATCCAATAATGCCTTGGCCCTTCGGTAGTTTGTTGGGGGGTTCGGAGCGTTTGAAGATGTCATTAAGCTTTGCTGTGGTGTAGTGATGTCTTTGCTCAGTGGGATCTTCTATCATCATTTCCTTTTACTTTTTCTATTCATCTGCAATGCTAACAATACTGGGTGGGTTTTTGAGTGGGGCTTTATGAGGTGTCAAGGTTTCATTTTGCTCAGTTTTCTAGGTCTTAATGTTCCCGGCAATATTGATATTCCATTGCAAAACTCACGTCTTTGAGGAGGCAAATCTGGTGGACAAGGATCTCAGTTCGGGGGTCCTTCATCCGTCGTCATTTTTGTTGTGGAAATCATTGCCTGAGGAAGGCTTGCTAATACACTTTACTCTGATATCTATTCCTTTCAGCCAATGGAAATATATGTTGATGATGAAGCCAAGTTGACTCTTCATGGGCTTGTCCAGGTACTTTAACCTCTGAGGTTCTTAGCTCTCGTATTTGTTTATATCTGATATTTATTGGCTGACTTATAATATGTTACACTGCAACAGCACTACATCAAATTGAACGAGATGGAGAAAAACCGCAAGTTGAATGACCTTCTTGATGCATTGGACTTTAATCAAGTCGTCATCTTTGTGAAGAGCGTGAGCAGAGCCGGGGAGCTGAACAAGTTGCTGGTGGAATGCAATTTCCCCTCGATATGCATTCACTCTGGCATGTCTCAAGAAGAGAGGTTTGTATATTTATCCTTCTGATCCGACCCCCCCACACACTCTTAAATCCCTCCCTTCACGCATACTTACTCTTTATCTTAAGTCTAATATGATATGATATGAATATATAGGTTGACTCGCTACAAAAGTTTCAAGGAAGGGCACAAGAGAATTCTGGTAGCAACAGACTTGGTAGGAAGAGGCATTGACATTGAGCGCGTCAACATTGTCATCAACTACGACATGCCTGATTCTGCTGATACATATCTTCACAGGGTAAGTCTTCTTATTTATGATTTTCTCTTAATCTTTTAGAAATTATTATTGATTCTCAGTGGGTTTAAGGTGTCTTATAACATTACTGTCACACTGTTGTGGTAATAGGTTGGGAGAGCTGGTAGGTTTGGAACCAAGGGTCTTGCAATTACATTCGTTGCATCAGCTTCGGATTCGGATGTTCTTAATCAGGTATGGAGTTTGTTCTTTTTTATATCTTTGTCTGGGGAAGAGTTGATATTAGAGTTATGTATTTAATAAAGTTGGGATTTCAATGCTTTATAGGTGCAAGAGAGGTTTGAGGTCGATATAAAGGAGCTTCCTGAGCAGATTGATACTTCCACATACAGTAAGTGTGATGATTCCTTGTACCTATTGTGTGCATAATCTTTGTTTTTGTCTGGTTTTTGATGTTGATGATGTGTCTTCTTTGTGCTTGTGCAGTGCCGTCTTAAAATAGTTCAGATCTACATACAACTTTGTTGAGGTGTGGAAAAATGTCTCATGGAGGTCTGCTGCAATTATCCCTTCGCCTTGGTGCTTTCTTCGCTATTTTAGCCGTTGTTGTTATGAGAATTAGACCGTTTGTAACTCTTAAGGGAGAGATGGGGAGAGGTTCTTAGATTTTGCTGTCTCATCTTAAATTCGTCAGCTTTGTGTACAAGCGAATATTGTTGCTTTTTGATGTCAGGATTCAAGCTTTGACTTTGTTTTATTGTTGTGCTCCGTAGTTTTAAAGTGGTTCCTTTTTTCGTCTGTCGTCTTTTCTTGAGTTGATATCAAATCTGGTTTCAGGTTTACTCATTGTCGTTAAAGTCGTTTGCCTTCCACATCTGAAACCAAGTTGTAATATCAAAGAGACTTTCAATTGTGTGATTAGATTCCTACCTGCGTAAGTGTATTTCAAGTTTATTTCTGTTAAATAATGAGCCAGAAGATTGGACGACTTGTCTGCAATATCAAGACACTCATAACGAATGTTGAAATCGTTCGTTTGCAATTTATTAAATAATTGTCAGATTAAAGTGTAATAGGTTTTGTATGATTATTGGTTATAAAATGATAAAGTTGGACACAAGATTTGGGGATATATCCTCGAAGTTGTCATTGTATTGTTTTTCGATTTTCAATTCGGTTTTGTACATGTTGTCGATAAGCTCTGTGGTGGGTTTCTCGGTACGAGGTTCAATTATCCTTGAACTATACAATAGCTTTTTGTTTTCTATTTGAACATAGTAGAGTACATGCTTAAAGTGCTTTCCAACTTTAAATCTTATATACATTATACTCTATAATTAATTGGTCAAAGACTGATATACTTTTCAATATGAGAGATACGTATCTAGAACACGATGTCAAATTGTCAACAGAGAAGTATTTGTTATTTAAGCTATCAGAAATATACGTCAAGGGTATACTAATAGACTGAAAGAGTAAAAGAGGCAAACAGTTAGAACACAAAGGCTAATTCCATTCTAGTAAAAGAACTGGTGTGATTTGGCTGTATCTTCTTATCATGAAATGATTAGCTGATTAGCATTACAAGATTACAAATATATATTTGCTGAGAAGATATACTAAATATATATATAAACTATAGATTTATATCTTAAGCTGAATTCAAAAACTAATCCCCGTACCATACCATCTACCGAAAATAATTGTTGATATAGTTAGCATGTCCCACTCAAAATTTAGGCGCATGTTGGCTCTTTGCTGATGATAGTATTTATTTTGGTGATTTGATGCCTTGTACTTGAGTACTTTACCGACGCTTTGGATTCACATAAAAACCAGTACTACTAATTAATTGTTATATACGCAATCTCATAAAACCAGTACTCGTACATACACACACAGTAGCCTATAGTGTAGGAGACAAAAGTATAAGCACCTACGAAGAGAGATTTAAGGAAAAAGGAGGTGACTAATTAAAGTTCATACTAACACGAAATTTATTTGTTTTCTGTACAATACAAGTTACAGTTAGCAAAACTTGTAACTTTTTTTTTTTTTTATAATAAGTGGTTAATAAAGACGTTTTTTATATTATGGAGGAGACAAGAGACGAAACATGGAATGTGAACTAGTATGAGGAGAATGGGTACTTCTTTTTGTAGAAATGGTTTCCTGCAGGCAAGAGTATCGAATCTCCTCTATCCTTTATAGGTCTTTCGTTCGAGAGAGATAGAGTGAGAGAGACTAAAAAAGAAGTAAAAAGGCAAAGATTCTCTCGAAGATCCATAAGATTTTCTTTTCTTCTTCGGATCTTCTTCGCTCCTCTTTAATATACCCCTATGTCTATGTGATGGTGATTTAATTGCGGTTCATAAATCCTGTGTGCCGGATCCAGTTTGCGCGTGCCATACACTCTTCACGCGCTCTCTCTCTCTCTCTCCCTCTCTCTCTCTCTCTCTAATAAATATTAAATGCTCTCTCACCCACTTTCTCTGCAACTGGTGGTGAACAGAGGAACAGAGCGAGACAGAGACACGCAGAGAGAGAGAGACAAAGGATCTGATCTCATTTCATTTCCTCGTTTCCTTCTTCTGCGAGGGAAATTCAATTGTTTTCTACTTTGAATTCTCGCATTTACTTATCAAGATAGATAGAGAGAGAGAGAGATAAACATACAAGTGAGACGCTCCTTCACGCTCCCAAAATTTTCAAAACTTTAGAGAGGGAAAGAGAGGAGAGAGAGAGAGACCATGTTTGCGGCGGAGAATGGTCTGAAAGGAGATCCAAGGCTGGAAGCTATATCGGCAGCCATTAGAGTGGTTCCTAATTTCCCCAAGGAAGGTCGTAAAACATGTTCCTCTGTTTCGTTTCAAAAACTGAGATGATACTCCGTCTCTGTTTTCTCTATTTGCTCTGTTTTTTGCTCAATTCTCTCAGCATGTTTCTTTTTCTCGGACAGGAATTATGTTTCAAGACATAACAACGTTGCTGCTGGATCACAAGGCGTTTAAGCATACAATTGATATCTTTGTGGATCGCTACAAAGACATGCAAATCTCTGTCGTTGCTGGTAAAACTCCTCTGTTTATCTTCCTTATCCTCTTTTTTTCCAATTCCACAGTGTTTCGTCACCAAGTTTGTTAAGTAATGCCAAACAAATCGGTGTCTCATAAAGCAAAAAAGGCTTAGAAGGGTCCTAAAGAAATTCAGTTTTTCTTAACAAGCAAATGTCTCTGTATATACGTAGGAGTGGAAGCAAGAGGTTTCATGTTCGGTCCCTCTATCGCCTTAGCCATAGGCGCAAAGTTTGTCCCTTTGCGTAAACCAGGAAAATTACCAGGTACAATTTATATTCACTTCATTCACTGTCTTATTTGGTTATGACTTATGACGATGACTCTTTGAGATTCTAAAAGGGCAAATTTGTTAATATAGGGAAAGTGATATCGGAGTCTTATGAGCTCGAGTACGGACATGACCGTTTAGAGATGCACGTGGACGCTGTTGAGCCACAGGAACGCGTCATTATCATCGACGATCTCGTCGCTACTGGCGGCACACTCTCTGCCGCCATTAGCCTTTTGGGTTATTCACTTTTCCTATTTTTTTTTTTATTTATTTATTAATGAGAGTTATCTTGATTTGTTATGTGACAAGTTTTGTTTTTCTTGTTCTTTGTTTTTGAACATTTTGACGTTTTATAGAAAGCCAAGGAGCTGAAGTTGTGGAGTGTGCTTGTGTTATTGGCTTGCCTGAAGTCAAGGTCAGTCACAATCCTTCTTACTTGCTCAAGAAGTTATATCGGGCTTGGTCTTTTAAAAGGATGTAGTGACATAATTGATTTCGGTTCGGTTTATGATTGTAATCTCAACTGAAACTTCTGTTATAGGGGCAACACAAGCTGAAAGGAAAGCCGCTCTATGTACTGGTGGAGCCAAGTGGATTAGATGATTTCTGTTAGATGCAACTCGGTTATTTCCGGTTCGGATTTTTCTTCTTCTTCTGCAGAGTTCATGTTCTTTAAAATTTAGGGTTGCGTCTTCTTGTATTCGTTCTCTCTTCTAGTGTTTTTTCTCAGTAGATTTTTGAATTTTGCTGTTTGTGTATCTTCCACGGCAGTGGTTGGTAAAAACCAGGAAACTAAAAAACGTCTTTACAAGGCCGGTTTGGTGAACCGGTTTTTGGTTGGTTGATTTGCTGATGATGGATCACTAAACCTATGTTAATCAATTTTCTAATGACTGCAATGATTAAACAAGGTAAGATACGTTCCTAATTTTATGCGTGAAATCTGCAAAAGTACTACTAGTAGGTTCACTAGATTTAATGCGGCTATTAATTACTGCTTTTAGAACTATGAAAAAAGTTGGTTGGTATTCTACGACAAACTATTCATTACTGCAGACTATTGGTCCAAGCTATATTTTGGCATCAATATTGCTACCACGGAAGTTGGTTTATAACAGAAAAGTTTATCAAAAGAAATAAAAGATTTTAATAGAGAAACTCTATAACAGAGAGAAATGTTCTTTGTCGCACTATACAAGTCTTCTTCTCCAGAACCATGCGTTTTCTTAAAATACCATAGGAAGACAGGCTTGTATACTTTTGTACAGTTTTGGGGATATAAATTTGGACTGTTTTGGGATTATGAAAACTGAAACCCATAACCGATAAAACCGCTGATACACTCACAGTGCGGTTTAGTACCATTTGGTTGGGCTCTTTATGTTTGGGCCGTCTGAGATAGTAAGTAGCGAATATTAAAGTTAATATAAGCCCAAGACGATAGATTCAGGCCAGATATTTGTTGCGCTTCATATATTTTTTTGAAATTCAAAAGTAAGGCTTTCACTGTGAAGCGGGGCTTGGGATAAAATTCAATTAATAGAGAGTTGCTCAAAATTATTGCAAAGAGTTTTCAATTCGATGTACGGAGATACTTAATTGCGAGTCGGTGTTGAACGATTCTCGGATTTGATAGTCTAATCAATCAGTTTTTGGGGTAGTGAGCGATTTGGTTCGTCGTTGTGGTCAAGATCTGAGGTTTCTCTGGAATTTGTGATATTATTTTTTTCATCGGAGTGAGCTGAGCTGGAGTAGATGGCGATCTTATATGCCTTGGTGGCTCGTGGAACGGTGGTGTTATCGGAGTTTAGCGCGACTTCGACCAACGCGAACTCAATCGCGAAGCAGATTCTGGAGAAGCTACCCGGATCCGATGACGATAGCCACATGTCCTATTCTCAGGATCGGTTCGTCTTCCACGTCAACCGAACCGATGGCCTTACCGTCCTCTGTATGGCCGATGAAAACGCCGGAAGTAAGGCTCGCCAATGTCTAATTGTTTACATGATTTGGCTCTTGTTTTGAATTTTTTTTTTCGATTTCTGCTGCTGAGGCCTTCTCACACTATCAATTTGCTTGTTTTTTTTGGGTTTCGATTAAGCGGAATCTCAATTCTGGAGATTTTGGAAGCTTAAAACTTTGCTTTGTTGTATTGTTATCAGTACAAATTAACAAACTGTAAGAACTTGTTGGTTTATTAATGCCTAACCTTATGGATTATCATTGGTGATACTATTAGAAAAAGAAAATGTTTGTCTCAGTCAAAAGATGTTATTTTTGGGAAGCATTTTGGGGATGTTAGTATTGTCATAGGACTTGCTTGGTGTTTTCAGAATGTATTGAGTAAGAAAATGGTATGTTTCTAACACTTTATACTGCACAGGAAGTGTTCCCTTCGCGTTTCTGGATGAGATTCATCAGAGATTTGTGAGAACATATGGCCGCGGGATTCATTCGGCTCAAGCTTATTCAATGAATGATGAATTTTCAAGAGTTTTGAGCCAGCAAATGGAATACTTTTCAAATGATCCAAATGCGGACAGGATTAGCAGAATCAAAGGTGAAATGAGTCAGGTAAAGTTGCAAAACCATCTCCTGTTTAACTTGTGCTCTAGAATAATAATACATGACACCTATAACTTTTGCTCTTGATCAGGTTAGAAACGTGATGATTGAGAATATAGATAAAGTGTTGGATAGAGGGGAGCGTTTGGAGTTGCTGGTTGATAAAACCGAAAATATGCAAGGCAACACTTTTCGTTTCAGAAAGCAAGCTCGCCGTTTCAGAAGCATTATGTGGTGGAGAAATGTCAAGCTTACGTAAGTCTTTTGGGACTTGATTCCAGACAAACCTAACTACTGTTTGAAAAGATAGATATTTTCTAATCTTGTTGGTTGTTGTTCTCTGCTCATGAATCTTGTTTTCCTGCAGGATTGCTCTGATACTTGTACTCTCACTGGTTGTATACATCGCGATGGCCTTTGTTTGCCACGGGCCAAGTCTTCCTTCATGTTTTAAGTAAGAATACACTCTCTTCCTTCATGATTCATCAGACTCTGCTTCAATTTTGCAATTTGATGTTTGTGTGTTGAGTAAAATGTGTGTGTTTATGTGCTCTTTCAAGTATCAGCTTCTGTATAATGCTTTTGAATTAGACAATGTATCATTACTTACAAGTGTGATATTTCCCTGTTAAAATCATCTTTGTCCGTTTGCAATATATGCTGATAATGTGATACAGAATAAACACAAAATACATTACGAAGGTGGGTCATAAAACTACGACGTTACAGCTTATTTACTGGGTCCGATTACTTCTAAATCATGTGGTCACATAACCCACATTAGACCATAGGACTAAACACCAAAACGTCCACAAAAAGAATTTTTTTTTTTTTTTTTTTTTTTTTTTTTTTTTTTATAATTCCAACAACAGTTGACGATATCGTCATGAAAGCGAGATCGAGCTACCAAAGTGCTTTCGTGGATGACATTCAAACGTGAAAGCAAAACTTGGGGATCAGCGTTTGGAAACGCAAACGAAGATTAGACGCGTTTCAAGAAACTAAAAGCACAAGAAGAGGAAAAAACGAACAAAATGTCGTTAAAAACAGATTGACCCTGAAACTTTTCGACTTTAGATCTCAGAAACGCAATTCTCTTATCAAGACACGTTTGCTTCATTTCCAAAGACCCCAACTTCCCTACAGTCTTCATCAATCTCTCTCTAAACTCATTCATCTCTTTCTCTTTCTCTGCAAGATTCTTCACACTCAACTCCATTTCTTGCTTGGCAAGCAACAAATCTCGCTCGCACGCTTCTTTCTCCATAACTACTGTATCGCGTCTTTTGACAAACCTCGTTGCCTCAACAATTTCCTCAAGGACGGACCGGAGCCAACCTGCTCGGAACTTTGCCGACTCTATGTCCTTGACGATTGCTAGAATCTCACCGGCTCGTGTTTCGGACAGCCGATGCATAGACACTGATTGGAGCTCGATAACAATTTCGGCTAGAGTCTCGAGGTGGTATGTTCGTGTGGAGAGATATTGGAGCTTGGAATCTGATGTGATGTCTCCATACTTGTCGAATATGGTTTGAAGACTGGAGGAAAGACTAGCTCTAATCTTATATTCGCCGACACAGACAACGTCGGACGAATTAAAGGTTTTGAGCACAAGAGACTTGTTCAATGGAGATAAAAGAAGTTCAGGGTAGAGTAGAACAGAGTCTTTGTCGTCATCATTGAAAAGAGAGTATTCTCTGGTCCAATGAGGACTAGAGTGTAGAGAGATCTCTGAACATAAACTCATCTCTTTATTTTATGTTCAGAGAAAAGGAGAAAATTTTGTTTTTTTATTTATCTATCTAAATAAATACAAAGTAAGATCGAGAAAAATCTGAATCTCTCTTCCTCTCTCTCCCTCTTTTTAAAGACGTTTTTAACAATATTTTATTGTTTTTGGAGTTTGCAGCGATGATGCTGACTTTGACTCGATAGTCGATAATGTTCTTCACTATGTTCGCGTTCTTGTCTTCTTGACTTTGTCAAGCTTCTCTGTTTTAGTTATTAAAAAAAAAAAAAAAGTAAAAAGTGAAGAAGTCATAGTGGTCTGAGAGATTTATTTAATACCTCATATTTCTCCGAGTGTACACATGTCTTCCCTCAATATTTGTGTGTTTAGATTATGTAGAACCATATACTTTTGATATTTGCTGTTAAATTTAATAACATGTAGCAAACAAAACGGATAGCGAGCCTGATAATAAAAACAAATGATACTCTTGGAGCTGCAAAACTTTGCTGAAGCTAAGAATAGGCATGAGTATTCGGTTATTCGGTCAGGTTCGGGTCGGGTTTTTTCGGATTTTGGGTCTTTCGGTTCTAGAAATTTTAGAACCGTTCGGGTATCCGGGTCGGTTTCGGGTATCTAAACTTTAGTTACAAAAAAAAAAAAAAAAAAAAAAATTGTATAATTTAAATGAAATTTTGTTAATTTTAGCAAAAAATATTGAATATTAACAAATACAGATAAAGATTTTTGGATTTCTTAAATATTTTGGTTATTTTTATCTAAATATAACTATTATATTAGGTTTATTATAATTGTAATTTTACATATTTTGGTTATTTTAAATCTAAATATAAATAATATTTTTTGGTATATAATTATATTTTGAATATTTCGGGTACCCATTCGATTCTCGGTTCGGTTCCGCTTCGGGTTCGGTTCTTTCGAGTATTGGAATTTTGGACCCATTCGAGTATTTGTGTCGATTCCGGTTCGGTTCAGTTCCATCTATTTCGGATCGGGTTCGGTTCGGTATTTTGAGTCCGGGTAAAAATGCCCAGCCCTAGCTAAGCAGCTTAGCAATGAGGTTTGTGAAATGTACGTTAGGGAATAATAAATTATTGTGTAATGCACGTTAGAGAATTTCTCTTAGGGAATGATAAATTCTCATTTATAGTCAATCATGATAAATGCACGTTAGGGAATGGTCACATAGATTTAATCTCTGTTACTCGTTTACTATATTTTGTGTAATGCTACTGTTTCAAAATCAGATCTTTACACTATCCGTTCGAACCTTGTTTGTATCAGACTATCAGTCATTCTATACTCAAGATGCGAGTTTCTGGTACGATTCGTGGACCACGAAATCTACGTATCCCAATCAATGGAGCTGTGGTAGATGCAACTGATGTGAATGGTTTGAAACTTCTAGATCCAAGATTAGAAGAAGTTTTCGCTCTCCATATGCATTTAACCACCACTCCATCACCCAAGATCATCAAATCTCAAGGACTCTTATTTTTGGACTGCTGAAGGCGTAAAGTGTAACGGTTTCTCTTCAAAGTTGAAACCATTAAATTCAAAGATATAATATAAGCAGCTAAAGAAGTTATACGAAGCACCATTTCCTGAAATCCGAAATCTACATAACCAACTTTGAAGCCTTGTTTATTCTAACTATGACATTAATGTTTGAACGATAAAAGTCTATCAATCGAGTCAATTCTATTCTTTGGAGAGCAAATAAAAGTAATAAGAGCATTTGATAGGAGATAAACTGTAGTTTTTCAGTAAGTAATAAAATTTAGAATCTGAAATAATTTTACAAGTGCACATGTGCCATGCTATCGTAATTAATTAAAGATTGAATCCATGAATTAGTCACACAAAAAAAACAATGATAGAGGTTAACGATGCTAAAAAGGTTGCTAAAGTGGTTTGTCAGACAAAATATAGAATAAAATGGTTTGTGATACTTAATATAGAATAGAGTGGTTTGTCAGCGTGAAATAAAATAGAACGGAATGATAGAATGATACGTGTTGAGGAGGCGTACAGCGATACAGTCTATATAGAATAGAATAGATTGTGAGACTAAATATAGAATGGAATGGTTTGTCATACTTAACATAGAATAGAATGGTTAGTCATACTTAATATAGAATAAAATGGGCTGTCAGCGTGCAGAGAAAGCTTACACTCGTTCTCTTTGGAAGCAAAATCATAGTGCTAAGTAAGCGAGAATCATGAAATTAGCTTAATGCAGTCTCCATTGTTCTTGCTCCCGACGATCTTGCCGAATCGTTTGCATAGGTCGATGAGCTCGTCTTCAACGCATTACAACAAGGAAGAAGCTACGTCAAATAAAAAATAAATATGTTTATCATTTTTGAATGATGACCCAAAATTCTACGTTACATTCCCAAACAAAACCCCAAGGCTTGTTCTGATAAAAAAAATCTAGAAACGGAACGATGTTATAGTTTCTGAAGATCCTATATAAGCACAATTTTAAGTATGTGTATTATATGTAAATGAGTATAACAAATATATAGTTCACTGTGAAAGAGGGATCCTAACATTAAGCCTTCGTAACCAAATAGAATGCATAATCATGTGCAACATATCAAATGGCTTCGATGGTCTGTTTACCACAAAGTGTTTTCGAACCTCAAGCACACCCCTCTGCATTTTTAAGTAATCTTCTTCCGATATCGCTTCGATAATCTTCTTTATCTCCGGAATCTTCGATATCGGAATATGAACAGAGAAGCTGTTCCAGTTCAACACGTCGCTAAATGGAAGAACGTAAGCATCTGCGATGATGACCGGAACGCAACCAGAGTAAAGAGACTCCACGATTCTTGGACTCGCCACTTCCCAACCGCTTGGACATAGACAAAACTTTGCCTTGTCCATCATTTTGGTGTAGTTCATGGTTTTGGGGAGATTCTCGTAGACGAGGACATCTTTATCTTTTTCTTTCCAGTGTTCGAAAAGTATCTTCCGGACTTCTCCGTGAGAACCACCGGCGAAGAACGCTAAGAGTTTTCGGTTCTGAGGCGGTTCTCCGTTGTGTACAAACCCTAATTGGCCGTATTGAATGTTGATTTCCGGTAATGAAACGTCTCTCATGGGAGTGAATCCCTCGGAGGCATTGGCATTGCAGAGCGCTCTGATGAAATGCTTGTATAGTTCTGGATCCACCGCTGAAACATCGGGTGCCTTGAAGAACAATGAACAAAGAAAGAAAAGTTAGGGCTAGGGCTTTTCCCAGTTAACTTGGGAAACAAGAAATGTGTATAATCAAACAGAGACTCACCCAGTCATGACAGGAGAGGAAGAAATGGTCAGCACCGCGACTACGATTCCAATAAGGGTAACGGTTAGAGACGAGAGAGATGTAGTCTTTGACAATGTTTTGGAGACGGTCACGGGCATAGCTAGTGTAAGGTCTATAGACAAAACGTATGATATTGACAATCCCTACTGGGATGTAGAACACGGTGGCTTCCTCCGGTGAAGCCGCCGAGAAACGGCTTTTTCCGTTCTCGATCTCGTCCATGAATTGTCCTTCAATGGCGTAAATGTTGTTTAGAGGACCTTTGTGAAACAGAGGAGCTTCCCCTTCTCTATATGTCCATATCTTGAATCTCTTCTCCATCTCTCTGTGGCTCCTGTTTATTATATATTATGTGAAACGAAAACATTACATATGCATAACTTTCTATGTGTTATATACATTATATATTTATATCTATAAATGGAGTGTCCAATGTGTGACTTTAAACTTTTAACATAAGATAGAAGTTGGAATAAAGCGAATGATATGTTTGCAGAGGTCAAGTTGAGAGATGGAGAAGCCTAGAAGCTAAACTACTCTTTCCTCAAAGATTGTCTGATATTGAATTGTGAGGCGAGAGACAGAATAAAAGACGGGAAGAATAATGGTGTAGAAATATATTAAACGAAAGTTAGGAAAAGAGACATTTATAATCTGGCAACTGCAAAGCAAACTAGTAGTGCGTAGGCCGTAGGTTACTTAAAATGGAAACTTATAGAATTTTGATGTTGACACATATTTCTATTAAGGGTCATTTGGAGTAAAGTACATATCCTAATGAGTACCTACTTTTCAGCTACATATACTCCACCTTTGATCAAGTGATCAAACGAAACGATGTTGTTAAGGTATATATACTAATTTGTATATTTGCATAATTGCATCTACTTAACTAAAAATTAGGAATAGAAAGAGAGAGAGAGAGAGAGAGAGAGAGAGAGAAGCAAAAATAGGAAAGAGAGAAAGAAAAGGTCTTAACTGATGGAAAGTAAAAGCATTGAGATAGACAGATCCGTCTGATACGAATCCCATATCCGAATTGTTCCTCCGATCATGACGACGACGGAGATTCTCTTCTCTGGCTTTCTTTATGGAGGCTCTCGCCATCGCCAAACCTTCTTCGATTCTCTCCACCGCTTCATCAACTTCTTCTACCACTGCAACTTCTTCTGAAGTCTGTTGATCAATGTAAACAACATTAATCAATTAATTAAAAATAAATAAATTTTATTTAACACATTCTAGCTCTAACACCACAAACCTAGAAGACAACACAAAAGAAAATGAAGAAACTAAACTTATATATCAAGAAATTAAAAGAAAAAAGAAAGAAGAAGTAAGTACATTGTTGAGAGTGGTGAGACAAGATGAAGAAGAACGAAAAGGGAGGAATCTGAACGAAGAGAAAACAGATTCTGGAGAAGAAGAAGAGAGAGAGAGACGACAAGAAGGATCATCATCGACGACGGAGGAGAGAAATCGGTTATGGTGATTAACGGAGTAGAAGAAAAGGATGATGACGAGTGATGGATAAAGCAGAAACGGCGTCGTACAAGTCAGATCCGCCATTAATTAGTATCTTCTTCTTCAGGGGGTAAACGGGATCTATAATCTATACAATTAGGGCTTGCTTTTGGTTTTTACAGAAGAATAAGTCAAGTAGAAAAGATGAATTTGAGTATTTTAGGTTTGTTTGTTTGTTTCTCTCTTAATTTTGAAGAGGAGAGGTTTAGTACTCTTTTTTTAATTTACTTCCATTGCTCTTCTATTTATATGTGTGTTGGTCTTTCTGAGTTAACAAGTGCACAAATTCAGCTTTTGGTATTGTTATTTTGGTCAATGAAATAAAAAAACGTGACTCTCCTGTGGTTTGTTTTGGTATGGTTTAGGTTGGATTTTTGTTCGGTTTTCTAACAACATATAATTTGGGTTTTTTTTTTTTCATGATATTGACTTAAATTTCTGTTACAGTTATCCAGATGTAGAAGAAAATGAATTAAAGGACATCATAAATAACATTCAACTCAATTTTCCCGATGTGGTTTTGGTTCGATTTAATGTATAATTTTCTCATTAGACACTCGATCGAGATTATAAAAGATTTGTACGTTTTAATAAATCACACTTCATGAGTCGAAACGTATAAATTGTAGTACTTTATAAGTGAGATCTTAGAAAAGTACGTTGCATATAATTCTGTGAATTTTTTCAAGTGCGAGTTTTGTTAGAAAGAGAGAAGCCCAAAGGATAGCAAAAAGGTAAACCCCTTTAACGAATTATTACGCATGCAGTATCATCACATATATGACATTGCTTTTTAGTTGTACTCTTTTTCTTTGGTATAGTAAAAACACCAAAATTTGTAATTTCATTCAATATTAGACAATCATGTTGATATGTTGTACATCACAAAGAGTAACGTCAATATGAATTTTTCTTTCCACTTTTGTCTCTGTCATTGCATATTGGTACAGCAAAAAACTTGTTTTATTGAGGAAAAAAAAACAGCCTCAATGCTCGAGGAGATTGATCCCAAGCTTCTCTAGAGCGGCCTTAATGGCGTCACGGCTACATTCTTCAGCTTCAGTAATATTGGGACTATTGACTGGAATCACATCTTCCATTGGGTAGCTTCTGTTGCCGTGTAACTGACGCAAGTCACTGGCTACGCCTTTGAGTATCACTGTTTTGTGAATTCCTCCAAGCAAGCCTTCGTAATCTGTGTCACCTGAATCTCCCACGAACACCACCATGTTCGATAAGTCAATGCTCCACCGCACTAGCAAATACCTGAAAAAACAGAGTAACACATGTGTTTGATGTGTTCCAAACTTCAAAACAGAGAAGCGATTGATGTGTAGATATGATTTGGTTTGTGATCAAAACTTACCTAAGGGCCTGAGAACGTGAGGCAAGAACAGGGATTACGTTTAGCCTAGCTCCTCTTTGGCAGTAAACGACATTGCAACGCAATGCTTGGATTCTCATCAATTTCCTCAGCTCCTTCATTGGAGGCATCTGCAGAGATTTGATTGAATGAAAGGGTGATAGAATGTAATAGGAAAAATAAAATAAAGAATCCAAATCGATGTTTCAAGTGAGTAAAGAGTGTATTTACCGAAGCGGGATCTTTCACTTTGAAGGAAAGGCAATAGTTGGTAGAAGAAGACTCATCTTCAGATAGAATCTCTCCTTCTTTGAGCTTCTTCTTCTCTTCAACAGAAGTAATCCAGCGAATCAAAGTCTTACTCAAGTTCTCTCCACCCCATCTGAATTCTATATGGGAATGGTAATCTGCATCGAGTGTATAAGGAAGCACGGTTTTGTCCTCAGAAGCAGAGGACGTGAAGTAGAGCTCACTTCCACTGTTGCAGATAACAGCATCAAAGTCTTGTGGTTTCAACTCTCCTGAGAGCAATGTGTTGTGAGTCTCAGATATAGTCATTGAGGTTGAGAGTATGAATCCTGTTGAGCCGCCTTTGCCTGCAACATCGATAACTGTTTTGACCACCGCCAGAAGATCGGAGGTTGTGTCGCAGTCCACGGAGATGACAAATATATGTTTCCGTCTTTTCAAAGTTGGCATCTTTGAGTCAGGTTTCATTGTTGGTGTGCTCTTCTGCGCCAGTGTTGAAACAGCTTTCTCTATCTCAGCTTTTCGTTTAGCGGCGATGTCTTCAGCGTCTAGATTAGTAGTATCTACACCGTTGTTACTTTCACCCTTATCGCCATCCAAGGGAATTTTTAGGTTCAAGGAGATGTCATGTAGATTTCTAAGGGAGTCACTGGGTGAATCAGAGTCTGAGTTTTCAAACTCAACTCTCTGCCATTTAGGATGTCTTTGCTTGCATGTAGCTATCCGGGCCAGATATGTTTTGCAGTGCTCTGGCCATGAAAACCGGTGGATGTTGTTTAGGCCGTTTTGTCTGCATCTTGCCCAAAGGTGTTTGTCTGAAACCAGTTTCAGGAGAGCATCAGCTATAGCTTGCTGATTATGAGGGTCAACTAGAAGACCATTGTCAAGAGCCTGCAAGTTAGCAGCAATTATCAGCTATAGCTTGCTCTGCATTGAGTTTTCTAACGTATACTGCAAAGTTTATTTTAAGATATGGAACGCTACAAACCCGATGAATGTCAACAGGTCCTCCATTTATCGTTGCAACAGTGGGCAGTCCATGAGCTCCCGCCTGTTATATACAGCAACTTCTAGATAAGAAATCCTGATATAATATAGTACTAAAGAGAGAAAAAATGATGATTAATACCTCGATTAGAGTCAGTCCGAATGGTTCGATGAAAGCTGGATTTATAAATACTCCCTGCAAAAAAACAAGTTTCAGATTAGATTGATAATCAAATGCAAGCAACTGCAGAACACAAGAAAAAGACTGGGACTCCATGAGCATAGAATAGTAAACATACTTTAGCATTACCTTTGTTTTGGCTGCTAAACGGTAAATTTCAGGCACATCAGTTTGGTTGTGATGCTTAGGCATTGCCACTTGACCGTAAAGGTCGTACTTGTCGATTAGCTTCAGAATTGAGAGCAGCACCGAGGCACTAGTGTTGGACAACTCATCAATATCATTTCGGTTTCCCATTATCAATGTCTGCAATCCAAGAGAGTGAAAGAAGAATGAAAAAAGTGACGCAACTTCCAGAAAGTAAGATCATATGATTCTGAGAAGAACTTACAAGGTTAGCAAGATCCCGTAAGGGACGGCATTCTCCAAAGGCTTTGACTAGAGCCACCAAGTTCTTTTTAGGGTCTGGCCGAGCAAGAGCGAGTATCATAGGCTTGCGCGGGTTAGAAAAGAAGCGCATGATCTGTCCCCAAGGGAAGAGTTCACAGTAAATACAATGGTACCAGCAAAACATACAAAGAAAATGTAAAAATCTTTGATTAAAAGGAAAAAGAATAGGCTGTGATTTATAGATATGATAACCTCAGACCAAATTGGTGGATCAGGAGATTGTGGATTCTCGTCATCTCCATCTTCATCAACATCATGTGGTACAATGTGATGAAGCTCCATTCCTGGAGGAATTACCTAGAATGATCACATGACAAATGAAGTCATGAGCCATGAATAAAGAAAAAAAAAATCTCATTTCAAGCCCCTCCCAAAGAGGAACAGAGATGATGATACTTACAAACGTGCGAGGCATAAATCTGCCTAGACAGCTCACACCTCTTCTCATCCTTGCTCTGAGCTTAAGCTCTAAAACCGGATCAAACCCATCATAAAGACTCCACTGCTCCTCTATCTCCTGCCTTGTACTAGTTATGATTATCTCAGAAGCATCAAGACTTAGCTCCTCCGCCTCAATCCGCCGCATTATCTTGTAGTTAGCATTGATCTCTTCTTTTGGCCGCCCCTGTTTCATGAGTTGCTCAAGCTTATCACGGCCAAGAGAATGCCCCGTGAAAACCATCGGCACATTCAAAGCCCCAGAGAGAAGAGCAGCGGAATCACCAGCATCCGCATAGTGCCCGTGAATAGCAACCGGCCACACTTGTTCCCCACCAACAATCTGCTCACCAAGAACCTTAGAGATCTGCATAATATGACTAAGCGCCCTATCAACAAACTCAGGGATGTGAGGCCAGAGGAGCTCTTTCGGTACGTATTTATCTTTGGGTCCAAAAGGTATACGGATGATATAAGCGCCACTACTCTCTCCACGCTCCTCCTCTGTGCTATCTGTGTCCAAAGGATTCAGCATCTCAGTTGGCTCAGAGTAGCTGCTATCCACATCCGGCGCTGATACCTGTCTGGTCAACAAATCGACTCGGTAGACTCCTGGCATTGACCCCAATGCCCTTGCGAGTTCCACAACATACTTCACCTGGCCACCGGTATCAGAACCACGGCCAAGCTCCATGTTTTCACCACGGATCAAACCGTGAAGACTGCAAGAAAGTTTCTATTTTTATTCACCTACCATTACTTTCCAATCAATCAAATCAATTCCTAATTGCTCATTGATAATACCTTATTAAGACGATGTAGAGCTTCTTCTCTTTGTGTTGAGCAAACCAATTATCAAAGACGTCAACCGAAGTGATCCGAGACATTCTTCCTTTGGTGTTGCCGCCATCTGCCTTCTCTCCATCGGTTTCGGATAGATCTGTTACTTCCTTCCTCGCTTTCTCGCGCTCGAGATGCCGTTTAGCAGCACGCTTAGCATTTTTTCCTTCGACCTAATTTTAATTGGGAAACCAGTGAATTTAACAGCTAATTGCGAACGATCTTGTTCGATTCATCGGAAATCACAAAACAAACCTGTTTCTTCTGGCGAGCCAAATTCCAAATCCTCCAGCACAAATTCTCCAGCCTCGTGTTCCTCTCTTGCGGACTCCTCGTTGCCGCAGCCTTGAAACAGCCAAAATCAAAACCAAATCGAAAATTCTCAGTGAACTTCAGAACGCAACAACAACAACAACAACAAAAACCATAAGAATCCGAAGCGAAGAAGGAAGCGCGTATACCTGAACCCAGGAACGGTGAAGATCAGTCTCGTCGAAGCCAGTGATGACCTCCTCCACGAAATAACGACTCGGACTGAAATGGCCACGCTCTCTTAACAGAAGCGACGATTTGGAATTTCCGATCCCCGGTTCGGCGGCGATGATCGCCTCCAAGTAACTATTCACCCAATCGTTCCCCGCCATTTTTTTTCACTCTCAAACAGACGAAAACTACTCTCCTCACCAACTATTCGGAGCAAGAGAAAGATCAATCAACAAGCGATCTTTCGCTACGAAGTCTTGAGATGAAAAAAATAGATCAGTTTCTGAAAACGAACAACTGACAAAGAAGCGGGGAGAGGGAAAGAAGATATTTGGACGATTTAGGAAAAATCAAAAATGTATCTTCGTCTTCTTCTCATTTATAATCCCATAAAGTGAATTGTAGAAGTATACACAATACTATAGGTTAAGGAGTTAGATCGTTTAATTAATGCTTTAAAGATCAGGCTTTAAATTATTAAAGGAAAATATCAGATTTTGTTTTTTCACGACGTAAATGATTTGATTCGTTGTTCGTATTAATTTTAAAAAGGGGTGACGTATCAAATTTTTGGTTACGAGACACGTATAAAGCATTACATTTGCGATGGCATACTGGAAGATTTTATATAGCAGTTGTATTTGAAATATTCGGAAGTGACCAATTGATACCTTACCAGCAAGTGAGCGATGTACACTTGGCAAAATCTAGAACAAGCATATAAGCATTAAGAATCTTATTTTTTGTCCTTTTTGACAACAAACCATTTAGAATCTTATTAATACGAAGCGAATATTACGCTGAGATAATGAGCTGTCTACGTTTTTATTTTAGTTTAATTCATTAGTTTGTTACTTTGTTACACGACCATGCCATCATTGCCATGATATTGTTAAAAATTAGAGACCAAACAAGAAAGAGATTAATATTAAGTAAAACTAATGTAAACGAAAAAAGTAGCGTATACAGTATAATATTACTTTCTTCTATAGTCTATACAACAACACAAAGTAAAAGTAATGCGTCTCAAGTAGAAGAAAAAGGACTCAAGAGGCGTCTCTGAGCTTGAGTCTTGGAGTCCATTTGAGATGGACACAAAGCTTCCCTGACTTGGCTCCATCTAACGCAAAACACTCTTGAAACTCTCCTTCTAACATCACTTTTGTCAATGTCATTATCACTCTCCCTATTTTATCCTTCAAATAACAAACAAACAGAGTAAACATTAATAACTTTTTTAGTTTTCCATGAATGCGTATTATAAACATTTATCTTACCTTGCCAAACTTGTCATGGTCCCATACTTCAAGAATCAAGAGATCATGCAAAGCATCTTCCACTACAAAATCAAACGACTGGTTCCAAACCGGATTCAAACTATCCGGTACAACCCTAGTCTTGGATTTCGATTCAGATTTCTTCAATGTGATCACCACATATGGATCCGCTTTCCCCGTTAAATCTACAGCTGGTAAGTCTTCAGCAGCCACCACTGTCACTGACAACACTCCTCTCACAATCACATCTTTCTTCTTCGGACTCTTTGATCTTTTCACATCCGTAGCATCCGAATCCTCGCTTTCAGGCTTAAGCACCTTCTCTAAAATGGTCAATGAGAAGTTCGGGTTAAACGGATTCTTGAATCCGCTTTCTTTGCCTAAGGGACTGTATAAGAGCTCCAGTTGCACCTACAAATATATATATGTCTCTTTAATACAAGTAAAAAAGAATGTTATGTTAAGAGATTTGATAGAGAAAATTACTAACCTGACCGCGTTTTTTTGTATCTCTTTGGACCTCTAAATCCTTGACTAATTTCAACCAAATATCTTTGACTTTCCCGGGGACGAGTTCGTTTAACGGTACTCGAGCAGCACCGATCAGCTGAGAAGACCCGACTCCTTCGTCGTCAAAGACTCTTACTGTCAAATGTTGAGTTGATACATCTTCCACAATAAACTCAAAATGTTCGTTCCATATAGGATTCAACGAGTTACTCTGAATCACATTAGAAATCAAATTAGGCACAATCCAATGGTTTTTGGTCAAGATAAAGAAAAAATTATCCCTTACAATGGTTTTGGTCTTTTTGGTTTTGTCAGGCAATGGGCGAATGAATAAGACAGCGTAAGGATCGGATTTTCCAATCATGTCTTTGTTAGCTAAGTCCTTAGCTTGCACAAGCTTCACATCCAATGTTCCAACAGGTTTCAACTCCAGATCACTGTTAAGCAAATTTTTCACATTTATATAAAACAATGATCTTGTTACCAAACATAATCAAGATGGTATAGCATTAAACAAGTCAAAAACCTGTAATCTCCTGGGATTATAGGTATAATTTTCCTAACGGGCCATGTTACACTGTCTTCAATAGCGTCACGAATCGTTTCCTGAACAAAGTCGTTAATTAACAGATTGTTGAACAATAAACATGTAAATATTATAAGATGAAATATTGTTTTGCACACTTCGATTGCATCGGAAATCCCTGGAATCGATGTTAAATCACCACCAATAACTTTAAGTGTAAAATCAAGCCCTTTCTGCTCACACACAAAACAAAAGAAGATCACTATTACAAAAACCGCAAAGAATATAATTAACAAGCAAGTAAATTAAGATTGTCATTAGACCTACCTTTTCTCTAAGTGAATAAGAAAGTGCCCCAAAGCAAGGGAATTCATCAACAAGAGGTTTGAAAATCAACCTGAAAACACCTGTGAATCCTATATTTTTCACCTGTGCACAAACAACCCTGAAAAACTCAAGAACAAAAATGTACACTAAATTTATTAAAAAAAAAGCATAAATAGTGACGTATAAATTGTACCTCAATCGGTAAAGCCACGCCAAGTAAAGTTTTGATATCCAACACGATTTTGGGATTACCATCCCATTGCATTTCAAGTTCCATCGTTATTCCATCAGGCCCACTTTCATTTTCTAAGATAGAAACTCCTACAAAAACATTTCACTTGCTTTCAGATTTCACATGAATTAAGACAAGTAGCTTTAGCAACCAACAAATCCAGACCTGTGAACTGAGGAGCCACAGTCCCAAGTGTAAATTTGGAGAATTTGAGAGATGCTAACATAGCTGGTGTATATTGTTCAAGAACTGGTTCCACACTGCTTCGAATCAGCTCAGAAGCTGCCTGCATGATTAAGTAGAGAATAAATCAGCACATGTTAAAGGTAAAGAAAAAGAAAAGAAAAAAAAAAAAAAAAAACAATGCATTTTATTGAGGTGTAAAAAAGAGAATTAAGAGTTACCTCATTTACATAAGGCCAGATCTTTTCAAGTTCAAGATTAAGCCAATTTAACTGTAATTAAATCAACAAGTATCAATATATCCAATTATCCATATATATCAACAAGAGCAAAAGAAGTAGAAAACATAAAATAGAATAACTCAACTTTTGTCTCTGTGAAAATATAACCCAGGAAGGATAAAAATCTCCAGGGAGAAGTTTTCTCGAATCTTGAACAGTCATTCTTGCAAACGCAGCAATGGTCCTCGCCTAAACACCCAATTAAGAGAATACATTGTATCTTAATTATTGATTAATATAATCATCACATAATGATGAGAAAATGATTTTACCAATTCAGCTCGACGAGTGGATCTGAAATTAGAATAGCGAGCAAATGCGACGACCAAACCGACAGAAACAGCGATTCCTATGAACAAACCAAAGAGAAAACCCATTTTTGTTTTCCTACTTCTCGACGGATCGAACCCGGGACGATGGTTTTATTAGGGATCCATTCATCGAAGAACAGAGAGTGCTCTGCTTTCTGTGATTAAATTAGTAATCATCATCGACAATAAAGTTAAAGAGGAGATTACTTCGCGCTTAGTTATTCTCTAATCTAATCTTTTGGCTTTTCAGATTCTTCTCCTTTTTTTTCCTCTTAATTTGATCCTCTCATTATCTAGATGTCGTTTCTTCTTCTTTGTCTGCATGCTTCTTTTTTTCTCTCCCGAAACTTCTATTAATTTCTGTTTACACCAAACGCTGGTTTTATTTCGACCTTGGTTCGTATGACATTAGTAATTACTAATTACCAGATGAAATCAAACCGACTAATCACTATGTTTAAAGTGAAAAGTGAAAACTGTGTTAGTTTCTGGATGGGCCAGGCCAGTTCTCAAACCATAGTCCAAAATTGTGTTAGATTCTGTATGGGCCGGCCCAGTTCTCAAACCATAGTCCAAAATTATGGCTTATGCTTTCGTTTCCTTCCAATAAGGGTATTATTGACTTATTGTGATTTACACACGAACTCATTTTTCGTCTTTGTAACTCAAGGCGTGAAGGAAAAACATTGAAAAATCATGAAATGTTTGAGATTATATGAACTCAATAACTGATAATTGTAATTATTAAAAAATGTACTTCGAAACGTAAAGATCGATCGTCATTATCAAATCCTAGGATGGCGCACTTCACAGTTTCATGGACGCACGCAATGTATTTATTTTGTCTTATCTCTTTTCTGACTTTTTAACCTCACATTTTCTATTTCAATTTTATTTTTTTTTGTTCATTTCTATTTTCTTAGATATATTAGTATATGAAGAACTTACAACGAAACGAAGGAACAATAATAGAGAGCAATGACTTTTGTATATTTAATTTGTGCTATATATACCTTGGTTGTTCTAATCTCAAATGGATTTCGGAACGTATCATTCATGAGAGTAGTAAACAGTTCAACTAATATGGATGTGATTGCATAAATTTGCGCCCGAAACGAAACTAGAAATTCATAACCTATACCCTTAATAGTTAGTATTACACTATTACATACACATAAAATTTGAGGATAAAAAATACCATTTGTATAAATGTATACAGAGAATCTAAAATAGTTAGTGGTTGTAAATTATTTAGGAACTAATGTGAAGAGACATGAAGAAAACAACAAGATACTTGTTGTTTTGTAAGAGTGTGTGGATGGAAAGATTTGAATTATCCATACAAGAGAATCAGAAACTCACAAAAAGAATGTGAACGAGTTTTAGGTTTTATTTTTTTAATTTTAAAAAGCCAAAGTGTAACTGCGCCATAGCCTAATGCCAAACCAGAACCGAAAGAAAGTTATCTTATCTCTTATGATTGTCACATGTAGTGTCTGAGGATTGGCTCTTCTGTAGCTAAAGTTAGAGAGTTAATTACTCAACTTAATGAAAGCGTGTGGGTCATGCTCATCGCTCAAGTCTCGTTTCCCTATCTCAACTGCTGTGTAATTGGTAGATCAAATTTGTAACGGATACTTTTTATTCATTTTAAAATAATGCTAATATAACAAAAGTTGTTAAGGAAACATTAAATGGATGCAGTTTGGTTAAAAGTAGCGATTGAATTAAATTGTAACAACTAATATTATTTGAAATATATTAAACTAAAGAAACAGTTTACGTACATAAATAAATAAAATAAATTTCAGCTACCCTGTTTAATGATGGAGAGAATACATAGGTTTATTCTTAAAATAAGTAGGCAAACCTATATATCTTATTTTGTTATTTAGTACGTGTATAACATGGTCCATTGTAATTAGAATCACTGTAAGAATACCTAGATTTACAAGATGACAACTAATAGATCACTTCATAAACAAATAAAAAGAAGAAAAAAAACATCAGTAGTCATGCACTAAAAAAGTAATTCGCTTAAAGGAACTGAATAAATTTGGGATAGAAAAGAACAAGACACGAGCCTTGCCTCTTGCATTTAATAGACAAATTATTGAAAACGGTTGATATCAATGAATCATATTGAAGACCAGCATGTGTCTCTCTATCTTTCAATTTTGCTATAGCTAGATGTCACATTTGACATAGGTATTGAATAGCGGAAAGTTTTGAAAATTTAGGTCTCCTCGATCATTGAACTGCCGTTGTTGACCATCTCTCAAGTTTATTTTTTGAATAACAAACAAAAAAAACTAGTATTAAGTATTAATTTAGAATTCATCAAGACTGGAGGACCGTTGCTAAAAAAGAAGGATCATTAAAAATAATAGCACGACGTACGTATTTGAGAAGAATATGAACCGAAGTTCGCAAATTATGATTTGATGGAAACAACTTACAATTTAAACAGAAGTTGTTGAATAAAATAAAATATTAAAGAAAATATTCCAATGATCATTTCTTATCTTTCTGCCTTTCTGGGGCCATTATATTTTCTATAGGGAATATAAAATTCAAAATTTAATACGGACTTGACACCAAAATTCTCGAAAAAACTTGCTTGTTAAGCCAAATTGTGTTGTCCGTTCTTTAAAGAATGAAACTCAAAAGAGAAGATTTTAGAATTCAATAAGTACAAGCCAAAGGAAAAGGGCCACACATGAGGTATATATTCGGAGGAAAATATGTTTGCTATAATAAAGTCATTAACATAGCGGATGGTCCTTAGTTCATAGTCAGCTGCTTTTGTTAAAAGTCGGTTTGACCTGTAAACTATAACCTTTCATACGTGTCAGAAGAACAATAGTGCAAAATTACGTGTAATTAGAGTGTGGAATGTCTGAGAAGACACAATTAGTATGAAATCGACAAAAACTAATACAGTAAGAAATAATATTAAACTATACTATCTGTATTGGAATTGAACGTTCTACATACATATGGAAGAGGGTTCGAAAAATTTGCTGAAAATGATATAATAGAGTACTGATTAAAAAAATTGTAACGTTGAATCCAATCGTAGATTAGGTTTTTTTTTTTCCCACCATTTTCGTAATTTAGGTTTAATCCCTGATAATCTAGCTTTTTTTTGTTAAAGGGTCTTCATCTGATAATCTAGCTTTGATATTCTTAAACCAATGTTAAGTATGATTTCCTCATACCAAAAAAAAAAGTATGATTTCCGATTTTATGCATTGTGGAGGTGCCTTGGAAAAAAATTATAGAAAAATTGTGAAAGCCCCTTTTTTCTTTTAGATCTAAGTCCAAAAAGTTAAAACTTGAAAACAATGAAAATAAGAAGAGAAAATAAATACTAAGTTGGAGAAAAAAGAAAAGGAGTATGAAATTGGTTGAACTCTTACGCTTCAGGCACAAGCAACCCTATTTTCAAGTTTTTTTAAAGGAATTTCCAATCCGCCACGCAAAATACACTCACTTTCGTCATTTTCTGACTGAAACTCACAAAATTAATGTATTAACAAATCAATTAATTTAGTAACAGCATTCTTCGGTTAAACATAAATAAAATATCAGTTTTATTTCTCCTGAAGGGGTCCATTAAAAAATATGCACGTCATCGTTGGGGTCGACACAAGATTTTGAATTCAGAAGTAAGTAACGCTTTGGATTTAATAAAAAGCTAAATCAGTCAGCCACCAAGAGGGTGTATTACTATTACATTACTTAATAGTACCGATACGTATCTTGTAAAATTTAAAAACCGTCAAAAGATTCCAAAATAGATGAAATCTTAGTTGCGGTAAACCATCCTAAACAGTATCTCCCTCAATTATGGAAATGGAAGAAGCTTCCTTATACTTTATTTCTGTTTTCGCATCATAATAAGTTTGGTTTCCACCTCATCTAGATCTTAATACATCGCTTTCACGCTTTAGATCCTATTTTGTATGATGCACATTCACTTCTCTACGTCTTACAAAATTTGTGTCAATAATTGGGAATATATTAATGCCATTGCCATGTATATCTCTTTATAATATTTGGTTTTAGGAATTTTACAGCCTATTTGGCAAGTAGTCGCCGACCTCTTATGGTGTCACAATGAACTGAACCGAATTCGTGAAAGAAACAAAAAAAATCAATAATTTAACAAGATGATGGTGGCATATACTCTTCCAGGTAAGGAAGACGTGTATCCCCATCTTCATTCCACTGTTTCCTCTTTATAAATTGAACGATCCCTGATCACATCTTTTCTTCATTTTATTCTTTTGCCATCTTTAGAAGATTAACAAAACTACTAGAATTGTAGTCGGCTAATCTGTCATGATGTCACAATGATTTTGAATAAACATTTGTTCAACTACCATTCTCAAACTTTCAAAAAGCTTCTTATCTCATACAGATCGTTTTCTCAGTATTATCAGATGGTTGTAGTAACTAGAGTGTTTAGAAAAGCGGTAAAAAAGTCTCAGACACCACAAGTGTTCGCACTCGTTAAACCAGCATTGAATTATAGAAAGAATCAAAGTCATCGCCGCCTGATACAACCAAGAAGTAACATGTTTTTAGAACAACTTATTGGAACAAGAAGAGACATATAGCTCTCCCATGTCGATGTGTGTATGTGTCAGAACCCAAACTCCAAAATATATATGTTCAATGCTATAAATACGGATCCGTCAATGAGAAAAAAGATCACAATCACAAGCCTGATCCGATTTTATGGTTTCCAACCATCCCACTCATCACTAGCTGACTTATCCTCTCGGAAGAAAACTATGTCCACGTACTCAATATTACACCGTGGCTCATAACCAATTGTAAATTTAAAGTTTTGATCACAAATTTACGAACTATCACAAATATTGTCAAGTAGTTATTGTCTCATAAGTAAAAATACTATACGACAATTAAAGAGTATTGTTTGTTTTATTGTTAATAATAGGTAAGTCCTGGATATAGAGGAATGTGATCTTCCAGACAAGAACATTCTTTTTTCTTCCTTCAAACATTCCAATTTTTACCTGTTCCATAAATCGAAGGATTTCCAATTTCTCACTATCTATGTGTGTATTTTATTTTATTTTCCATCTTCTCGTTTAACCATTATATGTTGCGTCGTTTTCTATTGGTCAGTCTGCTAACGAAAATACCCCTTCCATTCTCCTCCTATGTAAGTTTTGTCATCAATCATATGCTTTCACACTTTTAAATTTTTTTTTTTTTTTTTTGTTCGTCTATGTCCTCAAAAGACCATTCTCTCGCCTTGGATAAAACATTTTTACATTTTAATTTTCATCTTTCAATTTCATGTCCCGGTTAGTCGAGTAGTTCAAACTCCATCGACAAACGCAACCTGCAAAAAAAATGAATAAACCAATCAAATGTTCACAAAAAGAGAATAAAATTACGAGGAAGTAAAAAAATGAGCATACAAAGAAAACCGGGAACGTACCTTACACGACGAACAACGCATACCTGGAAAACTAACGGAACGCTTCACGGAAGAAACGACGGATAACGGCAAATGACGACGGTCAACGGGAAACGCGAACGTGACGGAAACATGAAAGAACGGGAATCAAACGCACGCTGCACATACAGACACCATGGATGTGAGAAACGCGGATCTAAAATCCCAATTGTTTTAGGGAAATTTGATTCAGTACTATAATTCGCCTCGGATCTATCTACCAGATTTGATTTTCGATTTTAGGTGTAATTTCACGAGTCCACGACACTTTTTTGGTGTGTGAGAGAGAGAGAGAGAGCATCAAAAGAGTAATATGAGTATGTACAATGCATTTCGCATCTTCTTTCACCCAACAACAAAAAAATTATGATGGTGTGTCCCGTTTCTTTTGATCTTCGTTTACAAAATTCGATTTCGAGCATGTTCCTCAGCCACAACCGCCACAGATCTCGCCTAACTTCGAACTCATCACCTCGCCGATTCTACTTTTCCAGCCAGTTTCAGATTCTTCTTCGCCGGATCTGTATCATGTGGTGGTTTTAGAGAGGAGAACAAACCTGAAATCTGAAATCATATCAGATCCGATCAATTATCATCGGCTTTCGACATGATCGAGAGCCTGCTAGGACGAGGCTGATACGCAGCTCGCCTTTTCAGATGGTGCGAGGAAGGTCGAATCAAAGTCGTCAAGGCTCTTCTCACCCACTCTCCTTCGACGCCACCGATTCTCACCAGAGAATTCGTCATCGCCGACCGGCGCATATTCAAACTGTTGGTCGGATACGAAGCTGTGCCTTGACCGTGTGGATTCGCGACGTTCTTATGGAGACTACACCGGAAAGATCCAGGGTGAGTCGTCGGAGAGCACATACACCTCCTCCTCGTCTCGGAGATCTTGTGACTGCTCGTCGGCTGCTGCTTCTTCGAAACGGAAATGGATCGGTTAGTTGGAGAAATGGATCTGCTGTCGAGAGAGTATCGAAACGACTGAGCCATCGGCTGCGCCGTGAATAGATTCACACGAGTCGGCGACGCAGATCGATGATGACTGTGATTCTCGTGGTGGTGACGGTGGTTGCTGAAGAAAGCTGAAGACGGAGACGAAAAGCTTGAACTCGTAGACGAAGCGAACGCTGAGGAAGAAGACGATGGAACGGCTTTTGAGTAAGCGCCGCAAAACCGACCTGACGGCGATTGGGAACGAAGCACAGGGCCGCTTGTTTTGGTTCGAGACGACGTGGTCACCATTGTTTTTCTTCGAAAGTCAAAAGAGAAATTTGAAAAAGTCTCAAAAGGAAGAAAGAAGAAGACGAAGACGAAGAAGAAGAAGGAAGGAAGGAAGAGGTTTTGAGGTTCTCTCTTTAGAAGGCCCCGGAGGGAGGTTGGTTCGGCAAACCTAGTGAGTCTCAGGAACCGAATTTATAACAAAAGCTGTCCAATGGCATGAAATGTAAATAGTTTCAAAGATTTTGACCATTTTCGAATTTTAGGTAATTCTATGTCGGGTTAGTCAAACTTAACCATGGTTAGCAAAATAAAAAGGATTTTTCTGTTTATTTTCGATATTTATTTCAACTCGGCGGTTTTGCCGTTTCGAAAGGAATCGGGTTCTGATCCAACGGCTGAGATGACAAATCAGAGGAATGGCTTTGTGGGCAGTTAGAAAAGCTGCCACGTATTGTGACTAAGAAAGATGTCAGCTCGTACCCCGGAAAATCTGCGATAATTACGAAATGCCATTGCCCGCTGTTTTGCCAAGAGCCGGATTTGCATTTCCAATGGATTATTTTTTGTCGTCACAGTCCTATGGTTTTGTAACGGTATCTATTTCGGAAATATAACTTTAAAAATACGAAATCCAAAACATGTACATCTAGAACATGTAACAACGACATTTGGGTGATTTTTAGGCTTCGGTATACATGTATAATGTAATAACTTAATCGGTCAAAGTCTCAAAATAACTTATGAAACGAGCAATGCATACCAATTTCAACATATTTTAACTAATCGGCTAAGTGAATACATAAGTTTTTTTTTTTTTCTGGAAGAGAGAGAACAACACCCAAAACTTTTATAAAAAAAATGATGAGGAACTAAAGTAATCGTCAAATTTGCAACACTTTACCATATTTTTAAACGGGAGAATAAATAAATCATACTTATAACATGCAACAATCACAACTAACAAAACTAAAATGTTAACAAATTTTCACCTCAAACCTACTGGTGGGTTAGCTAAACTCTTGGAGGGGCTTCAAAGCAAGGTCATCCCACAACGAATCCAAAATTCGTTAAAAAGTGTTTCACTGTAGGAGATCCATGCAACTGTGTTTGATATTGGACCCAAGCAAAAACCCTAGGAACTGATCAAACTAATGACTCGAATTATTCTTATTCGGATGTAATTAGAACATACGTACTACTATAAATTATATCAAAATTTGAAGCTGCTTTTGCTCTTGATAAACAATTGCACACTGTATACTATTTTGATTCTCCATGAGATGCTTCATCTCTTAAAATCGTGTTCCAGTAAGCTTCTTCAAAACATATATCTTGCAGGGAAGGTTACGAGAAGGTTGAGTGAGACTTGTTGAAGAATATAATTAACGTTGGCTTTGGACTTAGGTTTCAGACAAGTCCATTTTTTAGGTGATGTAAGAATCTTGGTTGATCTACTAAATGGGAAGGAGGTGAACCTATAAATCTCCTAAATTTGATTGACATGATTCAGGACCGAGCTTAAAAAATTCCTTATATTTTATTTCGCCTAAAGAAGAACAATTGATATGATGCTAAATTAGCTAAACACATTTTTGTTAATTAGCTAAACACATAGTCGTGTCTTCTGGTGGATGAGATCATTTCATGAAAGAGAGGAATGGTGTCGACAAAACCAACGTTATGTAATTCATAATGATAGATCTATTATCAAATTTAATAACATTAGAATAGTATAATAACTTGATAAATAAAGTTAAAATGTATACAGTATTATATACATTATAGAAATACTAAAGTAGGTACGACGATTGGAAGGGGTTAATTACGACGAATCCAAGAAATAAAAGAATTTAAAATACTAGGGGGGAGGGATCAATAATGCGGGGCACATGGAGTTTGTGTTGGGTGAGTTAGGGACAAAACAGTTACTTTTGTATGGTCGGGATATACATTGTGTTAAAGCAATAGGCTAACAAACATCTCACCACCTCGTCCCACATATCTACGACACGTGTGGTTGAATCTCACACGTGTCAAGGCTTCCCTAGCCTCATCATAACAATCCAAGAAACAAAAGTGTTTAACCGGTGATTTAATGTCTGACATTGGATGTAGAGTTACTTAACATGGTCCTGGTCATGGTCCGGTCATGGTCATGTAGTGGGTCATGTGATTATATTGTTTCTTATTAATTACATCTATCTACTAGCATCATCTCGATTTACCTCCTTTTTCTTTTGCAAAGAAAGTTTCTCACTCGGTCACTCTAGTGGTGACAAGATCAGGAGAGTAATTTTGTGATCTTGGGTCATTGATTTTGAGCAAATGAATTGATGATGGTGGCGAGATGTTTCTAGGTCTTTTTCTGAACAGTATAAAAGCATTATTAAATATTGAGTTTCTTCTGGCGATATGGGAGAGTATAAAGCGTGTTGAAGTCTTCTATTAATGAAAAATCATGTCCGATATACCATGCAATATAAAATATATGCTGTGATAATGCTAAACAAAAGAATCTTACATTGATGGCTTGATGCCCATGGTAAAGACTTTGATGATTAATTAATTTGAAGTAAATTTGAGAATGCCATTACTAAGAATAAGATGCTTATTTTACTCTGGGATATTTTCATATCCCTATTATTAAAGTGGAGATAGTAATGAGGTTGTACTAGTATCCAATATTATAATGTCTAGGTTTCAATAATAATAATTATGATATTATGCTGATTTGCCATTTTTTCCTTTCTTCGCTTGCACATCTCTTTGTAGATTTGGTTAATCAATGACCATCCACCGAAAAGAGACATTTGAATATATTGGCATTATCTAAACGATCCAAAAATCCAGAAATCCTATTATATACTTTTACCAATATCAATCATCTCTAACATTTTTAATTTTTGTTTAAAGGTTTTAAGCATATCAATAGTTACTACTCGTCTATTGTTTCTTTTTCATTTTTACTGAATGAAGCAAACGCACACATAGAACCAGTCAGTCTCTCTTTCTTCCAGATTGGCTTCTCAATTCACACCACAAATTTGTGATCAAAACATCTAAACCTTTGTTCAAGCCACAATTATCATCCCAAAAGTCACAAGTTTTTTTGTTTGGATCTAACAACATGAATCTTAACATTAGATAGAACTTCATCTATAAAACACCGTCAGATCCATGGCTTCCTCTAATATTGCCAACAAGGAAACAGAGCAAAAATGCCTATCCCACTTTCGTGAAATTTAAATGATACATCATTACTCGTACGAGTATGAACAACCATCGCAACCGAATCGCTGGAGTAATAATCTCTTGACGCATCTCACAGCAAAAGCAGCTGAAAGAACCAGAATGCCTATGTAATATGATTGTCATCTCAATGAGCCAAAGCATTCTGGTGGCCAGACCTAAAAACGCAAACAGATGGCTACTAGTTGTCACTATCTCATAACAACTGCAAATCTAGTAAAGAATTTATCGGACTACAAAGACTTACCCGCACAAGAGCTTTTCCTTCAATGAGATTGTAAGGCACAGGTCCAAAATGACGTGAATCAGTTGAAGCATACAAGTTATCTCCCTGTATCCAAACATGACCTTTTGGAACCTGTTTTGAATAAGCAACACATAAACCCCAAATCAGACAAGTTTTGGTGATTCATCACTCGCATATAAAACTCAAAATGTGTCCATGAATGCTAGATTACAGCTCCAGAAATCGACTTTAATCGTAGCCAATAACTAGCAGCAATGCTTGACCTTTTAAACTATCCCAAATCATCATCAATCATACACAGATAAACCCTAAATCTTAAAAATTTGCACTTTCTTGAACCAAAAGATGGAATTTTGAAATGAAGAGATTGGTCAGTGTTCATACCACAACGCTGACTGAGTCATCACCGAGCAATGGGTCAGCAGAAAAAGTGAGTCTATCGCCTTCTAAACCCAAGATCCGCTTGGTCACCATCCTGCTCGGGTCTCTCGGAGATCGAACCAATACAACGTCACCGAGCCCAATCATACCGAGCCGGTGCGATAGATGTTCCGCCAAAATGACATCGCCGGTGAGATTAAGCGTCGGAAGCATGCTAGGACCTTGAACCTAAAACCCAATTACAAACGGAATTAGATTTCTTCGGAGAAACTGAAGCAAAAAAAAAAAAAAAAAGGAGATTCAATTGACAACAAATTACAGACGTGGGTCGATGAAATTAGGTAACGATCTGTGACATGAAGCAAACAGAGAAACTTGGCAACGACTGATACTTGACCGAATGCCTCCTTCGCCGTTCCACGCCATTGTTTCAGATAACTCAGCAATCTCATCTCTCTACTAACGAATCTCGGAAGAAGAAGCAGGAAAAAAGGCCAAGGCACCAAACCAGGTCCGACTCTACACTTCAAAAAACCACACGCAGTCGGTTATTCCGAGCTCTAAACGGCACCAAGTTTTGATCTAGAAGATGACCTGGTTTATTTGTGAATTTTAAATGAGAAAAATTAAAACCTCAGGGTTTACATCGAAAAGTTTAAACAGTTTAAGGGTTATATTTGTTATTTATACAAACATTATAACGATGCATAAAGCTTTCGGTTTGAATCTGTTATAAACCAAGCACTAGAGTCCTCTCGTGGAGGAAGAAGAAAGCAGGAAAGAAAAGTGGATTTGAGAGAAAGCTTCGACTTCTAGGGTTGAAGAAATCGCATCAAAATCTGCTCCCGTCGCGTCGCTGCTGAGACTTGTCATTCTCATCCAAGCTCCGTCGACTCTTTCGCGCGTGTTTTGGTATCTCGCTATTCTTCTTGACGCTTGATTTCAACTCCACTTTTCCTAGGGTTTTAGTTAGTATCAATACGGATTTGGTTCTTTTTTGTAGTTGTGGGGGAGTTTGAGCTGGCGTTGGTGATCGAAATCGTATCTCATTCATAAACCAGTCAAGAAAGCTCTGTTTCTATTCTCGGGATGGGAGATAGGGTCAAAGTAACGGAGGAGAGATTCAATTTCAACATAATGAGGTTGCGTTCCCGATTACGACCGATTCCGAGAGAAATGTGGACCGATTCCGAGAAAATCCGAGCGGACCTTGTTAGGGCAACTGACGAAGAAATCTCAGTCTTGTTTCTGAAGCGTATGATTGATGATGATAAAGCATCCTGGAAAGGCAACGTCATCGAAGACGACCAAGTGTTCAACAAGGATCCAAGGGAGGAATACGATTTTGGGGGACCAGTCTTCGTGGCCAATAAATCCAGAAAAGAGGCTTGTGGTAAAACCGATGGATGTGAATCGGGTTGCTGGAGGATCATAGGTGGTGCTAAAATGATAAAATCGGAGGTCTCTGAGAAATCTCTAGGGTTCAAGAAGATTCTCAAGTTCTGCGAGAAGACGCAACGGAGAGGATACAAGAGAAGCTGGGTCATGGAAGAGTATAGGCTTAAGAGTAAGTGGAACTTGAAGCAAGATCATGTGTTTTGCAAGATTCGGCTTCTTTTCCAATCAGAGATCACTTCCTTGCTTGCCAAGCATTTCTCGCGTCTTGAGACTAGTACCTCATCAGTTTCGATTCCTGCGGAGACATTGCTGCCAGATTATGGAATCTACTTACAAAATCAACAAGCAGAGGATCAATATTATGTTGAAACCCTAGCAGCACACTCTGACGTGATCGAGTGGCCTGCACACGTGACTACCGATGTGTTCGCTGTGAGTCCCTACGACATTGTGGATTTTCAGGATCATATTTTTTTTAACTATGGTACATGCTTCTTCGTTAACCGGAGAATGGCTTCTGGTTCTACCGATGGATGTGACGAAGGATCATGGGGGATCAATAGTGCGATAAAGATGATCAAGGACCATTCAGGAAAAATTATTGGTCTCAAGAGGACAATGACGTTTTTTGAAGGTGACGAGGAATTTGAGGACACTTTCGCTATGGAGGAGTACCGATTGAAGAAGAAGGAACGCAAGTTATTGTGCCTAATCAAAATAGACAAATAACCAGCTAATACAAGGAACGCTAGATACTTGGATCACAAGTTACTATCCTCTGTTTTCGTGTTTGATTAATGGCTTGTACTCTTCTTGTTACTCGGATCTAAAGTTTGTAATCGCGGACCAATACGTTCCTTAAAGTTAGTGATCACGGTCTTTGATATGTAAGTTGTATTCCATTTAGAAGTCTTTGTCTACAACTAAAATTGTGAATTTGAGTAAGCTTGTGTAATTACCAACTAATTAGCTAAGCTATATAATAGTCTTTGTCTTTTTTTTATGAACTTTACTAATTCACATGAATTCAGAGGGAATCAAACAAGCTTGTTCACAGACTTTCAGTGCCTTAGAGTAGAAAGAGTTTTGTGTTTGCAGCCAGAGTCCCTGAGCATGATTCCACTATTTACATACTTTCTGCTCAGAAATTATCTCAGAGATCTGCTAGTGACGCCGAGTGTCTTATACGGGAAATCCACTTAACAAAACCACACGCAGTCGGTTATTCCAAACTCTAAACGGCACCAAGTTTTGATCTAGAAGATGACCTGGTTTATTTGTGAATTTTAAAAGAGAAAACTAAAACCTCAGGGTTTACATCGAAAAATTTAAACAGTTCAAGGGTTATACTTGTTATTTATCCAAACATTATAACGATGCATAAAGCTTTCGGTTAGAATCTGTTATAACCAACCACTAGAGATCTCTCGTAGAGGAAGAAGAGAGCGGGAAAGAAAAGTGGATTTGAGAGAAAGCTTCGACTTCTAGGGTTTAAGAAATCGCATCAAAATCGTCCAAGCTCCGTCGACTCTTTCGCGCGTGTTTTGGTATCTCGCTATTCTTCTTGACGCTTGATTTCAACTCTACTTTTCCTAGGGTTTTAGTTAGTATCAATACGGATTTGTGTCTTTTTTGTAGTTGTGGGGGAGTTTGAGCTGGCGTTGGTGTGTTGATCTTATCTCATTCATAAACCAGTCAAGAAAGCTCTGTTTCTATATATTCTCGGGATGGGAGATAGGGTCAACGTAACGGAGGAGAGATTCAATATTAACATAATGAGGTTGCATTCTCGATCATACATCGTTACTCTACGCAGCAGAAACGTAAGATTGGTTGTTTTATAATTATTAAATGGTGGAATTTGTGTTTCTTTGCATGGATGATCAAGATTGTGAAGATCTATTTCCTTCTGTTCCTATTGCAGACCACTATCCTGGAACTGAAGGAGGAAATTGCAGCCGTGTCTGGGGTTGCATCGGGACTACAACACTTGCTATTCCGTGGAAGAGCTTTGAGAGATGATCACGTCTTATCAGATTATCGTATCCTTCCCTATCCTTCTCATCCTCGCTCTCTTGTGTGTTTTTTCTTTCTTCCTTTTTCTTCTTCTTTCCCAACGGTTTTCTTTAAACCGGTTTATTCAAAGAGATTGAAAGAGACCACACTCTGTATTTGGTTGTCAGACCACCAATCCCACGGTTAATACAAAGCGAAAATGCAGGTGTACATGCTTTCCTAAACTTACTCTTGGTGGAATGTTTTGGTGTTGGTGTATGCTTTTGAAACTTGTTTCTGTATTTTTTTTTTTTTTTTGTTCAGCGTCTGATTTTAATCTGAGTGGTATGGGGAGCCAGAGGAGGCAAAGAGTGGTACAATGTTTAAGCTCTTTTACTGTCAATTGAAAGAGACCACACTCTGTCTCTTTGCTCACGAGAAAATTCTACATTTTTGGTTCCATGCAGGAGATTCCAGATGCTTTGACACGCGTTTCTTCATTTCTGAGACGTGGGTTTGCTGCCAACTGTTAGACCTGATGATCTCAAATCCTGAGCTTTCTGTGACGTTTTGTATTGTGTGAAATCTGTAGGTAACGATGCTAACAATTTGCGAACTCCTGCCTATATTCTAGAGACGTTGGCAGAGACTAGAAGGCACTTGTTGATTGGTGAAATAGCTCAAACCCTAGCTGTATGTTCTCAAGATGTTTTATTTCTTTCCATTCCATATGTTAATCGAGTTAGGCCAATTATGCCATTATGTTTTATCTATTTTGTTTCGGTTGTATCTATCCCAATTTGTGCAGAACATCTCAGCGCAGCTTGCGAATCAATCATCTCAAAGATTGCAGCAAAGGAGAGCGAATGAATCAGAATTCTTCTTGAGTAATTTAGGAAGTTCACTCATTGAGCTAGGCCGTACCATCTCAAGACTTCACCGGGGAGAAGAAGCTGTGAGTACACATATTTGCTTCCTATTAGATTACATTTATCTTCACATATATATCTGACGAGAATAAGTTTGTATTTTTATCTCAGGAGGTTTCTGCTACTCATGGCATACTGGAACAGGTTTGTTCTGTCTCCTGTCTTCATTACCATTTGTTGTTTCATTTATTGACGGCCCTTTTTTTTTATTTCTCTTGCATCGTTTAGGGAAATGATGTGATAAGAAGGCAAACAACATATACGTTTAGTTGGCCATTACCTCAAATACAACCACATCTCGGATTAGCCAGCTCAGAGTCTCAAAATGCAGAGGTGACTGATGGAATCTCTCATATTATAATACATGCAGTAGAGTATTATATCTCTATATTGAGTGTGTATGTGTGTGTGTTGGTGTATATGTGCAGGAGGAGGTTGAGGATTCAGATTCAGATTAAGAAGATGATGGAGTTTTGTGTTTGAGACGCTGTTTTTTTTTTTTTTGATGTGGTGACGCAGAGCGAGTGAAATTAGTGGTGGCAATAGAGGAAACTAGAGAGAAGCTTTTATATTTTCATCTGGAATTGTTGTTTTTTTCATGTTAAAATAGAACACTAAAAAAAGGTGTAAAGGTATCTGTTTTTGTATAAAAAAAAAGCACTCTTTTCCGGTGGTGGTGTGTGATACTTGAAGCTCACGCTATGTCTTTTGTATCAATGCTCTGTTTTTGTGAGCTTTGGCTCTGCTTTTTACCGTTCAAAGCTCTGTTGCTTTTAATTAAAACAAAGAATTTTTTTTTTTTTTTTGATTAACAAATTAATAAAAAGGAATTCATGCAAGGAGTTACTACAAGAGGTGACAAGACAAAATCCACCCGTTTAATATACACGTAATATTGTATTAATTTGCTCTCTATTACGAGTTGGGAATTAAGAAAAAAAAGAAAAATAAACGTCGGGGTTTGAAAAGCAAACTGTAAACAAGTCAGGGTCACATTTGTTATTTTCCTTAACCGTATCTCTATACTATTAATTGAGAAGTACATCTTTGTTTTTGGACAAAAAAACCATCCCTCCTTATGAACAAAATCTGTTTGGAAACAGGTATATCTAGGGTTAATTTAGTAAAAAAAACTTAAAACCCAATGTTTGGACGCGGACATAGATTCCACTTAAATCAAACCAGTTTGGTTTTCTTAAACCAACAAACAATTGAACCATAAACAATCGATTTTTTCCTGTAGATAATAACACAATCACATATTTCCGTTTTTGCAGCCCTTTAGAATACATCCATAAAAGAAATTTTACACTTTTGCAAGGATAAATCAATCGATTTTTCCCTCTACATATAACACAATCACATATTTCCGTTTTTGCAACCCTTTAGAATACATCCATAAAAGAAATTTTACACTTTTAACACAATCACATATTTCCGTTTTTGCAGCCCTTTAGAATACATCCATAAAAGAAATTTTACACTTTTGCTAGCGAGATTTCCAATTTTAAGAAAAACCCTACTACTATATAATACGTGACCCATCATCAATGAGCCATAAGTCGAATCAAGTTTACAAGAGCATAGCAGTGCAGTGCGGATGGAAGCAATTATGAACAAAGTTTACAAGAGCATAGCTGTTTTTCCAGAAAACAGCATGGTCCCAAGTTTTAGCCTTTGCTCTGATAAAAGAACTTAGATGAGAAACAGAAAAAAAAAAGGAGAAGCAGAGAGAGTTCATTAAAAAGAACCAAAGAGAAGATTCAAGAGTCATAGGCAATAAAGATTATGAATTGAAGGGATCTTAAGAATTTCCGAAGTGTTTTGGCTCAAAAGGAAGATCATCAATAGCACAACTATTGGCTGGATTTTCTGTCGGTGGTGGAAACATACTCTCATGAAGAAGCATGAGCTGATGAAGACTAAATTTACAAAAGGACATAATCAAGACTATCTATCTTCATTTAATCTTCGAGAGACAGAAATCAGAGATATATCATTAAATTTGCAATTTATATGATCGTCGAAGAAGAAGAAAGAGTCGAGTAAGGGGGGGAGCTTACAGTGCTGCCAAACGTTGCCGGCAAGATCCCCGGCCTTCTTGGTGGCGTCCGCTGCCATCTTCTGTCATTTCCTAAGCGTATCCTTCACAGAGTTCATCGTAATCGTTTGTCGATTGATGAAGCTTCCGATTTTCAGTAGATCTAATTTGGAGAGATTGTTTTGAATCAGGTGGAGGAAGAAGGGAAAGTAGAGTGAAAGGGATAAAGAGTAAAGTAAAGTAGAGTAAAGAGTAGAGTTCATTACAAAGAACATGTATTTCGAATCAAGTAGAGTAAAAAGACGATGGAGAATAAATGGATTGAGCGGTGGAAGCAATTATGAACATGTTCATCTTCAAAGTTGCAGGGGAAAGGAAGAAAGGTAAAGTTATTCAGTTTTATGTAAAATAAGAATAAAAATTTGGTAAAGTAATATAAAATCAAACAAAGCACATAATATTAAAAGTAATACCAAAGTTGACATATATTAACAAATAATGTAACCAAATCGTGTCGATAAACAAGCATAACACGCAACCTTGCACAAACCACATAAATTGAAATGGATAAAGCGGTGAAAAGTAAGGCAGTGGAAAAAATGGGAACATGTCTTCATTTTTATTTTATTTTTAATTTCTAAAATGGGTATTTCCAAGATTTAAAAATAGAATGTTGTATAAACGAAAACTAATGTACAATATTACAAAATCAAACAGCAAACAAGATTTAAACTAATACAAAATTAAAAAATCATGTAAGAAAATCGTTTCGAAAACGGGAACCAACGTATAACCCCGCACAATGCGCGGATCCACTACTTCAAGGTTGAGAAGCAGATGGAGTCACGGCCATGGAAGCCACGGCGACAGAGAAATTACCAGAGGTGGAGCTTTCGTCAGAACAAGAAAAATGAATTTCTCCACCAACAGAAAAGAAGCTTCTCGAGTTAACTTCGTTTATGTGAAAAGCAAATCAAGCTTTAAAAAGGATAAAGAGCGACAGGTCGGAGCTCGGAGGCGTTGTCAAATTTTAACATACTTGACAATTTTAACAACAACACAACAAAAAACACACAACTCTTGAACTAACACTAAAATTAACACATGTTATAAAAATTAAAAAAACACAAAAAAACAAAAACGTAATCCCGCACTGCACTGCTGTGCGGGTCCGCAACTAGTGACAAACTAATGAAGAAGCTCTGTTTTGAATATTTTATAACCCATGAAACGTCTTTTGTAAAGGAAGAAGAAGAAAGGTGAAATCTTTGACTCTTCTAATCCGAACGATTTCCCAAGCTCCGTCGTCTACTCTTTCGAATTTGGTATCACTTCTTCTCGATGCTTGCGTCATTCTCGCTGGTTCTTGATTAGTTAGTACTTAGTAGCAACTGGATCTGGGAGTTTTGAGTTTGCAGTGGTGACTGGTGATCGGAGTTTCTTTCATGTTGCACGGGATGATCGTAGTCGTAGAGAGAGAGATTAACGTAATCAATCAGGCTCCAATCATGGAGATTTCTTCGGTAGATTTGGTCATGGTTTAGTGTTCCGCCTCTTTTTGGTTTGAATTCATATTATTGGTTTGGAACTTGGCAGATCTCTGTTACTGTTCAGGCACTGAAGCTGCTTATCGAACACCATTCCGGGATCATATCGGAACGACAGCGTTTGCTATTTCGCGGAAATGCTTTAAACGACGATCTACGCTTATTATCGGATTATCGTATCCCCTCCTTTGTCTTTTTTCATCGGTCTCATGTTTTTAGTTTTCTCTCGATCCTCTCTTTAAAATTGGTTAATAATCTTTAGAGGTTGAAGAAGGCCACACTCTGTATTTGGTTGAAACACCACAAGGAGGAGCAAGTGGTAATGCTCTCAAAAGTCCCTAAAGTTTTACTCTTTGAAATTTTACTAGTGCAGTGCGATTTCAATTCAAATCTTGCTCTAGTAGTAAGTTCTCTTGCATCTTCTTTTGTGTTTTTAATTAGTACAATGTTTCGGCTCTTCTGACTACTGACGATTCTATATTCTTCTAGTCAATGCAGGTGATTCCTAATTATTTCAAACTCGTTGTGAGACGTCTGGTCCGTCACTTTGCTGCTTCCTATGGTATGGTTGGCCGTGATTTCAAAATATATTCCTTTGTTGAAACAAACAGATTTGGGGTTTCTGTGATATTTTTGTATTCTAAATTGCTTAGGTAACAATAACAACCCAATTCCACCGGCGGAGTTACTTCAGGCGATAAGGCAACTGCTCTCTCATGAGGAGCAATGTGACCCTTTTCTTTTTGGATGTATCTCAGGAGGAGGCTGCATTGTCCACTTCCCCTACAGGGCAAGATCGCTTTCAGGTTTGTTTCTGTCTCTTTCTTCATCAGTTAACACTTTCTGTTTCGTTTGTTGACACTTTTTGCTCGTAACAGTCATCAGCACATGACTCTCAGCTTCAACCACTTGCGTCTGACCCAAGAAATAGTGAACATGTCGAAATCGCCAGCTCTGAAGCTCAAAATGAAGTCAATAACTCCTCTCCTCGACCTACCGCAAATGTAATTAACGAAATTTTCAGGATGCAATATCTTTAAGCAGTGTATATTATAGCTCTGTTGAATGTGTGTTTGTATCAATGTGCAGGAGGAGCATTCACATTCAGATTCAGAACGTGAGATGGTAAACACAGTTACTAGTTTAAACAAATATATAGCAAGTAGATGGTTGGAGTTTTTTCCCTGAGACGCTGTTTTTTGGATGTGATCACGACGCAGAGCGAGTGAAGAAGAAGAAGAAGCTCTTATATTTTCATTTGTTTTTTCACTTTAGAATACAACAACACTAGCTAGAAACTCTTTCTTCTTGTTTTTCCAATAAGGAATTGATCTTTTATCACAAAGCATATGAAATTTATGTTTCTAAACAAATTTATGTACCACAGCAAGTTAAGTAAATTTACATAAACTCCCAACTATATATAAATGAAAATTTCATATATTATACATGTAGGTAGCATCATTGTCTTTATTGTGATTACCAAATCACCTGATGGAAAATTAAAAATACGAAATCACACCCTTTAAAACGTGGACCGGGCCCAAACCCACGCTCCACCCACGGGTTTTTTAATTTATTTAAAACTCTCTTTATCTTTTTTTTTTTTTCTGTTCCTATTTATTCTCTCCCATTCGTTTATTTTCTCTCACTTGTCTGGTTCTCTTACTTTAAAAAGAAAACATCTTCTCTTTTCCTCTACAATTTCTGTTTCGCAAATTCCCTCAATTTCGAGAAGATCATTCAAGATCGACGACGACATGTACAACGAATGCACCTCTCCGTCTTCCGCTAGATCAGCCAGAGGAACTGTTCACAGAATGAGATCTCCGATCTGCTGTCTAGGAGCCAACGCGGTGGTTGAGCCGGAATCGATGATCGGACAGAGAACGCCGAGATCTCCTTACGAATGGCTCAAATCCACGGCGCAGGAGCTCGAGATCAGAGATCGGTGCCGCCGCATCCAGACTCGCCTCAAGGTCACGTGCCGCAACAACAATTGCGCGCACCACCACCATCACCAGAGACACCAGAGCCAGAGCTATCCCGGAGATTTCAGTTACGATCCGTTGAGCTACGCGCTTAATTTCGAGGACGATGTGCGAGCGGACGAGGACGGTTCTTTCCCGAGTTTCACGGAGAGGCTGCCTGCGTCTCCGGTGACGAAAACTAGATCGGCGACGGTTGATCTCATCTCATTCTGACTGTTAATTAGTCCCTTAAAAATATCTTTCGTTCTTGTGTGACGGTAGAATATTAAAAATGTTCTCCGTTCTGTCCTTGTTTGAGAAGTGATATATGACGTCATTATATATGTAAATGCTCTCGCATATTGATTGATACCTGTATAATTGAGGTGTGCAAAAAAAAAACAAAAAATACGTGTTTTCTTGATATCTCATCTTTCTTTGTAAATAAACATTTCACTCTTGCAATTTTAGACGATTTCACTTTTTTGTTCTTCAAATGGGAGAATTGTTTCTGGAAAAAAATATATTATAATACACAAAACTCTTATCGACAAACTAACCCTAAAATGTGGGTGGGTGGGTCTATAATTCGATGGCTAATCAAACATGCATGGTTTATCCCAATATCCCATGATTCAGTTGCCACATTGGAACAAAACGATGTTCCGAGAGGTTGTTGTTTTATCAAGAACTGGAGTTGCAAATGATGAGTGAGGAGATTCTCAGTTAAGGACCAAATAAATGTTATTGGAACGGAGTTTGAACGTGAGTCAAGTAAAAGATTCTAAAAGATAAGCATTTTGAGAAGTCGCGAGTATCAAAATAGCAGGAGCTAATTAAATTCCAACAAACAGGGGATAACTATGAGTGAAAATAAAAATCTAAAACATTAAAGACTACCATAACAAGAAACGGAGAAACTTGTGTCGGTATAATCATATGGAACTTTATAAAGAAAAATGTCAACGTTACGATTTTATGAATCGTCATCATTGAGGCCGTCTAGCAAGATAGTGGTACGTACGTACACTGGAGCTGGTTTTTAGGGAAACTGGGTTTTTCAAAATCCAATATATGTCGTTTTAGTATTTTCGAAAACGTTGGTACTAGATAAACACAATATTTTAGTATCTTTTCCCAAATATATAAAATTGTTTTTTACACCAAAAAAATATTTAAAACTCTTTTTGTAGTCAAAGTATTAAACTCAGGTCTGAAACAAAAAAAAGTTTGGGTATCCTAAAATACTTTTTAAAACACAGGAACCTGATTCTGCTACTGGAATAAAATATAGGAATTCAATAATTAGAAGCATCCGTCTTTACATTTCGATTAGTTGTATATTTTTAGGTATTGTTGTTTGGAAATAAATCGCAGTATTAATCAAAAACTACAAGAGATTATGGTAAGGTGTATCCAAAGCCGGTTTAAGGTAGTGGAGGCCAATTATCGTATTATCCACAATGTTTTATAACTAGATTAAAAACACGAAACAAGTGGAGGGAGGCTGAGGATAAGAGTGTGAAATGAAGTGAAGTGGGGATGGAAGACAAAAAGAAAAGGCTACCAAAAACGCTTTTTTCACATGTTTTGATGTTTGGGTTGTTACGTAGTGATACACTTGCCACCAGTCGACATGTCTCTTTCTCTATTGATGCCTCAAATCTTACTTGTTTTGTCTATTATCTTTCCTTTTGATATTTAATTATGAGTTGTTTTTTTTTTTTTTTGTAAAACATTAATTATGCGTTGTTGGTTTTATTCTTACAACTATCTCTAGACTTGATCACCATGAAATCACAACATTTAACATCAATCATCGTCATTGAATATTTCAATTACAGATATTTGTGACAATTATATATTAAATTATTGCGTCACTATTGAAAAATGTATGATAGTTTTTATATTAAATATACTTACAAATTGTAGAGGTACAAGTAAGATAAAACAATTATCAGGTTTACGTTATCATGATATTTGCTCACTTCACAATAACCAAGTGCGCTGATTAGAATCGGTTTAAATTTTGGAATCGAGAAAACATTAGTTTGGTCGACTAAGTACGCTTCGTCGACAAATAAGTTTATTAAACAAACATATATCCTTACTTTATATATAAATAATATTTTTCCACGTAATTTTCAGTTTGTTTTGTGACAAACAAGATGAATAGCATCGTGTCTCGAACAACAGTATAGATGTCGAAGTTATATTTTATTAAATATGTCATGACTCATGACCCCTCAACTTTGCAAATGTCGCCGTACCTAGATAAATTTCGCCATCGCAAATTTATAATATGAGTAATAATATTTGAAAAAGTATGTAATGTCAAACTTCATTCGAACGTTATTTCCTCGTATTGGTGTTCGTGAAGAGAGCTTCTTCTCACATAAATATTCTAATATTTTACAGAAACAGCAGGCGAATCTAATATTGTGTCAATGATTATCCCAAAACATTTGTACAGAATATCAGAGAAAAGAAGCGCATGATAGACTCAAGAGAATGTTTAAGTTCCTTGTCCTCTCTGTTTTATTCTTTATCCCCTACCCCTATAGTTTACCCACTAGCACTTTAATTATTTGCGTAACTTTTTTTTCCGTGTCACTTTCAGATAGCGAATCTTTCATTTTTTCAGCATTGTGAACTTTTTCTTATCATTCCATAAGGACAAGAAAAGAAGAAGAAGAAGCAAATGTTTCGTCACTGTTACATAACAGATAATAACACAGCTGTCTTTTATGATTGGCCCGCTAGCTTGAAACGCTCCTCTCAGATTACTGTCATATAACGGTCGAAATGCCACGTCATGCAATATTATTCCTCTATGTATATTTGTCCTCTTATGTAGAAACGCTCCTGTCAGATTACTGAACTGTTTTTGTAACTCAGGTGGCGAGGTAGAGACAACGAGGCCCATCATGGACATTGAAAGACCCAAGGGGCTTGAGAAGATGCCGGAGAAAATAGAGGGGCCAATCGAAAAACTTCTTAATAAGTTTAATGATAAAGTCTCTCTTTCGTTCTTTTGCCGGCGACCTTTGTGAGAAACGGCACAGAGTTTGGTCGTATTTTTACAAGATCTTGTATTAGGGTTAACAAAATAAACATAAGAAGTGGTTGCACTAATTGTATAGTTTACGGCCAATGCTTGCACAAGTGTTAAAGAGAAATATTCTCCAAATTATTCACAAGATATGATGGTGGAGATGGTGCGTATTAGTGAAGATCCTATCATCAGTTCCATCTAAAAACTTTCTATCAAGCTATTGGATCTCTCATATCTCCATGCGAGCTTCAAATTGCTTTCAACGCTCTCTCCCGCTACTTTCACCTGCATTGCTTTATAAAAACAAGGGGGAAAACAACTCTCCAAAATTTAGTGACTCCGTGTTTCTTGAAAATGTAACTAAAAATTAATTTATATAACCACACACCTTAAACTAAACTTCGTCACACCTACAATATATATATTTAAGATATTGTATCCTATCGTCGTTTGTTTGTATATTTGTTCAACAATCTATATATATTGTCCTATCTTTGATAATTCTTCCTTCAAAATTTAAGTATACCTTCTGCGTTTGATCTTTGAGACGGTGGAAGAAGATGGATTGCTATGCCAATTCCTCTTTCTTTGATTGATGAACCAGTTGTTTATCTGTTTGAGCTGCAAACCTGTCTCCTGCACCAGTCTCGCCTTATCTTCCTCCTGCCAAAAAGTTATCTCATTCATTAATTCAAAATTAGGAGTTTGAAAAGGCAAATGAAGTTGCATAGCGTGTTCATTTCAAAAAAACATGAGTCATGCATATAATTGGTTTTAAAGAAGTATAAAGAGAGAACGCACAGTAGGATAAGGCCACTTAGAATGAGACTGCCACCAAGCTTTGAGAACAGAGGTGGTGTCTCCTGGTAACTTCCCAGCTCTTCTCTTCCTCAGTATCTCCTCTCTTATGTCTACAATTTTCTCCTTATAACCCTTTTCACAAAAAACATCGTTCTATATCATTAGATCAAGAGAACTCTAATGTTACACGACCAAATTTATCAGTATAGTTTTGATTTAACTAAGTCTCAGCCTCTCAGGCTAGGTGATTATATATGTAAACTGATAAGCATATGCATTGTATATAGACCTCACCAAACAAGCTTTCTTTAGAAAAATCTTTAATGATTGTTATGAGCAATCTAACTTTGCAGATCCGACTATGTAGCTACCTGTTTGAGCTCATGTTTGAGTTCTTGTCTGACTCGTTCCATTAATGATCTCTCACTCTCAGTAGGAACCAGAGGACCAAACCCTAACCCATCTAAGTTTCCATCAAACAAATGAGCATCACTCTCTACTTGCTCATCTTCATCCTCAGACATTGTTGCTCCTGTGCCTTCACCAGGCGACACTCCTATCTCACCCAACAAATAAGTGTAAATCCTTAAGAAATCGGTATATATAACAGAACTGAAATGAAAAATCAAATAAAGAACCTTGTGCCTTTGTCAATGCTACAGTGCAATGCAAGAATTAGCACAAAATAGCTAAACGACAAATTAAGGAGGAGAGTTTTCAAAAACTAACCTGTAAAGCTTTGAAGAGACTGCTCAATCTCCCAACAAGCCATAACAGCTTCCATTGCATGAATACGAACATGCTGTTGCAACTGTTCTTTAAAAGAGCACAACAATAGTACATAATGCGTCTGCAGAAGAAAACATGGAAAGACATTTCAGACAACAAATACAAGTACAAAACTCCATCACATGATTAGATTAGATAACAAATGAAAATAAAATTCGAAAACCAATAATCAAAAGTCTAAAGACTAAAGGTTAATATACTATAGTATACATGGGATTCGGAAAGAAAATGACAAACTACTTTAGCTGTCTCCGTAACTACGATCAATGAATTGTTCAACCAAAATCTATCTCAAAATAAACCTTTCTAGCTGTTGTCAAAATTTTAACTGTTTAAAACGAAAATCCAAATTCTAAACTGACGAATTATCCAACCCACTGATCCTATGTGTCGGTGCAAAGCAACAAGTCAAGTACATATATACGAAATCTTCTCTTATTTATTAGAAAAGTAAAATCCGAAATAATAAACAACAGTCTTCAAATTTGTCAAACGATTTCTGAGAAAGGGAATAAAATAATGAAAAAAATAAATAGAAATTGAAAACTTGGTGAGAAGGAAGAAGAAGTTAAGTACCATGAAGTGGTCAAGCTCCTTTTCATCGCCGGCGATGAGTCCTTGAGCAGCAGCGTCCAAGTTTGAGTACTTAGCCACGACGTTCTGTGACTGAGCGAGCTGTGCGTCGATCCTCGGAAGCTGATCCACCGGCGTAGCGATCCTCAGGCACGCCACGTGTGCCGACAACAGCTGTTCGTAGAGCGGATGAGAGAGTATCTCCGACTTGTGCCTCGCATTCTGCCATCTCTCGACCTCCTTCTTCTCGCCGATCATTGACTCCTCTCCGCCTGTGACTTCGTCGATGACATCACCTGAACCGGCGTTGTTGTTGTTGGCAGCACCACCGCGTTGGAGGAAGGAGGAGGATCGTGAGAGCCACTGGTTAGCAGGGGCGGAGGAAGGAGAATCGGAGCTTGTAGCAGCGGCGGATGCGGCGGTGTGGAGGTTGAGGAAATTGTTATCGGAGCGGAGGAGCCAATTAGGCGGTGTGGATTCGTGGAAATGTTGTTGCTGCGGCGGAGGAGGAGGAGGGGGCTGGTGGTTTTGGTCGGTGAAGTGATTGAAGTGATTATGATGAAACGCCATCCTTTTCTTTGAATTTTTCTTTTTAAATTTCTGTGTAGGAGAGGGAAAGTTGGAGAAAGAGAAGATGGATTTTCAGCTTTGACGATTTTTTTGTTACTTAGTGTTCGGATTTAAAGAAAAAGAAGGGTTTGGTTATGAATGTGTTTGAATGTTTGAATTTTATATGTGTGTGTAGAGGAGAGTTTTAGACCAAATGATCGAGACAGGCAAAAAGACGATTTATTCCTATATTTATTCTTTTTATTTTATAGTCACTGTATATCCTTTTACCAAATATTTGTGGTGATTATAATATGGGATTAGGTCTACATTTTAACATAATAACATTAACTGCGTCAACAAATTTTTTTTATCGTTTAACAAAAAGATGGTGGGATCGAGTTGACGGCAAAACAATGATAAGATATTGATACGAATTAAGAAATGACGATAAAAATAAAGTATTGTACCACTTTTTCCTCTTCACTGTAAACAATTATATTTTTTTTGTTCGTGTGCTAATTTTCTTTTTTGCCAAAACGTTTCACTAAGCAGAGTTTATAACTTTATATGGGACTTTCTAAATTCGAAGAAGTTATATTATATAGGATTCTCATTGTGTCTTCATATCTTCTCTTTTTTTGCTTTATATGAGTCTTTCATATATTAGATTTGTCTTCATTTGCATATCCATATCTTTTAGTACATATATAGGTGTTGCGGAGTTAGATTTTAAATTTGAGTGAAAAATTAATTTGTGTAAAGATCATGAATAGTAGTTGTACGTAACTTGTAATCGGAGAAAAAAAACAAAAGTTAACGGAAGCAAAGAGGGAGGGGACCATTAGTGACGTCATTACTCTCCGCCAAAAATATCGGAGGACACGTGTCGAGATAAGCTTCCACTAATTGTGGTCCCTTTAGAAATGGCATGCGATCGGATAAGAGAATCCAGCCGTACAATCAAATCTACACTATTATTTGTGAGAGCCCAATAAAGTAAAAATTAAATTAAAAAACATATATACAAAAAAAAAGATCAAGAGAAATGGGGACCAATTTCTGAAATTTGACTTCTGACTTAAGCTCGTAGTTGCTGTCTAATCGAAAGTACGACAAATTTAAGAGTCCCATCAGAAAACATAAAAATTGAAATTGGCATGAACTCATGATTTCTGATAATAAACATTGAATTGAAGAATGCCATGTTTTGTTTTGAGTTATCGCACATTCATCATCAGAAATGTTATATGAGATTATTTTTTGGGTAGTCTTTCAATTCTTTTTGATACAAAGCTGTGAATCTCATCTTCATCGAGTTGTATGTTCAGGAGAAGATCTTTAATATCTTTTGTGATATACTTGTCATTTTTCTTCTATTCTTTTTTTGATAAAGAATTTTTCTTCTATATTATTATGATTTTTTTCTGAATCAACATAATTAATATAATCTCAGTGAAAACAAAACTGTTAACAGTGGCATTAGTATGAAAATAAATAAAAAAGTAATCAATGATGAGAGGTTTTGTTGAAATATATTTTTGTAACTTTTCAACTTCCGTGCGATACACGCGAAAGCCGATGAACGAGAATAAACCACAACACTCCAAATATCAAAACAGTGAGGTGAGTGAGTATCAAGAGTCGACTAACGAGTAAAGACATGTGTCGAGCAAACATCCGGTGTGGTAAGGTCTACGTTTCGTGTGGAATCAACTAACTCTCGATTGGACAAAGGGAGTCACATTAACGATCACAGTCGTCCATTTCACAACCACTCTTGTCCCACATATTTTGAACCAGAAACGACGAAGTGTCCTACGTACGTCCCACGGCTCTACTTATTACTCCTCAAATAATATTGATTTTCTTTTTTAAAAAGAAAGAAAATGTTTGATTGTCTCAGTCTCTTATTTTAAGGTTAATGAAATATATAACCAACCAAATATCTAACTTATCATTTTTAAAAGTAAATATTGGGATATTGTAGAGGTTAATGGGCCATGAGGCCTTAATCTCTAGAGAGTGTGTGTGAGAATATCCCACATCGGAAGTTTAGATGGGACTTAAAGTGATATATAAGGGACTGAGGCTTCTCCACCTATTGCCAATTTGTTTTAGGTTGGATGCCAAGGAAACTTAACATGGTATCAGAGTCTGATCCACAAACTCTCGTTGACTCGGCCCAAAAAGGGCCCGACCCCCGACCCTAGGATTGATGGTCTGCGAGATTAATGGCTAGAATGACCATTATCTCGAGGGGGGGTATTGGGATATTGTAGAGGTTAATGGGCCATGAGGCCTTAATTTCTAGAGAGTGTGTGAGAATATCCCACATCGGAAATTTGGATGGGACTTAAGTGATATATAAGGGACTGAGGCCTCTCCACCTATTGCCAATTGGTTTTAGGTTGGATGCCAAGGAAACTTAACATGGTATCAGAGCCTGATCCATACACTCTCGTTGACCCGGCCCAGAAAGGGCCCGACCCCCCGACCCTAGGATTGATGGTCTGCGAGATTAATGGCTAGAAGAGCCATTATCTCGAGGGGGGGGTATTGGGATATTGTAGAGGTTAATGGGCCATGAGGCCTTAATCTCTAGAGAGTGTGTGTGAGAATATCCCACATCGGAAGTTTAGATGGGACTTAAAGTGATATATAAGGGACTGAGGCTTCTCCACCTATTGCCAATTGGTTTTAGGTTGGATGCCAAGGAAACTTAACATTAGAGTGATTTTATGTTTATCATCGCCTTCTGTGTTGTATGATTTTAATAATTTTAACATTAGAGTGTGGGGTGTCTTAAATTTACAACAATTATAATCGGTTTGAACAAGCTACAAGGCTACAAGCAACATTGTAGATAAATTTTTTTTAGGGATTTTGGTGGCATGCATTGAAGTTTTGCACCTGGAGATGACTGGTTGAACGACCACCATATGTACCGATTATTAATTATTCACATTTACAAACAATCCTAAGAATTTTGTTTGAAGTTGGATTTGGACCTACTTTTATTTAATGTTTCGCACCAATATAAGAGTTGAATCTTAATCAGCGACTTGTGTTGTCCATGTTAGCGACAGAAACAAAATCATTAATTAATACTAGTAACTAATTTAGTTAATGACAATTGGGGTTGTTGCTTGTTAACGCAAGTCACTTGTCTAGTTTACAGCTTTTCTTGTCTTGTTTGTTTTCTTTTGATATTTTCACAAGAGACTATGGATTTGCATTAACAAAAAAGGTTTATATATAAATCTATCTATGGAACAGTAAATTATAAAAAATAAATTTTATCGAAGATAAATAATAGTGGTTTTCTACGGGTTTTGAAATTTAACTAAACCGCGTACTTGCCAACCAGCTAAAGAATCTATGATAAGGAGCTTATATGTAAAATTTAGAATATATATAGACATAATATATAGAGATTATACAGGGATGTATGTGGTGATCTTAGAGATTGTATCTGATTGCTGGTTACATGTCAACCATCAATAAATGTGGTGGTATTTCGTTTTTCAACAACTATGTCAGTGCTTTTTTTGTAACTAAGTGAATTTTGGGTTAATAGCGTTATCTAGATCATTCAAAATATTGCGTAACCTAGGTTTTCGATTCCATTATCAATTGAGATGGGGCATTTGCGGTTCCGATTTCCTCAATTAACCATAACAAGTTCAAGAAATCTAACAATATAGACAACATCAAAACGTTACAAGTTAAAAAAGCACATATACTTTATTTTATTAGTATATATAAAAGAAATTAGAGTAGATGAGAAAGAACATAGGAAGCTCTATGTCAGGTTTGTGGATGAAAATGATGGAACGTAAAGGATGTTTTCTCTTCTTCATCTTTCAATTTATTTGGACACTGCCAAAGTTGTTGCTCCAGTGACTTACTTTTTACGTATTAACGCATTATTCGTAGGCCCAAACCCTCCATGATTTAAAAATCTATAAAAATGATAATGTCACATAATAGAGAAAGGACTGAAAAGTTAGAAACGATTCAACCCAATAAAAAAGGAAGAAGATAGAAACGTTTCAAAGTAGACAAAGTAGGGGAAAAGAAGAGTGATTTGGCCCCGCGTGAGTGAGTGAGAGAGAAAGTTTGGGATTATCCACAGTTCTTTGGTTATTTTTCTTACTCAAATTCTTTGGTTTCAGAGAGGACACTTATTGAGCTGACCATTAATTATTGTGCCAAAAGAGCAGAGTTATTGATGGAAAGTTTATTTTAAAACGTTGTTTTATATAATTTGGAAGACTTGTCGTGTATGTTTTTTATTTGCTTATATAGTATAGGTGTGATGTTTGTATATATTAATTATAATATGATTTAAGGAATATACGATTTTTAGTACAAATTATCAAAATGAAATGTTAGAATATGTTATCTATCTTTTCATAATGGCATGTTAACATAAGAGGGTCGTATTTGTCTCCTTCTGTTATTAAACCCCAAAGTTAGGCTTTGTTCACTTCAAGAATTGGACCACAGACAACAGAAAAGAAGAAGCATTTTCAAAATGAAATTAAATTCTGTAATGGACCACTTCTCCACTCTTCTGCGTTCATCTTCAATGCTTCTCTGTCTTGTCTATATCTCTCCACATTGTGTGCTTACTTCTTGTTATGCATTTGACATCTATTTGGGAATCTGAGGCCAATCTGAAATAGCATCTAGTTATCTCTTTTTTTTTCACTTTCTGGTTTCATTTCACTCGGAATCCTATGTGACTCAACTTGTACTGAGAATGTTGTATCCAATATTTTGGAATTGGGAGTCAACAGTATTGTTTGGATTACAACCTTGCTTCTCAGGATGTTTTGTTACTGGCAAGCTCAAAATGTTTTGTTTGTTTTCACGATATAATAGTGGAGCTATTATTAACTAAGACTAATGAACTTTTATTCCAAGTCACAATTTTACTCAATTTGACACCCAATTAATTGAGAATGCACCCGATTTGTATAATTATGATTAATTGATTATGCGAGTGAATTCAATTAATTACTAATTTTGAAATACAAAATTAATTTACCAAATTGTACTACCTATATCAGCTATATCGTTGATAGGCTTTTTATGGCCCATATTAAGCCTATGGACGGCCCTCTTTGCCACGGGCTAGTTCCCCAAAGATTATTCTTGAACAACCCGAACGTGAGTAGAACAGATCGTCGTCGAGTTATCAACGGCTCTGTTCAAGACACGTGTGGTGCCGGCACAGCCGCTTTAGCTGAAACGCTGCGTTTGTAACCTTCCGTTATACTTCTTAGCTGAAGGGTAATAAGGTAAAGTAAATTTCTTACTAATTGAATTTTTTTTCGCCAAAGGGAATTTAACGTTCTCGAGTTTTTTTTCGCAATGAGTATTTGATTTTTGGCAAAATAATAACTGTTCTCGAGTTTTTTAGTAACGTTCAGATGCCAGAATTTTAAGTATATGTAGTGGTCGACATTGAAGACAACGTCCTTTGGCAAAAAAAAAATAAAGACATTGAATGAAGACAACTTTTTGCCTCACAAATTTTGCAAACGTCAGAATCAATCTCACCTTAAATCATAAAAAAAATAAAAAATCGATAACCATATGGTAAATTTCAAAAAATATAGTAAACTATAAGTAGAAGAAAAATGTCGACTACAAATCGTAGCACATAAACCCTTATTTTGATATGAAAAAAGCTCGTATACGAGTCATGACATATATATATATATATATAAGCTGTAAGAAAGAAAAGAGTACTAAGAAAAAGGAATGATCAAAAATCGAAAATGACAAATGATGATCTCATATCACATATGATCATAGATTAGCTAGAACAATGGGAACCAAATGTTGCTAACTCGAGTAGAACCAGAGAGCATCTCCATCAGATCCATATCTCTTCTTTCGCTAGCAGAGTTACCTTGGGGCGCAAACAACACGTTTTCGCCGCAATGCTCTATACTGTTGGAAGACATAAAAGAAGATGAAGACGACGACGCCGTACCGTTCAACAAATCAGATAAGTAGATATCAGACGCGAGGTGGGGGGTATTCGCAGGATCTGTGACCATTGTTCCATGATGAGTTCCAACAATACTGCTGTTCAAGTTAGGTTTAGGGTTCTCGAAAATGAGCGCAGATGAAGAAGACGAGTTTATCTCAAGACTTTCACTCAAATCCATGTTCTCGAGAGAAATCGGATGGCTCGCAAAGATATTTTTCAGGAAAACAAGCTCTTCGTCATAAGGATCATCCATGAGCGACAATGTAGAGCCTCCGTCGGAATCTAGATTCGAAGTAGCAACAACATTATTACCACCAGTAGTGATGATCTTCTCGCCATTGTTCTTTTCATTGCACTCGATGCTTCTAATATAGTCTTGGAGAACGCATGGCCTTTTAGCGGATGGAGAGAGATCATCGGTATCGCTGTTACTATCTGCCTTTTTCGAAACCTTGTGTTTGCGTTTTGAGTTTTGGCGTCTTTTGGTCGCATTCCAATGGTTCTTGATAGAATTTTCGGTTCGTCCTTGTATGAGTTTAGCGATCTCTGCCCACTTATTCCCGATCCTGGTGTGTGCTTCCACAAGAACCCTTTCTTCTTCTTCGCTCCAGCTATTTTTCTAAAAAAAACAAAAGAAACAAATATTTAGATTTGCTTTACCAAAAAAAAACAAGTATTTAGATATATCCAAGATTCCTCATACACATTAGAACACTGATCTATATATATGAAAAGTTGAAAACCTTGATATCAGGACGGAGATGATTATGCCATCTCTCGCGACATTGCTTGCCTGCTCTTCCCTCAAGCTTCTCCGAGATTATTGCCCATTTCCTCTCTCCATGTTGCGTCACCAACTTTATCAACTTCCTATACATATGTATATGCAAACACTGAACTAGATAGGTATATAAATTCGCATATATAAAAGCATGAAAAAACTACATATAAATTTGTATACCTGTCTTCTTCGGCTGTCCATTGCCCTTTGATGAGATACTTGTGTGGTTGCTTCTTTGTTGTTTCCTTGCAAGTAGCACTCTTTTGATAATCTCTAGTTTTGCTTTTCATGATCATTTCTCCAGTAACGTTTCGGTTTCCACCATCACTGGTCAAGTGTTTGTCCTTCCTGGGACCAAACATCATGTTCTCTTTGTCGTTTCTAATCTCAGTTTCTCCTATCGTTTCCAAGAGCGGTCCGCCTATAGAATGCTCTTGTTTCTTGAAACAAAAGCCATCGTTCTTTTGGCCATACAAGAATCTTTCTACGGCAGTCAACGGCGGTGCAGCTCCGTGGACGAGGTTCTTTTCTTGCATTCTCCGGTTTTCCATGGAAGAAGAAGAACAAGAAAGAAATTTTAGTGTAGAATGGAGAGGAAAGCCAAGAAACACAAAGGAGGGAGAGAATTGAGCTGGTTATAAGGAATATGAGAATTTAATGAAAGGCTATATAAATTCACACTAATTACCAATCAATTCCGTTAACTATATTGACTTTTTGGTAAAATTATATATAACCCTTATTTTTAGTAAAAATAAACCTTCTAGGTATCGATGTGTTTTATTTTATAGAAACCTTTACCAGTTTACTGTAACAAATAAACCTTGTAAATACGTTTATTGTTTACGTGTATTTTTTTCAAAAGAACTTCTAACCTTTGGTATTGTTAAAAATGATGTCTTTTGTTAATCACAGATGTAAATGTCAAATGCAAACAGAGAGAACCTCCCAATTGCGTTTGACAAAGTAAACGCTAAAAGATATGTGTTTCAAACAATCGAAATCTAGCTATTGGATGATCGGAGTGTTGCTAAAGTTGTAAAAAAATTGTAAACTCTGAGCTTCGTCTCTTTTCGACAATAAAACCAAACTGTAGTAAATGAGGAGTAGAAACTGGCGGGAATAATTAGTAAGCTAATCTCATAGGTTAATTGTTCAATTGAAATTTTTGTAAGTTTGTAACTGACGAAGGGAGGGAAGACAAACAATAATTGCAATTATATATGTAATAAATTAGCTAGTTGACTACAATTATTTGGAAGGATACAATTTAGGAGAAATCTTAGTGCCAATAAATTTAAAACGTTATATCATTGTTTGAACAAATATATAGATGCGCACGAGTTTTTTTTTTCGTGTATGTTAAATAGTTTCAGCAATCGTAACGTTTTCTAAATTATATTAACCTAACTTTTTCTTAGTTATTGTTTACATTATCCCATTCTTACTCTAAACTGTGTCAGATTAAAGATGAAGACAAATTAATATTTTTGTAAGAAAAAAATAACAATTATATAATACATAAGTTTCTCCTCTCCTCGAATTAGTTTATCAACTAAGATATCGACCTTTTTACTATGTTAATGAAATTTAGCGGAGTTTGGCTCAGGAATTAATCTTAAGAGTGCATTATTGTTAATCACTGAGCAGGAGTACAAAGTACAAACAATTACTTTGAGAAGAGCGGTCTCAGAACTGAGGCCGTAAGATTCCAATACTCAAAACCAGTACTTAAAATTGATCGTCGTGAAAATAAACAAACAAAACAAAATGCCCAAACCCTGATTGGTTGGGAGAAACGGATCACAAGGCCCCTCCAGCGACACGGACATGAAAAGGCGGTCCGCGACAAAAGATGGGCTCGTTTGGAGATGCGGTTCGTGCTCGTGCTCTGAGCACATTGTTAGCATCTTCAATTACAGCCGCTGCTACCATCGTGTACTCTCCAGGAACAAGGAAGTAGAGTGAGAAACTGTGTCTTGCTTCTTGCAGCGGCGCTACTTCCACTGAAATCCCACTAAGTGCACCTGCCAAAAAGAACATGTATAAGCAGCCACCTCCTTATACGCAAACTTTCAAAACTTTAACGTCGTTAACGAGCTTTGACAAAACGATGATATCCAAATTTCATGTTTTTTGCTGCAAAATCAAAGAAAAAGAGTAGATAGAAAATCACCAGCCCAGAGGACAGTGGCATCAGCTCCTTCAGCGCAGTTCTGCCCAGCTACGTCTCTGCAATTAACACTTAGATTCAACTTGATTGCTTCGCTTGTGTTATTGCGCACCAGAACCTCCATTGGAGTGACTTCATGTGACAGAACTGATCCCTTTGACAATGGAGACTCGGCCTTCGTCGCAGAATCTGTCTCCGAACCGTTTCTGACCAGTCTGAAACCAAACGTTAGCGGATCTGGGAGCAAAACATCCATCACGGTCGTCTGGAGGGCCGTCTGAATTGCATCTTTTATGTCCAGTTCTCCGGAGCTGTTCCTTCCCGATTGCCACCTGACTTTTATCTTTGAAATGAGATTCTTGATCAATGCATTTATCTCAGCTTTCGTGTTCTTCTCTGAGAAGCTCGGATGTCTACTACTTGAAGGGCTACCACCAGGCTGAGGGTCCTTTGTGAAGAACGAACCGTCGAGAACTGGTAGCTTGAAATGCTCCAATGGAATTAGTACCCTAGCAGAATAGTCTCTGTCGATTCTTGTCTTTGGGTACTCATACTCTGGATAATCTTGGACTGGGGAAGAATCACCTTCCTTGGCGGGATTTTCCAGCTGGACAAAGACGCTGATTTCAAAAACAACGTCTGTTGGGTTAGATAACTCGAGTTCAAGAAACCGTAACCCCCAGCTTCCCCTAAAGGGATTTAGCTTGACAAGTCTGTCTGTATTGCTCTCTGCTTCAGTGTCTTCATCCCGAAGGTTGTCACTCACATGTGCAGGGATTTCCATGGAAAGCAAGCGAGCTTTCACAAAAGATAAGCCTTGCAGAACACAAATTTGTAATGGGACAACAAGACGTCTGCCCGGTGGCACAACAGATTCTTTTTCCTGGGGATCCACATTGTTAGACAACGGCCCTGCAAAGAATATGAATACAAAAATGCTTTTTGAAATTAGTCACGGTGAGGCAATATGACGCACTGCAAAAGTCAGATACTTCACAAACTCTCGTCAATGAAGAAAGCAGTACCTGCATAGTGAATAAGCAATAAAGGGCTGGTTCCGTCTTTTGGTCTGCCTGCATTACCCGCAGCGTTCCTGCTACTGCCAATAGCATTGTCCGAATCCGCTGGTCCAACATGCCAAGCTTTTAAAGTCACAGGCAGAGTCACTTGTGCCCCAGGTTTCAAGGGAAGAGCAGACTGTAAAGCTTCATCCGCTATAGAGATAACAGCATCCTGATTCTTTCCAGAGAGCGAGACATGTGCCTGCTCTATTGGAACTGTGCCAGCGTTTGCAAAATTTATACACACCTCACGGATTTCACCCTCATACAGAATAATCGCACCATCACCACCGACAACATTAGACACAAGGAGGGGCAATGGCGGTACAACTGAAATTTTAGGAACAAATACATGCCGTAGCTTTGCAGATCCACAGGATCTGAAAGGGTCAGAAAATACGAGTCCTTGTGCTGCTCCAAGAAGCAGATTGTCAACATCCCTGAAAACATGTTCAGTGATTACACCAAAGCAGTGAACTGTGCAGCCCGGAATTGTCACTGGTCCTACTGCTGTTGGTATGCCAGATAACGTGATCACCTTTGCGGAGTTAGGAGGAATGTCCACGCTGACAGGAAACGCATCGAAGTTTTTTGAGTGAGCTGAGAGATAAATACTATCAACCCTTAAATCGAAGCAACATGGATTTGCTAACTCCACTAAGACCTGAACTGGTTCACCAACCACCCAAATCAGTTCCTGCTTGCTACTTTCGTTGGCATCTCCTTTGCTGAAAGGAGTATAGATAAATGGCCCAGAAGGAGCAGATCCTGTCCACCAATCCTCTCTTGCTGGATTGCGTTTTACGATGTCCACTTGGGAGGAATGGAGTGGGAAAGAGAATAGCCTGGAATATAAAAATGTTTAAACAAACCATAATTATTTTTTGGAAGAGTCAGCTACCAAGCAAATATGGACAAGATTTTGAAATACAAATACACATTGCGAATATATGAAGCCACTAAATGGATGAGAAGTGATTAGTGGTCTGATCTTGTCGTTTTACTTGGAGTGTGAGGAAGTTTGACATGATCAAGTAAGGTTGTATCATAATGGTAAAAGAATCCACAAGGCAAAAGATCCCCGTAAGCAAAAAGGTTGACTGCTGATAAACATACCTTACAAATGGCAAGGCAGGGTCAGCACAGCGAGTTCCCGAAGGCAATCTATCCGCTGAATTTGCAAGGGAATTAGCAAGTCCATTTTGACCTGAAGGTGTAATTAGAGGATAATGCCACCTCAGAAGCCTAGCTGCAGCACTCCATGCAGCAAGGGGATCTCCAGCGCGAACAGCAGAGAGGAGTATCTCCCTAAGCACAACCATCTGCAAAGTGCTCCACTGAGACTCAAACAGGGAGACAATGGAATGATGATGCATTTTCCCAGCATCAGGTTGACGCAATCCAGTTTCCTTTACCAACAAACACAAGAGAAAATATAGTAATTAATAAATACCAATGTATATTACGTGGAGAAACACCAAGATCGTTCCGGTGATGATACCCAAAAAAATCCTATGGCAAACCATGTTTATGAGGAACGCTCAATCGATCACAAGAGAAAAAATTAATTCTTATGCTGTCAAACTCACATTGTTAACAGAAACGTTTGACACGGATGCTCTACTTTGGATTCTATATGCATCAGTTGTCATGGAGAGAACTTGCATGGCACTGATAGCCGCTAATCGATTGTCTTGCTGCAAATACAATTGGGCGACCTGCCTACAGAAGAAGGCTGCTTTCCGTTGATAACCAAGTGCTCCAAATAAACGAGCTACTTCAACATATAATATGAGCCTATCACTGGCATCAATTAAAGACTTTGCACCGTCAGCAGCATTTGTTAATAGCTCTACTACTTCCTTAGCCAGTTCTCTCCTGTACAACCCATAAAAATGGCATTGTAAGAAAGATTAAGATCAGATAATACCAAGGAAAAACCGAAAAAAATCATAGCAACCTTAAACATAAGCAACATACTGAAGGGCAAAAAACGGAAAACATCCAAGTCAATTTATAGAAATAGAGAGCAGACAGTGATACCTGCAAAGGAATCTGGCCAGTTTAAGGGTAGCTTCGAGTTCAAAGCTTAGGGGCGAAACTCTGTAAACAAAATAATTGATTGCTATTTTGCAGTAATAAATTTACTGAAGAAGATCGCCAAATAGGTAATGCGTTGAATTACCTCTGAGAAATTTCTTGAATAAATGACTTTCTGTAGTGTAAGATAACATTAGTGTATCGATATTTAACTTCATCTTCTAAAGCATTATCCCGTTGACCCATCCGATCTACCTAAATTTTAAGAAAATAGAAAACTAAGATGACTGTAAACCATAATAAAGAGAGACAGAGGAGAGCAATTTCATTTCCAGTGCATTTCAGATAAACAGCACATTCACTAACCAGGTTTTTTTTAGCTATAATACTATCAAAAATGTAAAAATAAAGCAGTTAGAGTTTTATTTACATAAAGCCTTACCAGTAAGGCACAAACACTGCCTTCCAAGGCACCCCCATACCAGAAGTAATCTCCTGTCAATCTGGCCAGTTCTAGAGCAGTAGAATAGTGAGCATTGGCATCAACAGGTGAACCAGCCAGCAAGGAATAGTCTCCTATAGTTTTCTGTGCACGTCCCAGCCTACGCTTTTTGGCCTTGATAACCTACATTACACTAAAACTAATGAGCCTATAAGAATATGGTAGTAAGTTATAAGCTTCCACAGGAAGAAATGAAGCGTAGACTAAATTATAGGACACCTAGACATAAACCTCCTCTGAGTTGAGACTAGCTTGGGAATCCAAAGGCGTCTTCAAAATTGTGCCTGCGGATTCTGCCTGTAGAACCCACTTCTCAAATTCCATTAACAGCGAAGCTGCAATGTCTTGCATCATTGTTTGTAGATGAAACTCCTGAGTTTGCTTGTCAGATGGAGGAAACAGAATCAAGTTTTCACCCTTCTTGTCTCCATCTTCAAGCTGCAAAAGACAGTACATTGATCATCGCATCGTCAATCCAACACATCCAAAAGCCAGTAGATAAAGTACTTGTACAAAATAGGAAACTAATCACCGTATCAAGAACATAAACCAACCGATTCAGAAATTCGCAGGAAATACACAACCATCACTATCAACTAGAGTTCATCAAGTTCACATTGGAGAAAAAACAGAAAACAAGCTAGCTAGCTCCAGTCGCATTGAGCTAAGATGCACTAGCAAATTCGTGGCGGCATCGAAATTCAAAAATGAAGCGGAAACTGATATACTCACTTGCGAATCGCCAGGGCAGAACGCGAAGCAGCGCCGGACAAGAGCCGAAGAATAGCTCTTACACGCGACACTGAAACTTTCGCTGACGGAAATGAGATCAGGGGACGAAGGACAGTGACAAAGGCCGATCACGGCGAGCATCTTCCGGTTAGACTGGAAATCCTCCCAAGGACTCGGCGGAGAACCACCAAGCACGAATTTGAACCGGAGAGAGCCAGAGTCCCACGGCTGATTCGTGAACGGAGATTTCTGGTGCTCAGTGTAGAAGGAGCTGATAGCAGAGAGCGCGATCGTATGGTGACGTAGCAGCATCGAGTGGTAATCCCGGAGAAGCGCCGGCGGGATAGTGCCGATCGGGAGGACGGCGATCCGGATGATCGACAAGGTCTCGATGCTTACGTCAGGTTCCATGGCGGGATCAGAGGAGAGCTTGAGCCAAGGAAGATCTTTCGGGTGAGGGTGAGTGCACCGGATCTGGGGGGGGGGGAGACTGAGAACGAGAAAGGTGAGAGAACGTGGTATGTTTGGAAACGAGTTTTATCGTATTTTTAAATATTAATGATACGATTATGTGGGGTCAGGCTATTCATCTAAACAAACAACCTGGTAAAAATCGCGATTACTTATTCATTGTATTGTTAACGAAACAGAGGCAAATTGAAAAAGTTTCGAAATTTCTTAAATTTCAAGCTGCTTCGAGATAGCTCAAGCAGCTTTGATCCAATTATGACGTCGCCGACTGTCCGGAGCTCCGATTCTGAGGAGATTGCTTCCGCTTCTGCTTCCCCTTCACGTCGTGTACGAGAGCTTTTAGCTTTGTGCTTCAGTGTAAGCTTCTCAACTTCTTCTCCTCGCTTCGGGGTTGTGTTTGGGAAATTTTTCTAATTGCTTCGAGGTCTATGAAATCCTTTTTCAGCCTCGGCTTTTGGATTAGTATTGAAAAAAAATTCAGCTTTCCGCTAATCGGACATAGGATCGAATTTTAAGTATTGTCGTTTGATTTTGTGTTTTTCAGTCAGTTGAAGTTGGAGGATCTCAAGACTTGGAGAGCTTGGTGAAAGAACTTGTCGACTGTCTAAATTCATTGTTCGAGAACGTAGCTTCAAAGGCCAGCGATGAACTGGAGAATGATGATATTGTTCAAGTTCTAGCTGAAATTTTGAATTTGTTATCAACACCTCAACTGGATCAGGTACTTTTTTTCAGTTCTTAAATCACCAAAAATCATTCCTTTAGAAAAATTTGATTAAACTTATGGATTTTCCCCAACTCATTGTGTTACAGGATGTCATAGATGCACTGTCGTTTGAATTGCCAAAAGTAATTCCCAAGTTTGCAGACCTATCAAGCAGATGCCTAGAGTTAGTTGAGGAAATCGTTGATCGGTTTGTGGTAGCATGCAATCCACGGGACATGCTCTCAATGCTTTGCGAGGTATTAGATCTGGAATTGGATTCTGATCAGCGCTAGTTAAGGCAGTAAATAAACTGCTTTTATCGTACTTGGTATTTGGAATAGAAGATAACAAGTTCTTGTAATAGTTGAGTATCTTGTCAATGTGATGACCTTATTAATCTGAATGACCAGGCACTCGATGCTGCACGGTGCTCTCTTTTACCCTCCAGTTGTTCTACTCCTTTATTACATGGGCTCTCTAAAGGTATCAACTGAATATTTTAGTTTTCAAGATATTTTATAGTCTTCAAAAGTGAATTTTTACTTTGGCACCTGCAATTTCAGTAATGTTCTTTCTTCTTGCGTAACTATTACATATTGGATGCCTCATAAATCCTTTCCTGTACAAAAGTATGAAGTTTTTGAGATTTTTTTATATGAATTCCTAACTTATTTAAATTTCCTGGTTTCAGTATTTATTTCGGTTCAGAGGCGTCACTACGAGCAATTCAAAGTGGCAGTGCCAATTGTCCTGAACGTTTTGAAGGACATGTCACTGGAACCAGACGTGCAAGTTGAAGGTGTATTTGATAAGGCTCTAGGCATTGCCGTTTCGATTAGAGATGTTTCTTTAAAACTGGTCTGTAAGTGTGAAAAATTGGCAATTGGGATTTTCCTAACTCACTACCCAAAGTGCTCATTCTCAGATATGAATATTCCACTTGCCTGTTTTGATCTCTTTTATTTGTTTTACAGAAGAACGAAGAAGACACAAAAGTTCGTTGTTTGCTTGGTCTCTATGTGATACAGATAACGGTTTGTACTTACTTCCAGCTTTCTATATCCTGGAATTTTGCTGACTCTCTTCTTTTATGAGCATATACCTTAGAATTGTCTGGTCTGATTTTGCAGGCTATATTTTCAGTTAGCATCAGAGACAAAGTGGCCTCTTTTGTTCCTCTGGTGGTGCAGTTAGCACCTTTCTTGACATACTGTGGTTTAACACATCTTGGTTTAATCGCGGGGAACGACACTGAAAAATTAATGAGCACCGTTGCTGGAGGTTAATCTCAATACTCAGATAATCACTACTTCCTTAACCTGCATCCTTTCACGTATCACAAGCTAATTCGTCTCACGGTTGTAAAATGAGCAGATGATGATGATGATTTCCGCAGCTCTTTCCCTGACATCAATTTGGGTGCATCGCTTTTATTCATCTGGGCGAAGATCTCACCTGATGTTGCAGCGAATGCGGGTTCAGGAAACGATGTAGATGAGCTTCAAAGCAATCCAGTGAAAAGGTGGCAAGCTTATGGGATGCTGAAATATATACTCTCTTCTGGAAATCTGATCTGGGAATTCAAAAGACAGACTATCGAGTTTTTGCTGGACATAACCAAAGGAGTTACTCCATCTCAATGCAAAGACGAGCAAATAGATTGTTCGGACTACACACCTAGCATCTACGCTGCTTTACAGGCATAATATTATTCTCCTTAGTCTTTGACATCGTTCAGGTTTACCAGCATTCTAAGTGTCTCGTTTCTTTTTTCCAGGCTGTTACATTGGTGATGATGTATGCCCCAGAAGCAGATCTGAGAATCAAAGCATTTGAGGCACTGAAGAGGGTAAATAAATCGTAACTTAATCAATTTGTGGAAAACAGTTTCACATTTGCAGAAATTTGATACTATAAGAAGCATGAATCGTATACAAAATTTCGGCTTTGTTTAAAGTTCAAAGAGAGATAGTTATATATTTCGTCTAACAATCTTTTTCTTTGTGCTGTTTGATTAGATTATTTACGATATCCCAGCTCTTCAGAGGTTTGACGTTTTAAGAGCCCTTGTCACAAATTCCCAGTCTCCCTCAATGGTTAGTATTTTCGTATCCCCTTGAGCTTTATGAGTAGTAAGGCACAGAGATAATGATTATGAAGATACACCTTTACATGCGTTGACCATTCATAAACCGCATAGCTTAGTGTGTCTATAGTAGTCTTGCTGTGCTACTACTGTTTTTCAAAAGTAAAAGAGATCTCATTTTCAGTTGATATTGTTTTGCTAAATCAACCAGACAGCGATCCTTCTTGGTCTAGTTAAAGACAGCATGGGCAAAAGCCGCTTGCAAGCTACAGATTGTGCGACTGCTGATACGCATGTTTTTGAGCTGGTGGAGTTGGTCTTAAAGCCTCCACAGGGTGGTCCTCCACTCCTTCCGGACCAGAGTGATGCGGTGATTTGTTCATTCCTATATCAAATCTCTTTAAAAAGAATCATTTCGCTTCTCTCTTGTGTGCATCATATAAGCCCTATAGGCAGGCAATGCAATAATATGAGTAAATGAGAGTAGTCTTGTGGGATGTTTGTGCAGGTCATAGCAGCACTTAACCTCTACAGGTTTGCATTGATATTTGAATCGACAGGTAAAAAAGTCTTTACTCAAAAAGTTTTTCAAGTTCAATTGTACTTTGCTTTATATCAATTCATTCAAAGTTAATGGAGGAAAGCAATTCTTTAGAATATTACGAATTAGTATTTAGTGTGTGTGTGTGTGTGTGTCTAAATAATGTAAATCTGAAGACATCTCATCTCTCTTGTTCTTGTTGTTGTCTTCTAACTAGACAAAATTATAGTGAATGAAGCAGGCAAAGAGAGAAGCAGAGGAGGCAGTGAGGTTTTGTCAAAGAAGAATCTAGAGAAGGCCTATAAGGAGTGGCTTTTGCCTCTTCGGAATGTTGTGAGCTGCAGCATTGCCGAGAAACTCAAGGAGGATACAGACCAGGAATCCTCACTCGACACTGGATGCCTTCTTGTCCCACTTGAATCGGTTCTATATCGATGCATCGAGCTCGTGGAAGAAAAGTTGAAAAGTCACTAGTTATAGAAAAATAATCATGGGGAAAAAAATGCAAATGCTCTATGTTGTATGCATAGTATCGAGCACTACAGCAATTCTGTCATTTTTGCAAGTTACAAAAATCATGAGGAAATTTTTTTAAAGTCCATGAAACATACAAGAGATTTGGCCCACACCATCCTCGTAATCAATTTTCACCAAATGGATACTGTAATTGACACTAAGGTTTCGATTGTTTCAGACTCAATGCAAAGAGAGTTCTCTTTCAAGCGTTAACAGGCAACAACTACTGACCCACCGAGTTGAGGTTGATAACCTAATCTTTCCACAGACACAAAAACTTCATGTACCAAAGGAGAAAGCAAAACTGTCTGTCTAGTGTTTGTTTACTTTACACTGACATGATTCTCTTTCAAAAGGGATTTACATTTATTTTATCTATTATGAATGTTATATATATTAATATATAGCACGTCTTTGAATTGACGTTGTTCCTTTTAATGCCTTGTTCGTTTTTGTGGAGATATAAATTTGAATTTCGAAATCATTATTTTTGTCATATGTCTTCTTCACCACTTATCTAATTGATTCCCTCCATCTCTCTCTTGTCATTTAACAATTAACACGCACACACAAAATCTTAGTGATCCAAGCAAACAACAATTGCTTGTTTTATGTTGTGGTGAGATGTGTTAAAAAAAAATAGAGAAACTTTTGAAAAACATATTTTTGTCTAACTTCGCAGATCGACATTCAGTGGTCTCCACATGGATGGTTGAAGCGAGTAAATGAAATATGAAACACATAAACCTGCTTTTTCAGTTTTATAAATTAGATTCTATAACAAAAAGCCTACCTTTTCAATTTTAATTTCTGATTGAGAGAGCTTGGAAAGTCAAGTCTAGAATACTAGAACACTACTATTCATTTGGAAAAATGTAAATAAATGAATTCATAGCATTGGAAAATCTTTACTTTACGTAAGTTTTACAGAAATCTTCCATTTTTATTTTACCGTCTAGAATTTTTTTATTAGAATGAAATTGTTACATGGTGTTACATACCTCACAGAAATCCTCCATAGATCTACCAAAAATCTAGTAACATCTATTTACCCAAAAATGAAGTATATTAAGATATAAATTTTATAAAACTGTTTGAATTTGAACCAACGCCACGAGATTTACCTCACAATATTGACTTACATACATATAGGCATGGCATGTATATATTTACTCTACACATCATTTCAAAATGATATATTTGTTTGCCTTAATACCAGAAACATTTTTCCCTATCCGGACGAAATTTCCGATATTCTTTCGGTAACTGCTCCACCTCCTAAATTTCGTCCGAATCCTCTTGTCTCTTTCTTTTTACACTTTCTTGCAGAGAGCTTCAACGATGGTTAAATAAGAAAGTGAATATTTCTAAAATCCTCTCTCAAACTTTCAAACACATTCTTTCCTCGTCTTTCTTGAATTACTCAAATTTTCTTCTCTCTTCTCCAAAACACCATTTCTAAGAAATCTGTCTAGATCTTACCAGTTCTTGTTCGGTTTTTGAAAGTAGTTTTTTTTTTCCCCCAAAAAACAAGGTAAAAAGAGGGAAATGAGGCAATTTGTTATAACAGTTCTTGTTTTACTACAAGCTTCTGTTCTTCTTCCTCAATCCACATGTGTTGTGTTCCTCACTTCACAAGAATCTCTTTCTCCTCAACCTTCTGCTTTCACTCCCGACTTATCTCCTGGTAAATTATCTCTTCTCAAATTTTAGGGTTTAGTCATTCACTTCCACATTTTAATTCGGTCTGAAAATTCAAGAAAATTTAGAAGAAACAAACAAATTCTGGTTTGCTCTTGTTCGTCACCTCTGCATTTAAGGATTATGATACTTTTTCGTTAAAACAATCTTTTTGGTAGAAAGTAAGAAACAAAAATTCAAACTTTCTTCGTAAAGATCTTACCTTTGTGGCGGAGTTTTCTCCTCTGGGTCACATGAAAATTTCTCTCTACTCTCCCTTTCCATGTCCTCCATTATAACGCTTTTATCTTGCGGCAAAATTCGAACTTCTCTCACGATTTGTCTTCTTGGTCTGCAAAGTTCCCAAATTTTATTGAATCTGATGGTTTGATGCGGTTTTCACCTGAAACAATGAGAAAAATAATAACTAATCCTTTTTTGGTTGGTTAATTAGGATTGCAACAGGGAGAGAAGGAATTGCATAAACAACATAGTAACCACATGAGGCTGGTGATTTCACTTGCAGCTGCTTTTTCCTTAGTTGGTATAATCTTAGTTTGCTCTCTGCTCTATTGGGCTTTCCATAAGAGAAGAAACCTCAAGAGCTCAGGTAAATCCTCTTATATCACATCTCTTGTTCATGTTCTTGATACTTCTGATACCTAAGAAACTGATTCTTGAATCCACTGAATCTTTGTTTTTACCTCTGTACACTGTCTGAGTATTGTCTTCAATGTGCCAATTTGGGTTTTGAAGGTTGCGACTGTAGTGGAATCACAATCTCACGGTTCTTGAATCGGTTTAGTCGCTCAAGAACATTCAAGAAGAGATCTACAAAACCAATAACCGTGTCGTTGATTGATTACAATATCATAGAAAAGGCAACTAGTGGTTTCAAAGAGAGTAACATTTTGGGCCAAGGTGGATTTGGATGTGTATATCTAGCTACATTAGAGAACAATGTTCAAGCTGCGGTTAAAAAGCTAGACTGTGCCAATGAAGAAGCAGCCAAGGAATTTAAGGTGCATATAAATCTATATTTTTTGTGAAACTCAGTTCATGTTTGTAGCTATAAACTCTTCTCATGTTTGTTTTGTTCTTTCAGTGTGAGGTGGAGATATTGAGCAAGATCCAGCACCCGAATATAATATCCCTCTTGGGTTATAGCACGAATGATACTGCAAGATTCATCGTCTACGAGCTGATGCCAAATGTCTCTCTGGAATCTCACCTGCATGGTACTAAAACTTACTTACATATTCTTTGCTGAAGTCGTGAGCATGAAAAAATTGAAACTTTTTGGATCATGTACTTGTTGTCAGGATCTTCTAGGGGTTCGGGGATCACAATCACATGGCCTATGAGGATGAAGATTGCTCTTGACATAGCGAGGTGAGCAATGCTTTCTTGTGTTTACACAACATTTTCACAATCTATATGACTAAACAAGTAATGTTTTTTTTTTTTTGTGTGTTTATTTCCAATCCAGGGGACTAGAATATTTGCATGAACATTGCCATCCAGCGATCATCCACAGAGACTTGAAATCGTCTAACATATTGTTGGACTGTAATTTCAATGCTAAGGTAACCAATTGTCCATGTTTCAAAAAGAATAAAGTTTCAAAAGCATTTCCTTTGTTTTCTTTTATGTATCTCAAGCTCAAGCTTTTTATGAAATGCATGTAGATATCAGATTTTGGTCTTGCTGTTGTTAATGGTCCAAGAAACAAGAACCTGAAACTTTCCGGGACAGTTGGCTACGTTGCACCAGAGTATCTTCTCGATGGTAAATTCTGAAACATTAATCTCTCAATGCTTAATTTTCAATAAAAACTGGTGCTGTTATGATAAACATATCTTCCTCATTACCATACTTATTATTGTATGTTTTATGGATGAAATAGGGCAATTGACAGAAAAGAGCGACGTGTATGCGTTTGGAGTAGTGTTATTAGAGCTTTTACTCGGGAAGAAACCTGTCGAGAAACTAGGTCCCGGTGAATGCCAATCCATCATCACTTGGGTACTTTACATTACGCATATTGTCATCATACTAAAAAACTCCTTTGACTAGACTTGGAAACTTGAATTGTGGTTTTTCTTTACTTCTTGTCAGGCAATGCCTTATCTGACTGATAGAACCAAGTTACCAAACGTGGTAGATCCTGCGATTAAAGACACGATGGACTTGAAACATCTTTACCAGGTTAGTTTGCAAAAATTTAGTTGATGTTGCAAAGCAGAGAGGTGTGGTTTTGACTTTTGAGATAGAATAAAAGAGTTGATATAATGTGTTAAAATGGTGTAGGTAGCAGCAGTGGCGGTTTTGTGCGTGCAGCCAGAACCGAGTTATAGACCGTTGATAACAGACGTCTTGCATTCTCTTATACCTTTGGTTCCATTGGAACTTGGTGGTACCTTAAAAACCATCATCACAAGATCTGCTACCATGGATCACTGCTAAACACACACCATAGAACCGGTTTCCGGTTTAGGATTGACCGGTAGGTTATTTTGATTGGGTTTTTAGTTGTAACCGTAACAACAATTACAGTAACGAGTTTTTCATCTTTTATGCCTTCATAAAAAAGTCTCTATGTTGTAAACTCTTTCGCCGTGTAAATGAGAGCAATTTCTTTTTTCTTTGTGCAAATAAAAAAAGAGGTTGAGAAATTATATTGTTGTAAAAGTAACTCAATCATCATCATCTCTCATAACATAAACTGATACATATAGTAAACCGAAAAACTGAGAAAAAAAATGACATAAAAAAAGGAAGAAGAAATTTAGGTGGAAGCTAAGACATTGGGAGATAAATATGGAGATCTGTAATCTTTCACCTCCAAGAGACAAGTAGGTAACTGAATAGAGCCTTGCAATAGAAGATCAACTTTCTCAACTACATTCTCTGCAACTGGAGTTATCACATACAAGATCCCTCTCTCTGTGTCTATACCCCTCACGATTCCTATTCACATCCCAAAAAAACAATTTGAATTAATACAAGATTCAATAAGCTTTTTCACACTAATTGTAATGGATAAGAGCAACTTACCAAGACCTACACATGAAGGCAAATCTTCAAACACGTCGGAGCTAATTCCCAAGCCAACAATGGAAGCGTTTAAACTATAAAACACTTCAGAACTTGGGATCTAGACAGGAAAAAAGAAAAAGAAAAAAAACCATTATTGGCATCAAAACATAAAGATTAGAAAAATAAGACGTTTTCTACTGTGTTTTTTTACCTGACAATGGAGATGATTGATAGTTAAACTCGATACTGGAACTTCATAAGGAATATGGGAAGCGAGTTCTTGTGTCAGCTCTTTGATCGTGTTTACTTCTTTGCTTTTAATACATTGCCTGAAATAGGCGCATATACGCATATCCCTCAACAAACGAGCATCCTTTTGTATCAAAACGCTGTACAAAGAGAATACATGAAAATCAATGATCATATCGATGAAAATTATTCGATAACTAGCTTCTGTTCAAGACTTACGATCGATTGAAACTGTCTTGATAAGCAGATTGAATCTCTATCAAATGAGCTGTCTCATCATCATTACCATCGTCTAGCCAGAACAGCCCAGCTGGCAAGTTCTTGCTGTAAGCAGAGATGTTGATTTTCACAACGTGGGAGGGAGATACATATCTCAATACGTCCACCAACAAATCATATCCAATACCTTTAAGGTAGAAAGTAGAAACCATAATGTTAGTGAAAGCAAAAAAACTATAGTATCTTCTACTAAACACAGACACAAATTAATGTAACATATACCTTTAACCCATCCTGGTGTGTTAATGACAAGAGGTAGTTCAGTTTTGTTCTCGCTAGACTTGCAGAAGTAAAGCTGGTAGTAATCGAATAAGGTATAAATATATCTTAGATATGCCTTTGGATCCCTCTTTGAAGAGACATCCCCATAGAAGAAACATCTGCATCATAAAATAAGAGAGAAAAGAAGACAAATGGCTTTGATTATCTAAATCAAAAGACTCGGTGCTACGGATTCCATGAAATTTTGCTCGAAATCAAACTGACCTCTCAGGTGTCTTTACACATGGAACTGTCCAATCCGAGTCTAGAAAGTGGAAATATGTAAAACCAATAATATAAGCGAAGGAAAATGCATTACAAAAACAGAAAGAATTGTCAAAACCAGCATCAGAATGTGGTACCTAGAATTGATTTATCGACAACTGTGAGAGAAAGAAAACCAGGTGGTGTAAACTCAGGCTGGCCAACATCGGTGTCCAAATAAGCAACTCTCTTGTATCTGTAACTCACAAACGGCTAATTTTCAGCAAACTCAATCAAACAAAGCAACCATCATAACGCAATGGAGAAACTATGAAAACTGAACTCATAGAAGTGTCTCAGTCAGTACAGAGAGAGAGAGAGATAAGAAAAGAGAAGGATTGACCTTTGGAGAAGAACTTCGACAAGATTGCGGGAAAATGTACTCTTGCCACTGTTTTTAGGGCCGCAGACTAAAGCTACAACCGGTTGCAACGACGAGGTGGAACTGCAGGAAACAGAACTTGCTGCATCCGACCATTCCTCTGGTATAAAAGGCGATTTCTTTTCTGCTTCCGACATTTCTCGTGCTATCTTTTCTACTGTGCCGCTCTGTTTCACCGTCAAAGAGCAATAACATTTCATAAACAGCCAACAAAATTCACCCTTTCCAACCTTAAGCTAAGACCTTAGATTGAGCATTTAAGGTCAGCTAGAATTTGATCTTAAGTAGCATATTACAAAAACTTCAACATTTATCTGACCAATTACCACACTACTAAAATATCACAACAAAATTCGATTTCCAATATAAAAAGTTTACGATGATACCCGACTAATTAAAGTCTCTAGGAGCACATGGCCTAGGTTTATGAGGTGAAGAAGTAATTAACATAGTTGTTAAATATCACGGAGAGCGAAGATACAAACCGTCGGAGAGGAAATAACCGGCGATTTGGAGCCCTCGACCAGAGGAGGAAGTATCAAGCCGTCGGAGAAGACGGAGCGAGGAAATAATAGGGTTTTCAGTTTTAAGTGCCCGAACCGGAAGTAAACCAAACATTTATAGAATTGATTTTAAATCAAAACCCGGGCCAATCCGGTGTATTAATTCTGTCCGAATCTAACTTTAGAACCAACGTGTTATCGAACCTGAGAAAGATCTGACTTAATTGAACCGTCCGGGTTTTGGTTTTCGAATTGGATAATCCGTTTCGAAATGGACAATCCGAAAATATGTGTATGATCACATGTTTAATAATTTAAACTTGTGTTCGGTTTAATTGTTGGGTCTTGAGATATATTCACCTAACTAATCAAACTTTTGTTCTGTTTAAAAAAATGTGGTGGCGGTGCTAAGTGTTTTTCACTACAAGTCGTGTTCGGAGACGAAGAATACGTCTACATGGTGGACGTGGACCCCGTAATCTAGTTATTTATGTATATCCTTGTTTGGTTTGTATTAGTTTCTCGATCTTTTTGTCGATGCAGTGGTTCAAAATGTTCTTTTAGGTATAACCTATAAGTGGTTCACATTACTTCGTGGCAGCTAATATTCCGCCGGTGAATGAATTATAAACCATATATTCTTTTCACCTTTTTATTATGAATTTTATGAACGACCAAAATGTTATCATTTTAGTAGGAAGATTATCAATCATACACACAGTCATCACCAAATCAATTAAAAATGTCGTTAAGTCAGAGATATTTATGAGGTGGGTGTGATGAAAAAAAGAGAAAAAGGTGTTTGAATAAAGTTGAAAGGAGAATCTAAGAAGAGACAATCAAAGAAAACGAAGGTCGTGACTCGAGAGGGGTTTAAGTTGAATACTAAAAAACGTGTTGTTGTTTCAAACTGACCTGGTCTTAGTCTTCCACATGAGAAACTTTAGTCAACCATTGCTCTTCATCGTTCTAACTTCTATATGTGTAATTATAATTCATTCAACCATTGCTTTCCGTTTAAAATTCTTCAATATAACATGTCAAAGAAAGAAATAATACATCCGAATTTCTATGTTACTTATTCACCAAACTAAGCATATTTCTGTATTTTGTTTTGTTAAAAGAGTTCAGACTCAAAACAGAAAAAGGTTTTGCAAACGATTAACTGGTCACTGCATTGAAAGTTTCGTATGAGTATCATCAAGAAGTACGAATTTTTCTCAACAAAGGCAAAACACACATGGTTTATTAGCTTATTTTACAAACTTCGTCCATCGTTTTTTTTTTTTACTGAGATAACAGAGACTCTTTAGGGACTGATATCATGTATTGCTAATTGTATTCCGTTGTATTCGGGCGCATAAACTCGTGTATTCTTGCTGAGCAGTTAGATTTTTAAAATATTTTTTCATTTAATCCGGGTTCGAATAGGTTATATGTTTGGTGTATAGCAATAATTTTATTTAGAGATAAACCATAGCTTATAATGGGTTGTTGTTATACATGCAGCTAATAATTTTAATAATGTAAAAGAGGTTTAGCTGTCTTACAGTTTTAATTTCGTGAAGCTAAAGCTTCAAAACCCATCTTGTTTTATAGTTATAGTATAAGAAAATACAGATCTAACAAAATATCAAACTTATATAATATGGATATGCCTTCTTTTCCAATGACTCAGTGAGTACTTATCCACCTCCTTTTAGCTGTCTGCCAACGTATCCGAATAACTCGAGAAATCAATAAAATAAGCCTTTTTAGAATAATTAAATCAACTGAAAACGATGTTTCCGTAATCAATTACTATCTTATTGTTCCCAGGGGCAGAAGGGATGCACCGTAAATTGTCTTCCGAAATTAGCAGTGTTGATCACACTAATGTGGTATTTTTCAAGACCATTATCTATCTAAATTCAAGATAGATTAAACGTATTTACTTTGATTAAGTATCCATTTAGATATAAGCTAGATAAAATGGGTATGTTAAAATTAAAGCACTTCTAGGTTTTTATAATGTGAAATTATTAACTAACCTATTGATTATGTTCTCCAGTGAAGTGTCAAGTGTGCAGGAAGTTATCATACCATGTTCCTCAGAGTCGAACAATTAAGTAAGTAACACACAACACACGCCTTTTCACTGTTAACTCCTTTTTTTGGGGGGGGGGGGGGGGGGGGGTGAAAAAGACAAATCTTTATAAACATTACAAACATAATAAATAAATATATGAAACAATAAAATTCTAGATAAATTTTAATCGTTATATATGTACCAAAAACAATTATTTGTGAATATGTAGTATTAGAGTTAATTATCGCTGTATGAAACTCAAGTTGAAAAAGTCAGTTGATGTTCAAATTTACAAGTTGCAACTTTGAAGTTCCATTTCTTATAATTCTTGATCTTACGTCTCTATCTTCTGTCTTCATCCAATTTTTGTTACGTATGTTTCGAGCCAGACATCATTATAAGTTATAACCATTCCATTTTATGATTTTTAAAAAGCAGTTTTTTTATAAATAGCAAGAAAAAAAAAAAAGGAAAGGAAGAAAAACCCATTGAAAAACCTCCCAACACAACTCCCGAAAAAATCTCTCTATATTTCTTCTCTTTTCTTCTTCTTTCTTCTTCCAAAATTGAAAAAAGGAAGGAAACACAAATGTCTCCCTCTCGCCACATCCCCGCTTGGCTCCGCCCTACTTCCGATCACAATCATCCTCCGGCGCCACCGCAATCGCCTTCTCCGATAGTCTCCGGCGATCCGAATCTCACAACTTGTCTTTACCAAACAGATCACGGCGTCTTCTATCTCACATGGTCTCGTAGTTTCTTAGGAGGCCACTCTCTGAATCTCTTCCTCCACTCTCAGGATTACTACAACCACTCTTCCCCTCTCTCTTTCTCCTCCGCCGATCTCTCTCTCTCCTCCGCCGTCTCTTTCCATCTCAACTTAAACACATTGGCTTTCTGGAGAAAACGCGGATCCAGATGCGTTTCCCCCAAAATCCAAGTCTTCTGGGACTTGACCAGGGTCAAATTCGACTCCGGATCCGAACCTAGATCTGGTTTCTACATCGCCGTAGTCGTCGACGGAGAGATGGCACTCTTGGTCGGAGATATCGTCAAGGAAGCGTACGCTCGCGCCAAATCTGCGAAACCGCCGACGAATCCACAAGCTCTGCTGTTGAGGAAAGAGCACGTGTTCGGAGCTAGGGTTTTCTCCACGAAGGCGAGGTTCGGAGGGAAGAACAGAGAGATTTCGATCGATTGCCGTGTCGACGAAGACGCGAGACTCTGTTTCAGCGTCGATTCGAAGCAGGTTTTGCAGATCAAACGGCTCAGGTGGAAATTCAGGGGAAATGAGAAAGTAGAAATCGACGGAGTTCCTGTTCAGATCTCTTGGGATGTTTACAATTGGCTGTTCCAGAGCAAGAATTCCGGCGAGGGAGGACACGCGGTGTTTATGTTCAGATTCGAGAACGATCCAGAAGCAGAGGAAGTTAGCGAAACGAAGAGGAAAGAAGAAGACGAGAGAAATGGCGTCGTTTTGTGGAAGCCGAAGCAGTGTGGAAGCAGTTTGGGGATTAAAGGGATCGTGGAATGGAGGAAGATGAGGAAGAGATTCGTTAAGAGCAAGAGGAGCTCGTCGTCGTCGTCCATCTCGATGTCATCGGCTTCATCGGCTTGTAGCTCATCGGTTTTGGAGTGGGCTAGCAGCGCCGATGAGGCGGAGTACGGTGGAGTAGGATCTTCCGGTACTGGCTCCGGCAATGGCCTTGGATTCTCCTTGCTAGTTTACGCTTGGATTAAGTGATTTTTTTTTTAATTTTGGGAAAAAACTAAAAAGGAAAGATACTGTTTCGGTCAAAATTAATTTTCTTGTTTTTTTGTTTACATTATTTCACCCCCACGGACAAGAAGAGAATATTGGAGTAAATTTTTATAAATTCAATTTCCGTATACTATCTCTTTTTCGTATATCTCATGAGTAATTTTTATTATTCGGGGTAAACTTTAAACTATATAGCAATTCGAATACAATATGTAAAAAAATATTAAAACGTTGATGTTTTCTGGCGGTGCCTTGTTGTATTAGTTGAGTAGATTAGTTGTCAAATGTTGACTCCAGGCTTTGGGTATTGCCGTATTGGATAATAGTCAAGCTAAGATATTCAGACTATAATTATAATTCGGTCCTAATCTATTATCCATTATTTGGGTTGTCCCTTTTCTAATACTCCTTTATAACGATTCCACTCATATTGAGGGGTATAATTTTTGTAACGTTAGAGAAATATTTAAGGAAATTGAAACTTCAGTCTTTGTAGATTGCAAGGGTGTAAATCAGGAGGGAAAAAAAGGCGGAAATTTAATCAAAAAGGGTGCAATGGGATAAAAATAAAAAGTTTAATTGATGAAAACAAACACATTTCAATAGACTACTGCAAATTTGACTAAAAAGGGTGCAATTGGATAAAAAGCATAAGTTGAGGGGAATATAGCGAAACGGAAGTAATATTATGCGTGAGGTGATGCTTAAGATAGGGAAAAGAGAGAAGCACTTTTTAGGAAATATTTCATGTTTTCCGACAAAGCACCAACGTAACATGTGAATAATGGGTCCCACTGTCTCTTATTCTTCTCCATTTTGGCCCTAATTTTCATACGATACGAACAACTATTTATTTCATCATCATTCGTCGTTACAACTACAAGTTGCAGAGAATATGAAATCAGCACATACTTACGCCTGTTCTTATGCGCTTTTGATACGCAGACATTTTCGACAGATCCTACGGAGTTAATTTCTCTGAGTATATTATAGTTCGTCATGTTATTCGAATGATTGAAATTGGCTATTGCAATGGGCTAGTCTCGGCCCACTAGGTATTTTTATGTCCAGTATTCATTTTGTCCTAATCCACTTTGAATATTGATTTTACAATTTAAATCTACTTCCAGTTTTCTGATTCTAGTATATGTTGCAAAACGTTAGTGTCTATCTCCATCTCAAAACGAGATTTACCAATGGGCCGAATTACTAGATCCTCGGATAAATAAAAACGCTCGATTCTAGCTAACGTAAATGGAAATATGTCTATGTAGGATGATGAAGCCTTCTTTCAGAAGAATCTTTGATGCTGAAATTTTCATTTCCATATTCAACTGCCAAACGGCAAAATGTAGGAGAATAATAAACAATAGTAGTAGGATGCTTAAAAAAAGTATCACGTTATTAATTTATTGTTAGGACAGCGATAATGATTTCGAAAGGTTTAACAAATTAAATTGAATGGGAGAGGAAAAAACAATGAACAAATGAATATAATAGAAATTGCAGAGACTCACTTTCCAGCTAAACGCCAAAATGAAATCACAATTTTTCTCTTGAACTCGGATTCAAACTCGGGACGACTCAGGTGGAACGATTCACCCACACTTTTCATGGCCATCTCCTTCGTATCCTCCTTCGTGTTCACCAAATGATAGTCTTCTCTGAGACACCGTGAAGCAACGGCCGTGATTCGATCAATAAATCCAGCTTGCTCCTAATGAACCGATCTGACCGGGTTATAAACCGAATCGACTCCTCGAAAACCGATTCTTCGCATGGGATAACCAACGGACCGTGGTTAGCAAAACCGAACTCTTCTTCGGCCTTGACCAGGAGATTCTTGAAAATGGGGTGGTTCAGATGCGTCGCGCGCACCACGAATCTCCTGCAACTGCTCCCAACGTAAACCGCCACGTGTCCTGACGGCACATCCGACGGTACACAGCGTCTGGCAGACGACATTCGCGCCTTGTTCCGCCATTGACGCAGCATCTGCCTCAGCCTCACAATGTGCCTGATCTTGCTGCATTTTCCGATACCTCCAGCCATTTTTTTCCGATTGGTAATGGTGGTGAGTTCGACGATAAAGTGTGAGATGGAGAGAGAGATTGAGGCAGAGGGATTTGAGAATTTGGGAGGGAGAAATTATATAGTAAAGGGAGTAACACAGTGCCCTTGGCTTTTTGAGCTAATTACGAGATTACCACACTGGTTCATATTTTTGGCTTCTTGCGCCGGACGCAACAGAATTAGTGCGTGATGGATTTATGGAAAGATTAATTATTATGGAGATTAGTTTTAATTAGTTTTGTTAGTAGACAGATTAGATACGATTCTTAGAGGAGGGAGCATTAAAGATCTTGTATGTTTTTTTCTTCTTGATGCATTGGATGTGTTTGGTATATACACAACAAGTGATGGATTCGACATGTGAATTTTAGTGGTTGATTGGTTATAAAATCCTATCACAGAAAAAAATGATAAATCTGGCAGTCATTAGAGACCAAGAACTGATTAAATATTAGTCGAATTGTTATGGGTAATAGATGCCCATTAGATCCATAGATAGATGCATATGAGGCCCACTTCTCTCTCTTGTTGTTTTCCTTGAAACCCTATGATGTACTCCTATATATAGGACATATCACTCATGGAATAAGATCATTCCATTCTCTCTTTCTCACAACACGTTATCAGCACGAGTCTCTACCTCTTAGCTTTTCTAGGTAATCAAAAGTTTTAATAGTTTCTTTAGTTTGAATTCACAAGATTCAATGAGTAATTCATATTACTTTGTTGATATGTGTTTTTCATATAAATCCATTTTATCAATATTTAATCAATATTACTTATTGATAATACTTTGGATTCATCAAGCAATATGGTTCATATATATATATTTTTTATTTTATTTTTATTTATATTTCCCAGAAGGATTTATAATTTATTCATTTCTATTTATATATATCCCTGAAGGATTTATATTTTATTCATTTTTATTTATATTTTCCTGAAGGATTTATAATTTATTCATTTCTATTTATATATCCCTGAAGGATTTATATTTTATTTATTTATATATATCTCTGAAGGATTTATATTTTATTTATTTATATATATCCCAGAAGGATATTATATTGTTTATGCATTTATTTATTTTATTGTCTAATTAAATTATATCACACAAGGATTAACATTACAAAAATTATATATATATATATATATATATCTAAATGATTTATATTTTATGAATATCCCAGAAGGATTTATATTTTATGAATATACCAGAAGGATTTATATTTTATGAATATTCCTGAAGGATTTATATTTCATGAATATCCCTGAAGGATTTATATTTCATGAATATCCCTGAAATATTTATATTTTATGAATATCCCTAAATGATTTATATTTTATGAATATCCTAGAAGGTTTTATATATTTCAAATTAATATCCCAACATGATTTATTTATTCACTATTCCAGCAGGTTTTATATATTTCTATGTTAATTTGACTCATGGTTCATAATATATTAATTTGAATTAAATATTGTTTATATATGATTTTAGTTGATTTTATTTCTGTATATTTTAATAATTAAGATCATGCTTTAAATTTTGTCTTAAATTACTATTGACTGAATTAATATTATGATTTTTGACTTTGACTTAGAGTAATTAATTTTGATTGACTGAATTAATTTGGTCTGATTTTTTTTTTTTTTTTATATATTGACTATTGTATTGGTTTATATTGGTTTAACTGAATGCAGTAAATTATTTTGAATTGGTAAGAGTTGGTTTTAAATATAAATCAATTCCTTCAGTTTCTCTTTCGCGGTTTGTTTAAATTATGACAATGCAGTCCTAATAATAAATTTGATCTGTTAATCATATTGGTTTAGTATTTATAAATGTGTTCTCAATTTCTCATGTTTTACGTTTTTGATTGTTAATTACATGTTTTAATTGAGAACCTAATGGTATGATAGAAATAAACTAATTGATAGAATGATTGAATTATTTTATTTTATGATATTATTATCATTGTTTATATCATATGTGTAGATCATATATTTTACAAATATACAGATTTATTTATCATCATATTTTTGATGATATTAAAATCAAATAATTGATTATAAAGCAATCCAAATAAAAGGATTAATCACCAGAAGTGATATAATGTAAAGAGTAATCTAAAGAAAGTGATTGTATTATAAAATCACATGATTTGAAGTCTATAAGTAAGAATAATACTATTAATATAAAGATGTTAAAATACATCACAAAAATATTGTTGTCCTGCAGACACAATAGCAAAAAAAAAAAATATATATATTTGAGAAGTAGTTTTAAAATATTGTTGTCCAGCAGACATAATAGCAAATGAATTCTTATTTAATCTGTTTATTATTTATTGAATTTGTCACCTGCAGTGATAATAAGATGATACTTGTTATTGATATTAGTTATTTTTCTTTACTATATTTTGTTTACATATATGTAGTTTTAATATTTTTTTATTTCTCTATTATTTTTATATTTATATGAATATTTTGTATTTGATTGTAGAAGAACCTGAAGTTCTTTACATAAATCTAAGGAAAAGTATGATCACTATAATGCGACATTAGTTAAAGCTTATATAAGTCTTTGCATATAAGATTATTAGACCTGAAGTCTATACATAATCATTAATTATCTTGAAGATTATGGGAATAAAATATGAATGATGTAAAGATGCTAAAAAAGCATACTCTAATCTTAGACAAATAATATCGTCTTGTAGACAAATAATATTGTCCTGTAGACAAAATATCATTAAAGAAAATTTAAGAAATTATTTCTGAGAAAATAATGAATTATGATGAAATCATTAATCTTGTCTAATTAGTTATGATCAATTCCCTGAAGTGAAAATGATATGCGAGTAAATGATTAAATATGTGATCATATAGACATATGATGGTTAATGTCAAAGTCAAGATCAAAGAGTTTTATTTCAAAAACTCAAATTCTCATAAGAAGTGAGAAAATAAAGATAGTAGGCAAATAAAATATATATATCTCTGGAAGAATATACAATCATTGATGCATTATATCTCTAAAGTCCCAGAAGTGAAAGAATTAAAGATATAATACAAATATCAAAAGTTTAAAGAATCAAAGATATAAGACATAATTCAAGATGGATATGTTATTGATTTATACTATGATTCAATTCGAGATAGATGAACCAGAAGTATCATCATCTCGAGGGGGAGAATGGATGAATCCCACAATCAATATATAATAAGTGAAACATCTAGAAGATTATGTTCACACTCAAGATAAACTTGATCATTGATCAAGAAAAAATCTAACAATCCCTATATCATAATCCAGAAGATTATATTCAAAGATAAATGATCTTGATGAATCATATATAAAGTAACTCCAAGGGATTTCAAAGTTAATCAAGTTAAGACAATATATGAAGAAAAGTTAAATAAATGTTATATAGTACACCAGAAGTTTACCGAATATAACATACTTTGGCATGAACTGGTTAGACCATTCCGGTTCAAGAATTATGCGAAGTAAAATACAACATGTAGACATATATTGAAGAACTAGAAGATTCTTCTTAATGATTTCTAATATGATATTTTATCATAAGAGATTATGATAATGCAACAATTATCACTAGCCAAAATAGATTTGGAATCTATTCATTATTCTAGAAAGTATACAAGAAATATTTGTGGTTTAATAACACATTTGCAACAAGATAATTGTATGTATCAATGTTATAGATCTGCAACCTGAAGTTTGTGAGATTACTTGTAATGCTAATGAATTCACATTTTAAGTCTTTGATGAGAAAAACATGTTTATAACATTAACGCTGAACATCCAGTAGCAAATGTTCATACACAAAATGCAAAAGCATTAATTCGCATAAAGCCAATGAGTAACTAAAAGTTCTCCCCATCAAAATTGGTTTTGGGTCAGAAACCTAATAAATTCCATCTTTAAGTATTTGGATGTACAATATACATCAATATTGCTCCACCACAGCAATATAAGATGGATCCTCGAAAGAGGTGGTAGATATATGTTGGATATGAATCTCCTTTGATAATATCTATAGCTATCCATGAAGGATTTAAATATGGCTTGATATGCATATTGTCATCTTAGTAAGCCAATCTTTCCAACATGAGGGGGAGAAAATAAACAGTTGGAAAAGACTAAAGTTGGAATGAATTATCATTGATCCTCGGACTATAGAATGTGAAATAGAAGTCCTAAAGATAATTCATTCACAAAACTTACTGTATCAGTTGCCAGATACATCTACTGACCCAAATATAGTGATTGAGTCACTTACCAGCTGTAAATGCTCTAATAAGAATTGATGTCCCAGAAGGACAATATCAAGCTGCTAGTAAGTCTAAAGAACGCATGAAGCGTGATAGACTGGTTGGTTCCGAATAGTATAATCCTCATAAAAGTAATTGAGCATAAATTGACAATGGTCAAACGGAGGAAACAAATATTTTTGAGTGATCTCCAGAAGAGACAATAAACATGACAAATAAGAAATTCAGGTACCTGAGACAAAGAAGAGATCTCGAGAATTAATTATGTCATGTATGGAATAAAATGGAACCATAAAAGCAAAACGACGTCGTAAATAAAATATTTGCATGCAATGTAGCAGTTGATGTTATGAATGAGAAAGAGGATCAAGAAACAAAGTCTATTGCATTGTGTACACAAAGTAATGATTTGGCCAAATCGAAAAGAAGCAATAGACACAAAATGAAAATCTCTTGGAAAGAGAAAAGTATTTGGACTATAAGTCCTTACACCTAAAAAGTGTAAAACGAGTGGGTTTTAAATAGGCTTTTGTGTCGAAGAAAAATGAATATGAAAGATATACTCTCATGTGGTGGATGCAACTTTCAAGTTCCTTAAGTCTGGCAATATATGAAGAACTTGGTTTATATAACCCACTAAACAATGACACTTTGAGAAAAGTCCCTGAAGGATAAAATGTTTGAAGAGTTAATGATATCAAAATTATGTTCCCGGAGAACACTAACTATTCAATCAAATGAATAAAAATATGTTTCATGGGTATAATCACGAAAGTGAATATATATATGGCTAACTAATACCCATATAAATTTATCAAAGTATTATGGATAAAAAAAAAAAAATCCTTAATCTGAACATCATCGAAATTCCTGAAGAATTGTAGAAATTAGTATCACAAAAGATATGGGATAAAATATCTTGGAAAGACAAAGTTGTCTTAACATATCTCAAATTCACAGTTTAACAAAGATATGTTATCTCAAAAGATCCTTGCAGGATTTACATAAACAACGCTCACATATATTTGGTCTTGAAGTACCATGCTTTAAATTCTATTTGAGAAATGTGTTGGTTCTCTTTCATAATTTAAAGATGAGTAAAATGAGCATGAGATAACTCATATATACACAATAGATGTTTATAAGACTGTATGTAAAAGAGAAAGATTGGCGTGAAGTCCAAATAGTCCAAGAAATGATTTTTTTATGGAAAAGGATGTCATAGACTAGAAGTCTAAATGACCTAAAAGATTATAAGATAATTATACGACCTTATTGACTGAGGCTATACTTATAGTAATCCCCAAAAAGATAGTGTATATGATTGGAATGTATCTCTTGAAGAAGATCCTTCCAAAAGGGGAGAAATATAACGATTGGAATGTATCTCTTGAAGGAGATACTTTAAAGATCGAGAAATATGATAATGTGTATGGTTGTACTCTTTTTCCTTATCATGGTTTTTATCCCATTGGGTCTTTTCCATGAAAGGTTTTAATGAGGCAACAAAGAACATACAAATGAGAAACACCTAAAGGAATTCAAGAGATGAAAGTCTAAAGCAGAAGAATGGCGATATTAATGTTCTGAAGATTGTTCAAGTGAAGATCTTGAAGATTTCTTTAAACAAGGAATTTTCAGCGGCTACTTTCAAGGAGTTAGTTCATCTTATTGGATTATGTCATCTCAAATATCTAGACGGATGTTCTCATGAGGGGGAGTAATTACGCGCTGCACTCTTTTTCCTTAACAAATGTTTTTCCCATTGGGTTTTCCTTGTAAAGGTTTTAACGAGGCAGTATCCTACGCGATTAGAATATATTTTTGTATAATGGACATCTAAGGGGGAGTGTTATGGGTAATAGATGCCCATTAGATCCATAGATAGATGCATATGAGGCCCACTTCTCTCTCTTGTTGTTTTCCTTGAAACCCTATGATGTACTCCTATTATAGGACATATCACTCATGGAATAAGATCATTCCATTCTCTCTTTCTCACAACACGAATAAGATTGTCATATATAATTAGTATTAAACTAAACCAAATAAGTGTCAAAAGAAGTGTTTAGAGACAAATAAGTGTTCAGTACATGTCCCCCTTTATAATCATCGTCTAGTTTGATCATGATCAAAATTTCTGGTTTATAGGAGGCGAATTCGAATTCAGAAGCCCTAAATGATTACATCATAGGCAAACTGCATGTAAACCGGTCGTAGTAATATACAAAAGAGAGATATCCAATTTTAAAATGTTAATGTTTTAAGATGTTTAAAAAATGCTCCAATTTAGTTCGTGGTGGTGGTAGAAACAAAGGCGTGGCTGCAAGCAAGCCTGCATCCGCCGCTACAGGGTCAAAGCTTTCAAATATACAAACTAAACTATTAAATCTGAATGAAGAAAAACTAATAAGAAATTCGAATGAATATACTAAGTTATGTCTTTTATTTAGATTAATAATTAATAATTTCAGTGCATCGAAAGTAGGAGAGTTTTACTTCTACTTAATCAACAGAAAGAGATACAACCCACCACATGCGTAGCTGGAAAAGGGGGGAAATGTACTCGAGCAAGTGTAGTAGTTTTAATTGACTCTTTGATTTAATATAAGTAAAGCATAGAGTTTTGGTTGTAAAGATTATGTCAGAATGGGCAAATCAATTTAATCTATTATCAATGGGAAATAATAATATAATGCGGCGTACCAATACCAAATCACTAACTTTTGTAGTTTACGAATGTGACGACGCCCCCATGTGCGCGAACATCTCATCTTTAAGCAACAAGAAAAAAATCAAAATATTTATCGTCTATATATGGGAAAATGAAATTTGGTTCTGCATGTGTCTCTCAAATTGTCGTCGTTATATCTTACGTTTTCATGTAATAAACTGTATTCAATTACAAAGCCCCCATAATAGATTAAGTTTGATCTTGATCCATTACTATTTATCTCGTAGTGCATTGCAATTATATAACTCACTTAATAATAGCATCAAAGTTATCGAACCTTATATAAAGTGTGGGACTGATCTTGCTAAATATTACCATGAATTGGTTGATCAATAATCCAAACCTCGAGCTTCTATATACCATAGGTCCATAAAAAAAAAAAAAAAGCCCTTTTTCTTATCTCGGGTCAACATAACAAATTTTCAACCGACCAAATACTCAAATAGGTAATTTCGGTCTCCTACTCGTTGCTAATCAATATCCTTGATACGACCATCCGTTTGTAAGTTTACTTTTTTCGTCTTCCCTTGTTGTGCGACGAAAAGATGCGACGTGGATCTTTTCCATATTATTGTGGTTAAAACCGTCATTACCTCAAAAGAAGGGAGGAAACACAAACTGGCCACGTCATCGGATCCACCCAAGAGCTACACCAATGAGAAGCGAAGACGCAGATCTCCACGTCAGTTTTATCAATCATTTACATAATCTGGACCGTTGAAAATGTCAAGATCGTACTTCTTCTGTACCTCCCAAAATTAACCGACTAAAGATCCACTATATATATAATCATAATAATAATAACCTTTTACTATTCCACATCAATCAGAAGAAAACTCACTTTTGTAATCAAAGAACTCATTCTTTTCGAAAAGTCGCCTCTTTGAGAAGACAATGGCTCGTACCAAGCAAACCGCCAGAAATCCACCGGAGGAAAAGCTCCCAGGAAGCAACTTGCCACCAAGGTTTGTTCTTTCTTGGATTTTTAATTTCTTGCACGGTGAAAGGGGATCTAGGTTTTGCGAATTTCGAGTTTTTATGAACGGAATCGGTCAAAAGGGGATCTAGGGTTTTTCGATTTGAGTCCTTTGATCGAGTTTATAACGTAGTCGGGGGAAAAAGGGGATCTAGAGTATTCATTTTCTGTTGAATTATGACTTTATGATTTGCGTCTCTAACGAAATCTGTATGATTGACAGGCGGCGAGGAAATCTGCGCCGACCACCGGAGGAGTCAAGAAGCCACATCGTTACCGTCCAGGAACCGTCGCTCTTCGTGAGATAAGGAAATACCAGAAGAGCACAGAGTTGTTGATCCGTAAACTTCCATTCCAGCGTCTTGTTCGTGAAATCGCCCAGACTTCAAGGTAAACTATATTCTTGGATTCCTCGTGTTCATCTCATAAACTTCTTCCTATAGAAGATTAGGATTAGGATGGATCATTAGTTGATAATTTGGGATTATTCGACGATAAGTTGTTCTTATTTGACCCATTTTGGTGAATCGAATTGCAGACGGATCTGAGGTTTCAGAGTCACGCGGTGTTAGCACTTCAGGAGGCGGCTGAGGCATATCTCGTGGGTCTGTTCGAGGATACCAATCTCTGTGCGATACACGCTAAAAGGGTTACAATCATGCCTAAGGACATTCAATTGGCAAGGAGGATTCGTGGAGAGCGTGCTTAAGATTGCGCTTATTCCAATTCAATTAGATTTTACGATCATGTAATATTACTAGTGTTTTGCATTTTTTCCTTTTTGTTTCAGTTGTTTTTTTCTTATCAAAGTACATGGTGTTAAAACTTTCAACAGCTAATTGAAGCAAAACAATTTATATAAATGTTCTCCTCTTTCAATAAATCTTTTTGATTATTTTTCCCTTGAATTCTGTTGATTTCCAATGTTATATTCATCGACGATTCTTGATAAACAAAGCGAAACGTTGTCGAGGTGAATTGGACAACAAAATTATAGGTCTTTTATTGGCCTTTCATAATTTCCGAGATTAAATTATCGAATTTACTCGAAAGGCTTTTACTGGGCCTTGAAATATTATTTCTCGAAAGGTGAGAGTTCTCACGTCGTCGCCGGGAAAACGCCGGTACTCCTCCGTCTTCTACTTTCATTTTCAATCATTTCCGCCATGTGTTTCAGGAAAGTGTGATTCAGATTGAAGAAAATATACAAGAAAATGAAAATGGACCTATTAATCAATGAGGTTTGGTTCCATTACTTTTTTTTCTTCTTTTACTTCACATGTGTTATTGTCTTCCTTGGTTTTATACGATATAGTTTTGTTGGTTGTGGCCAATGTGTATCTGAAAAGGGAAAACAAACAAAGTTGATCTGTCTTAAAATGTTTACTGGGAAGAAAAATCAGAAAATGTACATAGTTCTGTTTGATGCTACGTGAAAATTTTGATAATCTAAACCATTCAGGCCAAATTTTAAATAATGTTGTCCAGTGCTTGTGATTAATGATGCAACTGTGGTCTTCTTACTTGCTTCACCTGCTTGCTAGTTATTCATAAACCTGTATGTGAAGTCCTTTAAAATTTTGTTTTCTGGTCTACTCGTTTTGACTCCTACTCTTGTCCCACCTTTTGTGTCATAGGCACATGCTTATTGTGTACATTCTATTATGTATATGTAGGTAGTGCATAATTTAAAGGCCAAAAGACTTGTCAATTTTGGGGGTCTCACAAAGATTTCATTGGATTCTTGATTATTTCATGATTTATTTAATTTGGTTAGCTGCATTATTAGGATCATATGATGTGTTTATTCTTCTGAACTTTTTGCTTCTTTTCATCATCACAATTAACAACCAAGCGCTTCTTTGTTTTCCCATCTGTGTCTTGTTAACAACTTTACAATAAAAGAATGTTTTCCTGACTTTTAGGTAACCCAACTGTGTGACTTAATAATACGTCTCTGACAACAAATCTTCCCCTAGATCTCAATAGTCAATAGTATATATTTCTTCAACACACTAAAATGCTTCTAAAAACTTCACCTCTTTTATGGTGGTTTGGTGTCTAATAGAATTCTATTGATTGTTTAGTTGGAATACTCTCATGACTTGTAGAAATGTGGAAAGATGTAGACAAAATATACTCACAAGTGCACTGAAACCCTTTGATTAGACTGGTGAAGATATCAATGACAACAAAAAAACCAGTACAAAGAAAACAAACAAACAAACTCGAGCAAAAACAAAAAATGGAAAGAAAAAAATCTCAGAGTTTGAGGGACAAGTCAAGGCTTTTCTGCTTCTCTTCTTCAGCAGGCTTCAACAATTCGCCGCCTCTTCTCCACTTTTCAGGAGTTTCAAACTCTACATCGAACCTACGAAAGCTTTCACATGTTGAAGGAACGATGGAGCAATCATCATCATCTGATGATGATTCTCTGTTGAAGATAGTTTACCTAACGCTGGTTGCTGAACAAGTGGTATCCTTGACCAGTTTATCTGACCATACTCACCACCAAAGACGTTATAAGAACTTAGCTTGTGACTCATTGAGTGTGCCTGAATATCCAAGGATCTGTTACTGTACTGTCCGTGGAACGGGACCGGAGCATAACCGTATGGATGCCCGAAAGCTTCGGCAGATGCCATCCGTTGACCTCTCTTCGCTAAAGTCCTCTCTCTTTTGTGGCGTTTTGGTGACCACCAAGGGCCTGTGAGCTGTAGAACGTTCTTTGACAGTAGTTGCATGAGAAGAGCTTCTGTTCAGTGGACCTTGATCCGGTATTACTCGGAGTAGCTATACTCGCGTCAAAGCTGTCGATGAGATTGAGTTCTTGGTTGAGCTGTGGTTGAATATAATCATATTCTGCTAGGGTAAGGTCAAGCCTTATGCCTTCCTCTCCTGCTTTTTGGTCATGATGATCTTCTTCTTGTCCCGCTTCTGCGTCTATGTTGTAATGTTCTAGGCTAAGCTTTAGAGAATCTTGAAATGGAAGAGTGGTGGGAGTGGAAACGATACATGAGGAATCATATGGCCTTGGCTCATCCCTGGATGCATCCATAAGGGGCAAAAGAAGTAATATAATTGTCTCTTTAGCTCTCACCTTTTGTCTCGGATTAATAGCTATATATATATATATACTGGAAATGCCTAAGAAACAAGAAGGGTTTTTTTTTTCTCAGAAGGAGGAGGGAGCAGAAGTTACTACTATATAAGGAAAGAATAGACTCAATACAAATGCTTTTGGGTTTTTCAATAAGTGGAGAAAAAGTAGTAAGAAGATGAGAGAGAGGAGAGAGAGGGAGAGAGAGGGAGAGAGAGAGAGAGATGGGTAGGTCTTGGTTTGCTGACACACCACACACACAGAAAGACACAAGAAAACACATGAAGCTGATTGGAACTCCACCATCTAATCCTTTTGTAGGAGCCAACTTTCACTTTCACATCAACCTTACCTTTTTTTGGCTACTTTCTTCTTTCATAAACCAATCTCTGTTATCTATCAATGCATAATTCTTTTTTTCTTCTCTCTCAGTCTTGTGCCTTTATCTGCTTAAAAGTTCTTGAACACAACGAGTTTACATGTCAAATGTTTTTCTTATATTCCAGGTTGACAATGACATGTATAATCTTGGCATTAATTCAAGAAAGCCTTTCAAATGAGTTTTTTTTCGCGGTGAGTTCTTGAAATTTTATTTAGAAACTGTGCTTGATATTTCATATTTGGTCACCGAGTGGACCATGTGACTAGGCTAAATCCTGCTCTGATTGATGGATGCGTTGTTTTTCTGTAGACAGATTCTACTAAACCATTGAATAAATAAATCTGTTGATGGACAGATTATACTTAACAATTAAATCTTTCAAATGTGTTATTGAATATTTATGTACAGTATTCACTAGTTCTGAAACTGATGGAGACATTTTAGACTCTGTTGTATGAGGAAAAAAGGGAACAAGACAAATGAAAGCTTAGCAGTTCAAAAGATTTCTCGAAACTGGGACCGTTTTCTTTGTTTGATGTACGGCAACTTGTTGTAATATTCACGGATTAGATGTAGATGACAACAAATGACAATGAAATGAAAAGGATGCTCAATGACGAGAGAGAGAGAGTGGACCAAGTGAAATTATTCAGGTATGTTTGATGTTTCTGTGTACTTTATGAACTTCGAGAGGAAAGAAGTGGCCATGTCTGTTTCCTTTTTAGCTTTCTACTGTTTAACTCCTTTGTGCCTCTCTCTCTCTCTCTTAGCTTTTGTCCTCTTCCACTTCTTCCTTTTTAAAGTTTGCTTCATATTCACCTCTCATTCCTCTTCATAACCATTGGAATCCTCAATAGTCTGAGAATCATCCGGATTTTACGGTGAATGGGATTTAGGATACACAGTACTAAACTCCCTTAGTAGTTTGGACACATTCTCACAGTGAATTCCACTTTTTATATGATATGATTCTTCATGTACATTTTCTTGTGTGCTCATATATAGTCTCAAGAAGACCTCAGCAACATGTCACATCTTTGTGTGTTGTTGAAACCAGGATTACTTAAGCTTGTTTTTCTGTTGATCATGGAGAATTGTATTTGGATCCATATTGATTAAATATTTTTTGATCCTTTTCTACTATGGCTTGCTTTCCACTTGAATGTTTTTGTAGGAATTAAGGGACATGATTAATATCACTTCCTTTCACAAATGAATACTTTGGTTTTTGGATTTAACTCGGCTTTTCAAACACACTTTAGAGTCCTTATTACATACTCGGTTTTTTTTTATGGACTTAAAAAGGTTAAATTTTATTACCTTTAGAGTATTTCCTAAGTCCTTATTAACAAAAAATATGAGTCCATAATATTTAGATGCGAATGCGACAAGAGCAAATTAATTATAGTTCACTGTTTGTTCGTGATTCATATAAAAAAATATGAAATGAATTGTTGGCCTTTTTGAAAAGTTTCGAAGTCATTAAATTGCTCTCGTTTGGGTGGGAAAAACAAAGTGAAACGACAAAGCGTCTCATCTTGGGGGTAAGAATCTTAGATATATATTTATATTTCTCCAAACTTTAGAATTGATTTATTAGTAGTGGAAATTAAGTAATACTCAGTAGTAAACTCCAAAATTCTAATTGTTAGGACAAGTAGTTTAAGTATGTTGGGTATTTTGTCGAATGCGACCTATATAATTGGACACAAACGATCTACGATTAAAGAAATTGGGAAGCTCGGAGAATCAATTGTTAGTTAACTATTCGAGTTTTGATTGACTATTACACGTGTAAGGGCCTGTGTTATCTTAACTTCCAAGGCGCGTAAGTGTTGTGCTCATGACATGAGATAGATCTTTGGTTTGTGAGTTTGGTTGAGTAATAATTAAAATATTTGTTAAGATAAATCTTTATGCACACTAATATGAAGATAAGTAAGACTAAATGCATCACATTTTTATTATTGTTTTTATTTTTCTTTCTTTCTTTTCTAGAAAAGCATTAAAAACAAGAAACATGATGAGAAAGGGGGAAAGCGAGAGAAGTGGTTTAGGAGAAACACCCCCACATGGATGATTACAAATATAACACTATTGTGTAATCAGTAATCACAATTCAACTATATCTTCTCGTCCCATATTAGGCAGACAGTCTCTTCCAAAACACATCTTAACCTCATTTCTTTAGATTTTATTTTTTTCAAATATGGGTGCTTGACAGCTAAATCGATTAGAAAAATGGGGGTGGGGAAGTTCAAATTCTGCCTCCTCACTAATGTTTCATCTTAACTAAACACATCCATATTTAAAAGGGTTTAGAAGTATTTTTTCAAACTATCTTTTAATCGGTTTGAATCTGATGTATGTGTGTGTATAAAATCTATGAATCCAAATAATTTATACATTGACTTTTTCTAACTCCGATTTCAGGCACTTGTCCACCACTTAGCTTCCGGTCTCCTCATCACTTACCTGAAGAACACTTCAATAAAGAGTCTCGGCGATTGCTTGCATTGCACGCGGAATAACCAGCCCGCGTGTCGCCCGATTATGTCGAAGTATTGGAATCTGCCTCTGATCACTTGAAAGTAGAAGCACATCGTTTAGGCAACATATCCGGTTTCTTTCACAGCAAGTAATAGAGTGTTGTCATACGTGAGCTGGAATATGATCTTCTTCCTGGGTTCATCGATCGACGACTCGGATAGTGGGGCTGATCAAGTAACGACCGTATTTACTTTACATGACCGGCTCGTTTTGGTTTGTGGCCAAATCGAGGAAAGTGGAGTGTTTTGTTGTTATCATCTCCCTTTCAGCCGCTTGACACCAAAAAAAAAAAAAAATTCAAATAAACTTGGGCTTAGCGAAACGGGAAAGCCTTTTCATTTTCAAATTATGGGCCTCAAAGGCTGAAACTAGCCCAGAGAACAACGGGTCAGATTTACAAAAACACAACACGCAGTTTAATATATTGGCAAAACCAACGAGAAATCTGCGACCAAAATAATGTTCCTCTACTTGTGGCTTTTCTTCTTACTCGGTGTACTTGAACCTCTGTTTCTCTATGACTCTATCAACGCTTTCTTCACCTGTGTAACTAGAAAACTATCTGACATTGAAATTTCTGATTTGTGAACATGTTCGGTAGACGGTAGTGAGGATGCTATGAAAGCCACCTTTGAGGAATGAAACAGAAGATGCCGGTAAATTGGTGCTTTTTTTCTGGTGATTTGTATATATATGTAACATGTGTTCATGTTTTGATGATATTATAAAGTAGAGTTAGTTGTGCAGCTCAAGACGGGAGACTTCAGCTTGTGGACCACCTTGTACATAGACAAAACTCGAGAAATCGTAATACATTATTATCTCCCTCTTTGGCTCTGTAAATATAATCTTCGTTTCTTCTTATCAGCCGATGTCAAAAGAGAGGACAAATAACACAACAAGGTTCATGAATCTGTTGAGCTTTCCGTTTGCAAGGTCTTGCAGTTGAGGACACATCCCCAAACTGATCCAAATCAATCACAGAGTGCCTGGAAAAGCAATTGCTATAAGACGAGGCCACACTGTTAACTAAAATTGTCATTTGCTAAGAACACCACAAAAGACGAAAAGAAGAATTATAATTTGAGATTATTTATTAATGAAACGGGTAGCTGAAATGATATACATCCAGAAACTCAAATCTAAAACCAAAACCCCTCATTTTGATCAAAAGGGGTTTTCCTGAAAGACAAGAAAAACAACAAAGACAACAACAGAGTCACTTACTAAAACCAATCTTGCCAATTTACACAAACACAAAGTCTAATTGGTCTCACACTCACAAAGACTAAAGATAAAAAAAAAAAAAAAAAAAAAAAAAAAAAAATCTAATCGCAGACCTCTGAAACTTTTCAAGTTTCTCTTAATTAGCAACAGTAGTAGTAGTAGTAGTAGAAGTAGTACCATCTTCCACACCTAAACCATACAAGACTCCAGTGTATTTCTCAGTCGACCCAGGGAAGTAACGTTCCTTAAGCTTCCTAACGAGCCTAAGGTGAGCAAGCTATCTGACCCGGCCTGATGACAGATCCCAACTCTCTCCACTCCCATAAGCTCAGCGAGCCTGTTCAATCCCCCAAACAGGCCGTTGCAGAACGTCATCAAGTGCTTGATGTCGTAAACCGTCGGGAAATACACGTACAGCAGCTTGAAGAAATCGGCTTGCTTGAGAGGCAGTTCCTTGCAAGTCAACAGTTTCACCAAATACCCGAAATCGTATCCTCCATGGAACGTAACCCAAGAGATGGCATCGTTCATAACAATCCCAGACGACATCATTAGCTCACCGAAGCGAACCACGTCAATACCTTTCTCAACGTTCTTCTTGAAATCAATCCCGCACTGACGCAACAGCTCAATCGACTCGCTCGCGTAGATGTCTTCCCCGATGTTGAACTCGCGGAAATTGAACTGCCAGATGCAGGATTTATCCGTCCCGCAAGTCGGGAGATTCCCGTCTCGTCGGAAAATGTTAACCCGACTTGGATCAGTTCAGCAAATCGACGTTCTCCTTGAGCGTGCGATAGTTAAGGTCGTTATTGTACTTGAAAGTAGCCACCGGCTTCAGCACCACACCTGGAAACTCCGTATCCATGGCGATGTAGCTGAATTTATCAACAATCTCGCGAATCAATGCGAATTCTTCGACTAGATTGTCATTCCAAACCTCTCGAATCATGATCGAATCTTCTTTCAGAGTCTCCGCCATCTCCAATCTTAGAATTACAAACAACACAGATCTGAAAACACAGCATACGTCAACTCGGGAGACACGAAGAAACCTGTACGGAGATCTACAGATCTGAGAGCGAAAGCTTCCGATCTGGAGAGAAAAAAACAAGCCGATGAAGATCAGGAAATCATTTGGCGGAGGAGCGAAAGCGAAACCCTAAGCTGTTAACGAAATTCGAATTGGGGAAATGAAACAGAAAAGAAAGTGGGAAAATACCTCAGATTTCGCACTACAGATGTTGGAAAACGAACAGATCTAGCGGATTCGAAGAGAGATCCGTGCGTCCTGCCACAGAATTTCTCGGGTCAACCAGAGAGAAAGAGGTTTCAAGTGAGAGAGAGAGAGAGAGAGAGCCAGAGAGAGAGGGGTTGGGCTTTCGGGATGATCAAGTGATAAATAGAGAAGCGATGGAGACAAGTGTGAGCCTCAAAACGTTGCCGTTTCTTTTGACCATTGTAAGCTTCATACGACGACGTCTTACCGTGCGCCTTCTTGCATCAATCATTATTATTACACTTTCGCCAGTTACCAATTATTTTATCCAAATTGTCTACTTCTCGAAATATATAATTATAATTATTTATTTATAGTTTTAAATTATGCGAATGCGAATGCGAATGCGATATGATATGATATGATGATGACTATCTTCTATTAATGTGCATCACGGAAATTCCGTTTGTTTTGTAACTTCCATGATATTTTTTCTCTCTTTTCTGAACCTACCTCTCTATTATTGTTTCGTTTGATTTTTAATGTGATTTAATTTTATAGTTAAATTATTACTCACGACGAACGTATATGGGGTCGGCCCAGATTTTACAGACCCAATTTTTAAAACAATTTTATTATATATATATTTATTTATGACCCAGATAAATAGAAATATAAATACTAAGTGCCCAATTAACTAAATGGCATGTAATACTGGCCCCAATTTTTAATTTTATTTCAGGCCTCTAAAATTTCAGTATATGAAAAGTTTTTTTTGTTGTTGCTAGAAGAAAAGGAGGAAAAGTTGTATACTTAAAATTGCATATTGATCTTTGTACATGTCGAAATTTATAGTTTAGTCAATATGTTATATTTCAAGACAAACAAAGTAAATAGTCCATATATTCTCATGAAAGGGAGAAAACGTTTCAAGAGCTAGATGATACAACATTGATTTTAACAAAAAAAATGGTGCAACATTGAAACAACTTATTGCTTATATAACATCTTCAACTTTTTTTTTTCTTTTTCCTGAAGAAACATTGTACTCAACGTAGATACGTAATCAAAACCATTAAATATTATAGAGATAATGGTTTACAGATATCTTCGTTCAATACAACCATTCTAGATCATAGAAAGCTTCGAACTTTCAGCAAAGTAATTATATTATTTTTTTTCATAAAAATCATGATACGATTCTCCAACTCAAACCAGGACCAACAAATGTACAGAAAAGACAATTATCGGGAAGAAAAATGGATAAAGGAATATTGGTTCTGATCATAATTACGGAGTCAAGGCATCATCGTGCTTCCCACTTACCCTGAACCTGAAATATAATAATGATCAATTAATTGTTATATAACTAAACATACGAATACTAAATTATTTTACGTACTTGTAAGTTGTAATTCATAAAATTGTAAAGTTAACTCACAAAATACTGAATGAGATAGTTCATAATCTTTCATATACGAGACGACAATTTCCTCGAAAATTTCTGTTGGAATCCAACACACACCAAATTCAAAGATTCTGCTTGTTGTTGTCCAAACATAACTGTCAACGTCTAATTGCTTACTCGCCTTAAATGTAGAATACTTCGCTTGCCGTTGATGATAATCCAAAAAATAAATATGTTCAGACGAGCTATATGTCTCATTTTTTATTTATAACTCTGATATGTGTATTTTTGCCCATAGTTTAGAAACAATGTCATAGCCTCTGAGCCTCATAGGAGTGTGGACACATATGTGAAATCATAAAATTTGAAGGTAAGTGGAATATTTTATTTAGACTAAACTACTTACTTTTTTTTTATATCCGTATATATTCAGTGTTTAGAATTATCACTCTGATATAGTTGAATTACTTAGTCCCACATGAATCTATATATAGAGATAAAACAAAAACAAAATATAATATAGAGAGATCACTCGTTTTTTTTTAAAAAAAAACTAGCTTTCAAAGTCGAGTTCATCCACAAAAGTGACAGTACGTCTGAGAGAATCTGATACTCACATACAATGCAAATAAGAGTCCACATTTTCACACACCTCATAAGTCATAATTTCACTTATTAACAAACCACCAAACTAAACTTATGTTAGCTATATCTATAAAAACATATTGTCCTGTTTGTTTAAAGGATGTTAGATTTCACCAATCGGACGATCAAATAACTTTGAAAGAATACTTAATGCTCCTCCAAACCATTGAAAACAAACATATTGTAACACGAGGCTTCTTTAATATGGTACAAGCGAACCCAAAAACTTTTTTGTAGTAATGTTTCTCTCTAACGAATCTTATAATCTAACTTTTTAATAGCATAGATGGTTGTTTGTCGTTATCTTTGCAGTTCATAAAATCTAATCTGTTTTTTTATTCATATATTTCATACATATAAGTTTTTATAATATTTTGTCTTCAGCATATGGCGCACATAACTGCTTATGCAATAACATGTATATCGATATTTTGTATTCAACATGTAATCTCTCTCTACTTTGATATTGTAATGACATTTAGTCAGAAAATAATATATTTCATCATTTCGAAGTAAATTGTATTTATTCTCCCAAAATGGGAACAAGATGTTATAGCATTGTGAATGCGAAAAAACAAAAAGTACAACAATTCACCTAAATATAATTTGAGAGTTTCGTAATAAATGTATGCGATTAGGTTTACAAAATAAAGTATTTACTTAACTAAAATTTTAAATACATCATAGATTAGCCGCAAATCATATTATACAAACAAAACAGTTTGTTATTTTCAAACGTAACACAAAACCACCATAGTTTGTGACCTAATACATTTCCGCTTTTTTCTTTCCATAATATTTTTCCTTGGCATTTTAGTAACAAAATTTCAAAAATATATTGTCAATATCTTTTTATAGAATACTATCTTTATATTATATTTTTAAATAATCTATAAATTTGTGTGATTTTTCTTTTAAAAATACATCTCTACATTTTAATAAATATATGCATAAATAATCTTATTTTTTGAAAGGGTTAAAATTCAAAATTTATGTATCTTATTTAACGCTTAAAATTTTGATTATATTGCAATTTGCAATACATGATTTAAATATATTTTGTTTTGTTTTTTTATATCTCCTGCCAGCCTATAAAACTAATTACAGCTATTACACAGCAATAATACCTCTGCAAATTAAATAAATATTTACACTTGTGAGATTTTTTTTTTGAAAAAAAAATCTCTACATTATAATAAATATATATGCATAAATAATCTTAATTTTTTAAAAGGGTAAAATTCAAACTTTATGTATTTTCTTTTAACGCTTAAAATGTTGATTATATTGCAATTGGCAATACATGAATAAAATGTTTTTTTATTTTATTTTTGTTTTTGTTTTCTCTCCTGCCAGCCTATAAAACTAATAACAGCTATTACACAACTATATTACCTCTGAAAATTAGATGGCTAAACAAGTATTACAAACACAAAAAGAAAGACAGTTGGCTAATTACCGATTAAGGGAGTGAAAGGGATCAGTATTTAGACAGCTAAATCTGTGGTCAGCATTCACGTGACAAATAATTCCCGATTTGTAAGATCACGTGCCTTTTTTGCGTTGATCATCTTCAGGTCCTGGGGATTTCACGCCCTTTCCAACCTAATATATTTCAATTAACTGCCTCTCCCTCTCCTCACTCTCTCACAATTCTCTCACAATTCTCTCATCTCTCGGCGGGCGGTGTAAGTTCTCATACACATTCTTCTTCTTCTTCTTCTTCTTCTTCTTCTTCTTCTGCTTCTGCTTCTGATTTTGCCTCTTCTTTTGATTCACAGAAGATGGCGCCTTCGAAGAAGCATTCAGCAGCCAAGAGCAAACCTTTAACTCTCTCTGCAAACACTAAGGTTCTCAATCGAATCGCTTCTTCAACTTTGATACTTTCGTTTCTGCTTTGTGCTATTGCTGTTTAATGTGTTTATGAGCAAAATTGACTCCAATTTACTGAATTTTTGAACCAGGTTCGCAATTGTCGTGAATACGGTGAAGGCCTGGTGGGTTCAAGGGTTAGAGTTTGGTGGCCGAAAGACCACGAGTGAGTATCCAATCTCATGGCAAAATTAGGGTTTTTTTTTGTTTTTGATTTTAGCTGTGACTACTTGTAATTGAATCTTACTGATAGATCTCTTTGGTTTGCAGATTCTACAAGGGTTTGATTGACTCATTTGACACTTCCAGGAGAGGCATCGGGTAATTCCTTGTTTCAGTGATGGGTCTGCTTGGATATTGATTGATTTCATACTTAATTCAGATTTTGAATTGGATCTCCCTCAAGGGTTTATAGATGTTGATGAATGAGGTTATCACTTATATATTCTTGGATCCTCAATATCTGTATAATGAATTGGATATCTTGGGTTGATGATTTACTTTCTCACGGCCAATTCAGTTTTCAGTTTTTTTTTTTTTTAAAGATTACGCGTCATCTTATGGTTTGCCCTACATTGCTATCGTCCTGTGATATTAGGTTCTGTATGATGATGGTGACGAAGAGGTCTTGGATATGAAGAGGCAAAAATGGGAGCTGGTTGGTTCAGATGATGATAAGGAGGACGAGGTAGAGAGCGTTTCTGTCATTTATTGTCGATTTGTTGCTGTGGATTACAAGCTTTTAATGGTTTAATGTTTCTTTTGTAGATCGCCCAACAGGACGATTCTGGTGATGAGAGCTCTGAGGCCACCCCTGAACCGTAAGTTTGCCCTTATACTTGATTAGGTTTTGATTCAGATCCTGTGTTGTGCTTGGGTAGTATCAATGTATGATGATAATTCCTGATATTCACAAGTTGGGATAATGAGTCTGTTTGAAACTCTGAAACACGTACGTTCTTGTCTGTGCATTGCGTCTCTCAGCTTTAAAACTCAGTAATAAGATAGTCTCAGTGATCTTTGTTTCGTCTTTTGACTAAACTCTTTACAGGCTTGTCAGGAAGAACGGTAAAAGGAATGGCAAGTCTTCTGATGAAGGAAGGATGGATGAAGAGAAGCCGAAAGAGAAGCAAAAGAGGTTGGTTAGGTTTACGTGTGCATAAAAAATTAACTGATGTACATATGCGAACACTTTCAATCACATTCACACATTAATGTCTCTGGTTCTCACATTATGGAGTTGCATTTATAACATAGAGATTACGTTACTATTCTCTTGCTTTGATTCTGATGGTTTAAATACCCTTCATTTGCGTTTACAGCGTGGCCAAGAAAGCTGTGAAGCCAACCCCAAAGGCTGGAAAGAAGCCGGAAGCTGAGAAGAATGGGAAAATGGGAGATGTTGGTGGGAAGATTGTAGTTGCTGCCTCACGCATGAGTGGGAGGTTTGTGACCAAGGAGAATGGCGAGGCAAAAGAGACATCCAAGGCCTTGAAATCCAAGAAGAAGGCTGTGGTTAAGAGGAAACCAAAGAAGTCCTCCAAAGCAACCAAAATCGACAACAGCGACGATGATGTTGATGCCTCATCTGAAGATGAGGCCATTGAAACCGCCAAGCAGGTTTCTGTTTCAAACAAACTCAAGAAGAGGCCTTCTTCATCTGCAGCAGAGGCCGTCTCTAAGAAACGGAGGACTTCCTCGACAAAGGTCGAGAGCCACAAATCTGACGAGGAAGAAGGTGGTTCAGCTGATGAAAAAGACGGCGAGGGTTCATCTGACGAGGAAGACAAGCCCCTGGCTGACTTTCTGAAGAAATCACCACTGGCAGTGGAAGCTTTGAAGGAGAAACTGAAGGGGAAGAAGGAGAAGGCAGGAGAAGGAAGTTCCGAAAATGAAGAGGAAGAGGAAACTGAAGCTGAAGAAGAAGCTGAAGCTGAAGAGGCAGCTGAAGAAGTAGTTGAAGAGCAAACTGAAGTTGGAAAGGAAGCTGAACTTGGAGAGGAAGCTGAAGCTGAACTTGGAGAGGAAGCTGAAGCTGAAGTGGAAGATAAAGCTGAACTTGGAGTGGAAGCTGAAGTGGAAGATAAAGCTGAAGTTGGAGAGGAAGCTGAAGCTGAAGAGGAGGCTGGAGAAAAAGAGTCTTCTTAGCCTTTTCTTTCGGTGGAGGAAAAAAAATAAGATTTAGAGTTTCGCGGTCTCTCTCCTTGTGCAGGTACCGTAGAAGACAGTTTAAGCCAATTTTAGGAAGCCATTGTTAAAGTTTGTGGCTTTTTTTTTTTGTTTTTAATTTATACAGGAACTCTTATTTCCCTAAATTTAGGGTTGTAGGATATTGTCGCTTAGGAAATGTGCAGCCATAGGGATTGAGGGTTGAAAAGCTTATCTCTTGAACTATGAATGTGAATGAATGTTTTCTATTTAATCTCCAAATCCATCTCTCGTATGAATTGTTTTTTTTTTTCACTTACCAGGCAAATAAGTTTTTTATAGTTCACATATTAAGAATTTTAAGATGGTATAAACCGCAGAATACTGTGATCTTGTTCTGATATAAACAAGAGATTAAGGCTCTTTATTAACTCACGCATAGGACTACAAACATAATCGAGCCTAAACAGTATTAAGCAAGTTCGATTTCGAGAAGATCAGAAAACCAAAAGGTGTACAGGTTTAGAATCCTGTATCTGTCATAAGTTTTAAATACCACTAACTAAACAACTTTTACTTGTCAACAAATCAAATTTGACTTCGAGATGTGCGACTGTGGTTTGTGTAGTGACTAGTGTGAGTCTAGTGACTAATTTTTTTAGCGGCGCTACTTTAAGTCCTTTTAGTGATTGAGTTTTGTACTGTGCACTATTTTACTGTCTCCTTTTCTATTTCACCAGTTTTTTTCAACTGTATCTCTAAATGATTATACAGAAGGCAGTACATGCTGTATTACAAGTTTACAACGAAACAAAAGACAACACTATTAACTAATCTTTAATTACTAACTGCTTACTATCACTATCGATTTCGAGGTAGGCTAATCCAATCCCACTCATGTCCGTTCGAAATTTATCCCGTATGTATGGGTATGGAACATGGCATGGCATATGAATCACCTAGTCTCGTATCCGTTAGAATTGATCCTCACCCGAATTAGTAAAAAAAAATTATATAGTGAATCATGATCCCATGTTTTATTAGGTTTCAATATTTTTTTATTTTTACATTTTTGGATAATCTATATAGAACTTTAGTAGTTAGTAGTAGCCGCTATTATTCCTTCCGATACCTGAAATGTACATCTCGTATACGGTTCCATCTTTTGGATGAATGAAAACAAAAACGTGTTTGTTAATTACTACTGAGCACCGAGTCCTGCCGCGTCACTTTACCCCATTCAAAGCTACCACAGGTCCACAGTTCTCATATTTATACCGCATTAGTTACATAATTTATTAGTATTAAGCAAAACATATGTTTACATAATTTATCCTTTTAACTTTTTTAATAATTGTGTACAACACACGTGACACAAAATTTAACCACCGTTAATCCATATATAAAAATTAATGAAGAAAAGAAGTGGCAGATGATGCTTGTGACCCTCACTAATGGCGCAATCAGTTAGTTACAAAGGACATTAAACAAATAAGACGGCAATGAGACAGAACTGATTAAGAAGACACATCCAACGGCTCATAACGTCTCTCAAGTCAAATCAACGACCAAAGACAAAACCTGGCCTTCGATTGCGACACGTTTCTCTCTCCGACAAACCATAACCAAGCGTTTCCCATCCGTACTTACTTCTCTCCCTCCTCCCCCTCTCTCTATTTCTCATTTTCTCTTCTTCTTCTTCTTCCGGTTAATCTAATATCCTGGAAACACGTTTTCAGATTCTATACATTCTAGGTTTTTGAAATTTTCTTCTTATATTCTCTTTTCCTTCGAGAGGGAGAGAGAGAGGGAGAGAGAGAGAGAGAGAGAGAGAGAGAGAGAGAGAGAGAGAGAGAGTAGTCGACACATGTATGCTTTTGCATGTGAGAGAGGGAGAAATTAAGATGAAACACTTTTCAATTCAGTTTTCAATTCTGAGCTTATCTCCATTAACTTTTGTTTCCAGATTCAGTTCCTTTTTTAAAAAGAATCTAGAGCTAAGAATTATTGATGAAACCCTAATTTGTGTCCGTACTCAGATTTATTCTTTCCTTTAATGGATCCATCGATCAAAATCTCGTTAGTTGTAATATTTACCAGATTTGATCTCAAGTACCTTGGATCTGTACTTGTATCTTCTTTTTCTTGTTTTATCTTTCTTTTTTAAAAAAAAATATTTTCATCGGTTTGCCCTTTTTTGTTTTCTTTCAGCATATTACATGCTTAGTGTATATACAAATGGTCATAAACAGATATGTGTGCGTGTATATATGTACTTGTATACGGTTGCTTTTGTTGATGGGGGAAAAGAAATTGACAGAAGAGAGTGAGCACACAAAGGGGAAATTGTATAAAAATTATATACGGTTGCTTTTGAGTGCTCACTCTCTTTCTGTCATAACTTCTCCTTCATGAATCTTCCTTATTCATTGAATTCTTGTGAATTTTTTTGTTCATATCTGTCTACGCATACCAAATTATGTATACATATGTTGCATCAACCTATCTTAATCTTTATATGCTTCTTTATGATCTCAATTTGATTGGAATATGCATGATACGCGCAGTTTCAATAACTTTTGTACATTTAATGATCATAGATTTTGTATGTGGATGTTGATGTGAATGTGTATATACTATTTGTTAGATTTCTCATAGAATCTTACGTCTTTTTAGGTTTCGTTCTTAGACTCGTAGAGGGATATGATGTTTGTATTCTAAGTACCTGTTAGGGATCCCTATCTATTATCACTGGAGTAAACATAAGTTTTTGCAGACTCCATCTCACAATTATATTGAATGGTTAGTCGTCTAAACCAAAGTTTGGAGCTGAGCTGAGCTCAAATTCTGGGGAACTGTTGTTGGTTATGTGAATATTTGTGATCTAAGGTCTTTATATAAATAGATGTGAGCAATCATGATTCAAGAGGGATAATCAGCCAGAGTTAGTAGAAGCGGTTGAAACTTATGTGGTTTAATCGATCTGTCGACTTATGAGCTTAGTGGTGAAGAAAATGATTATCGTCTATCACAGGAAAATTTGTACAACTTGACTAGGTTGTTAGATGATGAATATTAGAATAGTTGCAACTGTCGAATGATGGGATAGCTACAGGGAAAACACTGCTAAGTAATCTTTCCGTAAATTAATAAATGTGATTAGTTATGTTATAGTACATCCATGGTATATATCGCGGAATCACAATTTAAAAACATAAAAACGTGAAAAATTGGTATACTAGTTTGGTTGATGTGTCTTTTGTTCAGGTGGCCAGAACTGTAACACTTGGAACATTGTGGCTTTTTAGAATTTGACTTGCAGGGGTTTTGTCATCTTTCTGTCCAGTTTTTCATACACGAAATCAAACCATAAGCCCTTTCTATTTTCCATTTTCTTCGTCTCGTCACTCTTTCTGCGTCAGCTTGTTGCAAACTACTTGCATAGTTAACATGTTAAATGCCAAGATTAGTCTTTGGTACTAGAAATTGCAAGTTCTGAAGTATTTGATTGTTCGGTCAATAGGATTTATACGTATATTGTTATGGCATCCCCTTGCTTATCACTTTAGCTTGTTCTTTATACCAACTTTTTTTTTTGGTTCACTGTTATTGTTAGTCTACTAAAATTGTGTTTCTTCTATCTCATTACTAAAAAAATAAAAAAATCGTATTCTGTGATGAATCCTAAAACGACAAGCTTTGTTATATGTTAACGAACAGGACCAAATAGAGTAGACTCCATCCAAGAGGATCTAGCCGTGAAAGGAGGAGTTTCTATGTAAATATAATATAATCTGGTTTGTTTTGCTGATGTAATTAAATTGCAAAAATGAATGGCTGCTCTGATGTGTTTCGAACACATGGATTGCCGACACATGCATGCAGAGGATCTAGCCGTGAAATACAGACAACAGGAGAAAGAAAACGTCGAGTCATGTGGAAAAAACAAGTAAAAAAGTTACGAAACCTTTTAATTTTAGTACAGTAAAATTTGTTAATTAATAAATTGTGATAAATTTTTGTTTGAGAGATCTAACATCGACACGTGTCTCAAATTAGTCTCAAAACGATAGCATTTGCGACAGATCGGCCTTATTATGTGACAGTTTTTGTACACATTATTATTATATAGTCCGGAACATATTTGTCCAAATATGTGTAACTTTAGGTGTGAAAAGAAATTAATTTTGCCACCGATTATCGACAGAAATTAATTGGGCTCACGAGTCACGAGCCCACCACCAAGTAAATTTATTTTCCACAAAAAAAAAAAAAAAAAATAACTTCACTGATTTTTACTGGATTTTGATAAAGCAGCTCGGTAATTAAAATCCACAAAAATGAAGGGCTCAAGATGTGCTTAGAGCACATAGATACCCAACACACGCGCGCAGAGGATCTGACCGTAGAATGTTGTGCCGGGTACGAGAAATTGCGTCAGATTGCAAAGAGCCAAAGGGCTTTTTCTTCGCCTTCATCCAGTCTCTGTCTGATCGGTGGCGATCGCTTTCTCCATGGAAAATCTCAGCTTTCACGATGGTAACATCTTCAATCTCCTCCACACAAGGTCCAAGGAGCCAAGTCATGTACGTTTCACTCATTTTTCTTCTCTTTTTCTCCATTTTCCTCTGCGTCCAATTCGGACTGTTCTTTCGTTCTCTCTCATTGCTAGGGCTTTAGTTTGATTTATGGAGGTGTTAGCATTTAGTTGAATCCTTAGTTTTCCAATTCTTACTTCAACCTGTAATTTTACCATCTGCGGCAAACTAATGATGTTTGTCTGTGCAGGACGTTGATCAAAGAATGCAAATACACTCTTCCTTGGTTCGGAGACTTTCTCAGGAACAGGAATTGGAGGTAGTGCTTTCGTTTTACTTTTATGTCTTAGTGTTTTTGCACTTTATCTATCTTCACTGAAATCCGATCAGATGAATGTGTCTTCTGTAATTACTGAAGCATTGGCTATGTTGAATCTGCTACTTAGGAGTATTATTATACGGATTTAATTGTGTGAAGGTGTTTGTCGTTGTGTGGCAGGGACATCAAGGCTGCGTTAATGCTCTGTCTTGGAACTCTAATGGTTCACTGTTGATATCTGGATCAGATGATTTGAGAGTATATGAAACTTTCATTTAGATACCAGCTAAACACTCTTATGATCTTGCTTTTGTGCTTGCACTTCTTACTTTGCTTTTTTTTTTTTTTTTGGGATTTGCAGCTTAATATCTGGAATTACTCCAGTCGGAAGCTTTTGCATTCTGTAGATACAGGGCATACTGCGAACATATTCTGTACAAAGTTTGTCCCTGAAACCTCTGACGAGCTTGTAGTATCTGGAGCTGGAGATGCTGAAGTATATAAAATTACTCCTTCTGGATTGTTCTTTCATATGGTTTTGAATTCAGTATTCAATTAGTTTTCTGATGATTTTTTTTTCCTTTTGGGGTGTGTGCGTGTGTTTGTCGTATATTATAGGTTAGGCTATTCAATCTCTCCGGGGTAAGCAGTAGAGCAGATGATGAAAATGCTGTTGCACCATCGGCATTGTACCAATGTCACACCCGGAGAGTGAAAAAACTAGCTGTAAGACCTTTTTAATCGGTATTTGAGCCTTCCGCTTTGAGCTTTTTTGTATACTCAGATGTTTTTACCGTCATGTAGGTCGAACCTGGTAACCCCAATGTTGTATGGAGTGCTAGTGAAGATGGGACTCTACGGCAGCATGATTTCCGGGAATCTACCTCTTGTCCTCCTGCTGGGTCTGCTCACCAAGAATGCCGCAGTGTTCTCGTAATCTCCAAACTCTCGTTACATTGTTTGCAATTACGTTTCTGTTTCTCCAGTGTCCATCTTGGCTTTAACTTTCTCCATATTCTTGTTACTTGTGTGCTTTCATGATTCTTAAATCAGTTTTCTAAAACATTTTAAAATCTTGCTCGTATTAAGCAAATTGTTAGCTGCGTGCTTAAATTTTCAGACGGAGTGCCATATTTTGGTATATGCACCTTGTATTTTCCAGTATATATCATGTGTGGATGTTTGAATATCATATGAGCCTGAGGTATCTGGATACTTCGTATACGTATAAGATATGGCGTGAATTTTTTCGAATCCTTGTTGATGGCTCTGAATTTTGCAGCTTGACCTGCGGAGTGGTGCCAAAAGAGCACTAGCTGATCCTCCTAAGCAAACTCTCTCCCTGAAGTCTTGTGATATAAGTGCCACAAGACCACACCTACTTCTCGTTGGTGGAAGGTATTTGCCTCCATGTTTCTGAATTAGAGTGTTTTCCTTTCCTTAAAATTAACTGCTTTTTCTTTTCTTTCCTCTTTGACAGTGATGCATTTGCTCGTTTGTACGATAGAAGGATGCTACCGCCATTGACATCATCTCGAAAAAGGATGCCTCCACCTCCATGCGTCAATTATTTCTGTCCCATGCATCTTTCCGAACGTGTTAGTTTAATTTGATTGATATATATTCTACGAGTTTGGCATTGCTGTGGTGATGTTGTATTCTTGTTCAAAGTTTTTTTTTCCAAACTCACTGTCCGCTTCATCTTTGAAATATTTCAGGGGCGAACGAATCTGCACCTAACTCATGTTACCTTCAGTCCTAATGGCGAAGAAGTTTTGCTCAGTTACAGTGGGGAGCATGTGTACCTGATGAATGTAAATAATGGTATTGCTGTTGAAATGCTTGATTGCTTCTTTAAGCTTAAATTCTGTGAATATCTGTTGATTCTTTCCTTTGTTTGCTAATTGTAGGCATTGGAACCATGCAATACACACCTGGAGATGTAGCTAACTTGTTTTCTTTCAGTAACATCCCCAACGATGTAGAATCTCCACCTAAGGTTTCAATCACACCTCGAAATGGCTTCTACAAAAATAGCAACGCTGCAACGGTTCGCACCCCTCCCTTCCCTTTGTGATTGTTCTAGAAAGTGACATTGTCATTCCATTTTTTAGTGCATCTGACTCCATTCTTTTCAGGTAAAGAAGTGCACTGAATTGGTAGAAATTGCTAAACGGTCTTTAGAAGAGGGTACAGATGTTTTCTACGCAATCGAGGCAGCGAATGAAGTCCTGGATGCGCATTCTAATGATATAGAGTCCACGCTAAGGCATGAATGCCTTTGTACTCGTGCCGCATTGTTGCTCAAGGTCCTTTAGAACTGGTCTCTATAACTACCATGAATCTTTACACTACTCCTCTCTGATAACCTCAATCAGCTGAATCCTTTATTTTCCAGAGGAAGTGGAAGAATGATGCTCATATGGCCGTAAGAGATTGCCAAAAGGCTCGGAGAATTGATGCATCATCTTTTAAAGCTCATTATTACATGTCTGAAGCGTTGCAGCAAGTAAATTCATAACTCTGATCACAGTTAAATTTGTTTGGTTTACAATATGACATACATATGGTCCTGCAATATGCCTTTATTTTAGTCTTCCTTCCTTTTCTTACACATTTGTGCTTTTACACAGTTGGGAAGATGTAAAGAAGCTCTAGATTTTGCGACTGCTGCACAACAATTGAAACCATCAGATACCGATATAGTGGCAAAGGTGGAGAGTATTAAAAGGGATCTTCAAGCAGGTTTGTTACCACTAATGTATGTCTTTTCTGGCAGATAAATTGCTTAGTTGTTATTTACTTTTCCTGCTGTTTCTGTTTTCCTCTTCGAGCTAGGATAGAGTTTGGAGATGTGTCTCCTTAATTGTTTTGTATATGCTTTTCGATAAACTATAACCATGGAGAAAGAGATTTCCTTTTACATTTTAATATTCTTGGGCTTGTCCTTTGATTGACAAATCAGCTGGAGCTGAAAAAAATGAAGAACCAGAAGGTGGAACTGCTAGAGTACTCTCTTTGAGCGACATACTATATAGATCAGAGGCCAACAGTGACAGTTCACATGATATGTCGAGATCCGAAAGAGAAGAATCTGATTATGATGAGGAATTGGAGGTTGATATCCAAACTTCCATGTCGGATGACGAAGGACAAGATACAGACTCAAATGCGATGCGTGGCAGTCTAAATCTACGAATTCATAGAGTAGATGATGATAATAAGCCCGTGGAAAATACTGGTGATAATGCCTCCTCAGGAACTGCATCGTCATCTCAAAATGATAGAACCTCTTATCAGGTTAGTTTTCAGATTATGTAAGACAAAGTTAGCAGATTGAGTGTGTTTCATACTCTTCGATGATTTGATGGTTACTATCTACACTATTGGTTTCTTGGTGATTACAGCCAGAGGGAGCCGTGGATATGAAGCGTAGATATGTTGGCCACTGCAACGTTGGAACTGATATTAAGCAAGCCAGTTTTCTCGGCCAGAGAGGTAGGTTTGTTCCGGTTGCAGATTTCATGTTATCTGAATTTGAAACGTCAATACGACAATACTGAGTTTCTTTAAGCATTTTGTAACCAAATTTCAGGTGAATATATTGCGAGTGGAAGCGATGATGGTAAGTGGTTTATATGGGAGAAACAGACAGGAAGGCTTACGAAGGTGCTTGTTGGCGATGAAGCAGGTTTTTGTTTTTCACTTTTTTCCATTACACAAGTCTCGAATTAGTTGGCTAAGCAATTCACCTTTTCTGTTTCTTTTCAAGTTGTGAACTGCATACAATGCCATCCGTTTGATAGCGTTGTAGCAACGAGTGGAATCGATAACACAATAAAGGTAAGCAAACGCACAAAAGCTATCATCCTTTTTTGTTTTGTTATCATGTAAGATCTCTTAAATTGACCTTTGCAAGTAAAAAATGTGTGTGAAGATATGGAGCCCAATCGCATCAGTCCCATCGATTGTTGCGGGTGGATCAGCTGGACCTGCAACTTCCAATGTAGTGGAAGCAATGGAGAGTAATCAACATAAGCTAAGCCGCAATCGAGAGAACCCTCTGTAAGTCATCCTAGGATACTTCCTTCAATGGCTGTCTCCGAGTTGATAGAAGCTAATTTGGTGCTTTCTTGTTGTTGGTTGATCCATTTGCAGGTCTGTGGAGCTTCTGCAGAGGTTTAGGATGCAAGAGTTTGCAGAAGGAAACTTTCACCCATTTGAATGTACTCAGAGCTAAAAAGCAGGAGGAAACTGTATAGGTAAAAACTAAAAAGTGATGGTGAAATAACAATGGCTTTGAATAAGAAGGTTTCAAATGTTGCAAAAGCTCTCCTCTCTGTAAAACTCACGCACAGCTTCCTTTTAGGCTTTTTGGTGTTGTTGTGCTTGTGTACAGTTTCGACTGTAAGAAATTAACCCTTATTTCCTTTGAATTTGCATTTGTTTTTTGTTTTGTGTTTTTAGTTTGGACACAAGACAACACAGTGGTTTATGTGTGTCCAATTTCGTTATTTTAATAGAGATTTTAGCATGAATTCGGACCATCTATACTTCAATTCTGACTAATCCCACCAACGTGCTTCTTTGTATAGAGATGGTGGGATTAGATATTCATATAATTCTGACTAATCACACCAGCTGTTATTAGATATTCATATAATACGACTTCCTAATCAATAGCTCCAAAACATTCCTTGGAACGCATCAGATATTTTCGCTTCTCCCTGCTTTGAAGAAAGTGATCCGAAAAAAACGATAAGCTGTCATGATACTTTTCTCTTTTATTTTTATTGGTTAATCATGCACAACCGTGTCATACTATAATAGAATCTGATTAAAATTTATCAACTTTTGTAAAATATTGACTACTAAAACATGATTTATCTATAAAATGTGAACTTCCTATTTTCAAACACTTTTCAAAACATTTGCCCTTGATATTTTTCTAGTAATTATTTAAATCTTGACGTTATTGAGCAAATATCAAAGACAAAACTGGAATTGAGCCATATGGTTTGAGAAACAACATATTATAGACGATTTCGAGCTATTCTTTTCATAGTCATACTCAGCAGAAACTTATAACTTTATTCTTGTTTATGGAATGATTTTAAACAAACTTTTCAATTTTATATACGAAATGTTGGGTGGAACCACCGTAGACGATAAGGGGACAAAAGGCATTAGACCGTTGGAGGGAATTATTGACATTATTTTAAGTGCGTTTCGAGTTCTGGTTAATAATTGATACCTATTCCTCTTTCTTCGACGATGTTATTCGTGAGGAATTATAGTAACTAAAGCATTCTATCGACTAAACCAATCAACAAAACTCGTGAATTAGAGAAGTCAGATAGTATCCTGTTGTTATAGGAAGTATTTAAAATAAAATTATGCATGACCCAACATCTAGACCTAATTTTGGCCAATGAATTAAGGGGAAACAAAACTCAAACGAAATTGTTCAGAATCTTTTTATTAAGAATAAAATCTTGCAAATAATTTGCCATATGTAGAAAATCAGAAGATAAAAATTTATGCATCAACAGTACAAATAAAATTTAATCTTTTACAACTGCTGAAAAAAAAAACAATACAAACAAAAACATTTTTCCATACAACCCTTTATGTCAAAAAAGAAAAAAAAAAATAAAATACAACCACTCAGAACTAAAAATATTAAAAAGAAAAAAGGAAAAAAAATGGAAGGTTGTATTCTTTCTTTTTTTTTTGAATCAAAAAATATTTCGAATGTAAAAGTGAATGTTGCCTTGTGATAGGGAGGAGTATATATAATATAACTTGGTTTACTCCTTGTATTCATTTGAGCACACTGTATCGCCATCTTCACCATTTCTCTTACTTTTTCATCTTTAATGGTGAACATGAAATTGCACTTCTTCAGCTGTGAGTGTCTATTCTCATGGATTCCTCTTTGCCTGAAAACTAATCAAACCTCATGGATTAACTACAGCTTTTCTTAATCCTCCTCTCCATCATCTCTTTTCACTCTAATTCCGTTTTCATTTTCCTTGAGATTCTCCGGAACAACACCAGAAAGAGACAAACCTATTTTTCAATGGAGGAAGAACGGCGAATTCTGTTCGGGAAATACGAGATGGGAAGGCTTTTAGGCAAAGGAACCTTCGCGAAAGTCTATTACGGCAAGGAGATCATCGGCGGCGAGAGCGAGAGCGTCGCCATCAAAGTCATCAACAAGGATCAAGTACTGAAGAGACCAGGGATGATGGATCAAATCAAGCGCGAGATTTCAATCATGAAGCTGGTTCGTCATCCCAACATCGTCGAATTGAAAGAGGTCATGGCTACAAAGACCAAGATCTTCTTCGTCATGGAGTTCGTTAGAGGCGGCGAGCTTTTCGCTAAGGTCGCCAAGGGTAAGCTCCACGAGGACGCCGCTCGTAAATATTTCCAGCAATTGATCTCGGCTGTTGATTTCTGCCATAGCAGAGGCGTTTCTCATCGCGATCTGAAACCTGAGAACCTTCTCCTCGATGAGAATGGGGATCTGAAAATCTCCGATTTCGGTTTGTCAGCGTTGCCGGAGCAGATTCTCCAGGATGGATTGCTTCATACCCAGTGTGGAACGCCGGCTTACGTGGCGCCGGAGGTTCTCAGGAAGAAGGGATACGACGGGGCAAAGGCGGATATCTGGTCGTGCGGCGTCGTTTTGTATGTGCTCCTCGCCGGGTGTTTGCCGTTTCAGGACGAGAATCTGATGAACATGTACCGGAAGATTTTCAGGGCGGATTTTGAATTTCCGCCGTGGTTTTCGCCTGAATCGAGGAGATTGGTTTCGAAACTCCTCGTCGTTGATCCCGATCGACGGATCTCGATGCCGGCCATCATGAGGACGCCATGGCTCCGGAAAAACTTCACTCCGCCGTTAGCTTTCAAAATTGACGAACCGATCTGTTCTCCGAGCAACAACGAAGACGAGGCTCGCGATTTGGAAGAAACGGAGCCGATATCGCCGAAATTCTTCAACGCTTTCGAATTCATCTCGTCGATGTCGTCCGGATTCGATCTGTCGAGCTTGTTCGAGAGCAAAAGGAAGGTGCAATCGGTATTCACGTCACGGTCTCCTGCGACGGTGATAATGGAGAAGATCGAAACGGCTACCAAGGAGATGAACATGAACGTAAAGACGACGAAGGATTTCAAGGTGAAGATGGAGGGGAAAACGGAAGGGAGAAAAGGACGGCTCTCAATGACTGCGGAAGTGTTCGAAGTAGCGCCGGAGATCTCGGTGGTGGAGTTTTGCAAAGCCGCGGGAGACACTTTGGAGTACAATAGGTTATACGAAGAAGAAGTCCGGCCGGCGTTGAACGACATCGTCTGGTCATGGCACGGCGACAATACTGCGATTAATCAGAAGTCCGATGAGAGCACCACTAGTTGAATCAGGAGTTTTGGTTCTGAGTTTACCGGTTCTCGGCTAATGTATTGTATTATAAGAACTGTTACATTGAACCTATATTTTCCTTGGTTTAACTTCGAATTCGGATATGTTTGGATTCGGTTAGCATTGGATTTTATGGTTCGGTTAGGATTAAAGAAGGTTTGGTTTATTGGGAATCGGTTAGGATTATAGTAGTTTGGTTTGCTGGGAATTTTGTTCCCACTTCCCAACTGGTTTATTGAAACTGAAAAAACGGAAAGGACTGTCGGATGTGAGTCGGGTTGGTTTAGATTCTTTACAACACTGACACGTGTAGTGTCTCAGAGACTTCGAAAAGATTTACCTTCTGTTACCAAGTCAAAATCATCGAGGGATATTAGAGTTAGTGGAGAGGATTAAGTCAGAACAAAATAAAGTTTATTTATTTATCCAAAGACTTTTCTTGAATTTTGTTTTCTACATGCCCAATTTCAGTTGTCGTTAAGCATAATTATAAGCTATTAATGGGATGAGTATAATGCTAACCTGAACCTCCTTCATAAATGAGCAGACGATCTACTATTTTATTCATACATTATTTTCTATCAAAATTACCGATTAACCCAATGTTTGCTATATATATGGGACAACTTCGTTCATGTAATCTTATTTCGGTAGAAACATAAGGAAAAAACTAATAATTCCTATCTGAGTTTGTACTTTGGTTAGAGAGTCAATACCATTGAAATAAAAAAAAGTATCGACTCGATCATTCTACAAAATTCGAAGAAGTAAGTGGAAAAAAATCCAAACAAAGAAAGATAATTAAAATGAATACAGACAAAACAAGGAGTAAAGAAAAAAAAGAAGAAGAGATGAGGTTCACCAGCAAACTCAATCCACGGAATGTCCAATTAAAAAAATGGAGCTTTCATTATAAATTAATTTCCCAGAAAACCATCAATCAATCAGTGGCTAACATGGGATTTTAGGACAAGGATTGTGTCACAATCAGAAAGTGACTCCACCATCAAATGGATAATAATCAAATCGAAAAGAAAGGAGTGCTTGTGTTTGATTTTAGAGTTAAACTATTTTAGGAGAAGAGAACACCAATGAGATTATTACTGGTGCGTATTTGTGTCAGTGTGTCTGTGGTCATAGTAGAAACAGAAAATGACATTTTGGAACATAAAAAGGAGATTATAAGTTTTATAGTAACATTTAACAGATGTTCAACCTCCTAAGGAAGAGGGGGCTTTCATGTCATGTAGGGTCCTCCATGTTCAAAAAAAAAAATCGCATCCAAATGCATTGCATTAATCCATTACTAGCTTTCTGATGTTTGATGTTTAAACGATAATACTGGATTAGTGCAATGCATTTAAGAAAAAAAAAAGAAAATCTCAATGGAAAATCCAAGTCCGCAAAGGTTCGATTGATGAAGTAATAATCTTCAGACTCAAGGATAACATTATTCCACCATGTTCAAATCACAACCTAACTTCGATGCACTCGCTTGATCCAATCTATTAAAGATTTGAATAGGAGGTAATTGTCCCTAGTTTCGATTTCAAGCATTCATTGAAAAAATATTGTATCTAACTTGGCTAAAACCAATATTACTAGTAACGATAATCTACTAAAAAAAACCGGCCTTGATTGGTAAAGTATTTAGAAGAGCATTAGGCTTATGGGGCATGTGGTGCTGAAACTGTATGCTCTTGACTAATATATATTTTATGTGATTGGTAGAGCTGTGAGCTATTTTATTCTAACTTTTTGTTAAAATATTTAATGTGTATGTTGATATTTATTTTAATACATTATATATATATTCTATAAATAACATAAGATTTTTCTATTTTTTTTATAAATTAATTAATAATTATTTCATAATAATTTCATATTTAAATTATATTCATTAAATTTTAATGTTATTAAATTATTATTTTATGAATAATACATTAATGATAAAAATAAGTTTCAAAATTATAATATTTTAAATTTAATATAAATATAATTTTTGATTTTTTATCATTGTAAAGAAATAAAATATAATTATTTTAATATTTTTTAATATTTTAAAACCTCAATGTTTTGGAAAAGCTTCATTTCAAAGCAGGGAGGGAGGAGTAGTTTAGATAGCATTAACAGTTTCTAAATGCTCTCCTAAATGCTCTATTAATAAAAGTTGATTGGATTACAAAGAGCATAATGCTATTTTAAATGCTCTACCAATCAAGGCCGATTGATTCATGATAAAAATAGTAAAAACTAACAATATATCGGTTTCAAAATACAATAAAGCTTTATTTTGTTGGGGTTTTGCCACAGAAGGAAAGGAACCCCAATGTATTTGTCTTGGTCAAACCGCTGCAACAATTTGCCTGAAGGTTTGGTCCGTTTCAGGTGGTTGTCATGTTTAGCTTGTTGACCCAGTAGCCGAGTTGCTCAGCAACACAGTTCGATCCAGTTGACCCGTAGGAACTGAACTTGTTAACTGAGTTTTCAACTCCCAAAAACCCAAACACATCATCTTCAAACACAGGGCTCAGCTTTTTCATCTCTTCAAGACTCAGGTTCTGAAGTTCACATCCTCTTGAGACACAAACTCCAACTAGTTTCCCAACTACGTCATGAGATGACCTAAAAGGCATCCCCTGTGAAGAAGCAAAACAAAACAAACAAAACTGTATTATCTTCTTGAATTTAGCAACAAAAACAAAAAGGAAAATATTGTTGAATCAAAACAGCATTACCTTCTTGACAAGGTAATCGGCGAGAGTAGTAGCATCAAGGTGTCCTGCGGGGAGACTTTTCTTAATCCTGTCTTGGTTGAATGTGACATTCTGAGCAAACTCCGCAGAAACATCGATCATTCCCATTATTGTCTTGGTACTATCGAACATGGGTTCTTTATCTTCTTGAAAATCTCGGTTGTAAGCGAGGGGAAGTCCCTTGCACAATGTTAGGACAGTGACAAGATCGCCTATGACTCTAGCAGATTTTCCTCTCACAAGCTCCATTGGGTCTGGATTCTTCTTCTGCGGCATTATACTGCTTCCGGTTGAGACGGAATCGCTTGGAGTCATGAAACCAAACTCCTCAGACGCCCAGAGTACCCACTCTTCTCCAAGCCGTGACAGATGAATGGCTGTGTTGGAATTTGCATATAGGAACTCCAACACGAAATCTCGGTCTGAAACTGCATCGATGCTAGTTGAAAATAGAGGGGAAAAAAAAGACTAATTAAATGAGAATCCGCAAAACTAAAGAGCAGGAAGTAATAGAATCGATGTAATCTATACAAAGAACGAGGAACATACCTGTTTCTCATTGGTTGGGTAAACCCAAGAGCATTTGCCGTCATAAACCTATCAATAGGTAGACCGGTTCCAGCCAAAGCACAAGCTCCTAGGGGACAGACATTTAGCCTCCCTCGACAGTCAATATAACGACCAGCATCACGTTCAAGCTGCCATAATGCACACAAATACCAGTCAAGAAGCAGGATTCAAAGTGAAAACACATACATATAGAGATCTCAGTACATGTAAGAACCTATGAACCTGGTAAAGCTAATTACGGCAATAAGAAGTTCCAAACCTGCTCTACATAAGTTAAGAGGACATGCGGGAGTAAAACAGGCTGAGCCCTTTGAAGATGAGTATAGCCAGGAACAATCAAAGCCTCATTCTTCAAAGCCAATGCAACAAGTGATGTCTGAAGGTATTTGATTTTGACGATGATCGAATCAATAGCATCACGACACCAAAGCCTGAAATCAGTAGCGACTTGGTCATTTCTGCTGCGTGCTGTGTGGAGTTTCTTCGCAGGTTCGCCAATTAGATCAGTAAGGGCAGCTTCGATGTTCATGTGCACATCCTCTCGATCAGTCCTCCATTCAAATTTATCCGCTTCAATCTGTCTCTCGATAACATCAAGACCACTCAAAATGCTATCTCTGTCGCTATCAGTTATTAGCTCCTGTAAGATTTGAAGAAATCAAATTCAGTCATATCTAAAATAATTTTATGATATTAATTAAAAGAAAGCACCAAGTAAAGCAAAGTGGTACCTGGTGAGCGAGCATTGTAGCATGAGCTTTGCTACCCATAATGTCCTGCTTGTACAGAACCTTATCGAAGGAAATTGACTCGGTGAACTTCTCGACCTTCTCTGTCACACTCTCCTCGAACCTTCCACCCCACAGCTTCACCTCCTTTGAGGCCGCGTCCTCGTCATCGTGGCTCATTGAACGCAACGGTGGCAGGCACCGTGACTTGTTTACCGGCGGCAAAAATGAGACGGGACGGTGAGTGGAAGAGGGAGGATTGGAACGCGACGGAGAGAAGAGGAGACTCTGTAAGAAAGAGAGATCAATTGCTCCCATTGAGCTCTTAGGTGGAGGAGAAAGAGAAAGGGTTTCGAGGTCGTCAAATGGGGTTTTTCGTTTTTGCGGCGACAACAGTCAGATGCTTATGTATACCGGTCAAAGGAAACAAGCACATTTTAACCGGATTGGTTCGATAGAGATTTTTTTCGTTTTGTTTAAAATGAAAGAACTCGAATATCAATTGAACATCATCTGTTTGGTTTAATACGATTTCTTTCTGTATATCGTTGTGTTACTGAAAGCTTAGAGCTTTGAAATTCTGATAGATTGATAGTCCATAAAAATGGATTTGACTAATCCCATTAAATTTAAACCTCACATCACTAAGTGAACCTGGGAGAACCATATATTTCTACTCCCTCTATAAGTTGCTTTAGAAGAAAATTTTTTTTTTTTTAAAATATAAACATTTTTCACCTTTTACTTTATTGATTATTGTGTGACCAATTATATTTTACAGTTTTTTTTTTTTATGATTGGTTGAATTGCAATCTAGGGCTGGCTTGTAAAATGGCAACAAAGAGAGAAGGAACATTTGAAATAGCAATAAATGACTCACAGCTTCTGAATCACTCTTAACTTAGCACTTCTAGCTCTGCGATTCAGTTTCTCCTCTTCCTCTGAAGGCGTTATTGGTCTCTTTGTCAGTACTACTCCCTTGGAACTAATCACAGTCTGTTTGATCCACGCTTCTCTCTCTTTTAATTCCTTGTCTATACGTTCTTCGATTTGCCTTTCCGGTTTTACACTCACCTCTGTGTTTGCTTCTTCTCTTTGAAACCCCAAAATCTCGAGGAACGTTTGTTTGACAACCCGATCCTCCAGACTGTGAAAGGAAATGACTGCAAGCCTCCCACCTGGAGAGAGGACATCGAAGGATGAGTACAGAGAGTTTTGTAGCGTCTTGAGTTCGTCGTTCACTGCAATCCTTAGCCCTTGAAACACACGTGTTGCAGTCTTTATCCAACCTTGTCTGCCTCCTACAGCATTTCACAAAATGGAGTCAATTTACTCTGTGGCTCGTAATGAAGATTCAAAGATTATCAACTCCTAAATGTCTAATGTTTTTATGATCTTGTCGACAGTACCCAAATCTTTAACTAGGAACACTAACTAGAACAACGCATACCTCTGCTTGGTGGTGACATGCCCCGAATGAGATCCACCAGTTCACCAGTAGAATGTAACCCACCATTAAGCCGAGCCTTAACAATTCTAGTTTGAAGTAAATGCCAATTGCTTTCTTCACCATAATCTCGTAGGACTCTCCCCAGTTCAGATTCTGGCCAAGAATTCACTATATCTTCTGCTCTCAGAGTCGCCTGTCACATGTTAGCGGATAATAAGTTAGAAGAAACTTCTTGCAAAAACTCCAAGAGATTCAGAAGCATGAAGGTTAGTTCTACTCACCTGAGGATCCATTCGCATATCCAGAGGTCCCTCTTGGAGAACGCTAAACCCTCTTTCGGGATTGTTTACCTGCCAGATAAAGTTTTTACAAGCGTGAGTGAGAGATGTCAACAACAATACAAAGGAAACGCAATCAGTTTGCTTTGTAAAATCACAATTTACCTGCATAGATGACATCCCAAGGTCCATAAGAATGCCATCAACACCTTCATCTAACAGTTCCGGATGTGTATCAGCGATAGCAGATTTGATGTGTTTGAAGTTCTTCAACACGATGGAAGCCTTCAAAGTTGGATGCATGAGAGAATCAATATGAAATTGACCCAGTTTTCGAGCCACTGGATCAACATCCATTCCAACAAAATGCTTCAATTCAGAGTGGCTTCGAATTATCTGAAAGATATCAAATAGCAAAGAAACATCTAAAAACACTCATGGTAGAATACGAATTTGTTCAATTTCAGCTAATTAATCAACAATTTCCTCAGATTCTGGAAACAATTACAAGGAACTTACAGAAGAAGAGTGACCGGCAGCGCCAAGTGTACAATCCACAAAGCTTCGCAAGCGAACGGAAGAGAAAATGTCGTTAACTTCTCCGAGCAGCACAGGCACATGCGAGGACGGAGCCTCGCCGCCGTCGGCGATCTCATACTCTCTGCTCGAACGTGTCCTCCTCTTTTCCTTATTCACCACTGCTTCCGCCGTCGCTTTTGCGACCTCAATCTCTTTCCTCCTCTTCCTCTTCTCTTTCTCCTTCTTCTTCGTCTCGCTCGAACTGAGATTTCCCGCAATTACATTGATACTACGCCGAGGAAGGCGTAATAGAGCCTTGTTATTGTTGCTCGTGAGAATCGAAGAGCATACAAACAGTTGCTTCACCATAATCGCTCCCGCCATTTACGTTTCTTCTTCTCATGCCTCTTTCGCCATTGTCGTCGTATGAGCTGAAGAACAAATTAACTGGTATGAAATCTTTAACACTGGAGAGAGAGAGTGTGTTTATTTATTTGGGCCAGCCTATTATATCTGAAAATATGGGCCGGCCCATAATTACTGAAAAACAACATCCTTTTCGCTTTCTAAGCAGCGAAATGCGCGTGGTTTCGTTGCCCTAGAACCGGCAGGAAGTTAAAACGAAAACGCTCGTTCTTCGGTGGTGAGCGGCGGTTGTAATCGACATCGACGCCGGAGCGGCGCCGACGACCTCGCCGAACGGTGATTCTATTCGTTCCCTATCAATTTCATCGGGAAATTTTCAAATCCCTCGTGGTTTAATCGATATGCCGCCTCCAGGTAATTGTTTTTTCGATGGAGATTTTGTTTTTGTTTTTGTTTTTTTCAGTCAATTGAATTGGCCAACCACCATGAAAATATCTCTGTTTCCGAGCAAAAAAAAAACAGTAATGTAATCCGAATAGTAACAGTTGAGGGGTTTATGTGTAGAAATCTCGAAAAGGGTATTAGACGCGAAGCTTGAAGCTTGCAAATTCGCATTCTCGAAGCTAAGTGCGGTTAAAACGACGAGAATGAAGAACTATAAGCAATTACGTACCTTGCTTATGTTGAAAGAAATATCTCGACGTGGTGCTGATCGAGACTTTCTTAAAGTAACCTTGTAACTAGATTCAAATCTCCATGACAGTCTGAGCTTATTAGTATCAAACCACTCAATATTTGCTTATAATGCCAAAGTTACGTTCTTTGCTTCAGGATCCGGAAAACAGTGTAACCCGAATTCTGTGTTCTGTTCTAAAGCAAGTGGTAAGTACACATCTTTATGCTTTTAGAGTAAATTGATGGTAAAGTACACATCTTTATGCTATATGGCTATTTTAAAAAAAAATATGTGCAGGTGAGTAACGCAGACCGGTCTCTGAAGTCTCTTCGTGGGTTTCACTATGAGACATTGGATGATCAAGAGAAGCAACAGGTGACGAGGATGATAGCAAGTGTACAAGGAATGGGTAGTAGAAAATACGAACCAGAAGCTGTTGAGCATCATCAAGATGACATGGCTGAGCCAATGGAAATGGAGATTTATTTGGGAAACGGAGATGATTCCGTTGGAGCGGATTTCTGTGACATTGTCTTGAATCCGATCTCATGGCCTCTGGAGTCCCAACTAACTCTTGAATGGGTTGAGACTTTGATGGGTTTGCTAAACCAGTTCACATGGAAGAACTCGGTTTCCGAGTTCCCTGTGGTATTGCCACATTCTGTGGCTGTTTCTCTGGTGGATTGTGCTTCGCAGATTCTAGACAAAGAAGCCAACTGCGTTAAAATCAATTGCTCTAGTGAGGATGCCAGAGTGATTGTGGTTGGAGATCTCCACGGTCAGTTACACGATCTCCTCAAAATCTTTGATCAATCAGGAAGACCTTCACAGAACCAATGGTTTGTGTTCAATGGTAATTATATTGGTCGAGGTTCTTGGAGCCTAGAAGTGTTCTTGGTTCTCTTAGCTTGGAAGGTACACAAATAGTTTCATTACTTAATATTAACATGAAAGTGTTAGATAGGTTTTCTTTGATTCTATCTGCTTTATCTTCTTGTTTCAGTTCATGGCACATTATTCTTAATCTGATCGTCACCTGTTGTTTCTAACTACAGATTCTGATGCCAGAGAATGTGTTTTTACTTCGAGGGAGCTCTGAAACAAGAGTATCTGCAGAAGAGCTTGATTTCTTGAAAGAAACATGTGACAGATACGGTGAGCACGGTCCAATGCTATACTCCAAGTGTATCGACTGTTTCAAAATGTTACCTTTGGCGTCGGTGATATCAGATAGCGTCTACACAACTCATGGAGGTCTCTTTCAAAGTTCTCGAATCCAAGAAGATAGCGCGAATCCGTCTTTGTTGTTGGGTTCTTTAGAGGAACTTGACAAGATTGAGAGGAGACAAGTTGGCGAGAATGATGATGAGAATATAACTCTTAACCATGTTTTATGGTCTTGTCCATGGATGGCTGATGGTCTGAGCGAAAGTAATTACAAGGGACTTCTTTGGGGAGCTGATTGCACCGAGACTTTCCTAAAACAGTCAAACTTAAAGGTAAGTGAAGAAGTTCTTTGGGAAAAAACTGCTACTGATCCAAAATGAAAGTTAATTTGTTTGTATTTCTAATCTTAGATGATTATAAGATCACATGAAGGCCCTGATGCAAGAGCAGATCGAGAAGACATGGGAAACATGCTAAGCGGGTACTCGGCAGATCATGAAGTAGAATCTGGAAAGCTTTACACAATCTTCAGTGCTTCAATGTTCTCACAGGTGATTTTCCTTAACACTCGTACAAGAAACAGAATCTGTTTTGTTGCTTTTCCAACTGGTTCCTTTTGTTTTCTTCTTTTGCTTTTTAGGGTTCAAGAAACTATGAAAACGAAGGAGCGTATGCTGTTCTTGAGCCTCCCAACTTCACAGAACCCAGATTTGTTTCTTACACAGTCGAAAATGTTCCAAGGGTAAAGAGAAAAACTAAAAAGCTGGAAACTTGTCACTTTTTTTGGTAATTTGTCTTGGGGCTAATTATATGTTTGCTTTCTTTTATAGTTACAGCATCAAATGAGGAGTGATGGATCTTCATCTCGCCAGCTGCAAATGTGGGAAAATCGAACAGGAGACGGTTTTGCATCAATGGGGATTTCAAATCCGCCTTCTTGGACCGTTCCTCTGTCAAGTGACCCGAGTCAGAGTCTTCAGCTTCGAGAGCCTTCTCATGTCTTTGAAGGTCTTCCACTTCCTAACACGATTGAGGTAATGACAGTATCTCACATCATTAATGGGCTTTTTGGTGGCTCTATTGATGGTTTATGATAATGATTGTGATGATTGCAGGAGCCTCACAAATCAAACTACGACTACTTGTTCAGGCTCATAAGCGCTCTTAAACAGGAGATTCAAACTAGGGTATAAACACAACAACACACATAAACCTCTTTTTGTATCTTTACAAGCACTTAATCTCTCGTAAAAGACTGATATGTAGAGTTGTGTTTTTTTTTTCTGATTCGCAGGACAACCGCGAGAAAGAATTGGTAAGCCATGAAACCAACCTTTTAGAAAAGTATTTTATTTAAGAAAATGTGAAAATGTTGGATGGATTGTATAAATAATTTGAGTCCTATGAACAAATTGTAGATGGATAATTTGACGAAGACGAAAGCTACATTGGAGGTCATAAGCCAAATGTCATCTTCGCTCTGAGACCATCCTCAGACCCAAAACCCAACGATTTTGCTCTTTTGTTTTTAGTTTGTTCTTTTTGCTCTGTAATTTACAATTTATCCCACTGTAACATATTGGTTTTAGCATTTCGTTGCCAATAGTATCAATCAATATATTTTCGAAAAAGAAAAACAATTAAATACTGTTTTCGGAGTTCTTCTTCGGAAAAGGCAAATTCAAACAGAAAAACTATTGTTCAAAATCAAAAAGCCACTTGTCACAAAATTTATGATGGTCTTTTCCCAACAACACATAAATGGTCGATATAACTGAGTTGTTTGACCATTTATTTTCTAGTCAACGTTGGTCGTCGATTGCTATTTATGGCTAAATAATTCTCAATTATACTCCTTGGATCTTCAAACATACTGTTGAGTCTTGACCCTAATTGTGTACTTATATAGCAATATATCTAATATTTACTTCTCTTTGTCCTTCTTTAAACTATTTAAGTACACTATATTAAGCAAAAAACAAAACAAAAAAAGTGAAGTGAATTGTGTGAAAAGAAAAGAAAAGAAAAAGAGTGAATTGAATTGAATCGGAGTAGATCTTGGTAATAATTGGAGAAAAGGAGAGGTGATTGCATTTAAAGAGTTTCCAAACTTTCAAAAGTTTCCCTCCAAAGTCCAAACGCTTTTTTTGTTGTTGTTGTTGTTGTTGTTGTAGATCGAAGTCGAAAGAACAACTCTGCTTCTCGTGATTCTCATTAATGCATTCTTCTCTCTCTCTTCAATCCCGATTCTGATTTCTCTTTTAAATCTCTCTCTCTCTCTCTCCCTCCTTCATTTAAAGTCTCTTCTCTTAAGCGATCGATTTTTGCGGGTGAACTCCGCCGAGAATTTGATCTGGCCGTTGAATTCTCCGATGGATGACGGTGGAGGAGTGAGAGCAGGATGCATTCGGATCAGGTATCGGTCACCACGGAAAATCATGGCTCGGTGGTTCTCCTCGGAGGGGAAGGTCAAAGGGAAGAAGAAGACGGCTATGGCGGAAGGACGGGTGAGAGATTTTGACGCTGTGGGGATCAGTAAATTCTCTGAAGATAGTCATGGAGTCTGCAAAATTTCAGATTCGCCACCACACACTATCGACTCGGGTAAATATTTTTGTTTATTTCAAAAAAATTTAATTCATCGATCGGTTACGTTTAAATAGTGATGAATGTTGTTGCATGAATTCTTCGAAGAGAATAGATAAGAGTATGATTCTTCATGTCACATTGAAAGATTATTAATGTGTGATAAGAAGAAGTTAATTCATTGGACGAGCTGAATTGTAATTTTGACATATCTGTTGGTTTTTAGTAGAGCTGCAAAGAAAGGAGTTTTTGTTCAGCATTGGAGTGAGTTGTTATCTTCTACATCTGATTGCTACCGGCAGAGAAGAGATTCAGAAGATAGTGGAGCTACGTAACGATTTAGAGAAGTTACTTGAATGTCACAAGGATGAGCTGAGGCGAAAACAGCAAGAGTTTGTCAAGCTACGCAGCGATATAGAGAAGTATCTAGAATGTCACAAGGACCAAATGGGAATCAAACAGCAAAAGTTTCTCTTTGCATCTCCGTATTCCACCACAAGTGACGTTGTAGATGGCCCCGAATCATCTACTGATCACTATTACTCTCCACAGTTGTTGGAGACTTGTGAAGGTTCTTTGAAACACTACTTATTGAAGGGAGGGGAAGAGATGGATCAGCTTGAAGCCGAACTTGAAGCTGAGTTTGAGCTTCTTCAGATTAGTCAAGACCAAGAGCGTAAATGCTGTAAGCTCAAGGTAAGTGGTTAACTTTGAGATGCTGAGATTAAGGGATGAAAAATGCACAATTCTAATGGAGCTATATCATGTTATTGTGAAATGATTCACAGGATATTTCAGAGACGAGTGAAGATATAGAACAGTTAAGGTTGAGACAAATGTGTCCAGGAGCAGTGGAGGAACAACAAGGAGTGTGTCCGTATGAGCTGGAGAGGAGACTACACGAGCTCTTGGAGATAAGACAAGAAGAGGAGATAAAGGAGCTTGAGTTTGCATTGGAAGATGCTAAACTAAGGCTTCGTTCCAAGGAAGCTGAAGCTTCTTGGTGGAAAGACACTGCTTATATGGTCTCTCAACATATTCCAGAACCTTCTAAAATCACATCCAGCTCTCAATCTCATCGTTACCCTCTCTCTAGGTGAAAAAATTGGTAATTCCATAAGAATAAAAATGTTTGTAATTTTGTGAATGTTAATGAATGGATTTTGCTTTATTGTTCCAAATTGTGATTTTTTGGCAAATGAAATCTCTTCTTGGGATGAAAGTTTGTAAATAATTTACATTTTACATTTCTTAAGAGGAAAAATACTTATCCATTAGAAAAAATAAATAAATAAAAAGGCAACAATAAAATAAGCAAAAATTGCAAAGCTCTCCTTAGACTCAAAAAAAAAAAAAGTCAAACGCGAGGAAGAAGAAGCAGCAGCTAAACATTTCCAGGTAAGCCTTTTGAGATTCTCCGTTGACAATTGTTCATTTCTAGCTAATTTGAGGTTTTGTAGAAGCGCCATGGCAAGAGTCGTCGTGGAGGAGTCGGATTCTGGCTGTGGGGGATCCGACGTACGACTGAGTCTTGACTCGATCAGAGAATCGTTGATTAGGCAAGAAGACACCATCGTTTTCAGCTTGATCGAGAGAGCTAAGTTTCCGCTAAATTCCCCTGCATTCGATGAATCTCGCTGTCTAGATTCCGGAAATTCGTCTTCTCTTACCGAGTTTCTCGTCAGAGAGATCGAAATACTCCAAGCTAAGGTCCACACAGATCAATTGCATCCTTTGATTCATAAATTGTTTCATGAGAATTAGCAGAAAAAAATTCATGTAATTATAGGTAGGAAGATACGAGAATCCGGAAGAGAATCCATTCTTCCTTGAGAACATTCCTCCCCATTCGGTTTTTCCTAGGCACAAATATCCACCGGTATGTAGTAGTATCAAGTCTTCAATTGAAACATAATAATCTAATTTAATCTGAACTATACTATTTTTTCCATTTTCTCATGATTAGGTTCTGCACTCTAAGGCTTTATCCGTGAACATAAACAAACGCATTTGGGATATTTATTTCAAAGAGTTGCTTCCTCTGTTTGTCAAACCAGGCGATGATGGGAACTATCCATCAACTGCTGCAACTGATCTCGCGTGTTTACAAGTAAGGAATTTCAAAAAAAAAGCCAGGCTTTGTGGTTTTATATCTCATTTGATGTTTCATCTTTGTGTAAAGGCTCTTTCGACAAGGATTCACTACGGTAAATTTGTTGCTGAGGTCAAATTCAGAGATGCTCCACAAGATTACGAGCCTGCCATTCGCGCTAAGGTAAAAAATAAAAATAAAAAAAATTTAGTGTCAATAATGTGGATTCGGTTTTGACTATGGCTTTTATATGAAACGAGACCACCAAAAATGTTGGGTTTTTGTGTACACTTTTGTTAGGACACAGAGGCTTTGATGAAGCTTTTGACGTTTGAGAAAGTAGAAGAAATGGTTAAGAAGAGAGTCCGGAAGAAAGCAGAAACGTTCGGACAAGAGGTGAACTGCGTCTTCTCTGGCGATGAGAAGAGGTATAAAGTTGATCCATTGATTGTCTCTCGCATCTATGGAGAATGGCTTATCCCTCTCACTAAAGTCGTCGAGGTTGAGTATCTTCTACGTCGTCTCGATTGAATCTGAGACCTGCAACAAGAAGTAATATACTAGTAATAATCATTCGAAACATTGTGATTTGTGAAAATAAAGAGATGATAAAGCAACTCCTTTGTCTTGTCCTCAATCTCTTTCAATCCAATTTCCTAGACTTTTTCATAACTGTTTCGGGTTTAAAGTAGACCGGACTGGCCTAATTCTCAACCAAACCGATTTGATCTAACTTAAACCGTAAAAAACTGAATCAGTTACCGAATATATTTTACTTTGGTTAACATCAGCGACCCAAAAGTGGGCCTTATTTTGAAGTGGGCCTATTGATATTGTCTGGATATGACAGAATAATTGAATGAACAGTCATCAGAGTTTTAATATTTTATACGAAATACTTTAAGGATAAAAAGAGCGAAAAAGTCGACAGTGTGGCAGTGTTTCACTATCGAAAAAAGATTATTTATATATATATGATGATTATCCATTAGAACCCTTCAAACTCTCCACTCAACTCTCGTCAGCTGTCTCTTGCTTCTACTCTAGGGTTCTCAAGCTCCCACCATTCCGATCCCTTCTTCTCTCTTTCTGCTCAGGTTCGAATTTCTCCTTTCTTCGCTAGCTTTAAGAAAGTCTTATGTAAATTATATAGTACTAATCAGATTGAGGAGGTTTCCAATTTTAGGAATCTTCAAAAATACTCAGTTTTAAGTTTCCTCTATAGCCTTTTTGTTGCAGATCATTCTCTTTTCGATCTACTTTCTTTAGATTCGTTTTTGAGCCCTTGAGTTGATATCCGAGATTTTTTATTGCTTCCTTTTCTTAGATCTCGTTTTCACTAGTGAGTGCTATTGCTTCTGATGATGATGATGATGATGATCTGTTCCCTAAAAAAGAAAAGAAAAAAAAAAAAAAAGAAACTGATTTGACTTTTGATTCCGATAGGGAAAGATGCAAGGTGCGATTCGTTCGTTCGTCTCCTGTGGAAATGTTGTCAAAGCCTCTGTGCTACAACATGTCCGTGTGATTAACCCTTATGTGTTGTGTTCACGCTCCGAATCCACTCAATCTGCTCGTATGGAGGAGCATGGATTCGAGAGCACTACCATTTCTGACATTATGAACGCCAAAGGCAAAAGCGCTGATGGATCTTGGCTTTGGTGTACAACTAATGACACTGTTTATGATGCCGTTAAATCCGTATGTAAACTACATCTCTCTCTCTCTCTCTCGGTGTGGAAGTGTTTTTCGAATTAATGGGGTTTGCTTTTGTTAGATGACACAACACAATGTTGGTGCCTTGGTGGTTGTGAAACCTGGTGAGCAACAATCTCTTGCTGGAATCATCACAGAGAGAGGTAAGACTAATTTGACTGTCAGTGTGTGAATTCCGATACGTGACCCTGACCCATTTCCTTTTCGTTTTCTAGATTACCTGCGGAAGATCATAGTGCAAGGGAGATCATCCAAATCAACAAAAGTAGGGGACATTATGACTCAAGAGGTATTGAATTAGTGATGAAAATGCACCATTTTATATCATTTCCTTGCTTTTTGGGGATTAAATCCGACGGGATATGTGATTTGGCAATTGCAGAATAAGCTTATCACCGTGACACCGGAGACCAAGGTCTTGCAGGCTATGCAACTTATGACTGGTAAGCAGTAAACTTACACTTTCTCCGTTAAAGATCCTACTGGAGGCAACTAAACAATTGGTTTGTGACTGTTTATTGTACAGATAACCGGATCAGGCACATTCCAGTAATCAAAGACAAGGGTATGATCGGGATGGTGTCCATTGGAGACGTGGTCCGTGCAGTTGTGAGTGAGCATCGAGAGGAGCTTAACCGCCTGAATGCGTTTATTCAGGGAGGTTACTAAAAGTTGAAGATTTGGTAAGATAAGAGTTCACTCTTGTGTCAGGTCTAGTGTTTGATGAATCTTGAAACCTTTTAGATCTCGATGTATATATGGAGTCTTCGTTGTTGATCTTTGTTGTCTCATGTTTGTTCTTGTTATGTTTTCGTTTCATTGGTTAACTTGTCAAGACTAAGTTCTTGTGCTTCTCTTATTGTGAAACTTCTTCAAGAGAATAAAACCAAAGACTCCACATCTCTTTATGGAAAATTATGATATTTGTTTTCGTTTGAAATCATGCATCATATTGTGTTACGAAATAATGAAGTTGTAAATTACTTCGTAAATTTTGTACCATAATGAAGTCCGAAAATTACCTTATCAATATAACCAAAGACTCCATCTCTTGTACCTCACCCAAAGTAATATTATCATCAGATGATAAAAGAAAAATGGAACTGTGAATATTATCATCAGATGACAAACATTTCTGCGGACTAACTTTATTTAATTGATTAGTTAATCACTTAATCCTAATCTTGGTTTATGATATGGTGGAATTCATTAATCTTGGTCGTTCATGATAGCTAGTAAGGCAAGAATAATACGTGGCGGATTATAAAAGGTTGATAAGGATCGAACAGTACCGAGCCGAACCGGAATGCTAAACCGGGACATATCTCACAATACACACACAGTACACGCGGTGTTGAGTCTCGAAGGGTATAAGAGAATAAACAAACTGTAGCATAGCTTCAGATCTGCCCATATTTTGTTTCTTCTTCCTTTTGTGGAACAGCCATGGCTATGGAGTTTCGGAGAATATCGGAAACTTCTGGATCCGCGATCGCCTTGATTCTTCTGCTGTTCATCCATGGCGCTCACTCTTTCTATCTCCCTGGCGTCGCTCCTCAGGATTTCGAAAAGGTAAACGTTCGAATTTGTGCTTCTAGGCTTTTAGATCTGAATTGGATCTCCTGGATCAGCGTTAGGTCTGGGGAATGGTTTTGATTTGTCTTAGGATTAGTATGTACTTGATCCGTGAGAAAAAGCTAGAGAGAATAAGAGTCGGTGTGCTGATGCTACCGACTTTTGGTTGAGCTTAACTGGTTTCCGCTGAGGCTTTAGTTTCACTTCATTTCCGCTTCACTAATCTCTCGATCTGAACAATGTCGGCATTTTAGGCGAGCTACATCGACATTATTTCTTCTAGATTAGTCATTTTCATGGTAATTTGATTGCTTTTGTTAGGTTCTTAGTGATCGCTCTCTCTCTCTCTCTCTCTCTTTGGCTCTTGAATTCGCCGTTACTACGTACGAGCGCGATGTCGGTCCTGCATGCTATATTACGAATCTCAACCAGATCAAAAGATTGAGCAGAAAGTATGGAAACATTTTCAAATGCGAGTCTTAATTTCTGGTTTATCCTCGTATGCAGGGTGATGAGCTGAAGGTGAAAGTGAATAAATTAACATCCATAAAGACTCAGCTTCCATACTCTTACTACTCTCTTCCTTTTTGTCGCCCTAAGAAGATAGTGGACAGCACTGAGAATCTTGGAGAAGTGCTTCGGGGTGACCGGATCGAAAATGCCCCATATTCGGTTAGTCTCTATCACAATATTTTTTTTAATTCGTAATTGTTCAGTCTGTCTAAGATTCTATGTGTGTACTTTATCTCATAAACCTTACGGAGTTGTAATAACTGCAGTTTAAAATGCGGGAGGCACAAATGTGCAATATTCTCGGCCGGGTCACTCTTGATGCGAAGTCAGCCAAAGCGTTCAAAGAAAAGATCGATGATGAGTACCGAGTCAACATGTAGGACCATAAATAGAAACTTTTCCATGATTCCTTTGTACGAAGAACATGCTTTCCTCTGTTAGTTTTCTTACAAGACTTTGTTTGTGTCTGTTAGGATCCTCGACAACCTTCCTCTTGTCGTTCCAATTGAAAGAGTGGATCAAGGTTCTCCATCTGTTGTTTATCAGCTCGGATATCATATTGGTCTTAAAGGCCAGTACGAGGGGGTAAGTAGGTTTCGATTGTCAATACTATTTCGAATACATGCGGAATAGCTCTCAAATTTCTAAATTGACTTTTGCATACACAGAGCAAAGAGCAAAAGTTCTTTATGCACAATCACTTGGCGTTTACAGTCCGGTATCACAGAGATTCGCAAACTGATGCTGCAAGGATTGTGGGATTTGAGGTCAAACCATACAGGTGCATTTCTTGTCCATAATTTGAATGTCTCTTGGAATCCCGTCCTTTGGTACTGATAGCCCTTCCCTTGATTTTTAGTGTCAAGCATGAATATGAAGGAGAGTGGAGTGAGAAGACCCGTCTGACGACCTGTGATCCTCACACAAAACGTCTGGTCGTTAGCTCGGCTACCCCTCAAGAAGTTGAACAAAAGAAGGAGATTATATTCACATATGATGTCGATTTCCAGGCAAGTTTTTTTTAGTTACTCTGTGGTTTTTGTCTTAAGTAAATGCTATGCTGTTCCTGTTCTCAATATTTTTTTCTGATTTCCTGCTGCTGCCGCTGTTGTCCAGGAGAGTGAAGTGAAGTGGGCATCTAGATGGGATGCTTATCTTCTGATGAGTGATAACCAAATTCACTGGTTCTCTATCGTCAATTCTCTGATGATCGTCCTGTTCCTGTCTGGTATGGTGGCAATGATTATGCTGAGGACTCTTTACCGTGACATTTCACGTTACAACGAGTTAGAGACTCAAGAAGAAGCTCAAGAAGAGACAGGATGGAAGCTTGTCCATGGTGATGTTTTCAGGCTTCCAACCAATTCAGATCTGCTCTGCGTCTACGTTGGTACAGGGGTCCAGTGTTTAGGAATGGTGCTTGTCACGATGATCTTCGCCATGCTCGGATTTCTCTCCCCTTCCAATCGTGGTGGTCTGATGACGGCGATGCTCTTGCTCTGGGTCTTCATGGGGCTCTTTGCTGGTTACGCCTCTTCACGTCTCTACAAAATGTTCAAAGGAACAGAGTGGAAGAGAATTGCCTTCAGAACAGCTTTCTTGTTCCCTGCAGTTGTCTCATCCATCTTCTTTGTCCTAAACGCTCTCATCTGGGGACAGAAGTCATCCGGGGCTGTGCCCTTCGGGACAATGTTCGCCTTGATATTCCTCTGGTTTGGCATCTCGGTTCCTCTTGTCTTTGTCGGCGGTTACATCGGTTTCAAGAAGCCAGCGGCTGATGACCCAGTGAAAACCAACAAAATCCCGAGGCAAATCCCAGAGCAAGCTTGGTACATGAACCCGGTTTTCTCAATCCTCATTGGAGGAATCTTACCGTTTGGTGCAGTCTTCATTGAGCTCTTCTTCATCCTCACATCCATCTGGCTCAACCAGTTCTACTACATCTTCGGGTTCCTCTTCCTCGTCTTTGTAATCCTCATTGTTACTTGCGCCGAGATAACAATAGTACTCTGCTACTTCCAGCTTTGCAGCGAGGACTACCTTTGGTGGTGGAGATCTTACTTGACATCAGGCTCATCAGCTCTCTATCTTTTCCTCTACGCGACCTTCTACTTCTTCACAAAGCTTCAGATCACCAAACTGGTCTCGGCGATGCTTTACTTTGGGTACATGCTCATCGCGTCTTATGCATTTTTTGTGCTCACGGGAACAATTGGGTTCTATGCTTGTCTCTGGTTCACACGGCTCATCTATTCCTCGGTTAAGATCGATTAGAGGATGATGATGGATTGATGATGATGATGGTGGTGACTAAGGAACAAAGAAGGAAAGGTGACTATAGTTTATCTTCTTTTCTTTTTTGAAAATGGTTTTGTTGCATTTTAGGTATATTTTGTTGCAGAACATAAAGGTTTTTAATATATGTGAACGTTATAAACTTATAATAGTGTATTTTGTTTGATCTGTCTAATAACACACATTTTGAGAATCTTTGCATGCGACTTTACTGAAGAATTCATTCGTTCTTGTTTAAATGTTTTTACATTAATGACTTCATCGTATTATATTGTTACCGATCGAAGCTGTAACTAAATTGTGTTTAAAACGTTCTACTTTCTTTCGAATGAAAACGTTTGTTATGAGAAAAATGAAAGCAAACCATTGTTATAACTTAGAAATTCGAGTGAAAACAATAGTGATGTTTTAGTTTGATCCTCATCAAACTCTAACTTTTCCTGCGATCATAAAAGCTTTGTAAACGACGGGTCGAATCAGATCAGGTCCTCCCCAGGCTGTCTCAAGCTCTCGCACCAAACTCTCCGGTAACAAATCGACGCCTTTCTCTTTCGCCGTCGCGATAGCCGACCATGATTTGATCATCCTTATGATCCCTTCAAACGACGTCGTTTTAGGCATTTCCAGCTTCAGTGGCTTCCCTTCCGATCCCATCCCCACACTTTCGAAAGGAAACGGCAATGCTTCGTACGAATCGAAGATGTGCTGAATGTTCGGATACTTCCAATACGGCAGCGTTTGGGCGTGGAACCGATACTGGACCGCGTCGAACTCTGGTGTCACTAAGACGTCGTTGTAGCCCCACACGGCGATAATTCCGCCGGGTTTACGGAGGACGCGCGTGGCAACTGCGTAAAATCTAGGGAGATCGAACCAGTGTACGCCTTGAGCGACTGTGATCAGATCAACCGAGTTCTCTCCTCCGATTAGTTCGACTAGCTCGTCGTCGGTCATTGACGACGGTGTATGGCGATAATCGATCTTCGGATGCGGCGTTGCCACCTTCAGCTGCGATTCGCTCACGTCCGTCGCTATGACTCTCTCGTAGTGATCTGCAACCTGTTTACACGGCGAAAGTTTATCAAATGCAAGATCTGATGCATGTTGTAGTTCATAAGAATACAAACAAGAGTCTAAATCTATTAAATCCGAGATCCAGTGCTGTAAACAAAGTTCATGAACATCAAATACTAACGGCGAGAGCGGCTTGGCCGTTGCCGGTGGCGGCATCCCATGCTAAACCATGGTGATCGGTGAGATCGGCGAGCTTCGAGAACCACTCCGATGGATAATTGGGTCTGGCGTCTAGGTATAGATCAGCTTGTTTATCAAATAATCCTGCCATTTTCTCTGTGTTTTGAACTTTTTTTTGCTTCCTTTCCTTTTTCTGATTTAGCTTCTAACCATGACTCACACTAGTCATATATTGTAGTTTCGTTGGCTTGTGGGATTCTCACAGACAATGACTTTCAAAGAAGCCGACGAATTAGCTTCTGCACCTGGCTTTCCTCTTCTTTTTTTATTGGATTTTTTAAAAGTAAAAGCAGCTTTTGACTCATATTCGTTAGTTAATTGTTTGAAGTATTTGTTGATATGGTCCATATGGATTAGGAATTTTGAGTTTCGCTGGAAACATGAAACGTTGACTTTTCTTTTTTTCAAGGTTTATCAATCATACTATGATGAAGTCTGTGAATCTTTGGCTCGTATGGCAATTTGGTTTTGATTTTGTGGAATTTAAGAGTGGTAGTTGGAAAAAAACGTCATTGCTTACAGGGTCAGCAAATATGTCAAGTGGGAATTTTTTAAGTACCTCTTTCGTTTTTCCCGTGTGTGAATGTAGAAAGCTGTTTCGAAAGTCCAAAAGAAGTTTTCTTTGCAATTTGCAATACTTATTTTATTTTATTTTACATAACTTCCAGATCCAATGTTCATCTCCTCAACAGTAAACACCATGGAGGCACTAGAAACTGAAATACCTCTGGTAAAACCTATTTTAGATCATTCTGAGAAGAAGACAAAAGCAAGAAGAAACGCTGTCGTTTTGGCTCTGTTTCAGCCCTTTCAATGGCTCCAAATGCTATGTTATCGACTAAATCCAAGCTTTGTCCTTGGAGTGGTCCTCGTGTACGGTCTAAACCAAGGATTCTCTGGGTCTTTCTTCAAAGTCGTCACGGATTATTACTGGAAAGATGTGCAGCAAGTGCAGCCATCGGTTGTGCAGCTTTACATGGGGTTATATTACATCCCATGGGTCTTGAGACCTATTTGGGGTCTCCTCAGCGATGTTTTCCCGATTAAAGGTTACAAGAGAAAGCCTTATTTTGTGGTTTCTGGTGTTCTTGGTTTGGTCTCTGCGATTGCAATTGTAGTTCTTGGCAAGTTGCCCGCTGCTTTGGCTTTGAGCTGCCTCATAGGTGTCTCTGCAGCTATGGCCATTGCAGATGTAGTGATTGATGCGTGTATAGCAACAAACAGCATCAATATCAGATCTTTGGCTCCTGATATACAGAGCCTTTGTATGGTTTGTTCGTCTGCTGGGGCTTTGGTGGGATATGCAACTAGTGGAGTCTTTGTTCACCGGTTTGGACCTCAGGTTGAGCCTTTATGCCCCTTTTATCACTTTTTTCGGACGAATGCTTAACATTATGTAGTATCGAAATCTGGCTCTTTTCTATTTGCGCATTTTCGGCCTTTCTATCTATTTTTCTCTTCTAAGAGTCTCTAGTGTTCTATACTTGTTGATAGGGAGCATTAGGGGTATTAGCATTGCCACCTGCAACGATTGTCATACTTGGGTTTTTCATCTACGAGAAAAGATCTTCTACAGTCCTTGTACAGAGAAACAAAAAGGTGAAAGCTCTGCCTGAAATCCAAACTCTTATAATTTCTTCCAATGTAACCCATCAGTTAGAAGTTAGAATCTTGATGAAACTTTGAGCAATCGTTGAATGTTCTTCAGGACACGGATGGCATAGGAGTAGCGGTAAAGGGAATGTACAAAACAATAAAGTATCCTCAAGTATGGAAGCCATCACTTTACATGTTCATATCCTTAGCTCTCAACATCAGCACTCATGAAGGATACTTCTACTGGTATACTGATTCTACAGATGGGCCCGCCTTTTCCCAGGTTGGTTCTTTGGTCTCACATGGTCACAAGAGTATATAATTTAGATGAGAAACCTGATCCCTCTGTCAAAGATATTTTTATAGAGAATAGAGATTATTGGTCAAATGGTTTGGGATTGACATAGATTGAGTTCACGTGAACCTAGTATAGTAACTAAATGGCAATTGAAGCTAGCAAGATCGTTATCGCCAAACTGACACTGTGGCTGTATGTCATGATATCATGTAGACCACATATGAGACTGTTTGATGGGCTACTTCTTGTTGTAAGATCATGAGTCTTTAGGTTTGTCGAGATTGGTATGCCTTGTGAAATGGTGGCCATAGATGATAGATGTTGGTGTCTGAAATTATGGGGGAGTGTTACTATTCCCCATTAATCGAGTATAAAAGTTATGAAGTTCTTTACTGAACCAACCAAATAAGCAGCTCTGAGCTAGATTCAGCTTGCATGTTTTTGGTGTAAATGCAGGAGTTTGTGGGCATAATCTACGCAATCGGGGCATTGGCATCGATGTTTGGAGTTCTCATATACCAGAAGAAGCTCAAAGGCTATTCCTTTAGGAACATACTCTTCTTTGCACAAGTTTTATACGGCTTCTCAGGAATGCTTGATCTCATTTTCATCAAACGCTGGAACTTAACTCTCGGGATACCAGATTCCTTCTTTGTGATAGCCGAAGAATCATTCTCAAGGAGCATAAGTAAGATCAGGTGGATCCCGATGGTCGTGCTCAGCACAAGGCTTTGTCCTCTGGGAATCGAAGGCACCTTCTTTGCTTTCCTCATGTGCATTGATAGTCTTGGACAGCTTGCTTCTAAATGGAGTGGAGGGTTGGTTCTTCACGCTTTTGGTGTCACCAGACACGAGTTTGGGAATCTCTGGCTCGTAATTCTTCTCAGGAATGTCCTCAGATTCGCTACGTTGTCTTTCATTTTCCTCGTTCCGGATTCTGATCATTTGGATGATCTTGTGCCCTCTGATGTGTTGCCAAAGAACGAACCAGAAGATGATGATGATGATGATGATATTAAACTTTCGCTTCTGTAAAGGAGAGAAGTAAAACGGATTTGTAATTTTGTAGTACTGGGTGGGTGTCTTGGAACAACATGTCGTTTATCTATACTACTATTAATTGAGAAGAAGAGAAAAAAGTTGTTTGGATATAAGAAAAAGAGATAAAACTATTTGGATACAAGAATAATAACTTAAAACAAACCAATGGTTCAGTCAAACCAAAAATCGAATATGTTAATTAATTAGGTAAAAAAAATGGAAATATATCCGAAAGCCCCAAAAAAATCCGAAAAACCTAAAAAAAATTATCAGAAAAAACAAATAGATATATATATATCAAAAATAATCCATAATACTTATTCGGGTAATTTGGGATCCATAATACTTATTCGGGTAATTTGGGTATCCGATAGGATATCGATTCGGTTATGGTATTATAGGATACCCACGAGTATCAAATATTTTACCCATCGGATGATTTGTTTTATACCCAAAATAAAAAAAATCCAAAAAACCTAAAAAAAAATATTTATAATATCAAAAATAATCCACAATATCCATTCAGGTAATTTGGGTACCCGATCGGGTATCGAATCGGTTCTGGTATTATCTGATACCCACGGATATCAAATATTTTACACATCTGGTGATTTGTTTTATACCCAAAATCAATCGGATACGGGTATTGTGGATCAATTCGGTTTGGATTTTTGGATATGGGTTAAAAGTCTCAGATCTACTCCCTCATAGCAGAAATATAATGAATCTAACAGAAATAACCTAAACTAAATTAAACTGAAAAGATAAAAAAAAATGTATCCCTACACTACTACTATTTTTTTTTTGATAAAAACATAACGTACCACCGCGCGTTTGCGCGGGTCCTCTACTAGTCATATTTAGAAGAGAATACGTGTTGTTAAATTAAATGGAATAAACGCTGTTTTGGTCCTTTTGGCTGACTATCTCTCATTTGACGCTTTTGCCCCTAGATCCTTTTCCTTTTTGTCCTCGTCTCTTCTTCAACAGTAGACGGACAGTGTGAAACTTCTTCGTCCATCCATCACTCGAGAATGGTAATCGATTTCTTCTTCTCTTCCATTCATTTTACGTAGTTTTAGTGATTCGTTAGTCAATCGCGTAGGAATCTGAGCATAGTCGTTTGAGAAATCAATTCTGATTTCGTTTTCATAGAAATTAGGGTTTTGATTCCCTGAGTTCTTATGAGGTCAGCTTTCTCTTTGTTGTGTAGGCTAATCATAACAACAACAGTAGGCACACCATCATCTTGCTGCAAAACTCTCCAAACAGATCTACGAGGACGTTTATGGATTATGATTCTATAGGCCAAGCTATGGATGGTAACTATTATTTCGGATCTGACTATGTTGAGGTTTATTCTTTGTATGGATAGTTTGGGAATGACGACTTGCTCATATGTTGAATTGTCTGGTTATGAACAGGTATTTGTGGCTTATACGAAAGGAAGTTGAAGGATATCAATCCATCTCTCAGGAATCTTAGTTATGACATTGCTGATCTTTACAATTTCATTGACGGTCTTGCTGACATGAGCGCTTTGGTGTAAGTCTTTACCCCTTTCTCTCTCTTTTCACCTGTCTTCTTCTTCGCCCATCTGTTTATGTGTTTCTACGCTTTGCCCAAATTCTATGCAATACCACATGTTCTTGTTCAAACAGGAAACTTTATTTCACATTGCCTCTACCTTTCCTCTTTTAAATCATACTAAAAACAATTGATCCCTTCTGAAAACACATTAGTTGCTACTAAGTTCATTGCTACCATGGTGTTTGCTAAACAACTCTTGGATCAATAAAGGCTTTAAAGCTTCGTGATTGTGCTTTTTCTGTTTGCTTAAAAACTGGTTATTGCTCGGCAGTCATTTGTCAATGTTCCAGTGATTCTTCTGACAAAGCCTCTGGTGAATCTTTGTGACCCATCGCAGCTATGAACACTCGATGAGTGCGTATCTGCCATATGACAGGCAATGGATTAAGCAGAAGGCATTTCACCATCTCAAGAGACTTGCCAATGGAGGCAGATGAAGGACACCAATTAAAAACATATAAAGCTTCACAGAGACCATTTCAAACACCATCACTCCATTATATAGATATATATGCTTGTTGTTGCCCTTGGATGTGTTTTAACATAAAAGTAACTTTGCTATCCATATTGCCTTGTCCTGCGTGAAGTCGCTGCCGCAGCGATGGTCATCTACTTTGATAAGGGGTTAATTTTCTGTAATCAGTAACATATATTTACCAGCTTCTTCGTTGAAGATGAAGATATCGAGTATATACAATTGGTTGCGGATGTGGACAAAATTATATAAATTCAAACTGAATAGAATGTAAATACGGATAAAATATTTTAACACGCTCAGAAGAAAAGAAAAAACAACTAATGATACCAACGATCAACAAACTTGCGCGGTTCCTTATTTTTCTCTAAAAAAATCCCTCTGCGGTCGGCAATCCATAAGCGCCTCTGACCACATCGACGTTTATTGGCTCCTCTGTAGGCCGGCCACAAGTCATGAAAGAGCTTGTAACCAGTATCAGGATCAGGATGCCTCAAAAGACAACGCCATATTGTTCTTGACGTCCTATGTTCCCCGAACCTAAAATCGTATGAAGTATTGAATAGCACATCGTGGACGCCTATAGTGTTATCTTTTGATGTGCAATTCACTTTGAGAATAATGCGAGGATCGAGTTCATTTCGGAACTCTAAAGTATTTTTCTCGCAATTCCAAAATCCAAAACCTCCACCTTCACTTAAACGGAAGCACGTATAAATAACTAATAGAACAACTATGAAATGATTCATTTCTTTAGAGTTACAAGTATATTTTGGAGCAATATGTTGAATCTAAAACCATCAAAGTGTTGTATTTATAAATACAAAATTTTGCTGGTAAAAGATTTACATTCACTCATTAAATAACCTTTAAAGGCATTAGCTAAATTTAATCACAAACATGAACCAGTTAGATTTTTTAAAAAATATATATTTAATTTAATGTCGAAAAGTGAGGTTGACCGATAAAATAAAAACTAAATATCTCAACCTTACCTACAAATTATTGCTGACCACTAAAAATTAAGCTTAACCAAGAGATTAAAATAGTACAAAACTCTTGGAAGTTTATTATTTTAATAACAATATTCGATATATATCCACGCATTAAAGAGTCTATAAAGTTAGTAATCATTAATTTTTATATTTCTGGCAAAAATACACATTTTCTCTATTTAAAATTTGAACTTTGCATTAAAATATTATTCATTTTCCATTTTTAAAAAATATAATGAGTTTATATAGTGTATATTAATACAATTCGCAATTAACAGATTTAGTTATACAAATTGGTTAGTTTTGTATTCGATTTCATTTAGAGGTTTGTCATTTGGTGCTGATTTGAGCTAAAGCTTTTTGGCTCGTATCACGTTTCAAGGGGATAGTGCAGCTAAGACTTTCGTTCGAGGTGGGACAATCCATCCCAATGATACGCCCAAGCCTGATTCTCAAGGTAATTGCCATGGGGTTTATCGAGTACTAGTGATGTTATTACATGCTTCTCTTTGTGTTGATTGTATTGGTTTTTGGTCATGTTAGATTGGTACATTGAGAAACTTGTTAATAAAAAGTATGGACCGTTTTTTGTTAATAAAAAACTCCTGCCACCTGCAAATAGCAGCTAGCTGAGGTCTCCTGCTTTATACCTTTGTACCTAGATTGCATTTTTAATTGCAGGGCATGGAAAAAGAGTCGACTGGCACATATGCAGCAGGGAGAAGCAGGGTCATCCCAAATTCCCATTGCAATCTCACGTTTCATTCCCATTGAACTTCTTACAGAGTCTTTGACCCTCAAGGGGACACCGATTCCAACTAAAGTTGCAAGACTCATGCTTGTGTCTGATATTCTTCATAATAGCTGCGCTCCTGACAAAATTCGAAGCAGCATTACCCGATATAAATGAGAGACTTGCAAACTAAATGAACAAATGATTTTTTCAACTGTAGAGAGAGTGTTGCCAGAGAAAAGGGAGAGGCGTGTAGATTCTAGAGAAAGAGATACCGAAGTGAGAGCCAGCATCGTAGCCAAAGTTCACCACAGAAATCATCAACTAGAGAGTGGGTGAGAGATCATGACTTGGACAGAGAGAGACACAGAGACAGATATAGGCAACATCATGATCGAGAACTAAGAGAAAAGAGCTCAATTCATGAGAGAGACGATCATGTTAGAAGCAGAGAGCGAGACAGAGATTGGCGCAGACGAGGCATAAGATGAGATGATTGTTTGTTTGATGATCTCTGCAGGACATATTGATTGTTGTTTCTTATCAAGATTTTTTAACATCTTTTGTTTCTTGACTCTGTAAAATATCTAAGAACGCAACTGTATTTTGTGTATTGCTGTCCCAGTTTCATAGATTTCTGAGTTTCCTGCACAAGTTCCATGTGAGGAGACACTCGACGATAATTAAATAAGTAAATACTTATTTTCTAGGTGACGCTGACGTTAGAGTCTGACGTCACTCTCATACTCTGTTCATTGAAACATTAAAAAATGATCCATCAAATGATCAAAAAGATTTTCCAAGACAAGAAAATTTAGAAAAAGAGGATCTGATGAAGTGAAGAAGAAATTTAATGATTAAACTTGGCTTTCAAATATTTAGCATAAACCTTAAATCAATGAAAAAAAAAAAGTATTAAGGGTAAAATGCTTCAAAATCTTTGGCCAAGTGAAAAAAGAGTCAGCAATCAGCAAAGGGAAATGCATCAGCCATGGAGATAACTTGATAACTCAACTCCTTATGAGCCTTTTGAATGACTTTCTCTTGTGCATAGAACAGCATATAACACTCGCACGCTCTCACAACTTCTTCTTCAACCTCATTGATCCATGCATCATCACATCTATACCACAACCCTTTTAGCCTCAGATAAGTCACGTAGTGCCCTGATGCCAACTTCCCCGAGTGAGTTACAACTGCAAATATCTCAAATTCCGCTGACGACGCCGATGATGATGAACTGTCGTACTCGCCTTCTCCATCAAAGGCAAATATTCTGTTCCCAAACCGCTTTCCGATGATGGATGAAGAGAGGTAAGGAGACATGTTCAGGCGGAAGGGATACTGCAAGTAGCTATCGATCTTTCTTGAGGTCCTACGGGTAAGAGAGTGCTCGAAACGCTTTACGTGCAAGCAGAGAAGCAGAGGAAGTCTTCTTATGGACATTTGTTTGGAAGATTCTCTCTTTTCTCCACAGCTTTGGCAGTTAAGTTTCTGGTCCGGACCGAGTTTCTCTGACCTTGTGAAGAAATCTAAGCAGCCAGAGAGAGTTGGCATGCTTGGTTTAATGCTTGGCTCACCACTTTTTCTGTTCTTTCTGCAATCTGCAGGAGACAATCCCTTGGCCGAATCTAGAGTAAGTGAAATGTCCATGAATGGATCGTACGTCGTTGAAGTGGATCCGCAAGTTGTGCAGGTGACATCTGATCTTAAAAGACCAGAGAATGCTCTGTGAGTGATACACTGACACTCTTCATGATCTACGCACAAACAAACTTATTGGTATCAAAAAGGGGACACCATCAAATCTTAAAAGTTTCATCATAACCATATAAAACAATCTCTTCTTCCAAATTGTTTTTACCTTTATACAGACATTTCGACTTCCCCTCGTTCTCATGGATACAATCCAATAGCGAAATAAAGAACTCATGAGAATCTTGCTGCTCATATGTAGCTAGATTGGTTGAGTGTTGCCACCAACTTCATCCGCCAAAAGTAAAGGACAAAATCAGCATATGTATTCTTGTTCACAAACTCAAACTCAAACTCAAACAAACATATATAACAATGCGAGTTTGAAATATTAGAATAACCAAGAAAATCGAACCTGTAGAGCAAATGAGCAGGGCTATAAGGAGTCCGATCACCGGAAAACATTGCAGAGAAGATGGCATCAAGATCACAAGGCAAACACAAGAAACCATTTAACCTTCTCGGACAAAGGTCACGGTTATGCTGACCACTCAACCAAAAGTTCCTCAAAGGAGGAGCATGAACAAGTGCTTGCAGCACAGCATTCATGAAACAAGTGCTTCCCAGATTGTTCAAACCTCTTAATCCCAGAGGAAACGACCATTTCTCCCTTCGATCTCTAGGCGAGACCAGAAAATTCGACCCAATAATCAACTGCGAGTCCAATCTCCTCTTCTTGTTCGATCTAACGGCAACAACATCGCCACCGGGTTTCACAGACGTACCCAGACCAACAAGCTGCTTAGACACGATAGCCTCGTCGAACTCAGGATCGTACACTTGATCGATGCAAGAGCAGCAGTAAAGCTCAGATCTTTCGACATCAATGGCGATATCATGTCCTTTGTTCGACTGGGTGTGCAAAAGGATGTGGCTTGAGCATGAAATCGAGCGACATATCAAACAGGTGTAGAGTCTCCTGTGATCAACGGAGCAATAACTGCATCTGGGTATCTCGATTTCTCGCGGTTTGATCTTAATTCTTCCATCGTTGAAGCATCTGAACAAGTTTTGGAAGGATTTGTAACCATCAGTACCATATCTAAGCTTATAATCAGATAAGTGATTGCAGGGATCGGGAGTTTTCAGAAAAGAAATCCTCGCGGACATGAAAAACAAACTCAGATTCGCTTTTTTATAAAATAAAAAACGGGATCAGATTTAAAAAAAAAAAAAAAAAATCTCAGGAAAACAGTAACGAGGTCTGAGTTTCTGAGATCAATGAATCATAATCTCTTCTGATGTATAACCCCCAAAATAAAATAAAAGATAGAAAATATCGGATCAAGTTAGATTCATCTGTTCGCTTTTGAATCACTAGAAGAACGGAGGAAGAGGATAGAAGAAAATTAATTAGTGAAAAATATATATTTCTCTTTATTTCATTGTTTCTCTTTTTCTTTTTTTGGGTTTTCCTGTAAATCTTTTATTTCTCAGCAATCTTATAATCATTAAAGTATAACATTTTTGTCGTCCAGAGTTTTTTGAGTAGACCGACTTACATGATTCTAAAAGACTGCACTTTGTTCCACGTCTTGTGCTTCCCAAACTTGACCTAGTTTCCATAGAGACCCTACAAGTCCACCTTGCGACCTTCTGAATAGACTAGAGGGTCTCTGATTGTTAAAAACATAATAATTTATGATGAAAGCAATAAAGAGCTACAAGAGCTAAAGCAAAACTTTAGTCTAAAACATTATCCATTCCTGTCTAAAAAAAATACAAGAAACAAAAAGCTGGGCACTAGGTCCCTTCAGTGCCAATAATACATTGATAGTTATGATGAACGATGAACATCATACTGAGAAAGTGAAAAAGCTATGGTTTATGAGTTTTGAAAATGCTACAAGAAGATCACAAGGTGAAAAGATCCATATGAATTTTCCCCTCATGACAGGATTAAACAAATCACTTAAGAAGTATGTGTTGCGGTTGTCTCACAAAGTGTCTTCGTCTTCTCGCGGTTTTAGCGGATTATTTAAAATACAAGAGACGCAGGCACATCAGTGGAAAGCGAATCCTCCTCCCGAGTGTTCAACTTCCTGAGAAAAGAAAGAGGAGAAAACGAGACGTGTAGGTTAAAAGATGATGAATCAAAATGCCGGCTTCTTGCTTCAGGGATGATGCATAAGCACATGAACACAAATTACCAACCTGAGGAGGGGGAAGAGATGAAACCCAATCTGATGCATGTGTTGGAAGAAGCCCCAAAGTGTTGAGCTGCGAAAGTGATAATTGTTTGTATGAGGAAACACTACTTCATGAGGAAAAGAGAAAGAGGAAACGCGAAAAGTTTATTACCTTCCAGATACCCAAAGCTAACCCTCCAAGGTTTAGTGCAAGAAACACTAATTTCGGCATAAGTAGTTCCACCTTGTTATCCTTGAATGGCTCAAAAACTGCAGCCAAGGGTAAAGGTTACATGTAAGGATCAAAGATACTGTACTTGAATTCACAAACCAAATTTATCAATCTGTGCACAATAGTGAGCTAAGTTTAGCAGGAAGACACCCTATCATTTAAAAATGGGAAATAGTTTCAATCCAACAAAAAAAAAAAAAAACCCATTCTCTTTGGTTTCACTTACGTTTCAATGCACATGATGATGAAGATGATGATGATAGACATTACTAACATTTTCAAAGCATAGTAAATTCAAAGACTGTCTAGTTTCATTTGAGGCGAAGATGAAAAAATGTAGTGAAGGTTTCTTACTCTTTCCAACACTCTGGAGGGCGCTGAGAGGCTGCCAAAGAGCCGAGAATGTAATACCAATGCTAAATAGATGCACTGTGTTTCCAGCCATCCACATCATGAAACCCATCATCATCAAATTCTTAAATGGAGACTGCGCTACTTCCCATGCTTTCTGCTCATTCATCAAGTAAACAAATCTGTCTGTTTTAAACTTGTATCCACGCATCAAACCCAGCAAAAAACGGGAAATTTTCCTTTTCTGATCTCATCAATTCTCAATTTGAAACAGTGAAAGATAGTCTGATGTAAGTTTCTATGACAATCCAATACCTAGAAGTCAATGGCTTTTAAGATCTACATAGCAAAGACAAAGATCGAAAACGTACAATTTAAGATACGACTTTCAGATTTGACATAAATATACCTGAAGTTTCCAATTAGCTTCAGCGTCTTTCTTCTGGCGGCTGGTTGCTGAATCATCCTGAAATCGAACCAGTAGCAATACAACTCAATTCCAGGTAGTTTTTTTCAAATTGAAAGTCAAATCCAGTAGGAAAACAACAGAGATTTCAACACAGAATCGAAAATAAAAATAAAACCTGCTCCGGAGAAGCACGAGAGAAGCCTGGAGGATCGAGGATGTCGCGGGAAGACGGAACGGTAGATTGATCTGAGAAATCGACGGCCCATCTGCGACCAGTACCCATTACTGCTTTGCCTTTGTCCATTGCCTTAATTATTCGATCGATGAAACAGAGGAAAATCGGGAGAAGAAGAGACCTAGATCGGATTTTGCTTCATACGCTTTTGATGTTTCCTTCTAATCAGATTTTTTTTTTTTTCTGGATTTGAAACTGAGAAGGAAAGCTAAACAAACAAAAAAAATCTTACTCCCACTGTCCGAACCCGTTTCTTCGAGCTGGGTTCGGATCCTTTTGACCCGGATTCAGCTAATATTCGGATCTTGGATTCGTTTATTCCACTATTAGGCTTTTCCCCAACGCTGGAAAATATTTAATGGGCCTTTTCCGACCCATACAGTTTCATCGCATCCAAACCGATACAGGTTCGGTTTAATCAGCATAATTCACTGAAAAATTCAAGATTTAAAATCCGAATAAAAAGCGTGAATATATAAATATAACCACCGAAAAATCTTTTTAACTTTTGTATTCGTTACGTATATATTTCATTTTGGATGTTTGAATCCAGTCACTATGCTGATTGTAGTGGCGAATCTGGATTTGTGTTGATACTTTGCATTTCTAACTAATTGGCTAAGCTACCATTCCTGATTATTTATTATTATTTTATATCAAGTATCGGTCCAAAAACTATAAAGTTTTTTTGAAAAGAAAGAACAATAAAGCTAATGATCGTGATCGATGATAACACATCACTTAGGCGGATAACAGCAATATGCACACGCAAGACTAATTGTGGAGTATATTATACATGATGACCATCCAATAGTTATTTATTAACCTAAACTTACTTGATTTACATAAGATACTCCTTTCATTCCTCCCTTTGCATCTCCCCACTATAAACTATGAGTGGAAATCTTAGTTAATTTAAACCTTGTATCATAATCTTAGTGGAAAACTCCTCGGATGAATAAATAATCCATAGTGGGACTGGGATGGAAAGCCCAAAAAAAAAAAAAAAAAAAAAACATTATCCATGGTGGAATGTGACAACTAAGAAGTTTCCCCGGTGCTACTGTGCTACATCAGCTTTCTAACTTCTAACTACAAATCCAATAATCGATATTCAGTTACAAAAACCACAATCATTCTTTGTTAAGTTGTCTTCTCTTTCTTTCAAATTTTCAATTATACCACAATTTTCTCTTATATTTTTTTCTAGGCTTTTTTGTTGTCTTTTTGAAACATTCGATGTTGGTGTCTTTAAGCTAATTTGTGGACGTTAAACGTACTCACTTTGCAATACCATTATCTTGATAATAACATATTAAATTTAGAAGTGACATTTGGTGTTCTGTGTATTGTCAATGAATAAAAATATAAACCATCCACCTTCTATGGATACAATATGATCAAATCAAAAATGAAATGAAAATCGCTACCTTCAATAATACATTGTTTCATATTTGGAACCAACGACATATACTATTGATGACTTAAACAATCATATGTGAGTTTTTAATTAGTAAAGTGCCGATCAAATAATCATAATATTTATTACGTTTACTACGATTTGATTTGATTTGTTTTAAAAAATAGTGACATGCAAATCAATTTGAACCAAAATTAACTTTCACATGCAATCAATTTGAACGAAAATAATTAAGAGAGGTTCGTAAACTAACTTCCAAATGAAAATTGAACCAAAAATATCTCTGAAAGCTAGCAAGCCAAACTATTCTGCGAACGGCGAACTTGGACGACTGTCGAGTTTCGAAAACACACGTAAGTAGGCAATTAGTCACTTTCTTAAGTTTCTAGAAATTATGGTACAGATTCCAGCTTTCTCCCACTTATTTCACTACATTAAGATTCTTATAAGGAATCTTTTATCTTTTGTTCCCACTTGTACTCATTATTTTCCGGAAAATGTAACGAGGCCCACACATCCTATTGATTGAGGTTCTTGTGGACTAATCATCTCAATCATACAATCACTCTATTTGCTTGAACTGTTGTACGTTATACACTTTCACGTAAGGAATGGTAAATATCACCAAATGCTTATTAAAAATTACAGAAAATGATTATTGAATAGATTGATTTCGTGAAGCAACACCTATTTTCCCAATTAATACAGACATATGATATATCATGTATGATACTTACATGTACACGCATAAGTTAGCTTGAATCGGGTGATAGGATGTGAAATAATTTTGCAAAAAGACATTGCTTTCATTTTGTTGGATGCTTCATTACTCTGAATTCTTTGAATTTTAAAGCTGGCTTAATTATTGCTTGCACTTATTGAATTATTAGGCTTCGAAAAGTAATAGGAGACTTATGAATTGACTCTTCCATTGTTTAGCCAAAATATCGTAATGCAAATAACAATCCTGCATTAGTTAAGGAACAAACTATAGACATGAATTTTCACTCCATCAACTGTTAATTGGACATTTGAATAATTAAAACTCTATTTTATGTCACAAAATAATTAATGAGCAAAACACACATCCATGCATAATTTGACACCTACTTAGTTTACAACCTAATGAATCATTTAGTGGAATATTATCCCGTTCATTGTGCTGAAACGGGAGTGTGAACAAAATAACAATAATACTCCTTTACCAGATGATGTGTCGCTATCTAACTGGTTAATAAAAACAATGGAATAGAATCCCTTAACTTTATGTGATATGTGGATGACTGGATTGCTTCTAAAATATAACAACCTCCACTAGCTTGGGACTTTCTGAGCAAAGAGATTGGCTATAAAGGACCAACCATTTTCGTGTTATTGAGTGACACTTATATTATTGTGTGGGAGATAAAGAAGAGAGCAAAATGAGCATAAATAGGGGTTTGTTAAATATCACAGTAATCCTTTGTGTATGTCTCAATTTGGGTTGTAGTGAGGGAGCTCATGAAGAAAAAGAGAGGAGAGAGATTGATTCTCATACTATTCAACTAAGCTCTCTCTTCCCTTCGTCATCATCATCTTGCGTTCTTTCTTCCAGAGGTAGTTTTCTTAGCCAATTCAATTTCTGATGGTTAATTGTGTTTTAACTATAGATAAGGTAGATGAACAGAGCATGTGTGTGCGTTATTTACCATTATCAATTAGGTTATAAAAAGCCAAATTCACATGACTATGAAAGCGATACTAAGTAAGATGTTTAGTACATGTTTAATGTGAAAAACGACAATAATATGTAGATGTAATCAATATTTTGTTAGATTGTTTAGTGAGTTAACTAAAGAATACAAGTCTGTTTCGCTCCAATTTATTTTCTTATTTCAATGGCAACAAAAATCATGTTTTTTATTTGTAAATTGTGATGATCAATAACTTCAGGAATCTGTGTATATTTATTTATCTCCTTTCTGGCTTTCTCTAACGTCAACTTATCTATTCAGCGTCTAGTACAAAGTCCTCACTGCACGTGACGCATAGACACGGCACGTGCTCGCGTTTAAGCAGTAGCAAAGCCACGAGTCCAGACCATACCGAGATCCTCAGACTCGACCAAGCGCGCGTAAATTCAATCCACTCGAAACTGTCAAAGAAGCTCACAGACCGGGTCAGACAGAGCCAGTCAACGGATCTACCGGCTAAAGACGGAAGCACATTCGGATCAGGAAACTACGTCGTGACGGTCGGACTCGGATCACCGAAGCACGATTTGTCTCTGATCTTCGACACGGGGAGCGATCTGACGTGGACTCAGTGCCAGCCATGTGTTAGAACTTGTTATTCCCAAAAGGAACCAATCTTTAACCCTTCTTCGTCTTCTTCTTACTACAACGTCTCTTGCTCATCGGCGGCGTGTAGTTCTCTCTCAACCGCTACAGGTTCGATTTTTTTTTTTTTCTTTTTCAATTTTCATAGCTCCGGTTTTCCGATTCGGATTCGGTTATGTTAACCGGTTTTTTTTTTTTTTTCCTGCGTCGATTAGGACACGCTGGAAGTTGTTCGGCTTCGAATTGCGTCTACGGTATTCAATACGGCGATCAATCGTTCTCTGTTGGATTTCTCGCTAAGGAGAAATTTACTCTAACTAGCTCCGACGTCTTCGACGGCGTTTATTTTGGCTGCGGCGAGAATAACCAAGGACTTTTCACCGGTGTCGCTGGACTTCTCGGTCTTGGCCGCGACAAACTCTCATTTCCGTCGCAGACGGCGTCGACCTACAATAAGATCTTCTCCTACTGTCTCCCTTCATCCACTAGCTCCACCGGTCATCTCACCTTCGGATCCGCCGGAATTTCTAGATCCGTCAAATTCACTCCGATTTCTACAATCACAGAAGGCACATCCTTCTATGGTCTCGATATCGTCGGAATCACCGTCGACGGCCAGAAATTGTCGATTCCTCCAGCCGTATTCTCTACTCCAGGAGCTCTAATCGATTCCGGAACCGTGATTACTCGCCTTCCGCCGAAAGCCTACGCGGCACTGCGAAGCGCGTTCAAGGCGAAGATGTCAAAGTATCCGAGTACGTCGGCTGTTTCGATCCTGGACACGTGTTTCGATCTCAGCAAATTTAAGACGGTGACGATCCCGGCGGTGGCGTTCACTTTCAGCGGTGGCGCCGTCGTGGAGCTTGGCTCGAAAGGGATTTTGTATCCGTTCAAGATGTCGCAGGTATGTTTGGCGTTTGCTGGGAATAGCGACGATAACAACGCCGCCATCTTTGGAAACGTGCAGCAGCAAACGCTAGAAGTTGTGTACGATGGTGCGGGCGGTCGGGTCGGATTTGCTCCAAATGGGTGTAGTTAATGAAAATTAAAAAAAAGGGGGTAAATTTACTTTATGGATTTGGCACAAATTAGCTTTATCCTTAATCAAGTGTGTAATTCGGGATTTCAGGTCTCTAAAGTAATTGCACAGTAATAAGTTTGTGTGGATGATACAACCAATTACTTTTTATTGTAGAAGCCCAAACTCTTAATCTGTGCATATTTATTGCCATACTTGAAAGGCCAATATAAGAGCCCACGTACAGAAATTTTCTTTTGAGTAAGTTGAATAAATGAAAATTAGATTTTGTTTACTCTTCTTACCATTCATATGGCTTTGCTGTACGCTAGACTTGCAATCTTTTTCACTAGAAAATGGTCTAGCTTACTATTCAAGACTTGCAATCTTTTCTAGTGGACCATTTTAGCTGCTTTTAGTCAAGACAAAACAACCTGCTCAATCAATCATCTCTTTACTATTAATTGAGAAGTACATCTATTTTTTTTGGACCAAAAAACCATCTCTTTTTGTGAAGATAATCTGTTTGGAAACAGGTTTACTGAGGGTTAATTTAGTAATCTAAAATATCACTTAAATCAAACCAATGTTTGGTTCAATTAAACCAACAATCAATTCCTTTTAGAGTAGATAATACCATAATCAAAGATTTCTATTTTATGCATATTCTCTAGATAATACCATAATCTAAGATTTCCGTTTTCAAAGATTTCCGTTTTATACATTCTCTATTAAAAATCTGTTTGGTTATTATTATTTTTTTTTGGACATATGTTTTTACAAAGGATTTTACTATCGTTGGAAAAAGAATCATCTGTCGACAACACAACACACTTCTTTCCTTGATTCTTTTCTGTTTCGGGTTCTACATAATGTCACTACATGATTTTGAAGTCTATCCATAAATGTATTTTTCATTTTATTAAACTAGAACCACAAACATATTTTGTTCAAGAGTATATAAAAGTTTGGAACTATTCAGATTATAGATTAAGTTGGTATAACAGTTATAACATAACCATGATGTAATATTTTTATTGTCTGGACATGTGTTTGGTTATTGTATTTTCTTTTTCTTAATTATTAATAAATAAAGACAGTCAAATTAATACATCAAAATTTTAATCACTTAATACAAAAATTTAGATTCAAATTAACAATATACTTGACAATTTTAACATAAAAAAACATACAACTCTTAAATTAACACTAAAATTAAAACATGTTAAGAAAAAAAGCAAAAAAAAAACATAATCTCGCATTGCTGTGCGGGTCATACACTAGTTTAGTGCAATATAACAGCCCTTTGCGTACGCTAAACACGGAGACTTGGAGTCCACGGATAAAACAAAAAATGACAACAGTATTTTGTGGAATAATACAACCCCTGTCGTACGCTAAAATTTGGAGTCTAGAGACAAAACCACATATTAATTATCTAGTGGAATTTTACAACCCTTCAAGCAAATCTGAACTTGGGCTTAGAGTCCCTACTAGAGAGATAATTGAGCAAAGAGATTTGGCTATAAAAGGACCAACCAGTTTCCTGTAATTTCAAATTATTGCTGTGAGGAAGAGAAAGTAAAATAAGCATACAATGAAGAATTTTATGAATATCATAATAATCCTTTTTGTATGCCTTTGCCTTTGCCTTGGCTGGGGTTGTGCTGAGGGAGCTAAAGAAAGAGGGAGAGAAGAAGATACTTATTCTCACACTATTCAAATCAGCTCTCTTTTTCCTTCATCATCATCTTGCGTTCCTTCAAAAGGTGAGAACAAATCTCAATTTTTTTATATTTAGCTATATATGTGAGATTGATAAAATACAACATATATACATCAAAATTTTCACACTAGTTTTTTTTTTTTTGGTCGTGAAAATTTTCACACTAGTTAATAAACATGTTATAGTGACCATATAAAATTTATTAATTCTTGAAGTTCTATTTTGCATTTTTTTGGTTAAAACTTGAACCGGAGGAAAATCTGATATACAGAAAGATACGTTTTGTTGGAGTCTTGTAACGAAAAAGTTAGCAACAAAAAATTAAACTAAGAGATGCTAGCTCTGGGGTCTTAAATCTGAATGTTGCTAATTTTGAACGTGAGTTTCTCTACTCAGCACCTACTACAAAGTCGTCGTTGAAGGTGGTGCACAGACACAGCGCATGCTCGAGTCTCAGCAGCGGCAAAGCATCGACACCGGACCATGCCGACATCCTCAGACGCGATCAAGCACGAGTGGAGTCCATCCGATTGGCACTGTCAAACAGCTTCAGAGACCGCATCAGGCCGAGCCAATCCACAGATCTACCGGCTAAACATGGGAGTACGGTCGGTTCAGGGAATTACATTGTGACGATCGGAATCGGGACACCTAAAAACGATCTGTCATTGGCCTTCGACACAGGCAGCGATTTGACGTGGATCCAGTGCAAGCCTTGTGGAGCCTGCTACTCTCAGAAGGAACCTATCTTTGACCCTTCTTCGTCTTCTTCCTACTCCAACATCGTCTGCTCATCGCCGGTGTGTGCTTCTCTCACTAGCCAAGGTTCGGTGTTCAACGGTTTTTTTTTTTTTGGTCATTTGTGATGGCTCCGGTTTAGTTAAACCGATTTTTAACTTGTAGATTAATTAATTTTACTCATTTTCGATGTAGGTCTCGGTAGCAATTGTTCGGCTTCCAATTGCATCTACGGTGCCGCCTACGGTGATAGATCGATTACCGTCGGAAATCTCGCCAAAGAGAAATTTACCCTAACGAGCTCTGACGTCTTCGACGGCCTTAACTTTGGCTGCGGTAAGATTAACCGGGGATATTTCAAAGGCATTGCCGGTCTTCTCGGTCTTGGCCGTGGCAAACTCTCATTTCCGTCGCAGACGGCAAATAAATACAACAATGTATTCTCCTACTGTCTCCCATCTTCGGCCAGATACACCGGTCATCTCACCTTCGGATCCGCCGGAATCTCTAATTCCGTCAAATACACCCCGATTTCCTCACTCTCAGGCACAACCTTCTATGGTATCAACATCGTAGGTATCACCGTCGGCGGTAAGCAATTGGAGATTCCTTCAACCGTATTCTCGTCGCAACGTGCTATAATCGACTCCGGCACCGTAATTTCTCGCCTTCCTCCAAAGGCCTACGAGGCACTGCGAAGCGCGTTCAAGGAAAGGATGTCGAACTATACGGCTACGACGTCGCCGAGCTCGGTTATTGACACGTGTTACGATTTCACGGGGTTGCAGGAGTTAACCATCCCGAGGATCGCATTCTCCTTCAGCGGCGGCACCGTCGTGGAACTTGACCTAGCAGGGATTTTGTACGTATTTGATGTATCCAAGGTTTGCTTGGCGTTTGCTGGGAACGGTGATACTCTTCCCACAATCTTTGGGAACGTTCAGCAAAGGACGCTACAAGTTGTGTACGACGCCCCTGGTGGACGCATCGGCTTTGCTCCCAATGGCTGTAGTTGATTACACAAATTGGGTTATACATAAACTCAAGGATTTAGCATACCAAATTAGCTTTATCCTTAGTTTAGTGTGTGATTTGGGTAAGCTGAGTGATTTTCTGTAATTTTTAAATAAAGCGTACGAGAATAAAAGTGTAAGTTTCTGCAACATTTGCTTCTTTTTTTGTTTGTACAAGTCCGAGGTTTTCTTTTCGTACTAAAAGATTTGTTCGGTAAAATAAAGAAATAGTTCTCTATTTATTTATTTATGGGGCATGTTCATATATTTCTTCTTCACGCCTTGTAAGTTTTTAAGTTACGTCAAACATTTGCTTCATTTCCAAATCCAATTGCTAAGCTATCATATCATTTTTTTTTGTTTTCCTTCAGTGTAATCTTTTACAAGAAAAACATAAATTCCATTATTTACTTTAAAGGGAGTTTTCAACATTTTTGTTTGGCTATTCACATTTTGCATATCTGTCCCACGACTCTAAATGATCAACACACGCTTTTTCTTCCGACGATAGTGGACTATTCCCCTATATGCTAGTTCATCAGGACGAAGACGAAACAAATCCAACAAAGAAGAATCCGCCGAATTTCAATTTAATTCCATTAATAATATATCATGAAAACTCATCGGAAAAAATAAATTATTTACAAAATCCATCTAAAATAGATTTGATTGAGATTAATGAGAAAATGTATTCGATAATCGTTGACATGGTTTGATGACTGTCTCTGCCCTCTGTTGAATTTTAATCTCAATCCTCGTCCTCGTCGTGGTTAACTTTCGCCGAACTCAACGTTCTGCACGGTTGTGATGGAGGTTGCTGCGGCGGTGGCGCGTCGACCACAAACGCCGACGACATTTCCATTTGACAAACTCTAACAGCTCCGATTAATCTCTCCGGCAGCTCTTCTTCCGTCTGTGCCTCCGCCAGGAACCCCATGTCGATCGTCACGCTCGTCACGTACCCTAACGCCAGCCGGAGAATCGCCGTTGCGATCGCCGAGCTGCATATGTCGACATCGATCTCGAAGTAATTAGGACCTCTGTGGTAATTGCACGTCAAGGCCTTGCCTAGAAGGCACGCGCCATAGTTCCCAACCGCAGCTTTCACTACCCAGGGACCTTTCACGATCCGATTCACGATTTTGAATCTCTGATTCCGGAACGAGTCGTCGCCGTTGATAAACCGGTGGAGAAGCGAGTCGGAAGGTATCGGTTCCTCCGTCGCGAAGTAGAACACAGCGCTGTGGTGGTCCTTCCCCGGAATCTGGAGATTCACGGCGAAGATGAAGCTCTTTAGAGATTGGCCGCGAGATTGAGCCTTTTTAAGCGCGTGAGCCACACGATTATCGGGACGAGCGAGCACGTTATCGATTTTCGTACTACATTTGAGCCAGTCCATGCCGGCGGGAGAGAGGAGGTAATCTCCAGCGGGAGATTTCTGTTTTTTGGACAAGTAAGAATTGGAGCGGAGAGAGAACACGTCGCCGGGAGGAGAAGCCCAGCCGTCGGTACCAGTGTCGGGATCTACGCGACGGAGAGATCCACCGTTGGTTGTTTCGGCAATCCATTCCGGTACGGCGGAGGAGGAACCCGATCTGACCGTTTTTGACTTGTTATCGCTGGTGGAGCTGCGATGTCGCTGCTTGGAAGGGCTCATGGTGTTTTGGTGTATGTGTGTGTGGTCGTTGGCCCTTCTCTTTCTCTCTCTCTCTCTCTCTCTTCAATGTCGACTTGTGCGGTGTGACAAAATAAGGGCAGGAAATGGCTTTGGAGTTTTATAAGAAATTCCAAAAGTGTCCTTCGTTTTATCTGGATTTATGTGTTTTCGCAGTTTATGAACATCATATGACATTTTAACTTTGTTTTAATTCCTAACAAATTATTTTCATATACTCCACAATTTTGGAATGGGGTAAACAATTTCGAATTTTCTTGCTTTTGATTGGTGAATATTGCATACAGTTGGAATTAATGATACGGACCATGTGTTAAACCAACTAATCATAATTATTGCAATTGGCAGGAAGCACGAACGACTTTGTGTCGACTTATTATCATTAGCTTATATACATACAATCAATAGCTAATCAGTTGGTGGAATTGGCATTTGTAGCTGGTAACTAATAAAATATAGTATATACACAATTAGTAGTAATTATTTGTATATGTATAGTATCATATTCTCTAGCTGTCTGTACTTTTGGTTGCTTTCCATCACAAAAGTTGCCTCTAAAAGGAACGAACAACGTTCCGCGTTAGAAAAGTGTTAAATTGGATAAATATCTGTAGCACAGTGGAAAACTTAAAATTGGATACGAGACCAAGTCGGTAATATATCCACCGACTTTGGACTTCGATATACGATATATATATATGGAAGTCAGATAATCAAAGCATTGAATTTGGAGTTACCAATTTGAAGGGATGATTCTATGGCATGAAATAAACTTACATTCCACAAGGCAAGAGACAAGTACACAGACAAAACTAATGAACATGAAATGAGAAAAACTACAGAAAGGAAACTTGCCATGAAAAGGGATTGTTTTCATTATCCCCACTTTCTAATTCAACCAAATCAAACTTAAACCTATACAGTTCTACACTGTGATCTTTGTATTAAAAGCCGACAACTCAATATCACTTCCAGCCAGACAAAATGGTTTCCCTACACAGTGCCCACTCTTGGTTACATCTTCAAGTCAAAATGTCTCGCACTCTGCAGTAGGATCTTGGTTAGAGAGCTTAGAATATTACAACTCTGTCTTGATGAACACACATGGATAAACACTGAAACTTGGTCTTACCCTCAGACACTGTGAGAAACGAAACACCACCGAAGGATACCTGCCAGATTATTATATGATCTCTTTGTGAGAATAGTAAAAGGCTCAAACAGAAACATAGACCGACAAGGCAGGATGATAAGAACCAAACTGATAGTCAAAACCTAAGACCAACTAATATGTTAACACAAAGACAGAGGTAGTTAGTTAAGCTGATGTAATATCCAGCAATCTCTGGAATCTTTCTCTATCTTCTTTGTAAAGACTCATCACAGGAATACAATAGTCTTCGACGCTGAATGATACTCAAATGTGTTACTGAGAGGAGCCAATAACAAAGAAACACAAGGCGTCATGCTCAAGAACTCAAAATTCAACCATTAGGAACAGAGAAAAACACTTGATTTTTGTTTCAAAATTACTGGCTGTAGACTGTAAAGTAAAGTAGTGTAATGCAACAATGATTGTAAACTGTTACAAATTCTATTTAGAAACAACCCGAAAAAAGTGCATAAAAGTCGGTACAGGCTAGAACATAGGTGAAAACGAACTAGTGTGAGTGAGCAGATATGATCCAGATCCACCTAAAAACATCATCGATCGTCGGAAACAGCTACCCTTCTTCTAATTACGCGGAAACAAAGCATACATTTCCGAAATCTTCATAACCGACAAAACCACTGATCACATCAACCCCGTAATCGCAATTATAGATCGGAAGCAAAATCCATTAAATTTTGAAACTCAAGTACCATTAACATCAGAGGACGTTTGCTTAGTGAAATTTTCCTCTCTGAGGCCGACGATCAGTTGCCAATCTGTAAATCCAGTAACCCTGCGAAGTGCGAACCATAAGAGATTAGAACATAATAAAAAAAGAAAAAGAGAATCAAAAAAACGATAAGATCACGACAAGTACCAAGGCGATGACATGAGCTGCGGCGAGAAAAATAACCAAAGCCGGTACGAGATCCAGAAACCAAGGCCGCAAGTGTTGGTCCTTCGCCATGAAAGACGAGAGTAAAAGCCTCTTTTTGCTTAAAACGGATCGGTTGGGTTTGAATTCCTCCGGAGACGAGAAGCAGCAACTATGACAGCACCGTCGACTGAACACTGATCCAATCTCACTCTTCTCCGATTGAAAGTTTATGCTGCTGTTTGGCAGTAGGAGCAGACTTATCCTTACTCCACTTAAGTTGAGAAACCATGGCCCATGGGCCTTATTTCTGCGATATTAAATAGATGATGACTAAACTATGGTTTAACATTAATTTAAGCTTAATGTTCTGAAAAATATCACAGTTCAGGGTGAAGCCAAAAACCACACACACGTATGCTAAACTAACGTGGGACCCGCGTGATACTACTTCGAGCATCACTTGCTTGTCTGAACGACACGTGTCAGTTTTTTGTACATCTTTAGCGTTTGGACTTCTGGTTCTTTCTACTTTTCTAATTTTAGCATAAATCAAACCCAAACCATTGTTTGCGGTAGTCTCGCCGGAATATGCTCCCTTCTCGAAACGTCGATCACCTGTTTCCTCTTACCCTTTTTCGGTCTCTCTCTCTCTCTCTATTTGCTCAACACAGGAATCAACCATGAATCTCCCATCTTCTTCTCCTCTTCCCCCACTTCTCTCTCCTTTTGATTCTTTCATGGAATTTTCAGGTGTTCTTTCGATTTCTGTTTGATTGCGAAAACCACCGGTTTCCGTTCGATTTTAAAGATTAGACGAGCATCCCCAGAAGATCAGTTCTGTTTATTCGGAGAGTAAGTGTTGGAGAAATATGGGATATTTGGACTTGGCGTTGTCGTATTCCAACCAGACGCCGACTGTTGAAGCTCCAGCGAGCGGAGGTGGTCTCAGGTCATTCATCTGACCTCAATTTTCGATTCAATTCAACTTCTTTGATTCATGTTAAATCTCCTTGTCTTGCCTGTGCAATTACTTGAATCATTTAATAGCTATGTTGGATTTTATTATTTGCTGTAATTGTGGTTTCATCTTGTTCATTCTTATCTCATTGGTTGATTTGCTGTATTTTTGGTGTGTTAAATTATTTTTTATTGTTGCTGTGTAACATTACGTTATTCATTTTCAGCCAGAATGGAAAATTTAGCTATGGATACGCAAGCTCTGCTGGGAAGAGATCATCTATGGAAGACTTCTTTGAGACGAGGATCGACGGTGTCGATGGAGAAATCGTTGGCCTATTTGGAGTTTTTGATGGTACGTTCTTTTTTTTTTGGGGGAGCTAATTAAGTCAGTGTTGTCTCAGGTTATTGTAGCTTAGTTTTGATAGTAGAGAACAAAAGATTAAAAAAATGGTATACTTGCTCTGTTTTGTCAGGCCATGGTGGAGCGAGAGCAGCTGAGTATGTGAAGCGTCATCTTTTCAGTAATCTGATCACACATCCAAAGTTTATCTCTGACACCAAATCAGCTATAAGTAAAAGCTTAACAGAGTTGTTTAATATTACACAATTTCTTTATCCGCACACTAAGTTACTCGAATTTGGTTCAATGTTTAAACAGCTGATGCCTATAACCATACAGACTCTGAACTCCTAAAGGCGTCAGAGAATAGTCACAATAGAGACGCTGGTTCGACTGCGTCTACAGCTATCCTTGTTGGTGACCGTTTACTTGTTGCAAATGTTGGTGATTCTAGAGCTGTTATTAGCAGAGGCGGAAATGGTAATTTCCCAAGTATATCAGTTATGGTTGTTAGTATCCTCATAAATTAATTATGACTGATTAATCTCTGTGTGTGTGTGTGTGCAGCCATAGCTGTGTCAAGGGACCATAAACCTGACCAAAGTGATGAGCGCGAAAGGATTGAGAATGCTGGTGGATTTGTGATGTGGGCAGGTATGCAACCAAGAAACTATATGATTCATGCTTTTCTCAATTACACCTAGTCCTAATTAGTGTGTGTGTGTGTGTGTGTGTGCTGCATGCATTGCTAATTGAATAGGAACTTGGAGGGTTGGAGGAGTTCTTGCAGTTTCTCGTGCCTTTGGTGATCGGCTTCTGAAGCAATATGTTGTTGCTGATCCAGAAATCCAGGTCTTTTCATCACTTTTTATAACATCCACATTTCCATGTGATGTATTTGACAGCTGACAAATTTCATAAACCCTTTTGTCATTGAATACAGGAAGAAAAGATTGATGATTCTCTTGAGTTTCTGATCCTAGCAAGTGACGGACTGTGGGATGTTTTCTCTAATGAGGTCTGTGAAGTTTACTTGCTGCTTTAGTTTCTTCTATTTTCCTACGCTAACACTTTTATGTATCTTTCTTTGATCATATTTGGCAGGAAGCAGTTGCAATGGTTAAGGAGGTTGAAGATCCAGAGGATTCAGCGAAGAAACTTGTGGGAGAAGCGATAAAGAAAGGAAGTGCAGACAACATCACATGTGTCGTCGTTCGTTTCTTGGAGAAAGCTTCATCAAGCCACGTCAGCTCCTCATCATCCAAGGAAGCCAATCAAATGCCGCCACTTGGAGACCTCAAGATCTCATCCAATGAAACTAACCGAGTCCAGATCGACTCAGAGAATCGAAAACCGGTCCCTCCAAGCAGCTTAACCGAGGAAGTAACCGTTAAGGTTTTAGGGAATAAACCAGAGGATTCAGTGAATCGAAAACCGGTCTTTGCGAGTAGCTCAACCCATGAAGATTAAACGAAGCAAACACCATTCTGAGTTCTCAGAGGAATTCAAAGAGCCATAAGGTAAATAGCGTTGTCTCTAATCTCTAGGAACTAAAGAAGCCGTCCTCTTCCCTCTCAAAGACAATAAGCAAACTTACAGATCGTTTCATTCTGTTTTGTATTTAGGAATAAATATGTAATTTATATGAATGTCTTATAATTATGATTATGTGTGTCAGTGTGTGTATATATAAATACATGCATCTTTTTGTATTGTTTAATGTAAAAATGTATAAAAGAACATATAATATTCATACTACATTTGCGTTTGACTCTTCCTTTATGTTTGTAAGTAACACATGCATCCTTTAAATCGTCTTATTATTATCAAACAGAAATTTCTTACCGCTCATATACTAGTATCACATTCAAACAGATTAAATTCAGGTAGCGAAATGGTGGTGGACACATTAATGGAAACCATTAGTCTACATAAGACTTGGACACTAAATAAATCGGATTTTGACCTAAAACAGTCCACGAAATATTCCGAGTTTCTTGCCGCCAGATTTCTTCTGGTGACCATCACTGTGACCTCTCTGATCCTTCCTCCTCCTCTCCAAACTCTCAACCAAGTCCTTCAGGGATCCATCGACATCTATTTTATGATTCTTGGACATCAGTTTCTCGGCTACATCAGCTGGAGCAATCTTTGTTTCCTTCAAGAAAGATTCGATTTCACCAAACAGAGGATGAGAATCAGTATCCAAGTAGTTCTTGGCAAGAACCTTGAACGCCTCGAAACTACAGTAAGACAACTCAATGTGCATATCCATTCTTCCTCTCCTGATCAAAGCCGGGTCTAGGTTCTCCATATGATTGGTGGTGAAGACGATAATCCTCTCTTGTCCGCAAGCCGACCATATCCCATCTATGAAATTCAAAAGACCAGAGAGTGTCACTCTACTACTCTGGTTTTGATCTTCATGGCCTTGTTCTCCATCTTTCTTGCTGCTAAAGTCACCGTATTTCTTCCTTCTCTTACCCGTTAGGTCTACAGAACAATCGATATCTTCGATCACAATAATCGACTTGCTCGATGTAGCGGTGAGAAGTTTCCTCAACTCCGAGTTGCTCTGTATAGCTGTGAGTTCGAGATCATAGATACTGTAGTTCAAATGATTCGCCATAGCCGCGATCATTGTGGATTTACCAGTCCCTGGTGGCCCGTACAATAGGTAACCCCTTTTCCAAGCTTTCCCAATCTTCTTGTAATACTCTTTCCCATTTCGAAACGCCTCAAGATCATTCAAAACCTCTTCTTTCTTCTTAGGATCCATGGCTAAAGTCTGAAAACTGGCTGGATGCTCAAAGTCAATGTGTCTCCACAAGCTCTTCTTGCTAGAATCCCAGTTGAGACTAGGGTTATTGGTGAACAGCTTCATCTTCTTGTTCTTCGCCTCAATCGATTTCCCTTCTTCCATCACATACTTAATGTAAAATCCCGTTACAATGTCCAATCCACGTCTGTGGAAAGTGAGCCTGTGAGTTCTGTCTCCCTCATTATCAGTTACAATCTCCCACCAGACGTTAACTCCTTGGTATATGTCTCTGACTTTAGTCTCGTCACGTTTTAAGACTAGACCTTTGCTCTCTTTGACCTGAGTAGCCCTAAGCCTCTGGGCTTTGTCGGTGGATTTCGCCCCAAGGTAAGTGTTGATGGCTGCAAAAGCGTGGTTGAAACGGTACTCTTCGTACTCTGGGAAATTGATGACAACGTACGGAGAGAAGAAGTTGATGATCCGGTCGGAGAATCTTTGGACAAAAGAGAGTTGTTGGATTGCAGACAAAAGGAACTCTTTGATTGCGATCTTGAGGTGATCAGGGAAGATCTGTTGAAAAGTTGCCCAGAAGAAGAACAAACTTGCCATGCTTGAACCAAATGTTCCCATCATATCTCCCATCATCATCATGAACAAGAATCCTTTTTTTTCTTTGTATTTGTTTCTTAATTTTTTTTTCGTTGGATTCGGATCAATTGGACTTGTTTGTATTTGGTGTGTGGATTAGTTTGGGTTACCGTGTAACGGTCTTATATATAGACAATATTCGAAAAGCAAATGCATAGTGAGAGGCATGAAGTCCAAAAGAGTCAACATGGTCGGTTACTCGGTTTTATTAAATATCAAGGAAAATCACTGAAAGTTTTTTTTTTTTTTTGGATTCTTTGCAAAATACCTTGTTTAGGTTTCGATATTTGAAAAATACCCTAATTTTTTTTTGGTTTTGAAAACTACACTTTTTAATATGTAAAAATATTTTTTTGCTTTATTTAAAGAAAACAATAATAAATAATTATTTTTTTAATGAAATTCGAATTAAAGTTTTACTAATATTATTTTATTTTTTTTCTAAATAAATATATGTTTAATATTTAAAATTTATAATTGTAAAGTAGGGAAATCTATATTTTGTTTTAAAGTTTATCTTTAACAAAATTAAAATTAATTTTGGAGTTTTATATAAAATAATAATTTAGTCTCTCATACCTATGATTTCATCAAACCATTAATCATAAATAAGTTGAACATGACTATCTATCGATAATAATATGGGTTCAGTTTTTTGTATACATGTTCATTCAATATTTAATAATGGTCAATATTTGAAATGAAACAAAATCAAAATTTATATCATAATTTTGTTTTTATTATTTAATTTCGTTTTAATTAAAATTAGTTAGAAACTTAAAACTATGATAATTTAGTCTTTTTCATACAAAAGGTGAAGTTTTCAAAAAAAAAAAATTACGTATTTTTCAAAATAAAACCTGATATTAAGGTATATTTCCAAAATTTCTCTTTTTTTTGCTTAAAAAATCAAGGTTATTAGATTAATTTCGTTACAAGATGCTGTCTTTACCAAAAGCGAAACCCAAAATATTGATTTCGGAATTGTTTTATTAAGATTTTCAAATTACTTTTTAGAAAATCAGTTTATATAAGCTTTGATGTGTAAATTACGGAAACGTGATCACCTATAGACAGCATCTTGTAATTGTCAAGAATGCATACAATTTGAATACCCTACTTCATTCGTCTGGTCGGACCATGAAAATAATTTGCTTTAGCTCAATTGTTTACCTATTACTTATCTGTTATTGTAAGATCAATTTACCAAAACGATATTTTACTAAAATGTTTGTTGTTAATTTTTGTTTTCTTTCAAAACGAAACATTTTGACTCAAGTAATCAAGATGTGATCCCACACGGGTAACATGAAAATCTTTTGAAATAAAAAATATTCGGATTCAATTTAAAATTTTATCTAAAAAGCATTACTACCACGAGGTTGTCAATAAACTTTGATAAGGTAGCAAAAGTGTTATAAAAGGTATTACTATGGAACATCCCGAGCTTCTTTCGCCTCTTTAATTAGGAGATGCAACTTTTCGTTCCAAATCCAAAAGGGTCCAATTCTTAATTATACAATTAAATCACATGTGAATATGTAAAGTGACTTTCAGACCAACTTTATATGCTTGGAGAAAATATTATGAATCTTATGTGATGTTCAGATGCTGTATCGATAACGTGTGAACTTTTATGCCAAAGAGTAAAGACGAGGAAACTGCGTTTAAAAAAGGTTAAAAAAGATATGTAGGTCCATGTTCGTTGTGATTTATGAATATTAGCTGATCATCCTTTTCATACACTTGTACACATACAGTGATATTATCCGATATAAAAATATATTTAAATTTGAAATGGTAAAAATATACAATTTATTATTGAAAGGATTATTACTATATAATTCCTTTTTGGAATCCTAAAATTTGATCTAAATGAAAACTAAAAGTCTACAATTTACAGGTTTTAAATAAATTTATCTATGGTCACTGGTAGAACAAAAGAAGATTGCTTTTCGTCCATATATATTATATCTCTAATATAATGGTTAGTTGCCCCCAAAGTCTTTATAAAGAAGAGCAAATGAACAAAATTGTCAAATTTGCGTGGCCTCCAAAAACTTGCTCATAGAGGGGAAAACGCCTACATTATTTCGTGGGGATTAAGGCATCATCTACCCCATTTATAAATAAAGGTTTAATATAGTCCGAGGCCTCTGGAATAGGCACATTCAAGACAATTAACGAATTTTTATTCATTCGTGTTTTAACTAATTTGTTTGAACATTAATGATCTTTTTTAGTTAAAATAACTTTTTGAAATAAAAATTGTGTATTCTATCAAAATAAAACTCGAAAAATATATTCTATCGAAGGGGAATAACAACTAAACATAAAATAAAAAAATCTTAGACTAATAAAAAACGACGACAAACACACACTAAACATAAAAAAAATAACATATTCAAGACAATTTCGAAACTTTGAAAAAGACAAAACCAAAAATTGCCTTAAACACATTAAAAATGCACATTTTGCGAATATAAACAGCAAAGCTCAAATGTTTTACGCTATTAGTATTTGATTTGATGGTTTGCTAGTATTTCTCCATCTTATATCATGAATATATAAAAATAGTTGTAGACCGATTTCTAAAATGTACATATATATATATATATATTTGGTTCAAACTATATTTTTAAAACTGTATTAGTTAAGTAAAACGATATCATTACTAAGTTTAACTGTTCATTAGTCTTCGCCATATTTGGCAATGTATATTTAGTATATATAAGTCGTGAAGCTCGAAGTGATATATGAATATGCTTTGAGATTTTCCATTTTTTGTTTAGATATCGTCAGTCGATATAGTATTGAATATTGATTGATTTTGTTTGTTTTTGTTATTATATTAATTGAATTTGCTCGTTTTTGTTGTTTTCTAGTGATTCAATTTTGTCAAATATACGGATTTTGAATAATACAAAACAATACTTTAAAATAATCTGAGTATTGTTCTAGGAGTTTCAAATGTTAGTGCTTTTTTTCGAGCAAATAAAAAATACTTTAGGTATTTATAAGAGTTTTCTCCCTTTCTTCTTGGTGACCTTTATCGCATTCTTAAAAAAATTAGTCATGGTAAGAAAGGAGAGGAGAGAAAGAGAGATTATAAAGAGAAAACCTAGGTCTAGATCTAACATTTGAATTTTGAATTTTCATCTTCAATCAATTAGTTTTTTTCTTCAAATGTGTTTGTGTCCTTGTGTTAAAACTATACACCGAAAATGCAAATCGAGAGGGAGAGGGAGAGAGAAGAAGTCTCAAGAAAAAAGAAAAAAAATCGATTACTCTTTTTCTTTTTTTTTGGAAAAAATGGAAAAATGCAAAATGTTGAAGGAAAAACATTCCACGAGTGGTCCAAATTAGTGAACAAATATGAAAAAAAAAATATGGAAAAAAATATTGGTTCACTACAACCGTAAGTATGCTTCTGACGAAATGAAAGCTTATGAATAAAAATTATTAGATTAATACAGAAGCGCGGTCTACGACCTAGTTTAGTTTAAGGAATAATTACAGATATTAACGGACAAAGTCCAAATCCATCCCAATAAGTAGGCCCATTAGAATCTAAGCCCAGATAGTATTGGCCCAATTAAGTGTCCAATGAATCTCGCTTTTGATGCGACGCGCGACTCCCATGGTTTCGGAGCATGTAAGGAGTCGGATCCTCGGGTCAGGGTCTACGTGGAAGCTTCTTAAGAGGCGACGTGTTATCTGTTGGAGCGCTCTTTTCGACGCTTTGCTCTGTTATTTGGCCGTACTCCTCCTCCATCGCCATCGGAGTCGCTTCTCTTACAAATATATTTATTTTGTTTGCTCGTCTCTGCGTCGAATTGCCTTTTCCTCTCCTGCTTCCCAATCGAAAATGAGGACGATCGTCTCGCGTTTGATTCGTTACAAATCGTCTCTTCCCCAAACACGGTGAGTGTTCTTTTTAGTCGATCCCACATAATCGTCTCTCTAGGCTTTGTCAGATTTTAGATTCCTCTTGACATTTCTGGAAATTTACAAGTATTTAAGCATATGTGTCGGTAAGGTGTTGAGGGAAATGCGCACTTGTTTTTGGTAGTTTCTCTTAGCTGGGTCTGGTGTCATGATCTAGATTCTTAGAAATGAAGGTGTTTGAGAGTGTAATTCAATATTGCTTGTTCGTCCCCATGAAATTTATTTAGTAGATTAGGAGTTGTAATTCTATCACCGGCGATAGATGTACTCTTTGTCTAGCAGTTGCCGGATTCGAGAAGTATTTTCCGTCAAAATGGAATTTTGTGAAATTTAGTTTCTTATATTAGCTTTCTTCTTTTGTGCATGTTGCATTAGGATCGTTCCTGCCTCCGGTGGCGGGAGGTATCTCACCACAGACTCTAACAAAATCGATGAGCCATTCAATGTGGAAGAAGCAGAGACTGTACATGTGCCTCCACCTCCAACCGAGAAGGTATATGAGTTTTATCAGTGTTATTGGCCATGACCTTTGAACTTATCTTTCCTTCTTTTGTCAGCTGCTTGTCCTGGGTGGAAATGGATTTGTGGGATCACATGTTTGTAAAGAAGCTTTAGATCGCGGCTTATCTGTCTCTAGCCTTAGCAGGTGCCTATTAAAAGAAGATTAAATAAGTTGAAGCTTCTCGTTTTAAAGGTAGCTGATTTTCGGGTGTGTGCTTAACAATTTGTAGATCAGGTAGGTCGTCTGTACAAGAGTCCTGGGCTACCAGAGTAACATGGCATCAAGGTATTGTTAATTCCTCCTCAACATGTTTGTACGAACTATTATTTTCTTCTTTATATTCATATACTTTGTATATGTCACTTTTGTTTCCAGGAAACCTTCTGTCATCTGATTTATTGAAAGATGCTCTTGATGGGGTGACTTCTGTGGTATGTTTTTTTTCTTCTCATTTTCAGGAATAATGTAGAAATTTGATGACTGCTACATATTTTTTTACTTATTGAAGCAATGCTGCTTTGTTCAACCGTACATTTTTAAAGTAATATATCATGGCAGATCTCTTGTGTTGGTGGTTTTGGTTCAAACTCCTATATGTATAAGATTAATGGGACTGCAAACATCAACGCAATTAGAGCTGCCTCTGAAAAAGGTATCAGTATTTTTATCACTTGCATTGCAAAAAAGAAGACTGTATAAATACTTATATAATCCAAAATATTATTTTTGCTTTTGTGGATCAGGTGTTAAAAGATTTGTCTATATTTCTGCTGCGGATTTCGGATTAGCTAACTACTTGTTGAGAGGATACTATGAGGGAAAGGTGTTCATATACTTTTCAAATCACTGTCATTTGAAAATGATAAGACCGTATTAAATAGCTATTGCATAGCCCTTTTTGGTTAGTGTATGTTGTCTTACATAGACTTTTTCTTTTGATCCTTACAGCGAGCTGCTGAGACCGAGCTGCTCACAAGATTTGCTTATGGAGGTAAAGCTTTTACGTTACAGTCACAAAATTCTCTCTGAAATCCGTTTGTTACATCTGAAGTTTTGGGGAATGTTGCGCAGGAATAATCTTGCGGCCTGGTTTTATCTATGGCACTCGCAGTGTTGGGAGCATGAAGATCCCATTGGGAGTGTTTGGTTCACCTATGGAGATGGTAAGAAGAGATTCTCTCTTTATTGCAACATCCTTCAAGATTGTCTCTTTATTCACAATCTCTGTGGCTTTTGTAGATACTTCAACAAGCAAAACCACTGAGCCAGCTTCCGTTGGTCGGACCTTTGTTCACACCTCCGGTGAATGTTGAATCCGTTGCGAAAGTCGCCGTAAGAGCAGCCACTGATCCGGTGTTCCCTCCAGGGATTGTGGATGTCCATGGAATACAACGTTACAGCCAACAGAAATCAAGATAAGTCTGTCTTGAAAAGCTCGAAAAATGCTCTCTGTCGTTTTGTAAAGTTTGGCTGCTCTTACTCTGTTGGATTTCAATGGTGGGAACAAAAAAATGTTTTTCTTGTTTCTCTCGCCATAAATTTTCCCACAAATAAATAAAGAAGACAAGCTTTTATTGATACTATACATCTCTAAGAGAGGAAGCTACTTTGTAGCTCACCAAAACTTTTTTCCTACACGTTTTATATACAACACATACATAAATTTACTCTACCAAAGACCAAACTCTGAAATCTCAATGCAAATACTGTTGCAGACACTCTTTCAATTTTTGCAATGTTACAGGTTTCGAAATAAAAGAGTCCATTCCATTTGCATAACATTCTTCTGAGCTCTCTGCTAACGTATTTGCCGTCATCTGCAAAATTCCAAAACCCATTTTAATCTTCAACTTTCTCAAGTTATCCTTTAGCTCTGTGAAGAAGAAGTACTAACCGCGATTATAGGCAGCCGTTTTGTTGAATGCACACAACCTTGTTCTTCCTCCAATGTCTTTATATCGATTCCGGCTTCTATTGCAGCATCCCAATTCCCAGTTTCTTCATAAGACCGGATCAGTCTTGTAGCTTTTAGACCATCCATAACCGGCATGCACACATCCTGTGAACACAAACAAATCGAATTTTTTAGGCATTTTCAATCTAAGTGATTTTGAAAATGACAAGTTTAGGGCTCTTGAGAGAGAATTGACATACCATGAGTACCAAATCGTAGCTAGAGCCTTGGACTGCGTTTATGGCTTCAACTCCGTTATTAGCAATATCTATGGTATAGCCTAATTGCTTCATCATCGACTTAGCAACCATGATGTTGATTTTATTATCTTCCACAAGCAAAATCTTTGGCTTTGATGTCTCTTTGAGATCCGTCTCTGCTTTTTCCTCTTCTCTATGAGATGAAACTGTAAGCTCTGACTCCATTTCTAAGGTTCCACCTTCTGAGCTAGCTTGTGAACTGCTACAAGATTCGGATTCCTTAGAGAGACATCGACCATTCCCATTCTCATATTGGTGATCTGATTCAATACAGTGACCAGAACTGGTTTTGAGTTTAGTTTCATCTATGTAACCACCGTTTTCAACCTGACCCGTCTCGCATTGTCCTATGCCGTTAGAAGTAGGATCGGCGACAAAACCGTTGATGAGCTTAAGAGGACTAGTGAGCATAACTTTATGAGGTAAGAAGTTATTGCCGATGACAGGTCCGCCGTTAGAATATATAGATCCTAGAAGCGGTTTAAACTGGAAATATCCTTCAGTTGTGTCGTCTGGTTCGGGATGATGATCAACCATATCAGAGAACTCGTCTTGATCATCCGAATGATCATCTGAAGTTGCAACTTTGTAAGGTAATATGAATGTGAACGTTGAACCCTCGTTGACCTGGCTTGTCACTGTGAGTCGACCTCCCATTAACTCAACCTGTAAACCAGTATAGAGAAAGATTAGAAAGAACACACTTCTCTAATTTCTTTCAATGCTCTGAAAATCTAAGATTAGTTTTTACCAGCTGTTTACAAATGGCGAGACCAAGACCAGTCCCACCGTATTTGCGAGCATGATCAGCGCTTGCTTGCATGTACTTCTTGAACAAACAAGGAAGGGCGTTTTCTGCAACAAGAACACCTAAACTTAATAAATACCTTAGCTGGTGTTTTTCTCCTTTTCTTTTGATGTTCTTGAACAATTCTTTTATCAAATATTGCTTGCTTGCTTGCTTACCTGGTATTCCAATTCCAGTGTCATAAACGTCACAGCAAATCCAGACCGAAGTTTCGGTCTGACCGTTTTGTTCTTGAGCGTCTGCATTCAATGCGTTTTCAATCGCAAAGGATGGTTCTGATATCACTTCGAGTTTGATCCCCACCTTTCCTTGATGTGTAAATTTGATAGCATTGCTGCAAATTTTGTATAAAGACTTCAAATTTTCAGGATCCAAATCCTTTTTATTATGCGAATAATTGAGGATTTATGTAAAAACCTGATCAAGTTTGTGAGAATCTGCCGGATCCTTAGAACATCTCCAACTACCTGAACAGAACAAAAAAAATGTTAAGATGAGCAAGACTGTACCACATAAAGTATTTCATAAAATGTGATGTTTTTGTGTATTGACCTCAATAGGAACATCATCTGTAATGGTTCCTTCTAATGTCAAATCTTTCTTTAGCGACGCAGCAGCTGTCTGAAGCACGTGCTTCACCACCTCTCTTGGCCGAAACTTTGTAGCTTCTAACTTCATCACACCTAAAAAGAAGACACAATATGTAATCAAGGATGTGCAAAATGACTACACCACAAGATATCAAAAATTTGAAAACAGTTTTTCTTTCTCTACCTGATTCAACCTTGGAGAGATCAAGAATATCGTTAATAAGCTGAAGCACCAAATCGCCAGAAGAGATCATGACATTCAGCAACTGTCTTTGCTCTTTATCCAGTTTTGTAGTGGAAAGTATCTCAGCCATTCCCACTACTCCTGACAATGGTGATCTTATCTCATGAGACATGGTCGCTAGCATTTGTTTCGCTCTCATTGTCTCCTCTGCAAAACAAAACAAAACAAAACAAAACAGTTAAGAGTCTGGTTTCCGCATGAATATTTAATTGGCTTCACTGCTCAAAACAAACCTGTAATGTGGATGGTCTTGTTAAGTTCTGATTCCATCGCCTTTCTCACTGCGTTGTCTTCTCTAAGCTTGGCCATTCTCTCCCTCTTCCTTACCTGATCAGAAACTTCCATTCCCATGTAGTTGATACCGATTGTCTCTTTAGCTTTGTTGTAAACAGGCTCAACGTATATCAAAAACGTCTTTGATCCGAATAACTTTGTCTCGAATGTGATCTCTCTCTTTGAAGGCTTTCCTTTCTCAAGAACCTCTCTCTTGAAATCTTCAGATTCTTTAACTCCACCTCCGTCGAATATCTCAACGTCTGTTTTCCCCAATATGTCCTGAGACATTAGTAAAGTAAGAAACAAACACACTTCCTCATGAGAATGATCAGTAATAATCCAACAGAAGAAAGAAGACGAAGCAGCCTTTTTTTTTTTGCTAACCTGTTCACGCAAACTAGGAAACTTGTTGTAGATGAACAAGTAGCGTAAATCTTTATCCTGTGACCAGAGAAGAAGATAAAACAAAG